>JAUPFN010000009.1:4305000-5505000 GCA_036924255.1 Apodemia mormo | reverse complement strand
AACTTTTTGAGAAAATTGAAAGGCCGCTCGCAAAAATTGCAAAAGTTATAAACAATTAAGTGAAAAAAAACGGAGGCTTTGGTTTTTCGCAAATATCTCAAAAATTGTTTGAATTTTTTTAAATTTGAAAAAAGATTCAAGGAGAAAAGGAAATTTCCCAAAAAAATCTCTACTCCTGGAACTGTCGGATATAGTTTTATATCGCGATTTTATATTTAGTTATCCATTAATTAACAATTTTTGTAGTACCACTGTAACATTGAAAGTGTGATAATTGTTAAACTATAAATCTGGATTTTTTTTCCTTTTATCGAGCTATTTGTTGACAAAGGCTTTAAAAGAGATTCCCGTTGGAATAATTTAAAAAATTGGTAATTTCCACTTTGTTGTTATCAATTATGAAGCGCGATTAAGCATTTTTTTTTCATAATATTGTTTCGTTTTTTAATGATCAAAAGGTATCTAAAAATGATTTGTAATCATTTTAATCTCCTATTGTTTAAAAAATTGTTATAAACAAATACATTGTTTATAACAATTACCGTAATTATACCGATTTCCTCAATAACATTGATTAACATGCAAGTGAAACCGGAAATACACGACTTACGCTAATGTACCCCGTGTTGGTTTCGGGCTCTTTTGAAGAATAGACCAACTGCCGTTCTGCCAGGCAGATGTAAAAGGCGACCGAGTGGTTATGCGAGTGACAACCATCGTGGCTACTAGGTGGTAGAGTTCTGCATTGTCTCGCCCGCATCTGATACCACCGCCTTACCTATTCTTGTCGCAATAGCGACAGTGCTTGTCGCTATCGTGTTCCGGTTTGAAGGGGGAAGGTAGCCGGTAAACTTATGCATGTGACATAAGACCTCGCCACAAGATAGCAACGCATAATTAACATCTTTAGTGTCTGTAGGCAATGGTTGTCTCTTTCCATAAAAAGACCCATTTGCTATCTTATGATGTAAAGGAAAAAAAAAAATTGTATGGACCCTCATTATTCGCCTTTGTAAATTTTATATATTTACTCTTAAACCTAGCCACTTATTACTGTAGCTAAGGTTCTCCTTCACACTTATAACACAGCTTCATAGTTAAAACGTTATGTCAATAAACTGTCTTATATCGCTATTTATTAGTAACTTATAAAACTCACATATAACTACAGCCCTTAGTTGTGCGATAAAAAAATTGCAAAACAAAATTGTTGTAAATTTAGGTAAAATTTATCCCATGACTTGGTTAGGAACTTATAACAATATTATGTAAAAGTCGTTAGAGTTATTTCGGAGTTGTAATACTGATACACTGATCATAAAATCCAACCCTATGAAAAACAAAAAACACATTGTCTGATCAAGAATTCGATTAGCAGATCTTATTTCTACGTCAATACTGCTACCATCAAGCTAATGCTATATTCATTATAAGAAAATAAAACTACTAAGTTATTAAAAATTAATTAGCTTAGATAGAAATCTTGCGGTAAACTTCTTAACAAGTAACAACTTTTCATTAAAAGTTATTGAAGAATATTAAAACTTGAAATTGAGCTTGTCAATACAGATAACCAACGTGTTTACGACACTTATGATTAAATTTTATTACTCTCTTAATCGATAAAAATTTTTTCAACAGATTATATCGATATATCAATAGACTACTATTAAGCAAAATATTATTTACATTAGTAAAAAAGAAAACAATGACTTGTTCGTAAACTTTTGATACTTCACTACATAGTATAAAACAAAGTCGCTTTCTCTGTCTGTCCCTATGTATGCTTAAATCTTTAAAACTACGAACGGATTTTGATGCGGTTTTTTTAATAGATAGATTAATTCTTGCGGAAGGTTTTAGTATATAAATCTTTCCGATATTCCCTCAGGAACAAAAGCTATGTGGGTGAAACCGTTGGCAAGTCGCTAAGTCACTACATAGTATAAAACAAAGTCGCTTTCTCTGTCTGTCCCTATGTATGGTTAAATCTTTAAAACTACGCAACGGATTTTGATGCGGTTTTTCCAATAGATAGATTGATTCTTGAGGAAGGTTTTAGTATATGATCCTTTCCGATATTCCCACAGGAACAAAATCGACGTAGGTGAAACCGCGGGCAAGTCGCTAGTATTTTATAAAAGCAAAAGTTTTAAATATATTATGTTAATCCTTTTTTTACGAGCGAGCTAAGTTTTTCTGAATGTATTTGAACAACCTAGTATTTATATGTTTAAATGTGTTTATGTATGAAGAAAAAACTCCGAACTTACTGATTGATATATGAAGGTGGAACCCTTGGTTCAAGAAATTTTTCACAGGATATGCTCTTATGATGTAGACATGGAATAACGAAGGATATTTTGAAATGCGGGATGCATGATAATGAAACAGGGGTGAAAAATTGTATAAAATTTCGTATATTAACATGTTAATTTCCAAGAAGCTGCGTGCATATTCTAGTGTATGTATGAACGTTTGTTCACCCATTGCTTGTTAAGCAAGTGAATAAAGTACTTGAAGTCTACTTAATCAATTTGGCGTTTGTATGTTTTCATGTACGTATGTATATTGTATGTATATATAAATGATGATTGCTTGTTGAACAAGTGAATATAATATACTAATTATTATTGTGTTATAGCACTCACCCCGTACTTCAGAAAACTTGAAAAACTTTTTTTTTTATATGATAGCAAACAAGCAGATGGGTCTCCTGATGGAAAGAGTCAACCATTGCCTATAGACACCAAAGACGTTAATGGTGCGTTGCTATCTTGTGGCGAGGTCTAATGCTACATGCATAAATTTACCGGCTACCTTACCCTCCAAACCGGAACACGACAATGACAAGCAGTGACGCTATTGTGGCAGGAATAGGTAAGGCGGTGGTACCAAACCCGGGCGAGACAATGCAGAACTCTACCACCTAGTAGCGACGATGGTAGTGACTCGATAGCCAATCGGTCGCCTTTTACAACCTGCCTGGCAGAACGGCAGTTGGCCTATTCTTCATAGAAGCCCAGGACCAACTCGGGAAACTTTAATTTAGTTTAATATATAATACATAATTAAAAAATTAAATTAAAAAAAATAATATATTAATAATATATACTTGAAAAATTATAAATATATTTTTTTTTATGTCATAAGATAGCAAACAAGCAGATGGGTCTCCTGATGGAAAGAGTCAACCATCGCCTATAGACACCAAAGATGTTAATGGTGCGTTGGTATCTTGTGGCGAGGTATAATGCCACATGCATAAGTTTACCGGCTACCTTACCCTCCAAACCGGAACACGACAGCGACAAGCACTGACGCTATTGCGGCAGGAATAGGTAAGGCGGTGGTACCAGACCCGGGCGAGACAATGCAGAACTCTACCACCTAGTAGCCACGATGGTAGTGACTCGATAGCCAATCGGTCGCCTTTTACGACCTGCCTGGCAGGACAGCAGTTGGCCTATTCTACAAAGGAGGCCGGGACCAACACGGCGAAATATGAATTTCATCTGTAACTATGAACTCATTTGACTAGTTATATGTATGTATACCTAGCCATCAGTACAATGGACGGAATCGATCATAATATAGCAAAGAAGAATTTCGCCACGTAGAGCCTGTTGACCCTCGCTCAGTGGTAGAGCGTCCCGGCTTTAGGGAGACGATCGCAGGTTCAAATCTTGCATATCGGTATTTTTCTTTGTGGTTTTTAAAGTTATTATATATATATATATATATATATATATATATATATATATATATATATATACATATATATATATATATATATATATATATATATATATATATATATATATATATATATATATATATATATATATATAATAAGTCACGACGGGTGTACACACGACAGTCGACAGCCAAAAACCGATATGACGAAGTTAGCCGATATTACGATCACCATAGTTGCACACACCATCTACTCATTATGAAAAAAATATGCATTTTTATTAATTAATGTACAAAAAAACACGGACTTACTCCTACACAGCCAACCCCAATACGAACTGTAATTCTGAAGTGAATGAAATGAAAATGTTCTTCATATGTAAAGTTTTCCAATCATGATCGTACTAGATCCATACGTAGATAGCAACGCACCATTAAAATCTTTGGTGTCTATAGGCGATGGTTGACTCTTTCCATCAGGAGACCCATCTGCTTGTTTGATTTCTTATAATATTTAAAAAAAAGCGTAGAGACATCCGGACAGACTAGTTTTTTTTTTCAATCAGTTATTTTTATTACTAAATAGAATAAATATGTTTTAGAATTATCAAATACGTTAAAACGAGTATTTTTCTTGAAATACGTACACTCGTATTTTTCCAAAAATTTAACATAAAAAAATCAAGACAATTTTACTTCAGAATATATATACTTAATTTCAATAAAGTGTGAGTACAGTGTCGCCCCGCAGGGAACTAACTGTTACAAATTATACTCTATTCGATCACACAATCACGTAGGTACGAATTTTGTTATGTTTTGACGACGACGACGACGACGACGACGACGACGACTGCACTCTGGATACTGTGTGGACGGTGGAGGTACATAAAATACACCACGATTTTCCGTAATATCACACTGAGAATCTCTCGAACTCCCGACATTCTCTCTCCGTCCGTAACTTACCTACCACCGCACGTAGGTTACCACCTACAGCTACAGTACGTCACCAACGGAACGGATAATTTATTGGAACGAAGTTCCTTATCGCACGTTGTGAAAGGGGGCTAGACGGAAAAAAATCTTACGAAAAGTTGTCACGACACTTTTTGCTATAGTAAAGTATTGTAAGCTGTGCAGCGTGCGGATGTTTCTCTGTCTTCTCTCTCTCTCTCTCACTCTCTCTCTTTCTTATAGAAAGCAAGCCAGATATTTTCATTTCTATTTCGCATTGAATATTGTGGTGTCGCGACGACTATTTTTGTTGAGTGTGTACAGGTTTTTTGTAAATAATAATAAAAGGAACTTCGTTTCATCGGGGTGTCCCTTGACACCTCTCAAGTTTTTTTTGTTTTCATAAAATAGCAAACAAGCAGATGATTCTCCTGATGAAAAGAGGTAGCTATTACTTAACAAAAAGATAGCTAGAACTTGAAATTTTAACAGTGCGTTGTTTACCGTGCTATTTGCCTTATAGAATGGCAGATAATCTCAATTGCAAAGGTGACCCATACCAACGTAGACAACACTTGAAATAGTTTTAATATTGATTCAATTTTTTTTACAAAAAAAATTAATCAATATTTCCATTAATTTCAAAAAATATTCATAACAGAATAGCATTTGGACTACGAAAAACACGTGAACAATATATTGACAATAAAACCCAATATGTTACAAAGCAGGTGCGGGTTTGCTGAAAGATCAATTTAACCAACGTAGCGCACGTTCATGCAAATGTGTAGTAAATTTTCTAGCTTTTTACAATATATATGAAGTGAGTAATTTTCTCAGCTAAAAAGTTTTAAAGTTTTTTTTGTATAAACATACACAAGTTTGTGTATGCAACACAACACAATTGCGTTTGTTTACACAAAAACAAGTTTGTGTTTGTGTAAACATACGCAAGGCCACCTTGCTCTCCAAACCGGAACACGTCAGTGACTAGCACTGACGCTATTGTGGCAGGAATAGGTAAGGCGATGGTACCAGACCCGGGCGAGCCAATGCAGAATTCTACCACCTAATAGCCACGATGGTAGTGACTCGCATAGCCAATCGGTCACCTTTTACGACCTGCCTGGCAGAACGGCAGTTAGCCTATTTTTCGAAGGAACCCGGGACAAACACGGGGATCAGGAATCAGAAGTACTTTATTCAATAAAACTTTTTACAAGTTATTTTGACGCTGTTTTTGACAAGCTATTTGACGGGCGAACTGTAAAGCAAAATTGCTGCTACGTCGTCCGCGCGGACTTCGTTTACTCTGCGCAGCTCCTCCCGCGTAGGTGATAGCGTGATAATATGTAGCCTATATGTTGACCCGACCTGTCAGTAATATTCATGGATAATTTGAAGTAAATCCATGCAGTATTTTTTGAGTTTACCCTGGATATACATACAGACAAACAGACAAGAATTCTAAGAACTATATTTTAGGCTTCGATATCGATTGTAGATCACGCCCCAAGTATTCTTTTAAAAAAATATTAAATGTACATACAGTTTTGACTTTCATACGATTTTATTATATGTATAGGTTATTTAATTGTTAATTTAAAATTTGAATGTCATAAATCTATGTAACTAGCTGCACTTAATAGTTTTTACTGATTAAAATTATGAAATAATAATATAAATATTATATAAACTATGGTGATCTACGGTTTATCATCTAATAAATTTTGTAAACACGTTACTTAAATGTTATATATACTTTTTTATATATACAATTATGCTGTAACCTGCACTATTCAATATTCAGCAACTGCAAAGACCACATTATATATAAAAGCGAAATTGGTTTAAATACCCACTAATAAAAGTGCTGTTTTTTAGCTGTTTACAGAAAAAAAATTTTTTTTAAAAAAATAAGAAAAATTCAAATGCTGTTCAAAATTTTTTAGAGGTTGCAGAGCCACGTGCATAGGACCATTCGACGCAGATTTTTTTTGTGATTCCAATTTTCCAGTTTTCATTAAAATTGTCATTTACAGCAGGATTGCTTTTTACCGTCGATATACATACCAAGCTACTTGGGTGACTGATCATTCATGATGTCAAGGTATGAAAGGATATTTTTGCCCTATCCGTCCGTACGTTTGAAAGTCAAGGGTCCCCCCTACCACTTGAATGTTTGTTTCTGGGTGTATGAGAAAACTATGTAAAGATATTAAAAGGAAAATGGTTAGAGCTAAGTTTAGACTTTACAAGTGTACTAATGTTTTTTAAACAAATCAATAAAAATACGATAGTTGATCAACGAGAAAAAAGAACTATTTTACTTACCTAGAGAAAACTTTTAACAAGCGTCAGAGCATGGCGTCTGCTGGTTCGAACAGGTAAATTACGCTGAGCTTGAATATGACAAGCCTACGTAGACAGGTGCAGAGCAATCTTCTAAAACTTATAAATATAGAACTGTACCTAAGGTAAAATAGTTTTTATTGTTGTATTAATATTATTAAAAGTTATTTGCTTTCGTCAGAAATAAAACTTTCTGGATGAAAAGTATTCTTAGTTCTTTATCCTCTAACTCTGACAACGTGTACATAAAATTTCTTTATATTTTGGTTAAGTAGTTAAAATGTTAAAAAAAAAATGTAAGCTGCATAGTTCTCAATGACTCGCCCGGGTATTTGGTACTACCACCTTACCTGTTCTGGCCGCAATAGCGTCAGTCATTATGTTTGGATTTGGAGGGTAATGTACGTAGCATTACCATCCTCCCACATTAACATCTTTGGCGTCTATAAGCGATAGGTTCTCTTTACATCAGGGGAGCCATATGCTTAATTAAAATATTTTTAATATATAAAAAAAAAAGTATCTTCACGCCCATATCCCCGAAGGGGTAGGCAGAGGTACAACAAGTGCACCCACGATTAGCCGAAGATACTTGGTCCCACAAATGTGATAGGTGGCAATCCTATCGCCAACCGGGCACTTTCCAATCCCGGGCAACTTTGTGTTTCTCAGAAAACTGAAAAAAACACTTTTTAAAGTGCCCGACCCGGGAATCGAACCCGGGACCTCATGTGGTCAACGCCAACACTGGACCACTAGACCACAGAGGCTAATATATAAACACACTAATATATAAACACCATTTATTCGCTGTCCAATGCTTAGTAAATAATATTTTGCCTACTCTAAAGATAAATATATGACAGTGGCTGTACAAAATAAAATGTGGCTATAACTTCGAAAGTAAAATAAACCGTAACAACAAAGAACTTTATTGAATTCTGCATAACGACGCAACGTGAAACCAACATAAAACATTCGACGGTGAAAGGAAATAGATTCATCAAAATGTATCATTGATAAATTCTGAATGGATGTAGGAGCTGTAACCCGTTAGCGCTTAGCGATAACACAACATGACCTAAAAACATATCCTACAAATGTGAGTTATTGCAGATGGATGATGGTTTAATGCTTAATATAGACAATTTGACTATTTAAAGTCTATTTTTTAGAGTATAAGATAACAAACAAGCAGATGGGTCTCCTGATGGGAAGAGTCAACCATCGCCTATAGACACCAAATGTGTTAATGGTGCGTTACTATCTTGTGGCGAGATCTTATGCCACATGCATAAGTTTACCGGCTACCTTACCCTCCAAACCGGAATACGACAGTGACAAGCACTGACGCTATTGCGACAGGAATAGGTAAGGCGTTGGTACCACACCCGAGCGAGACAATGCAGAACTCAACCACCTAGTAGCTACGATGTTAGTGACTCGTATAGCCAATCGGTCGCCTTTTACGACTAGCCTGGTAGAACAGCAGTTGGCCTATTCTTTAAAGGAGCCCGGGACCAACACGGGGAATTTATTTAACTTGATTATAGCAGAATTTTACTTCATCATAGCAGAATTTCGTAATCTTTCTAGGGTAATTCTTGCTATAAACTTACAAACCCTCGCAATTTTATGTGACCTCGCATTAAATTACCAAAAATCAAATTTTAATAGAAAAACAATTGGTTATTTGATAAACTTTGTTCCGCTTCTTTACAGAAGTTACATGGTGTCTTTGGTAACTAATAACTCACCAAAGAACACGGATCATTTTGGTTTTGTACATCCCTTGCGTGTCTTTCGGAGTGACCAATATTAGATAAACCAGAATAATTTTCTACGTTTTTTTAAAATTATTTAAATAAAATACACATTGCGGCCATAGCACCGCAACTTAATATTAGGGAAGCCCTGGAAAATAAATTAGTCACGATTCTAGTATTTATAGGTTTCTCCAATGCTTTTAACACAATTGCTTCTTGATAGCTATGCTCCATCGTTTAAAATTTTCATCCATCACATTAAATTGGTTTTCAACTTATCTCGTCGTCGCTCGTAGGCTGTTCGTGTAGATCAGGGTACTTTTGACTGGCTCGAACTGACTAGTGGTGTCCCATAGGGGGCATTATATCACCATTACTATTTTTTGGTTTATATTAACCTCCTCACACATTTACTTCATTGTCCGTACCACTTATATGCCGATAATCTGCAACTCTATGAGCATACTGATTTAACTAATTTGGGAACAGCCATTTTCAAAATAAACAGTTCTCTCGAAGTTCTCAGAATTTGGTCTTCGAAGTTCGGAGTAAGGGTGAATCCTTTAAAATGTCAAGCCATTTATTGGTAGTCAACGCCAGTTGGATTAGATTGATATAGCCTCGATTCCCCGCATAATGTTTGATAATTCTATAATTGAATTTACTCCTTCAGTTAAGGATTTAGGTATCTATATTGACTGCAACCTTAACTGGTCTGTTCAAACTACTGAGTTGTGTCGTAGAGTTACTGGCACATTACGATCCTTAAATCGTCTGTGGAAATTTTTACCTCTAAAAACCAAATCTAAAATCAACTCCTAGGTTCTGCCTATACTTAACTATGGTGACGTCTGCTATACCAACATTTCTACTAACCTACTTTCGAAATCAGAGCGTCTGTTTAATCAATCCATCCGTTTTATTTTTCGCTTGCGTAAGTATGACTATATCTCATTTTACCGTAACCAGCTTCGCTGGCTTACTATTACTCAGCGACGTAAGCTTAGGACCGTATGTACTCTTTTCACAATAATGTTTTATCCACTTGTCCCTAAATATTAAAATTCTAAATTTGAATTCCTTTGTAATACCCACAATTTGAACCTTCGATCATGTGACAATCTCAATCTGTCCGTCCCTTATACTGTTTCAATTTTGTTTCAAACCCATACACAATGCATGCTGCTCGAATGTGAAAATGTCAAGCGAATAATAAGATCACGTTTAAACAAAATCTGAAAATGCGTTTGCTAACTTGTATATTTAACTAGCGTACCCAGCCCACTTCGCCGGGCTAAATTTTGCTTTATTTTATTTAAACAATAAACTTACATCATTAAATTTTTAATTTAAGTCTCATAATATATTAAATCATTTATTTCTCTCCGTATTCATACTCTTCTATTCTCTCCTCGAGCGGGTGAAGATCATTATCTACACCCATGTACATATCAGTAAATACAATATCATTCTTATCATTTATACAAAAACATATCGGGCTCGAGTTATGCCGGGTTTCTATAATCTACAAACTGTCATTCGTAACAGTAACAATTCGTAACTAGCTTAGTAATAAAACGGTCTGTCATGCTGTCCCACAAGTTTTTTGGACTATGTATTTACGACAAGCATCCGTAGCTTGACTGCTTACTGATGGCCCTCTCGAATATAGTGTGTTATCTGTGGATGGCCCTCACTGCGTTCCATTATTCAGAAAGTTTTAAAATAGTACCGAAAAAATTAAGCCCCATTTATAAACTAATTGATGTACAGTATAGAGCTAAATACAATTGACAGCCGTGTATGCATTTGATGCAGAATATAAATTATGTATATAAATAATCAATGGAAACATTTTATCATTCAACATCAAAGAAATGTCATAAGCGTGAAATGGTTCACAATACTGACGTTAGCCGTCATCAAAGTTCAAACTGTTTTTTTTTTTCAAAATAATTTATTATTTTAATAAAACGGATGCGAACTACTAATGTTATAGACTCATTTTTACAAGAAGCACAATTTTTAAAATCAAAATGGAACAATTTAAGAAAAACAACCCAGAAAATGTCCCAGTAAAATTCACTATAACTAAGGTATAATATATATTACAAGAATTACTTTGTATACATTGTAGAACTATGGCTAAATATATCGCAGATGGCTCTCCTTATGTAAAGAGACAACCACCACCAAGGAAGTAAAAATAGCATTACAATCCATGTGGCAGGTAGACATGCTACATGCATACTTTATGCATATTAGCTATTAGCTACCTTACCCTTGAAACTGGAATATGAGAGTTACAAGCACAACGTTACTGCAACAAGAGTTGGCGCCGCGGCACAAAACCTACGTGAAAGGTAGAACTCTGACCTCGGACATATTATAATTCAAATTATTTTTTATTTATTCATTACTCAACTATTTAGATCTAATTTTATCATTTCTTATACGTTATGAATATTGAGTATGCTTTATGGACCATACAATACATAGCTTCGGCTGAAGGTATACTTTATGTTATTGTGTGTATATTTTTAAATTCTTGTAGTCAATATTTATGTTAACTAATTCACATTTTTTTATATTATAAGATAGAAAACAAGCAGACGGTTCTCCAGATGGAAAGAGTCAATCATTGCCTATAGACACGACATATATTATTTAGTGGTGCGTTGCTATCTTGTGGCGAGGTCTAAGCCACATGCAAAAGCTTACGGGCTACCTTACCCTTCAAATCGGAACACACGGCCAATCGGTCCGCTTTTTACGCCTATTTTTCAAGGGAAATCATATGCATAACTGCGGCAGTATGAGCCAAAACTTACAAAATAGAAAAGATGCTATCTACATTTATAACTTCTATCCAGTTTAAAATAATTTTAAAATAATTACGTCTCCTTTAATAACAGGAAAGAACCACAAAATAAAGGATGGACGCCAGGAACAAAACTTTGCAATAGTAAAATATTATTATCAAGCAAATACGGCAAAATCGAATTTAGAAATATAATTACTTAAAACTGAAATAGCGCAATCGCTTAATGCGAATCAAAATAATAATTATAATAGTTGAAAAATAATCCTTATGCCGTGGAAGAGTTTGTATTGGAGATCTAACTGCTTTTTAGTTGTGCTTCTTTTTTCCAATTTATTATTTCCTTGCTAGTTATTGAGGCCTACTTATAGTTTCATCGCATGTTAAATTTAGTTTAGGTTATAAAATAAAACTTCAAACTTAAGCACTTTGGTTTTAGTCACAAAGAGGTGATAAACAAAATCCTATAAATATCCCCGCTGTCTGTCTATCTCAGAGCTGTATCTTTGAAATAGCAAATAAATAAGCCCCTGAAATTTTTACAGAACGTATGCCATTGTGGTCGCTAACACACAAATAATAAGGTAAAAAAGTTAGAATCCAAAGGGGTTCCTATACAAGAAACATTAAAAAATCTGTTTTCTTCGTCTGGCTTCCTGCATTCGTATACGGACCGTGTGCGTGTCCAACTTCATTGATGCAAGCTGAAAAATAAAGAATTAATGATAAAAGACACAATTTTATTAAACATTTCCAGCCATTTGTCCAAGCACGTATAGTAAGTTTCGTAAAAGTATGTATAAAATTGTCCATGAATTTCTCGGGAACTAATCGCCTATAGATACCTATAATATTGTTACCCAGATAGGTATGTTAATGGTGCTTTGTTATCCATATGGCAAGGGTTGACACCAAATGTATGGTTCATTTTCCATAAGTTAACCAGCATCAAGCATCGACACGATTACGGCAGGATTAGGTAGGTAAGTGCGGATGTTTTTTTTATATCATAAGATAGCAAACAAGCAGTACAGAACTCTACCACCTAGTAGCCACGATGATAGTGATTGGATAGCCAATCGGTCGCCTTTTACGACCTGCCTGGTAGAATGGCAGTTGGTCTATTCTTCAGGGGAGCCCGGAACCAACACGGGGAAGAATGTTGTAGAACTGTACCATCTAGTTAGTAATTATAAATAGCTTAGATTAATAAGCAATATTATTATTAACATTTGCCATATTATTCCGGGCCACCTTTGAACAATAGGCCATCTGTCATGCAGTTCTTAAAAGATTCAAAAACGATTGACTTTACAGCTCACTACCATCAGACGGTAAAGTTTCGCAACTCCTCACCAGGGTCTATGGCACCACTGCTTTACCTATTTCTACCGCAATAGCGCCAATGCTTCTCATTGTCGTGTCTCGGTTCGGGGGGTAAGGTAGCTGGTAAATTCATACATGTAGCATTGCCATTCCACCAAACGGATAGCAGTGCATCATTTACAGCTTTGGTGACTGTAGGTAATAGTTTATCTTTTCCTCAGGAGATACATCTGCTTGTTTGCTATACAATGATAAAGGTAGGCTGGCTTGTGAATTAATTCGTAGGTGAGGTAGGTGACCAACATAACGTATATATTTTATTTAAATTTTTCACAACTTATGCCGGGTCCCTATAATCTACAAACTGTCATTCGTAACAGTAACAATTCGTAACTAGCTTAGTAATAAAACGGTCTGTCATGCTGTCCCACAAGTTTTTTGGACTATGTATTTACGACAAGCATCCGTAGCTTGACTGCTTACCGATGGCCCTCTCGAATATAGTGTGTTATCTGTGGATGGCCCTCACTGCGTTCCATTATTCAGAAAGTTTTAAAATAGTCTCGAAAAAATTAAGCCCTATTTATAAACTAATTGATGTATAGTATAGAGCTAGATACAATGGATAGCCGTGTATGCATTTAATGCGAAATATAAATGATGTATACAAATAATCAATGGAAAAATTTTATCATTCAATATCAAAGAAAGTGTCATAGGCGTGAAATGGTTCACAATACTGACGTTAGCCGTCATCAAAGTTCAAACTGTCTTTTTCAAAATAATTTATTCATTATAAAATTGATGCGACCTACTAATGTTATAGACACATTTTTACAAGAAGCACAATTTTTAAAACCAAAATGGAACAATATAAGAAAAACAAAACCAGAAAATGTCCCAGCAAAATTCACTATAACTTAAAGGTATAATATATATTACAAGAATTACTTTGTTTACATTGTAGAATGGCAGATATCTCTTTGGCTAATCTCAGCCACCACCAAGAAAGTAACAATTGCATTACAATCCATGTGGCAGGTAGATGTGCCGAATGCATACTTATTAGCTATTAGCTACCTTACCTTTCAAACTGGAACATACGTTACAAGCACAACGTTAATGCAGCAGGAATCGGTGAAACGACGGCACAAAACCTAGGTGAGACGTTGTAGAACTCTAATCTCGGAAAAATTATTCAAATCATTTTTTATTTATTCATTACTCAACTACATATTTAGATCTGATTTTATCAGTTCTTATACATTATGAATATTGGGTATGTTCTATAGTCTATACAGTACGTGGCTTCGGCTGAAGGTATACTTTATTTTATTGTGTGTATATTTTTAAATTCTTGTAGTCAATATTTACTAATTCACTTTTTTTTAATTATACGATAGCAAACAAGTAAACGAGTCTCTAGATCAAAAGAGTCAACCATCGCCTATAGATACCACATATGTTAGTGGTGCCTTGCTATCTTGTGGCGAGGTCTAAGCCACACGCACAAGCTTACGGGCTACCTTACCTTTCAAATTGGAACAGGTCATTGACAAGCACTCACACTATTGTATGCACAATATGTAAGGCCTAGTAGCCACTATGGTAGTGACTCGAACAGCCAATCGGTCCGCTTTTTACGACCTGCCTGGCAGAACGGCAGTTGGCCTATTTTTCTAGGGAGCTCGGACCAACACGGGGAATCGTCAAATGCATGACTGTGTGGCAGTATGAGCCAAAACTTACAAACTAGAAAAGATGCTATCTACATTTAAAATTTCTATCTAGTTTAAATTAATTTTAAAATAACTATGTCTCCTTTAATAACACAGGAGAGAACTACAAAATGAATGATGGACGCCAGGAACAAAACTTTGCAATAGCTAAATATGGCCACCGAGCAAATACGGCAATTTTGGAATAGAATTACTTAAAACTGAAATAGCGAAATCGCCATGACTAAGCTTAAAGCGAAGAAATTATAATAGTTGAAAAATAATGCTTATGCCGTGGAAGAGTTTGTGTTGGAGATCTAAGCTGCTTTTTAGTTGTGCTTCTTTTTTCCAATTTTTTGTTTCCTTGCTAGTTCTTAAGGCTTAATTATAGTTTCTTCGCATGTTAAACTTAGTATAAGTTATAAAATAAAACTTCAAATTTAAGCACTTTGGTTTTATTCATAATGAGGTGATAAACAAAATCCTATAAATATCCCCACTTTTTGTCTCAAGGCTGTATATGAAATAGAAATAAATGAGCCCCTGAAATATTCACAGAACGTCTGCCGTTGTGGTCGCTAACACGACAAACAATAAGGTAAAAAAGTTAGAATCCAAAGGGGTTCCTATACAAGAAACATTAAAAATCTGTTTTCTTCGTCTGCCTTCCTGCATTCTTGTACGGACCGTATGCGTATCCAGCTTCATTGTTGCAAGCTGAAAAATAAAGAATTAATGATAAAAAATACAATGTTATTAAACATTTTCAACGATTTGTCCAATCACGTATAATAAATTTCGCAAACAAGCAGATGGGTCTCCTGATGGAAAGAGTCAACCATCACCTATAGACACCAAAGATGTTAATGGTACGTTGCTATCTTGTGGCGAGGTCTAATGCCACATGCATAAGTTTACCGACTACCTTACCCTTCAAACCAGAACACGACAGCGACAAGCACTGACGCTATTGCGGCAGGAATAGGTAAGGTTTTTTGTGATATGGGTACAGTTGACACATATTTGAAGTCAGTTTAATTTTTAAATTGCTATGATCCATATCTTTGAGATAACCATTGCCTATAGATACCAGGTACCTATATTATTGTTACCCAGATAGGTATTTTAATGGTGCTTTGCTATCCATATGGCAAGGGTTGAAGTCAAATTTATGGTTCATTTCCGTAAGATTACTAGCTACCTTACCTTCCAAACTGAAACAAGACAGTGACAAGCATCGACACTATTACGACAGGATTAGGTAAGTGCGGATGTTGTAGAACTCTACCATGTTAGTGATTATAGTTAGCCTGAAATTATTATTATTTATATTTCCCATATTGTTCAATACCACCTTTGAACAATAGACCATCTGTCGTGCAGTTTGTAAAAGACTCGAAAAAGATTGATTTTCAGGTCATGACTATGGTGGTAGAGTTCCGCAACTCCTCACCAGGGTATATGGCACCACCGTTTTACCTATTTCTACCGCAATAGCGCCAATGCTTCTCATTTTCGTTTCTCGGTTCGGAGGGTAAGGTAGCTGGTAAATTTATACATGTGGCATTGCCATTCCTCCAAACGGATAGCAGTGCATCAGCATCAGTAAGAACTTTGGTGACTATAGGCAATAGTTTATCTTTTCCTCGGGTGAGATATCTGCTTGTTTGCTTTACAATGACAAAGATTGGCTGGCTTGTGAATTAAAGTAATTCGTAGGCGAAGTAGGTGACCAACATGACTCATATTTATTCAAATTTGCACAAATTATAGGAGATTATATTCTAACGTGTTTTCCATCAATTGCAACTAGTACTCGAGGAAAGTGGGCTATTTGGCAACGTCCTTGTTATGTATCATTTTTGATTTTTATGTAGTCCGATTGCAAATGTGCTATTGCAAAGCTGATATCACGTACTGTCCGCCTGGCGCAGGACTGTCACACCAATACAGTCTTCTGTCAACAACACTGTGCCTATCGCATGCAATCGGAGGGTCAATAGCAGCTGGTGCAATGGAGATTATTCCAAGATTTTTTGAACAAATACGAAGAACTATGAAAGTTTATTTATCTTGCAAGAGTCTACGAATAATAATTAAAGTTTGTCAGCTAGGAAATAAGAAAAATATCTACCTGGCTTCTGTTATTCGTAAATGGGGATATATTTCAGACAATAATTGCTCTTCTGCCGTTATATCAAGCTGAAACCGCAGCTGGAATTATATGTAGTTTCCACTCTTTCCTTTATACTCTGATTGTTGATTTTTCGTCGGAACTAGACGTCACATACCAGTCTGATAATATGTAAAGCATTTCCGTGTCACTTTCTGAGCTTGAAGTGGTAAATTCACGCTAAATATTTTTTAAATTATTGTTCAACCGGCCGAAATCCGGGGGTAGCTATACGAATGACGGATGATGAAATTTTGACAGATTAATGACATTATATTTTTTATAGGGACATACCAATCTGTCATTTCCATACAATACACAGTAAAACCTTAACTGGCAGCCCTCCCACCCGTTAGCAACGAACCTTTGGTAATTTGACATAAGAGTCGTGCTTTTTAGGAACAGTTTTAGCTTACGCCTTGTAGAAAATCCTACTATTTGTCACTAAAACGAGTCGTTTTGCAGATATAGGGACCGGGCATTAGAGAAGAGGAATTGATGGAAGACACGTTAGAATATATCTAACGTGTGTTCCATCAATTGCAACTAGTACTCGAGGAAAGCGGGCTATTTGGCAACATCCTTGTTATTGTATCATTTTTGACTTTTATGAAGTCTGAATACAAATGTGCTATTGCAAAGCTGATGTCACGTGCTATTCGCCTGGCGCAGGACTGCCACACCAATAAAGTCTGATGATAACAACATTGTGCCTATCACATGCAATCGGGGGTCAGTAGGAGGTGGTACAGTGGAGATTACTCCATGATATTTACCTGGCTCCTGTTACTCATAAATGAGGATATATTTCAGTCAAAAATTGCTCTATAGCCGGTTTATCAAGCTGAAACCGCAGCTGGAATTATATGTAGTTTCCACTCTTTCCCTTATACTCTGTTGATTTTTCGTCGGAACTAGACTCCAAATACCAGGCTGGTAACATGTTAACCATTTCCGTGCCACTTTCTGAGCTTGAAGTGGTAAATTCACGGAAAATATTTTTTAAATTATTGTACAACCGGCCGAAATCCGGGGTAGCTATACGAATGACGGATGATGAAATTTTGACAGATTAATGATAAAGGAACACACCAATCTGTCATTTCCATACAATAAACAGTAAAACCTTAACTGGCAGCCCTCCCATTCGTTAGTAACGAACCTTTGGTAATTTGCCATAAGAGTCGTACTTTATGGGAACAGTGAAAATCTTACTATTTGTCACTAAAACGAGTCGTTTTGCAGATATAGGAACCGGGCAAAGGCTCGGATAAATACGGAGAAGATTTTACTACTAATGCCATTCATATTTTGATCAATTAATATTTGTAGAAGTTAGGCCTGAGATTATTGCACTTTATACCAATCCCTTACATTTTTATCGTAATTTGTAATAATTCTTGTAATATTACAAATTTTTGTTTTTATCGTAATTTGTAATATATTGTAGCGGCTCAAACAAACACAAACGCTACAAGAAAAAATAATAAAAAAACTGACAAAAATCAATAAGAAATGGAAAAAATGAAATTCAAAAATAAAATCCTGAATCGCGATATTACAATTATTTATCTTGTAACATATATACAAGTTTCAACGCTTCTCAAATGGACTTCGGTCCCCAGGCAGTACACCTTGCCTGGTTGGGAAGATCTTCCTTTTCCCCTTACTTGACCTTGTGCGACGTCATCAACCTCCACAGTTATGACGTCACCTGACAGGCAGCTGGCCCGCTGTTTCCATCACTTCGACCCTTCCGCGACACGGACCAGCGGCGCCACAATATATTATCTTGTTTTCAATTTTCTTAATTATTCCTCGTGTTGTTCAACTGTCGTTCTGCCCGGCAGGTCGTAAAAGGCGACTGATTGGCTTTGCGAGTCACTGCCATCGTGGCTACTAGGTAGGTAGGTAGGTAGGTAAAGTTCTGCAATATTCACCCAGGTCTGTTACCATATATTCCTGCCGCAATAGCGTCAGTGCTGGTTACTGTCGTGTATCGTGTTTCGGTTTGGAGAGTAAGGTAGCCGGTAAACTTATGCATGTTACATTAGACCTCGCTACAAGATACAAATACTTTATTTGCACAAAATAGGGTTAGAAAAGGTTTTGTACATACATCGATGTGCTTAAACCTATTTCATCAGATATATAGCATATACCGGGCTCCTTTGTAGAATAGGCCAACTGCTGTTCTGCCAGGCAGGTCATAAAAGGCGACCGATTGGCTATGCGAATCACTACTATCGTTGCTATTAGTTGGTAGATTTCTAAATTGTCTCGTCCAGGTCTGGTGCCACCGCCTTACCTATTCCTGCCGCAATAGCGTCAGTGCTAGTCACTGTCGTGTTTGGAGGGTAAGGTAGTCGGTAAACTTGTGCATGTGGCATTACATCTCGCCACAAGATAGCAACGCACCATTAACATCTTTGCTATAGGCATAGATGGTTGACTCTTTCCATCAGGACACCCATATGCTTGTTTGCTATCTTATGATCAATTGGCTACAAATTAGTACCTTAACTACACTGTTTAAGAATATGTGAGTGGTTACGCAAAAAGGGACCTGAAGGGATTGGAAACGGTTTTTTTTTTGATAAATTCTGATTCTATGGTCCTTCATCTTTGTTTTGTTCTAATCAAAATAATTTTAGGTGCCGTAGTTTTTTTTAAATGATTTTTTATGTAAGCCGAGGCAGTTTTGAAAATATTACACCTTATACACAGCGCACACTAGTTTCTTTTTCTAGCGCGCACATAAAGACAAGTAAAAGACGTATAAATAAGTCACCAATAATACAGCTATCGCAAACACGTGCCATTTCTCGCTGACGAAGTCGCTCACTAACGACACTAACATAAAACACCCCGCGCCTCTCTCCCGCACTCGAGGCGAAACTCATTTCGACTCAACATTTTAAACGTGATTTACTCGAAATCAATTATTTTCCCTTGAGGTCCCTTTTTGCGTAACCACTCACATATATTTTTACTCAATTATTTTAAAACTCATTTCATAAATTTTTATAAACAAGTTATTTAAAAGTAGGAAATAACAAAATTTCAAATGAATAAAAAGTAAATAAAAAATGTGTAAATGGTTGACTCTACGGGCCATCCCTAAAACTTCCCACTAAATTAAGGCATTTTAAGCTCAAAAGAGTAGAAAAACTATAAGCATAGATTTTTCAGTTCAAACATCTATTTTGTTAAAAATAGCAGTATATTAATTTTTGAATAGATGTATATTTTGAAACCAATGATGGCATTCAACTCAATTTTTGAGATTTAAAATATTGATTTAACTAAAGAATCGATAGGTTAAAAATTTCGATCTACTGTCAAAAAAAAAAAATTTTAATTTTCTTCAATGATAAATCCCAAACAAATTGACCAATTTTGATTAAATTAACGGCATTTGACGCAGTTTTTAAAGGAGAAAAGCTGATAAGATTTTTAAGTCAACCGGTGAATTAATTTGTTTCAAAAAATTTAATTACGTTTGCTAAAAACAGCGTAATTTTAATATTTGAAAAGCTATAAATTTTGAGAATTCGTTTTTGATTAACAGATTTTGATTTTTGAAACGGCATTTGACGTAGTTTTTTAGTACTAAAATATTATAGGATACTAGAAAATGTTTGGTTGAAAAATTTCGAAGCTATGTCGAACACTTTTTTCAAAATTTTTTGTTAACGATTACTCCCAAATGGATAACAACTGATTTTGGTGCAGTATATGTCTTAGACGTAGTTTTTTGAGGAATCATCATCATCTGGTAATTAATTTTTGACTGTGTAAGCCATATGGTCTCGTCTTGGCAACATTTTACATGGACTTATTTTTTGGTGGGATTATACTTATTGTTGTAAGTTTCTCTAAGAAACTTCAATCCCCTAATTCAAAGAATGAGGCGTGATTTATTAAAAATTCTGAAACATATATTTTATTATTTATACCAAAAAGCCCCTATATCAATTTTTAGACCTCCAACATCAAAATATAGGGAAGTCTTTACAAAATTACTTCCCCTAGTAGTATGTTAACTATACAAGTACAATAAATAAACTTTACAAGCTTAATAAATCTATTATTGACATAATATCCAAAAATATTTATTATTCTGGTATGATCCAAGCCCAGATTATCAAAAGGGATCAAAAAATGACGAATATCTTCCTGAAATCGGCACAAGAATGAAAATGCACCATTATTATCTTTGTATCTTCTGTCGATTGTTTTTTTTTATCAGGAGAGCTATCTGCGTCTTTACTATCCTATTAAATAAATTAAATTTTCCCCGTGTTGATCCCGGGCTCCTTTGAAGAATAAGCCAACTGCTGTTCTGCCAGACAGGTCGTAAAAGGCGACCGATTGGCTATACGAGTCACTACTATCGTGACTACTAGGTGGTAAAGTTCTGTATTGTCTCGCCCGGGTCATGTACCACTGCTTTACCTATTCCTGCCGCAATACTGTCAGTACTTGTTACTGTCGTGTTCCGGTTTGGAGGGTAATGTAGCCGGTAAACTTATGCATGTGGCTTTAGACTTTGCCACAAGATAGAAACGCATCATTAACATCTTTGGTGTCTGTAGGCGATGGTTGACTCTTTCCATCACGAGACCCATCTGCTTGTTTGCTATCATATAAAAACAAAAAAAAAGAATATTATTTACCAATTATTGTAACTAACGATCGTCTGCGGCCGAAATTCGACCATAGACTAAACAGTAAAATCTCCTTTAAATTTGACAACTGACTTTAACCGTAAAGAAAATAGCGTACTATACATGTGTGTATATTATCATATAATATGTCACATGAACTTTGTCTGTGTAAAATATGTTTTTATTAATTTAATGTATTTCTAATGTACATTATTTAAAAATATTAGGTTTCTGCATACCCCCGCAATGTAAACTTTAATTTTGCCAAATTTTATACTCCACCGTTCACGCAATTGTCTTAAAAAGAGTTTCAAAGTTTTTCTTTCACGTATTAATTTAAAGATAAGCTAGTAGATAATGACTTTATCAATCGGACAGCGTATTTATTGCTGACTGTATATTTAGATCAGGTCATAGCAAGTTACGCCAGGAGCTATTTATGCAAACTTGTAATATGAACTCCGCTAAAAGCAGCGCTGCAGCATTCTTCCAATATCTAGTATTGACTCTGCATCCAATCTCAATATCACAAGAATATTGATTCCTTGTATGTGCAAACATTTTTATCGTATCTTGGACTTGGATAAAAATCTTGTTTACGCCAAAGACCTTAAAATAGGGGCATATTTTCCCTGACGAATGTTACAAAATTGGTGTTGTTAACCTCAGTATTTTCACTTTCTTTCTTTTGTTTCTCCGATTTACCCTTTTTTAACTTAACTGATAAAAGTTACTGATTTCACCCCAATTTTCAAAAATTAGGTTTTCAATCATGGAGATTTAAGTATTTTTTAAGTTTTAAGAGATTTATCGAGTTTTAAGTTTCAAAGAAGCTTTGCGAATATTTTCATTAGAATTTTTTAGTGACGTCAGTATGTATGTGTGTAAATCTTTAAACACACACTTAAAATTCTCTGAAACATAATTTTTCTCAAATAACTTCAAGTCCAAAATATCAATTGATTTCAAAATCTGATTAATTTTTTCCCTGAAAATCTGCTAACCACAAACCATTGGTTACAACACACTGATTATTAGTGACAAACAATTTATTACTGACCTCTCAGGTCAGTAATAAATTAAATACAAATTACTTTTGGAATTTGTCTTTTTAGGATTCTGAAGTAAACTAGAAACCCTTTAGTTTCACTGCGTCCGTCCGTCCGTCTGTTCGTTCTTCCGTCCGTCCATCCGTCCGCTGTAATTTGGCATGAATATACATATTAATCACGTCAACTTGAAAAATATTTTTAACTTCCCGCTGCGTATGTAGATAAGGAAGTTACTGATTTTGCCCCGATTTCTGAAAATAGTTTTAACCAGATCTCCACGTTTTGAGGTCCTAGGAACCATTCCGACTATTTTCACGTTGACATGAGTATGTTTGGATGTGTCTGTGTGTCTGTGTGTCTGTGGTGTGTCTGTGTGTCTGTGTGTCTGTGTGTCTCTGCGTGTGTGTGTGTATCTGTGTGTGTGTGTGTGTGTGTGTGTGTGTAAATATCTCATAACATTTGAACGGCTAAACCAATCGAAACGCGGTTGATAGCATTCGATTAAATTCTGCTCAACTTAGACTTCCTGAAAATTTGAACCAAGTCGGCTTAGAAGATTTTGAAAAATTTTGAAAAAACCCAAAAACATATTTGGCGAAATTTTTTTAATATAACTTCCAGATTAATGTAGAGATCGAGTACAAAAACTTATCAACTCTATTCTTCAAAGTACTACATATAAATTGCATCAAAATCGGTTTATCCGATTGGGAGTAATCGTTGACGAAAAATTTTGAAAAAATGGTTTTTTCGATTTAACTTCGAAATTTTTCAACCAATCATTTTTTGGTATCCTACGATATTTTAGTACTAAAGAACTACGTCAAATGCCGTTTCGAAAATCAAATACGAATATAATTTTCAAAAGTTACAGTTTTTCAAATATTAAAATTACGTTGTTTTTAGCAGATTTACATAATATTTTTGATATAACTTTCTGGCTAATACAACGATTGAGTTAAATATCTTATCAGCTTTGCTCCTCTAAGAACTGCGTCAAATACCGTTAATTAGATCAAAATTAGTCAATTTGTTTGAGATTTATCAATAATAAAAAAATTTAAAAAGGTGTTTTTTGACAATGCTTTGACATTTTTCATCCTTTCAATTATAGCTAAAGTAATATTTTAGATCTCAAAAACTGAATTGAATGCTATTCGAAAGATCAAAATCGATCATCGTCACAAAATATACAGCTTTTAAAAAATCAATATACTGCCATTTTTAACAAAATAGTTGTTTGAACTGAAAAAATACGCTTATAGTTTTTTGAGCTTAAAATACCTTAATTTAGCGGAAAGTTTCAGGGATGGCCTGTAGATCCAACCGTTTACAGATTGTTTTTTCAGGGTAGCTCCTCTACATGTAAAGTTGGGATGTTAATTTTTTTCTCACATACCCCATTGGGGTATCTTTGAATAGGTTTATAAAAAATATTGTAGGTTTGTGAAAACAAGTTTTCGAATAAGTGACTCGTTTGTAAAATATTAAGTTTTTAATTGACAATTTTGGATAGAGTCAAGTGTCTACCACTTCTGCAGCCTAATGGTTGGTTTTGGGGGTGGGAATAAAATCATGGTAGTAGTAAATATAATGAAGTTGAAAGAATAACTATCACGATTTAGAAGGCTTTAAATTTTTGAGTAATAATCGACGAACTTATAAAATTTAGAGAATTTTTTATAGGCGACGAACCTGTGGCGCGGATATATATTTGTTATTGACGTTGCTTAAATGTTCATAGTATGAAACTATAAAAGCCCTCTTCTTAGTCCATATAATTGTGATGGGCAACTTCAGAACTCTTCCTACATAGGGCGTGATCTGACACGCAATTTACCAATTTTTTAGTTTTATTTTACATAATAAGTACTTCTAAAATTGTTACCCAGGTACTCCGAAGTCGAATAACTTTAAATTAAAGACTTAAAACTTCTTACATATTCCTGTATCATCAGACTACATTCATGGTTCATGTGCATGATTTGCAGAGCAAATGCATAAGTAAAATTTGGACCATACTGACTAAAATCTTCAGCTAGAGACCTTTATTTAAGGAGTAATATAATATAGTAGCATTCTACTATAGCTAAACATATAGCCCTTGTTGATCCAGGCCCCCTGGAGAATATACCATCTGTGTTTCCACCAGGCAGTTCGTAAGAGGCAAACAATTAGCTTTGCGAGTCACTACCATCATACCTAATAGGGGGTAAAATTATGCATTGTCTGCCGCGGATCTGGTACCACCGCCTTACCTAATTCTGTTGCAATTGTGTTAGTGCTTGTCACTGTTGTGTTTCTGTTTAGAGGTTAAGGTAACCGGTAATCTTATGCATGTGGCATTAAGACTCCGTCACAAAGATAGCAATGCGCTATCAACATTTTTGATATTATCTATCTTTTGATATATCTATAGTGCCCGGTTGGCGATAGGCTTGCCACCTATCACATTCGTGGGACTAAGTATCTTCGGCTAACCGTAGGTGCACTTGTTGTACCTCTGCCTAGCCCTTCGGGGATACGGGCGTGAAGATACTCTATCTATAGGCGATGATCTCTCCATCAGAAGAACTGTTTGCTAGTTCGAATCGAATGAATTTATTTATTTGCCTTGAACACAGTTATAGGACAGGTGTACTTATATGATTATTATTACAGATCTCGTGTTCCACCACGTGGATGGCATACAAAAATATCTTAGTTAATTCTAAAATAATCTACTAATTTATTAAATACTACTAAATTTAAATAATGTTTACATAATTACGCTTAAAATTTATATTTAATATCATTACTTATTTTGCTGACTTATGTGTTATAATATAAAAAAAATACTGAGATCATAAGGCTAATGCTAAAAAGCTTAAAATTTTATATATGGCTGCTTCTACTTCTAACAAAACCATCTAAGAACCATCTCAACAAACCAAATTTTTGATTAGCAAAAACCGTAAATAAATCCCACTTGGGAGCTACAAAGTGCCAGCACACGAGTTAAACTTGTAATACCCCTCGTTTTTGCGTCAGTATTAAAAATATTACACAATAAATATTCTCATATTAAAATTATGGCATTGTATGATTCTCACTACAGCAAAAAGTTTTCACTAGACTGCCTCGATAATAAAACACAATGAAAATAATTCTGAGATGTTATACTCTAAAAGTATCGCGCGTGCCATTATGCTTGCGGCAAAGTTATATTTAAAAGCATTGCATATTTTATTCTAATACAGCTTACAACTTTTGTAGCGGACTTAAAAATACTCAACTTATAAGTTTACATAATGGCGACTTTGCAAGATTTAGTTTTTGCAACGGGTTTTTAAATATAGTGTCGGTGTAAAATGAGAAAGAGCATGTTTCTATGGTTCGGACATGTAGAAAAAATAGCAGATGAAAGGTTAAAGAAAAAATGACAGAAATGTAAATTTGACCAAAAAGACCAAGACTAACATATCATGATCAGATTAATCGCGCGCTTTTAGAAAGTGGTGTCAAAAGTCTGTTTGTTTATATGAAGAGAAAAGTGGGTGAAGCTGATGACAAATTTGTAAAGATCTTGACATAATATGGGTCTAGGTTCCCTCTGTCTAACGCGTCTGATCTGGCGTGAAGATATGTATGTATATATGTTTTTGAAATAATGCTAAACCTCAGACATGTCAACTTTTTATAACTTTTATATTAGAAAACGCTGATATCTCTATATTTACATAGTAAGTATAAAACAGTCGCTTTTGCTGTATGTTTATTTAAATCTTTTAAACCCATTGATATAGAAAACCCCAAGATGCACAATCAGTGTCTCAAAAACGTCCTCTGTTTCGTCCACAATTTTAAATTGTGCGCTCATTTTTAGATTTTATTTTAAACAATTTAAATTTTATATTAAAAAAATATAAAAAACTACACACATTAAATAAATAAATTAACACACTACATTCATGTGACATAATATATACACACATGTATACTCACAAGAGATTTTATTTTGTAGTCTATAGTCGAATTTCGATCACAGGTGATCGGTAGTAAAAACATAAGTGCGAGAAATTAATTCAAACAATATCCTACCGTGTTCTTCTACCCGCAATAAGCCGGAGCGGGTTGCTTGTATAAAATGACTCGCTTTCACATTTAATATAGATTTTTTTTTGGATGATCTTCAGTATCTTCACGGTCGTATCCCCGAAAAGGTTGGCAGAGGAACAACACGTGCACCCATGACTAGCCGAAGAAACTTAGTCTCATAATGTTTATGAGCAGTTATCCAATCCCAGGCGACGTTGTTTTTATCAGAAAACTAAAAAAAAATACTTTTCTTAATCGCCGGGACCTTTTGTGGTCAACACAGACACTGGACCACTATATCATAAAGGCAAATATATATTATCACGTACATCCAAACCACTTGTGAATAAATATTAACCAAAAAATATATATTATTTTATTTTTTTGGATGATAGTTCTTCAAAGGCGGTTTGGTTGTATGTGGTTGTTCTATAGAAAATCATTTGGCGCCATAAATTTAATTTTGAAATAGTCGCGATCTCGGTTAGCCTGTTATTGTCGTAGATCTTATCGGCAATTTTAGCTAAGTTCTCCAGAAGCAAGGTAGAATCCGTGACCGCCAATACCCAGGTTAATGAAAGAGGAAGCTGCCGGGTCCAATGTAGACGAATGATGTCATCGCTGATTTTTCCCTGGCTGTGTCTCTTTATTTCCCTCAAGAGCTGCGGAGATTTAAGATCTCCTAGGTCAAGTCCGGAGAAAAGTTTCTGAAACAGCTGTTGCTTTGAATTCTCGTAAAATTCTATCAGACGTTTCTTGATTGTATCGTATTTTTTAGCTCCTGGTGGGTTTGTAATAATATCGCTTTCTTATAATATTTCTTCCTTACCTAGCTTGGTCATGATGAGGTTGTAGTTCACCACGTCGCTGTTTTTCTGAGGGAGGATGATGGTCTCTACTTGATCAAACCATAAGCGTGGATAATCTCCCCGAAAATCCGGTATTCTTGTCGTTGTGAGAGCTGCGATTTCCATGGATGCTGCCGAGCTTGTTGTTGCTGCTGTAGGGCTTCTGCATGAAGTTAGCGCTGGGTTGTTCATTTTTCCTTTTTGCGTGTTCACTGGTTGGTGGTCATCAATATTACATTGGTTAAATGACAGTCACACATCGGTTAGTAAATGTGTTTATTAAACTGTAATTGACTGCTATTTTCTTTAACCTTATATACTAATAATTTACGCGTATGGCCGCGTGATTGAATGTGGTATAATAACACGTCCGAGCATGAACGTGTTCTATCGTGCCCGTTACATGTATACTTTGACGAGCCGATTTAAGAGCTTCATAATAATAAAATCACTAATTTTCATAATAAAAACAAATTAAGACACTAATTTTCAGTATTAAAATAACACTTGAAACACATTTTACATAATAACTATACATACATTATAATAAAATTGTAGGAAAGTCAATGTATGTCCGGGGTAAACTCAAAAAATACTGCATGGATTTACTTCAAATTTTGCATGAATATTACTAATAGGTCGGGTCAACATATAGACTACATATTATCACGCTATCACCTACGGGGGAGGAGCTGTGCGGAGTAAACGAAGTCCGCGCGAACTAAGTCGCGGGTGACAGCTAGTAATACACTATTTAAGTTTCAGAATATACAGCTTGAGTAAAATTTATAAAATTGAAAAACTATTCTACATCTATACAATCTTAGGTTATATTAATCTTTTGTGTACGTTCTAAAAATATCATTCCATTCTGGGAATCAGGAATCAGCATTCTTGCTGTGTCAATAAACTTAATACTGTTTCCGACGCTCTGTATTGGTTTAATTCCTCTGAATTCTGTATATGAATATTTAAATGTCATGTTTTGTTATAGGAAACAACAGAAGCTAAAACAACGGTCCTGTATGTCAACTTCTAGTTCATCAGACTGTCAAGGATACCTCATCACAAATGTCAGCAACTACACCGATGTCTACTACTTCAATAGTTCCTTAGAAGACATTTTTACTGATGAATTTGTAAGTAGCTTATAATTTTGAAATAATATTATAACAAAATTTACTTTTAGAGAGACATCACACCGACTACCTTGAGGGGTAGGTAGAGTAATCTGAATTTCTATATAACTACAGTTTTGGTTCCCAAATCTTGGGACCACTTTGTTTACACTGCAAGCTTTACGGCAAGGGATTCAGCTAAACATATCATAGTAATATCTTTTGGAAAAATATCAATGATCATTATCTGAAAATAAATAATTTATGCCATGTATGTATTATCACTCCGGTTCTCTTGCGGGGTAGGTAGAGTAAAAAGAAGTCTTAAAGACCTTTAGTTCACCAAGACTAGCCGGTTTTTCAACTGTCGATATAGAAATTGATCCATATCACCGCATTTTTATTGATAGAATGACGATTATCGTATATTTTTAGCAATACTGCTTTACGTGTTCATCTAAGGCACAGAGTTGGTAAAACACAATCCACCAAACTCCAAGCTGCTGTTGAAATTTTTGAGAAAAGCATCGAAAATCTTAAGAACACCTGACCCGCAGGTGTTTAACATTCACATTTACATAAAATGTGTGCAATCTGCTAGCAATCAGCGATCACTGTTAAACGTAACAAAAATCATCAAAAACATTGCATTTTTTGCAATATCACAGCCCCAAAAATTATCTAGCGGCAACTATTGCCACAAATTGTGTATCTTACAATGCAATGCAATGAAAATTAAACAATAACGATAATAGTGATAACACCATCGGGGATCGAAACTGTAACCTTATGATCGGAGTCATTTTATACCAGTTTGTTAATATTTGTAAATTAAATCGAAGTACTCATTTCTTCTGAAAGCTTCTTCTGCGCACATATTTTATTAATATTTAGTTACACGAAAGCAACTTTTCTCTCAAACGATCAGGAAATTAAATTAAATATTTCCACCGTTTAAGATTAAAAAACAAACTGATGGCTTTCTTGGTGGAAAGAGAAACCATTGCCTATGACATCAAAGATGTTAATGCTTAATCATTAACCATTTATAATTACTATACGTGTGGTAGGATGAAAAAGCCATATTTAAATATACTAACTACCCGACCCTCCAAAGCAGAATACGACAATGACAAGCATTGAGACTATAGTGACAAGAATGGTTTAGGCGGTTGAACCATATACCTTGGCAAGGTGCTACAGAATTCTACTTACTAGTCACGACGGTGACAAGTACAGCCAATTGTTTACAAACTGCCTGGTAGAATATCAGATTTTTTTTGAATGGTTTTTGATAACTGGACAAAGTTTTGGTTACGCACTGTAAATGTTCTTATTTTGTGGATTGCTCGTTTCATTTATGGTATGAATAAATTTGAACATGTTGTTAGTTCTCGGGCTGAGCTTGAGTGGCTTCCAATTAGATAGCGGATAGAAACTCATATACTTTGTTTACTACATAAGATTCTTTTTAATCTACAATTTCCGAAGTATCTTCGTGATTTCTTTAATTTATTGCACTCTCCTGAATCTACATGTCGCTCTAACGTTAGAACCTTGTTACGCTTTTCTCCTAGTTACTCTAATGCTTATTTGCAATCTTATACAGTAGATGCTGTAAGTCTGTGGGACTCTCTGCCCAGCGAGATTCACCTTTTCCTTTTAAAAGAGTCTAAAGGCTCCATTAAAAATAATGATAAAGAACACTTTTTAGCTGTAGTGTGTATTTTTTGTTCCAACTATTTTTTTTTTTAAATTTGTTTATTTTGTAAATTTGTAAATTTGTTACAAAGATAAGTTTGTCGACAATTGAACTATAGTTATAACAACTGGCACTATTGTGCCCGGAAAAGGTAAGACATTATTTTTAAACCCAAGCGAGAGTTTGTAGAACTATTACTACCTAGATAACACGATGGTAGTAATATTTGTTTTATTTCATTGCCAGACGGGAATTTTGATGATCTATTTAAAATAAATTTAAAATAAATAAGATGATATTATGTCTTAATTATGTTTTAAATTTAACATCATTCACCATTTAAGTTTACCTCTTGAATAAATCTCACCTGAGTTCGGTACCACCAATTTATCTATTCCTGCTGGCCTACCAATCAATAATAGTCACTATCGTGTTTGGGTTTGGAGGATAAGATATCTGGTAAACTTATACATGTGACACACGGTTAGCAATGCACTATAAACATCTTTGCTGTTTATAGACGATGTTTCTCTTTTCCCATAAGGAGACTCGTCTTCTTTATTTTATCCTGTGATAGAATAAAATACTGTAAGGTGCCTTTACACTTTATGTGGTCAACAAAAAAATAAGTTACAATAAAATTGAACATTTCAGTTTGGTATGTTTACTTCCACGTCCGAAAACGTACGTACGTACGGCTTTCGCCTTTAGATTTAACCTATTCAAGACATCAAAATACTTTATTCAGTCCAACGCAGTTCCTTTTTATGTGGCCATAAAATGTCTTACGCTTCCACAGATTTCGGATAGCCCTTCACATTCTTTACTTTTATTAAGTCATAAATATTTGTAGACCTAACCTAAATTATGTGCTATATACTAAGTTTCTTGTGCAATATTTAGCCATCGATTTAACTTAAGAAGTTTTATGGTACTGGGTTTTTAGACAAGATAGACCCACTTACAAATAGTTTGCTGGAAATCTTGATTTTACAACTAAACTATAATTTGATTTATATATATTCAATTACAAACAAAGAAAAACGGAAATATGAATTTTAAAAAATGTACGTATAGTCTGGTTAACAAGTGCATTTGAGGTCAAAACTTTTTCTAATTCTCTAAAAATTATGATTTAGGTGCCATTCGATTCGGAATAGCATTTAGAAACTTTTTGAGAAAATTGATGGGCCGCTCGCAAAAACTGCAGAAGTTATAAACAATTAAGTGAAAAAAAACAGGGGATTTGGTTTTTCGCAAATATTTCAAAAACTATTTGAGATTTTTAAAATTTGAAAAAAGATTTAAAGATAGAAGTAAATTTCCCAAAAAAGTGTATACATATTATATATTATTATGAAACTTATTAATATTATATATTATTGGAAAAATTATAAATCTTTATTATTATAAAGATTTATAATTTTTCCAGAGGGTTGAAAATACGCTCGTAAACGGATACTCCGGCTTGCGCAAGCCACATCAACTTTGGACTCTTAATGAATAAATATTATTTTACACATTTTACACTTTTGTGAAAAAAAAGAGTCCAAGTTCCAAAAAATGTGTTAATCTATTAAAATAACGCTCGTAAGAAATGGCGGGTGTCATAGTCATTTTAAACAGTAGCAGAGTATTAGACCAGCCTCGACCACGGCTTACAATATTTGACTATGAAAATTTGTCGTAATTGTCTGACATATTGAGCAGTCGTAGCCGTAGGATGACATCAGCATTGGTACCCTACACACTAATACCACTTCCCGTGTTAACTTACGCTTGGGACAGGATTTTACAAGTTCTTTTAGATTTTACTTTTATGGTGAGCATTTTCAAGCATCATACAAAATTTATTTTTATTATTAGTGACAATATGATTGAAAATTCCTTCATTGTTGTAACGATAGAGTAATATAACATACCACTTAAACGTATTGTTGGTGTGCTTCAATTAAATCATGTGATAAAGTTACACTCTTTACACTTTTTCAATTTGTTTTAATAGAATTAAAATTATTTTGTCACTTACACCTAGCCTGTTGCTTACTTTAACATAGCTTGTAAAGGATCTTTTACTTTCCTCCAAACTTCATTTACTTCAAAGTGATTATATTATAATCACTGAAGAAAGTCTTCATTGTTAACTTGTATCTGTGGCCATACACGGGGATTGTTCGGTATTTTTTTTAATTATTAAAATTTCCTTTTCCTTTACTTTTTTAATTATTAAAATTTCCATAACGTAATTTGAACTTAATACGTACTATGTTTACATATAAAAAAGATTCTCCATTTTTTATTCAATTTTATCGCATCAGCGTTTGTGCTTGACATTAATAAAGCTTGAGTAATTAATTTTTCTGTATTGGTCTAGACCCCTATTTTATATCATAGAATAGAAAACGACCTCTGATGTAAGGAAATAACCATCGCAAGACATTGAAGATGGTAATGGTACGTTGCTATTCCTGTGGCGAGATGATTATGCCACATAAATAAGTTTACCGGCTACCTTAATCTCCAAACCCGAGCACGACAGCGACAATCAGCGAAGTTATTGCGCCAAAAATTAGTGAGGCGGTGTTACTAAGATCGAGATTATTAGTTTCTTTCGACTTTTGTGAGATACCTATTAAGAGATAGATGGAGACAGTAAGACAATAGATCTATTCTTCGAAAAGGGGGGCCAGTCCAACACAATTTAATGAAAATGTTTACCAGCTAGCTACCTTACCGTATGAAATTCCTCGCAGAAAGTTCTATTTCACAAAAATTCATTTTCTCTCTATTTTACAGTCACTGCTATAAGAATTTGGAACTTTTGTGGGAGTGTACACATCACATCTGTAACAGTTCTTCACTCATCTCTTTTACAAAACAATTGAGACTTCATTATTTATTGTCTGGTCAAAATAATTAAATTTGTTTTTTTATATATACACACACATATATATTAGGGATAAGCTCGCCTTTTACACTGTTTTCATTTGTTATTTTCTGTTGTCATTTTTTGTATACAATAAAGTGATATTTAAATAAAAGCAGGACAGATCACTGCGAGGATACTAGTCGATATATAGAACAGTTTTGGACTGAATTGTTCAATATATTGACTATATACTATATGCATAATCCTATATCCAGTATATTATTGAACGCATTCATGCGTACTAATTTAATTACACTGCTAAGTGCCTCGTTAATATGATAAACATGTTAATACCTGGAACACCATATTAGTTACGTCTATCAGTAACAACATTATCAACAAATATAATTAAAATAACATAACTAATTATACACATATATTTATATTTAATCTTTTACGGGACAGACAGAGAGAATTGAGTGATAACATCACGATCTAAATAGAATTATTGCTGTGCTTCCTCAATGTTCCTAACTCTCTTCAAGCAAACATGCCGGATTCAGAGACTCCTGAGACATTTGGATAATTTGATCATGGTACGTCTGTCTTAGTCTCTTCTGGTAGCTACATTCATCCACGTTCGCATTGTTATCTGTTTAGTCAATCATTAATCTGCTATTCTTTTAACTGTTATTCATGTTTGAACCAACAAAGTGTGCCCCTTTCTCAGTTTACACCGATACAGCTTTCATATCCAGCATCCTACATAACTTTACAGTTAATTTGAAATAAACCCTGACAAAGGACGGTTCAGACCCGGCGTGTATTAAGCTAGTTACCTTACTGAAGGCCAGCCTGCGAGCAAAAACTAGGTCCTTAGCTGGGCACAATTAGACTAGTTAATAACTAACTGAACGAAATTTAATATTAACGTTATGAGTATTTACCTATATGCAGTAATAATGCTGACTTACAAGCTTACATGCGGGTCAGCGTTGTAGCAAGGAAATTAAGGATGTAACAGAAAACAATCTCGTATAATTAGTACTAGTTATTCTAATTAAAACTAAATGCAATTATTTCTTTTTTCCAAAAGGGAAAAACTAAGTGGTAAATTTGCTCGAAGCTAAAATTTAAACTGTTAAATATTATGATTTAAAATAAGGCACACATGTCCAGTAAATCAAGCTAGAATTTACATTCGCATTGGTAAATGAAATATTATAATCACAACCACATAAGCATATTAGACTTCAAATATTTTATAATATTTTTATGTGATTTGAATATGATAATTAATATTTGTATCTAAATTTTGATGGCATACTCTGTAGCCTAAACGGCTTGAAAGATTTATTTTACAGAAGTGTCATTATGTTTGTCTTCATTGTGAGAGTAACACCATATAATAATGTTCTTCGACTGTATTAAAAGGAGGTTATATTTTTTTATATCGGGTTGCAGTTTATTTTCTGTTTTCATAATAATAACTTGTAAATTCTTAATACGCTTGTTTCCGCTAAGTACAGCTTGATTCTCTAAATTGTTAATAGCTTAAAATACAAGACTGATATGTGAATGCCTTGGTTGCTTGCCTAAAATTTAAATCGACTCCTACCATAATTAAATTTTATACCTAGTCAAAAATATTATACGATACATACAGTAAAATTTCATCTGAACGCATTATGGCGTAAATAATTACATGTCGAAAAATTCAAGACAGGGTAAACGACGCCATGTTTTTTGATTTATGAATAATACGTGGGTACACAAAAATCTGTTACAGCTACAGCTGATTGATCGAAGTTTGATTAATGACAAATTGAACCCTGTCTTTCGGCTGAAGTTATCAAATTACTTATTTTATTATCTGGGGAATATGATTGGCGCCTTGTTATAAATGTTTTGCTTGGAGTCTGGATTTTTATGACATTTTACTTTAATGATAAACTATGGCTTATAATTTAAGCTGTAAGTAGAAAAACCTAGAATATTTTTGTTATATTTAAGTCGATTCAAATCGACCGGCTCGCATCGGGCCGGCGTAGAACGGATACACATACCACGGACGCACGCGTGCCAAGCAACCCGTCCGCGGTTTTCGGAGCTATACGCGTGCCATGGTAGTGGAACACGCGTGCGATTTTTTTTTATAGTAGAGGGGGCAAACGAGCAGATGGTGCACCTGATGGTAAGTGATCACCACCGCCCATGGACATCTGCAATACCAGGGGTATTGCAGCTGCGTTGCCGGCCTGTTAAGAATGAATATAAGAATGAATAAGCTCGTTACTTGAAGGTCCCTAAGTCGTATCCATTCGAAAACACCCCCGAGGGTAATAGATTCCACAAAGGAGTAATGCGAGGCAAAAAGTGTCGACAAAAGCGCACGATTGTGGATTTCCAGACATCGAGGTGCTGAGGATGGAACTTTAAATTTTGACGCGATGTCCGATGGTGGAATTTAGCGGCAGGCATTAGTCCGAACAACTCGTCGGAACACTCCCCATGATAAATACGGTAAAATATGCAGAGCGAGCCTACATCTGCGTAACGCCAAAGAGTCAAGCCGATTAGAAATAGCCTGGTCGTCGACGATTCGAACCGCTCTACGTTGAATGCGATCAAGAGAAAGAAGCTGGTACTGAGGAGCTCCGGCCCAGAGGTGAGAACAATACTCCATGTGAGGTCGAATTTGGGCCTTGTAAAGTTGGAGGCGATGGGCTGGCACGAAGTACTGCTTTGCTCTACTGAGTACACCAAGCTTTTTGGAGGCTAGTTTAGCCTTCCCTTCCAAATGACCGCGGAACTGAACGTTGTTCGACATGTTGACTCCCAGAATTCCAATACTGGCTGAGGCTGTCAGGAGAGTGTTTTCGAACCGAGGTGATACGACAAAGGGTGTTTTTTTTTTGCGGTGAACGCACAGAGCTGCATCTTTTGGGGTTAAATGTAATAAGGTTTTGACGACCCCATTCTGAGACATCAGTTAGTTGATTCTCGAGTTCAGACAACTGCTTGATCCGGCCCTCTTCGACGTGTTCCCGAGAAATACCGCTACGGCCGGAATATATAGCATCAACAGTACTGTCGTCCGCATAGCAATGTATGTTACTAATTCGCAACATATCATTGATATGCAGAAGAAACAGTGTCGGTGATAGCACGCAGCCTTGGGGAACACCAGCATTGACAGGTTTAAGATCGGAACATGCACCGTCGACAACGACCTTAATGCTCCGATCAGCCAAAAAACTGTTGATCCACTTGCATAGTTTCTCGGGAAGGCCATAGGAAGGCAGTTTTGAGAGAAGCGCTTTTTGCCATACCCGATCGAAGGCCTTCGCTATGTCTAAACTAACTGCCAATGCCTCTCCCTTGGACTCAACTGCCTCCGCCCAACGATGTGTCAGGTATACTAGAAGATCACCAGCTGAGCGGCCACGACGGAAACCGTACTGACGGTCACTAATCAGCTGGTGCTCTTCTAAATACTTCAGGAGCTGACAGTTTATAAGTGTCTACGTGACTTTGAAGAACAAGGAGGTTATGGCTATTGGCCGATAGTTTGACGAATTACAGCGATCTCCTTTTTTAGGAATGGGATGCACTAAAGCTGTTTTCCATGAATTCGGTACCACGCCGAGTGAATAGGAGAGCCGGAATAGGTGCGTTAATACTGGCGCCAACTCTGGAGCACATACTTTAAGCACAACAGGATGGAAGCCATCAGGCCCACTCGACTTGTGGATGTCCAAAGAAAGAAGTGCTTTACGCACAGCTGACTGCCGAAACTGCGGTTCTGGCATGGAACTATCACACTGCGGGATGGTAGGCGGTGTGTTCCTTCGGTCATCCAGAGTCGAGTTGGCCGCAAAGAACGAGCCCAGAAGATCGGCTTTCTCCTTTGCGGTATGGGCCAGAGAGGCATTGTCTCTCTGCAAGGATGGAAATGAAGGCTGGGAGAAATTCTCTAAGGCAGCCTTGGCGAGAGACCAGAACGCACGAGTGCCAGAAGGAAGGCGAACTAATTTCTCACCCATTCCGCCAATGTGTTCCGCTTTTGCCTTGGCGATAGCTCTTTTGAAGAATCTCGAGGAAGAGTTGTACTCCTTTCGTAATGCGCTAGTTTTTACATCACGAGATGCCGACGCAGCAGCCCAAGCTTGGTAGCATTCCTGCTTTCGGCGTAAAGCCGCTTTGCAGTGGCGATCAAACTGAGACTGCCATCGATTGGCACCGCAGAAAACGGAACCACTTGAATGACTCGACTTGCTGCATCCCTATTCATATTTCGCGACGGCCGTACGGCTCTAAACGGATCTGATGCATACTAACGGAGCTATCAGTTACAGAGTCCGTACGAACCCGTACGGATTTCTATGAACTATTCCTGTTATCATATTGCAGTTTTCTTAACCGCATTGTAAAATGCCGTCTGGCCCGACGTGAGCTGGTTCGTGTGAATTGTACCTAAGTTTAGGTTCATTTTATGAAAAAAAAGGTGTCAACGGTTAACCCTACGGGCCGTCCCTACAACTTCCCACTAAATTAAGGTATTTTAAGCTCAAAAGAGTAAAAAATATAAGCGTAGATTTTTCAGTTCAAACATCTATTTTGTTAAAAACGGCAGTGTATTAATTTATGAAAAGCTGTATATTTTGAAAACGATAATGTTATTAAACTCAATTCTTGAGATCTAAAACATTGCTTTAGCTGAATAAGTTGAAAATTTTCGATGCAATCTCAAAAAGCATTTTATTTATAATTTTCTTTATTGATTAATCCCAAACAAATTGACAATTCATTTTGATAAAATTAACAGTATTTGACGAAGTTTTTAAAGGAAAAAAGCTGATAAGATTTTTAAGTCAATCTGTGAATTAACTTGAAAGTTATTTAAAAAAATAATTTTGCTAAAAACAACGTAATTTTAATATTTGAAAGGCTATAAGTTTTGAGAATTAGATTTGATTTTGATTTTTGACGTAGTTTTTATAGTACTAAAATATCGTAAAACACCAAAAAATAATTTGTTGAAAAATTTCGGAGCTATGTAGAAAAAACACTTTTTCAAAAATTTTCGTCGACGATTACTTCCAAACGAATAAATCGATTTTGATGCAATTTATGTATTAGACGTAGTTTTTTGAGGAGTGGAGCTGATTAGTTTTTGTACTCAATCGGTCTATAAATCTGGAAGTTATTAAAAAAAATACTGTTTCGCCATAATTTTTTTTTGGTGGTTTTCAAAATTTCTCAAAATCTCTTGGACTGAATCGGTTCAAATTTTCAGGAAATCTAAGTTGAGCGGAATCCAATTGAATGCCATCAACTGCGTTCCGATCGGTTTAGCCGTTCAAAAGTTATGAGACACACACACATACACACACACGTACATATACATACATACAGACATACTGACGTCATCGTCAAAATAGTCGGAAAAGGTTTCTAGGACCTCAAAACGTGGACATCTGCTGAAAACTCCATTTTCGAAAATCGGGGTACAATCAGTAACTTCTTTATCTACATACGTAGTGGGAAGCTAAAAAAACTACATTTAAACCTAGTGATGATATAAAGTTAGAGTTGGGGGTAATGGAGTGTTATTAGTACACATTAATTATCCGACAGCTTGACCACCCCATTGGTCGAGTGGTAAGCGACCCTGACTACGCAAGCAACGGGGCTCGGGTTCGATCCCCGACGGGGACAAGAATTTGTGTGATCTGTATGTTTATTATTAAAGTTTTATTATTAAAAAGTGTTTATTATTAAAAAGACACTCATACTACGTCATCGACAAGTTAACTGTGTACTGAATTGCTCCGTGGTTAAAAATAAAATTCTTTGTCTAAAAGTAACACAATTGAACAAAATCATATACGTATACTGTGTACAGAAATAATGCTTCTATTGTGTATATAAATTATCTGGTTTTTTTTATAAATAATGTACTTAAATGTGATAAAATAAACAGTTTTCGGAAAAGTGATAAGTGAATTTGTGGGTAATTGTGACAGATAGTGTCAATAACATATTTGAATGAACACAATTAACATTGTAACTGTAATAAAAATAACTAGTCAGTGAATTGCGATCAACAATTTCAACGTTATTTAACGGCCCGGTGGCGTAATAGTACAAGCTGCAACATAAGCTACTGTTAAACGACGACACCCGTGTTCGAATCCCAGACGCCATCATAAGTTTTTTTTTTCTATTTTTTTCATTTTTTTTGTTGATTTTTTACGTCGTAAATCGTATATCTTGAAAGATGTCTTCCGCTACTCTTTGGGGATGTTGTGAAAAGGGTTCTACAACAGAAAAATACCTGCCTTGTAGCACTTGTAAAAAGTTGTACCATTTTGAATGTGTATCTCTTACTGAAAACTTGAGTAAATCTACTATGTCAGTTTGGAAATGCCCTCTTTGTCAGGGTCCTAAATCATCAAAGAACGATAACACGTCAGCGCGAAATATAACCACAACTAGAAGTAGCAAAACGAAAGTTGTTTCTGACTCACCGGTCGAGACAAAGTGCCAAGTTACTCCTATTACAAGGGAGGAGGCGCAAAATATATTTCAGGAAACACTTGATGAAAAACTTAATGAAATGTTATTAAAATTTCAAACTAACATTCCAAATCTTTTGGACGATAAACTCACACCCTTAAAACACGAGTTAACGGAAATTTCTACATCTATGACATTCTTAAGTGCACAATATGAAGAAATAAAGAAGGAATACGCAGAGATAAAAGAAATTAATGTTCATCTCCAAAGGGAAGTCAAAGAAATTAAACAGGAAAATGCATCGCTACGTGAAACAATCTCAGAATTGAATAGTCGTCTTAATACCATAGAGCAGCAGTCTCGTAACAATAATATTGAGCTGCAATGTGTGCCTGAGAATAAAAACGAGAACTTGGTGCATATTGCGATGAAACTGGGTAAAGTGGTCGGTTGTGAAATAGTTGAGAGAGATATACTCCACTGTACACGGGTTGCTAAACACAATCGTAATAGCACCCGCCCACGTTCCATTGTACTTCAGCTCTCATCTCCTAAACTGCGTGACCAGATTCTCGCTTCTTCTATAGCTTATAATAAAAAACATCCAAATGACAAGCTCAACAGTGAACACATTGGACTGAAAACTAAAGTACCTATATTTGTTATGGAGCATTTGTCTGCTTATAACAGAGGATTGCATGCTGCTGCCAGACAAAAGGCAAAAGAGTTGGGGTATAAATATGTGTGGGTCAGAAACGGGCGTATTTTTATGCGCAGAACAGATGAATCCGCATATATTTTAATAAAAAATATACATAGTTTACATAATTTATAAGTTAATGTAGTCTCGTTTATATTGCTATTTATGTTATAAAATTCGATAATTTAAATATTTACTATCAGAATTGTCGTGGTTTGCGTACCAAAACTCATGAATTTTAAAGAAATTTGTTATGTGAAAATTATGATATTATTGTTTTAACTGAGACGTGGTTAAATGACAGCATTTCTAACAGTGAACTATTTGGCGATCAATATATCGTATATAGAAGGGACAGAGAAATTAATTTTCTTAATTCTAAAAAAGATGGTGGTGGAGTATTAATTGCTGTACTCAGTAAAATTAATTCTAGATGCATAGTGTGCCGTGATAGTGGTTGTGAGGAACTTTGGGTAGCTGTCGATGTTAACTTGTCACAAACTGTACGCCAAATAGTTTTTTGCGTTGTCTATTTGCCGCCATCAGTATCTAAGAGTTTACTTGAAAAATTTATTCATAGTTGTATGCTTTATTTGAGAAATCTAATGGTAATTTCTGTATTTTTGGTGATTTTAATTTAAACAATATTAATTGGAGTTTGTTGGATGAGTCAAAATTGTTAAATTTAAATGGACTGGGAAAGCTTTTGTTAGATTTTATTGATACTAATGGTTTAGTGCAACATAATCGGATTGTTAATGTCTCGGGTAATATTCTGGATCTTGTATTGTCTGATCTTCCTTCCTGTGAAGTGTCTGGATCGCATACAGCTTTGTCGGTGGTTGACCAACTTCACCCTCCTTTAATAGCTTATATTCACAAGGTCAATAATGATAGTCTTTTATATAATAATTTAATATCTAAACCGAATTTTTTTAAAGCAGATTATGACAATATACGAAGTCGTCTAGCGTTAGTAAATTGGATGGAAAAGTTTCAATATTTACAGGACGTTAATCAAATGGTATCTGTTTTTTATAAGGTGATTTATGATATTATTAAAGAACTAGTGCCTCAACGTAGACAAAAAAGTAAAAAGTATCTATCTGTAAACGTTTTTGGCGCTTACCCGGATATTTGGAAAGATGCAAAAATCGTACCGGTTCACAAAAATGGTTCGCGAACCAGAATTGAAAATTATCGTCCAATTTCAATTTTGAACACATTTAGTAAAGTTTTTGAAAAAGTTATGTACCGCACAATATGTTCAATAATTTATAAGTCAATTCCAGAAGAGCAACATGGTTTTATGAACAAACGATCAACAATAACAAACTTGACAGTTTTTACAGACTACATATTGAGGAGTATGGATGAAGGAGCGCAAGTTGATGCGATTTACACAGATTTTGAAAAAGCGTTCGATAGAGTAGATCACATCATCTTACTCCACAAGTTGCAAGCCTTAGGAATTCGTGGAGATCTTCACAGATGGTTTTATTCTTACGTGTCTAAGAGAAGGCAATTTGTGGTAGTTGGTAATGCCAGAAGTGACTATATTACCATCACCTCAGGTGTACCACAAGGTTCAATTTTGGCGCCTTTACTATACAATGCGTATCTGTTCGCTATTAATACTTGTCTTAGCAAATCTAATTATTTAATGTTTGCTGATGACAAAAAAGTATATCTGAAAATACGTAACAAAAAAGACTGTGACAATATCCAGAATGATTTAACTAACCTTAATAATTATTATATAAAAAATAGAATATCAATAAATACGTCAAAATGCCTCCAAATTACATTTACTCGTAAAACAAAACCCATTGAACATTCCTATTACATAAACAACTGTGCTATAAAAAAAGTTACGTCAGTACGCGACTTAGGCATAAGACTTGACTCGAAAATGTCATTTAATGAACACATTGATATGATTATTGATAAAGCATACAAACAGTTAGGATTTGTCAAACGTGTCAGTGAATACTTTAAAGACTTAGATTGTATTAAGATTTTATATTTTACTTTTGTTAGGAGTATATTAGAATATGCTTGCAGTATCTGGTCACCATGTTACACAATGAACATTGAAAAAATAGAGTCAATACAGCATAAATTTGTAAAATTCTTATGTTTTAAATGCTACAAACACTTTGAATCATATTCTAAAGCATGCAAGTATTTTAAAATAGACACACTAGAATTAAGACGAAGGCAATATGATATGATCTTACTACAAGATATAATTTCTGGAACTACTGACTGTAAATTACTTCTAGAGAAAATAAGTTTTCAGACGCCATCTTTCCGAACCCGCCACTCAGCTTTGTTTCACGTCCCCCATGTAACCACTAACTATGCACAGAATTCTGTCATATGTCGTTTAGCCCGAACGTATAATAAATATTATTCAACTTTAGATTTATTTTTACTATCTAAAAATGTCCTTAAGAATGAAATTAAATAAATACATCGCTCGTACATATAACTAAATATTGTATTTCTATTTTATACATACACAAACACACATACACACGCACAAGCACACACACACACGCACATAATGATATACATTAATAGATATATGTATTTCAACGAGGATGTTTTTCAATCATAATCATTGTATCTATAACTTAAACAATGTAATCTTGTATTGGCCATATTTTTTAATTTATTCTTGGTGTTAATATTAATTGTATCGCTGTTTGATAAATAAATAAATAAATCTACAGCATTCTAATTAACCTAGAAGCTGGAATATTGATAAAGCTGGAATGACGCTAAAATTTTTAACTCTGAAATTGAAATAGGTATCTGTACAAGACCGCAAGAGGATTAAATATTGTTATTAAATATTTTAAAATATATATTTTAAGCCATGTGACAGTAAAAAAGCATAATATGGCTCTTATATTGGAAAGAAATAACCATTGTGTACACGAACGACGTCAACAATTCGTTAGACGGGCTAATTATTTTTATATCATAAAATAGCAAACATGCAGATAGGTCTAATGGAAAGAGTGAACCATCGCCTATAGACACCAAAAATGCTTTTTTTTATTGTAAAGGGGGCAAACGAGCAGTGGATGCACCTGATGTTAAGTGATCACCATCGCCCATGAACATCTGCAATACCAGGGGTCTTGCAGCTGCATTGCCGGGCTTTTAAGAATGAATAAGCTCGTTTCTTGAAGGTTCTCAGGTCTTATCAGTTCGGAAACACCCCGCAGGTAATTGATTTCACAAAAGAATAGTGCGAGGCAAAAAGTGCCGACAAAAGCGCACGGTTGTGGATTTCAAGACATCGAGGTAGTGAGGATGGAACTTAAATGTTATATTAATGGTGCATTGTTTTCTTGTGGCGAGGTCTCATTCCACATACATAAAATTACCGGCTACTTTACTCTTTAAACCGGAACACGACAGCGACAAGCACTGAAGGGCAAGAAATAGGCTGGGCGATAGTACTAGACCTGGGCGAGACAATGCAGAACTCTACTGCCTCGTAGCCACGATGATAGTGACTCGTTTAACCAATCGGTCGCCTCTTACGACCTGCCTAGCAGAACGACAGTTGGTCTATTCTTCAAAGAAACCCAGATCAACATCCAAACCCGGAAATACAAACATTTATACTCATCACAAAAATGCTTGTCCCCGTCAGGGACTGAACTCGAGCCCCGTCGATTGCGTAGTCAGGATCGCTAACCACTCGACCAACGGAGCGGAATTGCTCGGAAAAATAGAAAATTTAAGAATACTTAACCACCATGTAAAATTCAATGCGCTTTCGGCTGCCTGGAAGCACAATCCAGTATACTTATATAAATTACGTGTCACGTTGTTTGTCCGCACAACGTTTTCCAGGTCAGCTAGTAAACTTATATTAATAAATATACATATTGAATTTACAGTAATACAAATACTTATATGAATAAATTAATAATTAATATTAGTGGGTTTTAAAATCGGTTTAATCATTAACATAGTAAGTTACGTCTGGTGAGATCAGTGAATTCGTGGTCTAGAAGTATGGCGCCATCCTCACTAAGTTTGGTGGTTGTGGTGGTGGTGGTCGTTCCACTTCTATCTATTGTACATATCCATCTTATCTATATTTAATATTATAAATGCGAAAGTTTGGATTTTTGGATGGATGGATGTTTGTATGAATGTTTGTTACTCAATCACACCAAAACAATAAAAAGATTTCAATGAAATTTGGTACACTGGTAGATGGTGACTTGGAATAGCACATAGGCTAATTTTTATCCCGAAAAAATATAAAAAATATAACTATAACGGTTCTTTAGATGCACCCTGGTCACAGACGGGCAGACAGTCAGACAGATGGACGGCAGAATCTTAATAATAGGATCCCGTTTTACCCTTTGGATATAGAACCCTTTAAAACTAACCACATAGTCATAAACCGAATTTAGGTTACAGCGTAAGTGCATTAAAGCTTTCTGAAGTTTATTAAAGGTTTTTCTATATATAGATGCTATTGATTCACTCGTGCCTTAACTAGCCTTCAACGTGTATTCAATTACGGAGAATTGTTATTTATAGCAGATTCACTCAGTTTCTAAACTTAGATTTCATGATAATAGACTAATAATAATATGCACGAGAATTAAACAAGGAAAACTTTAGACTTAAAATAATTTTTATTATCTACATAATATGTATGTTTTATAAATACCCGGTTGGCGATATCAGAAATCAGAAATACTTTATTCAATAAAACTTTTTACATGTTATTTCAACACGTCAATATATTTTTTTAAAAACTACTACCGGATCGGAAACGCGGCCTATATATAGGATATACGCGGCGGATAAGCTTTACACCTATCGCATTGTAGAACTAAGTATTGTTGGCTTATTGTGGGTGCACTGGCACCTCTGCCTACTTCTTCGGAGATAAGGGCGTGAAGATACTTTTTTATAACAATTTCGTGTGTCGGTGTTTGTGAACGAACTGCTTTGACCAAACAATTTTTTTGATTTTTTTTGTATATTTTTTAGATATGAATAGTCAAAAAAGTCAAAAAGTATATTCCATACCGCTTAGTAAATTAGGGTATCCTTACCCGAAAAAAAAAACATTTTTTTTGCATTTTCTTTGCTTCAGTATCATAAAATACCTACAACTCTAAATTTCACTTTCGTACATCCACGAACCAACCTAAATGTTCACTACAAACAAGTAGTAGAACATAGTTTAGGTAGTATACGTATGTTTACATGCTTTTTTCGTATGTTTTTTAGGTATGAAAGTAGGTCGAAAAGTATATTTCATACCGCTTAGTAATGAGGATGCCAAAAAAACATTTTTGCATTTTCTTTGAGTCATATATATATCAAAATTTTTTTGGGTAAATCAAAACAGAGTAAATCCGAGTTGTTTTACCATTATAAGGATAAAATATAGTAAGTGTTATAGCATTTTATAAAGCCCACTAAATGTGCCATCTTTTAATGCCACGTGCTAAACAGCATAGTACATTTTATTAAGCCAGTTAAAATTGAATGTTGTAATAATTTTGAGTACATGTTTGGGAAAATTAAGGATATTTCCTCTGAAACTAAGATTGAGAGAGAGAGAGAAACAGGTAAGAATTACTCAAACTGAATTTTGAGTAATTCATACATTATTCATGCATTATTCAGTAACAAATCCCCCAAAATAAATATTTTGTGGTCATAGTACTCGAAAAATCATAACAAAGTGTTGATTTTCACTTTTTTTTTTTAAATGGCTATAATTTTTAGAGTGCAGGTAAAAAAAATTTAATATTTTCTTGAGAACCACCATCCCTTGATCCGTCCTCCGTTTATATTTTTTTCCCTGTGTTGGTCAGGCTCTTTTTTGTAAAATAGACCATCTTCCGTTCTCCCAGGAAGTTCGCAAGGGATAATCGATTAGCTATGCGAGTTACTACCATTATGGCAACTAGATGGTAGAATTCTGCAACGTCTCGCCTGGGTCTAGTACCACCACCTTAGCTATTCCTTTATTCTTGATACAAGATCGTCCGTGCTTATTACTGACATCTTCTAGTTTCGAGGATAATGTAGTCGGTATGCTTATACATGTGGCATTCAGTCCCGTCACAAGCATAGGGGCTCTAACTTCCCGGGACGTCATTGCGACGTCACTGGCCACCGTATCCAAACAGTTTATATTGAAATATTTGGCGACTAACTCATTTAGCGACGTAGCCAATTCGTAAAATTTAATACAATTTATTGGATCCGTGGTCGGCGACGTCCCGGTACGTTAAGACCCTAGCAACCACTCTAGTGTCTATAGGCGATAGTTGTATCTTTCCATCGAGAGAGCCATATGTTTATTTGCTATCTTATGATATAAAAACTACGATTATTTCCTCTATGATTACAATAGAAATAATTTTAGAAAGAAGACGTAACAAAGCGATCTTAAAGAATTTTCTAAAGCTTCGATTATGAATCGTGTAATGTATACCAAACAACCTTATGAGTTACAGTACACAAGTCGTATAATAATATTAAGTCACGGGTAACTTCCATTACAACGTTCAACATGTAACGTTAACTTGTTTGTGAATAGCATGGATTGAGGCGGTGACATTTAATCGATTCCAGCCTTTGCCGCTCGGTATGTCAGGGCCAATACTTGCATATTTACCGCAGGCAGCGTGTAATGAAATTTCGTCGTAAATTTTTTAATAAAATACTATTTAACGTAAGCTTTTGGCTATTTTATTAAAATTGTGCCTCATTTAGGTATTAAATATTTGAATACACTAATGATGAGGTGGATTATACGTTTTGAAATTTACTTTATCATAAATGTTATATTCAGCCAACTTCTTAAATAGAAGGTTCTCAATTGGGCTGTAATTTATATATTTGGTATCCCAGACCTACTTAATTTCATAATCAATTTACAAAAATATTTTATTTTTTATTTTGAGAGTACTTTTTCAAAATCAAAAAAGTCTGCGGTCAATACTACTACAGTACCCGGCGATAAATATTGCACATCGACCTTTGGAAAGAGACAATCGGCTAATTTCGGCTTCGTAGAGCGTTATCTCTGTCGCACAAAATACAAACAGTCCGGTACCTATTAGGAGCTGTTAAAACAAGTGATTTGCTTCTTTTGATATTTTTATTCTTTGTATAAAATACACTAATTTTTCTATAAGTGATGGCTTTAGGTTGGGGTAAAATAAAATAAAAAAACATTTTTACATTATGTTTACGTATTTAATTATTTTGGAACATTACAGCTTTAGTGTACATAATAAACACCATTATACCTATTGCTAAAATGAGACATTGCAATAAAAATAATAATAATTCTAATTCTCAATTACTTCCATTTCACTATCTGTGCTCTCAAAGAGGTCAATATCACTGTCACTATCAGCCGTATTTATTACTAATCTATCAGTGTAATTGTCTAAACTGTGTTGAATGCTTCTATATTCATTCTCACATTTGATTGCATGATCGCAAACCTTTTTCCACTCTTCAGCGCCGATCATGTTTACTTTTTCAGTCAATAATGTTTTTACTGTAGTTAAGTTCATACCCACATTTCTAGAGGCTACATAGCCTTTCAGTTGAGACCATATATTTTCAATTGGATTAAAATCCGGATGATATGGTGGCAATCGCAACACAGTGTGCCCATGTTCGGCAAGTATTTTGTCCACAGAAAACTCTGTATACCTCTCCTTGTGCTGACATATAATAGTGTAAATCTGGGTTTTTGTTAATTTTGGATCAACTGGAATTTCATGTCTGTTTAACCAGTTGATCATTTCCCGTTTAATGGTGTTTGAGTTGGGGGGTCTCTCAACATACTTGTTGTGATAGGGTGCGTTGTCGATAACTAGAACAGAATCACTGGGTATATTTGGGATTAATTGGTTAACCAGCCATTTCTCATAGTTATCGTTATTCATTTCATTGTGATAGTCACCTGTAGTGTCCGTGGATTTATACGTTCAAAAAGCACCGGGTACAAAGCCTTTTTCATTTCCCGCATGAACTATTATCAAACGTTGACCTTTTGAAATTGGCTTTTTTACTCCTTTTTTCTTATCGTCACTCCAAGATTTCCCTTTAGTGTGGGATGCATGTATATATGACTCATCCATGTAGACGATATTTTTTCCTGTTTCGCGAAATTTGCGTATTTTATCAAGGTATTCCATTCGTTTGAGACTAACGTCGTGCTTTTCCATTAGAATTTTTCGATTATCTTCCATTTTAGTGAACTGAAATCCCATGTCATGAAGTATTTTTCTCAATGTTTTTTCAGACCCATTGTAATTAATAGCTTCAGATAACTTAGCTTTTAATGATTTTATTGTTGGCAGTTCATTAAATCGTAAGTGAAAATCATACACCATTCTTCGAACAACATCGTAATCAAAATCGTCCATATCCAAACGAAATTGCTGATAGTGACAGTGATATTGACCTCTTTGAGAGCACAGATAGTGAAATGGAAGTAATTGAGAATTAGAATTATTATTATTTTTATTGCAATGTCTCATTTTAGCAATAGGTATAATGGTGTTTATTATGTACACTAAAGCTGTAATGTTCCAAAATAATTAAATACGTAAACATAATGTAAAAATGTTTTTTTATTTTATTTTACCCCAACCTAAAGCCATCACTTATAGAAAAATTAGTGTATTTTATACAAAGAATAAAAATATCAAAAGAAGCAAATCACTTGTTTTAACAGCTCCTAATAGGTACCGGACTGTTTGTATTTTAAGCGACAGAGATAACGCTCTACGAAGCCGAAATTAGCCGATTGTCTCTTTCCAAAGGTCGATGTGCAATATTTATCGCCGGGTACTGTACGTATTGTTACGAGTTTGGAGTTTGACGTTGTGTAATAAAATATCACTTATATTAAAACCGTGTTTATTTACAACACAAATTTACGATACACAACGATACAAACCATATGCACTGATTAACACCGTCACTATATTCACATTAAACATTCGCAGAAACCAATAGACTGAACCAAATCAGTATGCTGATACACTATCCGTTTGTAGACCAGTTTGCTCTGTCACTTTCTCATACTATACTATATTGTCCAAATTATCACTTCCGATCGCATTTCAACACTAACTTGCTTCGCAACAACACGCTTTTATATATATCCCAGGTAACCCTTCGAAAAAGTTCTCGAAAGTTCGGCAATAGTCGAGATTGAATCGTAATTTAAATGTAAACAAATAATAAAAGACGTTAATTTCAACATTATGGCTTTTGCGAGAAGTTCCATTATGATATTCCTGTTTGTGTCACAAGTACCTATTGTTTACCAATAAAACCAGCTGTCTATTTCTTTCTCTTTTATGTAGATTGTTCTGCAAACAATGTTACCCATTTGATCTAACTTAAATTGGATGTAGTGTTTTAGGGAAACAGTAATTCGAAAGTCGGTTGTTGCAGTTATGCTTTGTTTAAATAAAGCCGTAAAATTTCGAGTAAGAATTGATAGGCTTTAATGAATTTGAAAATTATATTATATTAGAATTCGAAAACAAGTATCTATACTTTGTGTGATTGTTTTGATAATTTTTTGCTGTAATTAGTAAATTCTTGCAAATTGTTATTACAGAGAATAGGCTCTTTTGCAATGAATTTAATTTTACTTACTTAGGGATAAATTTCTATAAGCTCTCTTAGTAAATGTCTGTATTATAGTAGTTTTTTTTTATATATGTATGCAAAATTTCTACCTAATATGTTAAGTGGTTTGGGTGATGCCAAAGCATCACGTCAAAGACTTATGATATAAAAAAGAAGAGCAAACGACTTCCCAAAAGGAGGAGGTTCTTCATTTCTTTGTATTTTTATGTTAGTCATATTTCTGAGATAAGAAGTTGTGCTGAACATTTCAGAGGTAACACACCGCTGAACTGTTCAGCACAACTTTTTATATCAGAAATATGACTCCGATAGTCAGAGTAAACAAAACTTTATAATAAAAGTCCGACCTTAGCTGGTTTCGATCTGGATACATTTTCTATCTTTAACTGTCAAAACCTATCGAAGTATCATAATTATATAATGTTGCCTTAACTTGAAAAGTAAAATCCCAGTATTTGAATATTTTTGAAGTATCGGTATTCGTGTTGCCAGGCAAGTCGTAAGAGGCGACCGATTGGCTCTATACGTGTCACTACCATCATGACTACTAGGTGGTAGAGTTCCACAACGTCTTGCCCGGGTATGGTGTACCACCACCTTACTTATTCCTGCCGCATTAACGTCAATGCTTGTCATATTGTCGTGTTCCGGTTTGGAGGTTAAGGTAGACTGTAATCTTATGCATGTGGCTTTGCCATCCCATTACATGGATAGCAACCCAACATTAACATCTTTGGTGTCTATAGGCAATGGTTTCTCTTTCCATCAGCTTTTTGCCATCATCAGCCATTTGCTTGTTTGCTATCTTGTGATATAAAAAAACTGTAATTTGGAGTTTTTATCTGGGATTGGTATCTGGGGGGTTTTAAGTATCTGTAAGGTATCCTGTTAAAACATTAACTCATCCTGATACCCAGTTCTTATATCAATAAAACGAGTCGTTTTAGTTACGAGTTTTTAGCATTTACTATAGGGCGTAAGCTAAAACTGTTCCTATAAATGCCAAATAACTAAATGTCCAAATAACTTGTAGAACCCCTCATTATTATTAAATTAGTTGCTAAAGATTACTGCTACGAATGACCGATCGTTAATTATGTACAAACCCCAGCATTAGTAACTTCAGGGATAGTATGATACGCCTCGGTATTATTAAATTTGTTGCTAATAGTTACTGCTACGAACGACGGATCGTTGATTATATACAAACCCAGCATTAGAAACTTCGGAGATAGTATGATATGTCTCGATATTATTAAATTCGTTGCTAATAGTTACTGCTACGAATGACAGGTTGTTGATTAGAGGGACCCGGCATAAGTCAGATTTCTGAGATTAGAAGTTATGCTTAACAACCATTGATTAACAGATTTGAAAAATTATTTTATGTTTGAGAAAGTATACTTCCCATTTGGTCTTGCAAGATCTGATTTGGGGTTCCAGAAATTCAGGAGTTCGGCTTAGAAGAAGATTTGTTCCATTTTACTGCGTTTGTATTATGTAAATATATGGTTGACTATTACAAGACTTATACATACTGAAGGGGTTCACTACTCGATTCTGATACCAAATAGGTAAAAAACAAGCACTTAAATTTTGACCTAATTATGCAACAAAATTGGTTAATACGGACTCCTGCGCGCGCTGTATTGAAATTTATCACTTACAAACAGAAAATCAAACTTGCGACTAGATTCGTTAGTTTAAGGGGCGGTGACCATAATTTTGAATATTTCTACACTATTTTGGTTGAGGTTTGTTATTTAAGCTATATTCTTACTTAATTTTATTTTTATTGTTTACTTATGATCACTACTTTTGTCCTTCATAATATGGACAATATATTACCAGTCAAGCTATATCTACGGCATACTCACAAATAAAAGCAAAATGGGTTCATAATCAACGGCAATTGATCACAAAGCAAAGACGAATTTTGCGACATTGAACCAGTTGACAGTAGCTCAATTGGTTAGAGCGTACCGGTCAAAGGGAAGGTTGTAGATTCAACAAATGTCTTGTCGAAATTATTCTTTGTTGAGTATTTAAGGTTTACCCAAGCAAGCGATAAAAATAAATATATTATACTTAAGCCCTTGTGGATTAGTCAAGTAGCATTCACAGACTCTCCAGACTCACAAGATTCACCGGTTAGTCGACTACTTAGTTAAAAGAGCGAATACTTAGATGTAAGCTGTAATGTCCATCTGTCTTCTATCTCTTATTTCTTGCAAGAACCGAAATTGGCAACATTGCGGGCTGATAGGTTATAAGGATGTTTGCATAATATCTCAGTACGGGCTGATACCATGATTCTTGAAAAAACTCAAAGACTCAACTACATTTACTAAAGTTAATCTTACTTAGTTATTCATTTGTTTATTTACTTTATTTTAGGGTCATATAATAGTCATAAACTCAACTCTAGATACTATAAGCAAATAAAAATGACCCCTTTTAAAAATCAAAATATATTTTTTTTAAATTTTTCTCTTGCATGTTTTTCTATGTACTTAATATTTATGTTTGATATAGATATGTGAACTGCCTGCTTTATGCAGATGACGCTGTACTTTTAGGCTCAACTCCATCTGAGCTGCAAACACTGGTCACAGTTATGAATGAGGATTGTAAGAGTATGGGCTTACATTTGAATGCGAAGAAAACTAAAGTTTTGGTATTTGAAAGAGAAGCAACCAGAACGGATGTAAGAGTTGTGGTCGATGATGTAGTGCTGGAGCAAGTGGATGAGTTTGTGTATCTTGGATGTGCTTTTATCAGGGATGGAAGGTACACCGCTGATGTTGAAAGAAGAGTGTGTGCAGGAAACAGAGTGAATGGAGCGTTAGGGAGTTTACTTAATAGCACAATTTTAAGTCAGGGTGTCCGTCTAGCCCTGCATAATCATGTGCTTATCCCAACGCTATTGTATGGAAGTGAGAGTTAGGTATGTCAGAAAGAGCATGAAAGTAGAATCAACGCGGTCGAGATGAGGTCGCTAAGAAAAATATGTGGTGTGACACTCGCAAACCGGGTTCGTAATGTCGAAGTGAGAGAGAGGTTAGGTTTGAAAGAAAGTGTCGATGTAAAGATGAGAAAGGGCATGCTCCGTTGGTTCGGAGATGTAGTAAGAATGGTAGATGAAAGGTTAACAAAACAGATATAAAACGCGAATGTGGAAGGATGTAGGTACCGGGGAAGACCAAGAGTGACATACCACGATCAGATTGATCGAGTACTGTCCGAAGGTGGTGTCAAGAGTCTTCGCAACCGGCGTGTGTGTATGAAGAGAGTTATGAATGTGGAGACAAACAGACAAACAGACAAACACAAACAACGGACAAACGGACAAACGGACAAACGGACAAACGGACAAACGGACAAACGGACAAACGGACAAACGGACAAACGGACAAACGGACAAACGGACAAACAGAAAAACAGACAAACACAAACAGACAAAAATTCTAAAAACTATATTTTTGGCTTCGATATCGATTGTAGATCACGCCCCAAGTATTTTTTAAAAAAAATATTCAATGTATAGTTACTGTACTATTAATGACTCACCTACGATTTTATTATATGTGTAGATAATGGATATAATAAATTATTTTTTCGTATGTCGAATTATATCATTATATATTGTGCACAACAACAACAAATATTCATTTGTAATACCTATTTCAAAATGCAATTTCACTAAGTGGCGACGTGGAAAGTATCCAGTTTAGTATAGGTATTTTGGTATCACTCTGCAAAGTTTAATAATGAAACTAATCTCTTTTTCCTAAATATTGTCTGACAGAGATCACATTTTAGTTATAAAACCGCCTTGGTATACACCTATATTATTATATAACCAATTTAAAATATTTATTAATTCATTAACATTTTCTCTCCAGGTAGATCATAAAGCGAGTCATTTCTATAACTAATTATATATATGAGTTCTCAGCTAGTAAATACGCTGACTTTGCAATATCAATTATTACGAAATCCATTAAAAGAATTTCATTTTTCAGAAGCCTTTTGTAAGAATCTCAGTGAATCTCGTTTTTAGTTCGTTTCTGTCTTTGGAAGCATTGTTCAAGATTGCGCAAATCTTTTTATTTATTTTACTGACTGATAATTAATCATTTGTTAAGCAATTAAAGAAAGTAGTATGTTCTAGTATATTGTGATTCAGTGGTTAGCATAATAGCTTTTTTTACATCATGAGAAAAACAAGCAGTTGGTTTTGCTGATGGAAAAAGACAACCATCGCCTATAGATAACAATGATGGTGATAGTACGTTGCTATCCGTATGAAAAGGCGTTAGTGCCACTTGCTTAACTATATCGGCTACTTCAGAATACGGCGACATCACATCACAGTTTTTTCGGGGTTATTAAAAAATCGAAAATTCAATAGTAGCTCAGTTCGGTGGAAAAGTTATAAAGCTGTGGGCAACACCTATTCCATGAAATGAACAATTAATAGTTATATATTGTGTATCTGATGCATATATCCGTAAAATTATGTTCCAAAAAAGCCGTAAAACTATTTGTATGGAAGATTCCGTATTACTTCTTCGATTATTGTGACTATTCCATCGTCAGAATTTTTCCCTTAATTTGTTAATCTCCAAATCAGAGCAAAATTTTGATAAACTGATTGTGGCTATAGTAAAATTGAATAATGCTATTAACGTACTGTAGCAGTGCAAAAATATGATTTCAAATGAGACACAATGATGCAAAGGCTCTGTTATTATAATTGCTCTGTGTATATTATGAAATTACCTGGAGATGGATAACTGAATTTTGTCTAGCTTCAACTTTATATTTTCACTGATTTCAGAAATAATGCTGAAAGTAATATCTGATTATGAGGTATAAGTTTCCTGATTTGTATTTTCGGATACGGATCAAATACAGTGCATGCTCGTAACAGCTCTTAATCGTTATTAGATCAATTGGTGAATCGTTGCTAACCTAACTCAGCCTACTACCAACCTACCCTAGCGTTGCCGACTCGGTGTTATGATATTTAAAAAATATCATTACGCCTGTTTCCCTTGCAGGGTAAGCAGGGCTAACCTAATGCCTACAAACATTCCAGTTCACGATTCACCGATGGTTTGCAAAATGAGTAGTAATACTTACCACTGCATTTTACCGATCTGATAACGATTATCGACTATTTAAAGCTATAACTGAGACCGACAGTTTTATGAGGTAATCCGAGACTTGCCAGACTCCAAGCTGTTATTTAGATTTCGATTTTTTGAGAAAAGCCTCTAAAATCCTCAATAACACTTTTGTGTGATCCGTGGATCGAACCCAGGACCTTTTAGTCTGAGCCGAATAGATTAACCTCTAGACCACGAGGCTTTATATTCATAGATACATTAATATTATAGAACCGTAGAATATAATAAAAAAAAGAGAAAAAATAACAATGAAAGTTACATCTATACATCTTTATATTATCAGAATAACTATTTGTTTTTCATTTTTAAGCTAGTATTTTGTAGTCCTCATCATACAATGACTGATAATTCATTTTTTGATTATTTGAGTATGAAAGACTATTTTTTTATTAAACGCTTTTTATTAGCTTCACCTGTATGTTTGTATGTTTGTTTGTAACCGACTTCTTTGGGCGCGATTTTGACCCACTTTAAACGGCCAGATTTTGTTCAAACTTTGTAGATTTATCGAGGACCGATGACAATACACTAATTTGATAAAATTATTTCATTTTTAACCGACTTCAAAAAAGGAGGAGGTTCTCAATTCGGCTAGTATATTTTTTATGTATGTACACCGATTTCTCCGAGGTTTCTGAACCGAATTACGTGATTCTTTTTTTGTTTGATGCGGAATAGTTTCGAATTGATCCCATAAAAATTTGATTCAGGTAAGCCCAGTAGTTTTTGTTTTATGAGCATTTTTTTATTTATTGTACCTATCTCGATGTCTGAAATCAAATCTCGCAAGTAAATTTGATCCACTTCCCGGTTACCGATTGAGCTGAAATTTTGTGTACGTATGTTAATTGAATGACAATGAAACCTTATTATGACATGGAGCTGATCTGATGAATCTGGATCGGAAGGTGACCACAGGAACTTAATAATTAAATGGTTAAAAGTCGGTTAATGACAAGACTATTGAGTTTGGACTCATTTGATTCATGTTGACGAGCACTTTGGTGCTTGGTGGTGACTAGGATCCTGCAGGGTCCGATGATGTAGCTAGAAGATGGTCATAGGAGCTCAGCAATTAAATGACAGAACTCTGTCGAATTTGGGCTCGTTTGATTAGTGTTGACGAGCACTTTGGTGCTTGGTGCTAACTAGGATCCTGCAGGGTTCGATGATGAAGCCATAAGGTGGCCATATGAGTTCGGTAATTAAATGACACAACTTTTTCGAGTTTGAGCTCGTTTGATTCGTGTCGACGGGCACTTTGGTGCTTGGTGGAAACTAAGATCTTCCAGGGTCCGACAATGAAGCCAGAAGGTGGTCGTAGGAGCTCAGTAATTAAATGACAGAATTCTATTGAGTTTGGGCTCGTTTGATTCATTTTTACGAGCACTTTGGTGCTTGGTGGTAACTAGGATCCTGCAAGGTCCGATGATGAAGCCAGAAGGTGGCCATAGGAGCTCAGTAATTAAATGACAGAACTCTATCGAATTTGCGCTCGTTTGATTGGTGTTGACGAGCACATTGGTGCTTGGTGGTAACTAGGTTCTTGCAGGGTCCGATGATGAAGCCAGAAGGTGGTCATAGGAGCTCAGTAATTTAATGACACAACTCTATCGAGTTTGGGCTCGTTTGATTCGTATCGACGAGCACTTTGGTGCTTAGTGCTAACTAAGATCCTGCAGGGTCCGACGATAAATCTAGAAGGGGGCCATAGGAGCTCAATAATTAAGTCACAGAACTCTTTCGAGTTTGCGCTTGTTTGATTGATGTTAACGAGCACTTTGGTGCTTGGTGATAACTAAGATCCTACAGAGTTCGATGATGAAGCCAGAAGGTGACCATAGGAGCTCAGCAATTAAATAACACAACTTTATCGAGTTTGGGCTCGTTTGATTCGTGTTGACGAGCACTTTGGTGCGGGTAGAAACTAGTTATAAAAGGAACTACTCTTAACAAAAGTCTTTGTTCTACGTCTGTCAAGTCGGTCAGTTCAAGTGGTAAAGATATAACTTCCATGTTGTTCCAGTAGGCCTGAGAAGGAACTTTTCTTTTTTTTATGGTAGTCAAGTAAAAAAAAAACAAAACGTGCTGTAGCTAATGACGTCTGTTGTTTTGGATATAATAATTTCTTACAGATTGTATATGGTACTTCAGCATATTGATTTATGGTGGTTATAAAATTACGCTCAGTAATTGAACGAAGTCTTTGTGACGTCTGACGCGCTACCGCTAGGCGGTTCTCACGTGGCTGAGCAGACTCGATTGCTGTACGGTTTCGTATCACTACTAATCCACGAGCTCTCTGCTCGGTGGACTCCTTAGCTAAACGCTCCTCAATGAGACCAATTCTATGAGCCTTCTGTTCGGCAGACTCGTTCGCTAGGCGCTCAATAATGAGATTAACTCTAATAGCTCTCTGCTCAAAAGACTCATTCGCTAGACGCTCTTGGATTTTACCGAGTCTAGAAAATATATACTTTCAAAAGTTTCTTAACGTAAACGTGATTATATATATGCTTTCATGGACAACAAACGTTTTTCACGATCTTTAATAGTATCACAAGAACGTGACATTGTGTTTCGATGAGCATTTATTGACAAATTTTTGAATTCTTAGGAGAATTTTAATTCTACAAAACAAATAATAGTTTTAAATAAAATAAAAAATCACGCTTTTATAAATAAACCAAAGTAAAAAGTAAAAAATAAATAATAGTTTTAAAAAAACTAAAACTACTTTTTTTATAAAAAACCAAATTATTTTTTAATTTAGTTTTTTAAATTAGAAAATAAATTTTAATAAATTTGAATTAAAAATAGTGTAAAATATTTTCATAAATAAAAATCAATAATTGTACAAATAAGAAAAAATGTATTTTATAAAATAAGGGTGGCTTGATTTTTTTAAGATATCATCGAAATGATAATCCTTCTACCCATATCTGTCAGTAAAATATTAATAACTATTGACAACATGAACCTCACGCTTTTTTTTTACAATAAAATTCATTTTTTTTATTACCACTTGAAAAAATTTTACTCCTTATAAAATATTCATATTAGGTGCTTCAGATAAAAATTGCCTCTTAGGTAGTAAATTTTTAATAAAGTACAAAACTAAAATGGTTATAGTAGCCCATACAGGAAGCCCCAGATTTGAACGACGGGGCCATGCCTGGGACATTATTGGGAAGCCCATCTTGACAAACCTATATTGTCCTATGCCCGGGCCATAACTAGACATTCCAATGATTACCCAGGTTTGGGCCAAGACTGAATAACCTAGCCTTGGCCAAGCCTAGAGTCACCCTAACTTGGGTCAAGTTTGTGTAACCTAACCTCGGCCATTCAATGGCGATCCAGACTTGGACCAGGACTGAGCAACCTAGCTTTGGCCGATTCAATGATTACCCGAGCGTTAGCCAAGACTGGGATGCCTAGCCTTGGCCGTTGAATGGCAACCCAGACTTGAGCCAGAATTCGACAACCTAACTTTGACCATTCAATGGGAAATCCAAATTTAATTAACCGCTCACACCACCAGCCATTTTCGCATTTTTTTCTAAAAAACACGGACCGTTACGCGCACACATTCCGAGTTCGTCGGACCGTGGTCACAAAAATGATTTATGAGTTACTTGGATTGAATTCGATACTGTAAAGCGTATATTTTTTAAGAGCACTGCAATAAACTGGTGTGAGAATTGTTTAATTTAAATGGCTTAAGCTACAAAATAATTCCGGTGTAACACGACACTTTGAGAAAAATAGGACTATAACAAATAGTCCTATTTTTCTCAAAGTGTCGTGTCGAGGATTTTTAATTCAAAAAATAAATCGATGACCTATGCTTTTTATATTTTTTTTATATAATTGGTAAACATATACACACGGAAAAAAATAAACAACATAATATATTATAGTACAAAAATATTTATTTACATAAATATTAATATATTTTTTTTTATAATTAATACGTAGTTTTTTTCGTAATTTTTAAATAATTTATTTCTCTTTCAATTTAACAGCTATTTTAATTATTTTTTAAATATTGTTTAGGATATTTCACATTTACATCATATGATTCTTTTTTCAGATCATAGATATCAACACTAAAAGTTACGAAAATAAATAAAAATAGGTACCGTTATACCCAAAGCGCTGGTATCATCAAGTTGGTCGTTAACGAAAAATATGTTTTATTATTTGATATTTACGGTTTTTTTTTTTAAATTATTATCTAAACTGTTAGATCTTGGACTAATCTTGATTATAAATACGCCAAAACACTTTAAAATTAACCTGTATCATAACTTGGTTGCATATCAACTGCAACCAACACATAACACACAGCACGAATCAAAATGGCGGACTAAGTTCTTTTATTTTTCTCCAAGAGCGTATTTGAAAAAAGAATGCCAATTTGATGTTATTCTGTACAATGTTTCGTTCGAAAACGATAAAATATCGTAGAGCATTCTATTAAAACTGGTAAATAGTGAAAATATTGTTTTTTTGGGTGAAGTTAGCGTTGGTCGCTATAGAGACCATAGTGTGTTAACGGAGTTTTCTCAGAGGTCTCATTAGTTACCAAAGTGATGTGAGCGGTTAATCATTAAGTAATAGAATTCGGAACAGTATATATTTCTTACTTAACGAATATTTGATAGTAAATGCTAAAATTGAAAATTTATTATTTCAACAAAACAATTGTATATTTTCAAAATTGATACGGTCTTAAAAAATTAAAGTATTACAATATGATATTAAAAATGTATAGAACGATTTAAAAAGTCTAAAGTAAATATAAGAACTTGATTTTTGCTTTTTTTAAATTAATAAACTTTTGTAAAAAAAAATAGATAATTTTCATCAAAACACAAAATTAAATAACATAAATTATATAAATAATAAACCGTCATACTCTGTCACCATATAGATTTAGCTTTTTATTTAACTTATCGGTCGTACGGAGTAGGGGTTAGTGGTCGATCTGGCAAGAGCGCGGCTCGGGTTTGAATCTCGGTTAGGGTAAATGCAATTTTCACTTTATTTCTATAATTAGCGAAAGTTAGGTCTATATTAAGAGTTAAGTCATCTGAACTTGCATTAGCTCTATATCAAAATCGAAATATATTATTGACAAGTAAAAAATTCCTTTTTTTCAATTTCAACTAACAACTACTCATTTTATAGGCGACTGAAAATAATTTAACCGTTTCGTAGAATATTACTATTTTATTTCAGAGAATTCAATTTATTCGAAATTGGGTTCTTAATACTAATTTGGTTTCATATTAAACAATTAAATTCTTAATATATTCTGTAATCTACTTCTTTTAGTAAATTCTATAGTGGTGAATAAGCCTGGGCTTGCTTTGGCTTAAAAACTTGGGTCAGTCTTGGTTGACATACTTGGGCCAGTCTTGGTTAATAATCTTGGGCCAGTCTTGGTTATCATGCTTGGGCCAGTCTAGGCAACTAAGCTTGGCACCCTGTTATCACTCCAGACTTATACCAAGGCTGGACCAAAGCGGGTTTACAAGCATGGGCCAGATATAGACAGCATTGCGCCAAGCATGGCCCATATCTGGCCCCGTCGTATTGTCCTGTATGGGAGTACGACAGGAACGCCCTGCACACTTACACACACACACACACACACACACACACATGTCTATAAGCGTGTAAGTAGTTCCGTGCTTCTACCGCGGCACTCGACTAGGTATGCGCATTAGAGTTTGCAACCGTGTCTGCGCATATAACTTAGATTTCACGAGCCACGAAGAGTCCGCCGCCGTCTCTGTGACTGAGTTTAATTGACTGAGTAAAAAAAACAAAACAAAAAAAAGCAAAAAAAAACAAAATAAATGTACATAATATTTATAGATATAGATATATCACCATCCATGTTAATTTTACATGGATATATATCGATATACAGTCTTGTAGTTTTCGTTTTTTATTAATTATAATTAAACGACACTGAATTAATTAGCCATTCGCATTCGATGATCTACAATTGCCGATAAGAATTTAAAAAAAATAACTCAAATAATTGATTTTTTCATAAGTTACAGTGTTTCCGGAGTTTCATACATAACGGACAGGAAAATTTTTTGACCTATTTTCATATTTTTTTCCGTTTCTATTGCACTAGATTAATTTTTAGCAAGTATAGAATTAATCTCCATTAAATTATCTCGACAATAGTATGCAAAATATCTTGATTCCGTTAACTAACAAGGCTATAATACTAAAAATAGTTGCCAAAATAAGGCGAAAAAAAATTCCGAAGGTGGTGTCAAGAGTCTTCGCAACCGGCGTGTGTGTATGAAAATAGTGATGAATGTGGAAGAAGCGAGACAAGCCTGCAAGGACCGTGATGTATGGCACTCGGTTCTCTCTGCCTACCCCGTAAAGGATCTGGCGTGAAGATTTGTATGTATGAAAAAAAATTTTCGATCGTAAAGCACTCTCTGATGCTTCGCATCATGAGTCGTGCAATAGTTTAAAATTAAAAAAACAAGCTATTATAAATAAACCAAACTAAAAAGTAGAAAATAAGTAATAAAATAAAAAATAAAAGTAAATAGTTTAAAAAAAATAAAAAAACACGCTTTTTATAGAAAACCGAACTAAAAAATAGAAAATAAATTGTAATAAATTTAAATTAAGAATAGTGTTAAAAATTTCAATAATTATAAATTAATAATAGTGTGAATAAAAAAATAATTTTATTTTAAAAAAAGCGTGGGGTACTTTTTAAGATATTACCGAAATGATAATAACTCTACTCATATCTGTCAACAGTGTCAATAAAATATTTGTAACTATTGACACCATGCACCCCTCGCTTTTTATAAAATATTTTTTTTATTCACACTATTATTAATTTATAATTATTGAAATTTTTAACACTATTCTTAATTTAAATTTATTAATATTTATTTTCTATTTTTTAGTTCGGTTTTCTATAAAAAGCGTGTTTTTAGTTTTTTTAAACTATTATTTATTTAAATATAATTTGTTTCATCAATTAGAATTTTATAGTTCCTTCAATAACTAAACTTATCATGACGAGAATACCCTCATATTGTATCTATTCTATACGCTGAGAAATGGGCTTGTAATTTTGCTATTTACATACAGTAAAAGCATGATCAATGGAAATTTTATTTGCAGGAACCAGTTTTGCCACCTTTTCCTCTCTGGCTGGCAGTGATCATCGCAACGTGCTTACTATTGGTCATTTTATTGACTGTCAGTGGCAATGTACTCGTTTTGCTCGCTTTCTTGGTGGATAGAACAATACGTCAACCAAGCAACTATTTTATTGCCTCACTTGCTGCCACAGATCTCTTAATAGGTAAGGTTTGGACAACACTTTACAAATCTAGCTTTTAGCTAAGGCGTTAAATGTAGATTTATAAAATTTATTTAAAACGGTTCACATAAATACTTAAGAAACTTACATATTTATAACTAGCTGTTGCCCGCGACTTCGTTCGCGCGAACTTTATTTACTTCGCACCGCTCCTCCTCCGTAGGTGATAGCGTGATAATATGTAGCCTATATGTTGACCCGACCTGTTAGCAATATTCATGCGAAATTTGAAGTAAATCCATGCAGTACTTTTTGAGTTTACCCCGGACATACATTGACTTTCCTACGATTTTATTATATGTATAGATAAAGACTCAATAAAATATTCATGTGTGAATCACATTAATTTCTAAAAATTTATTCGTAATTCTAATAAGTGTCATAAATTTTATTAGTCTATCAAAAAAGGAGATTGATGAGGCCCCATACAAATTTGGCCTAAATGATGATTGCATTTTACCGTATTGTAATATATTATTAATTTCTTCTGAAATGTAAATTGTATCACGGACACTTTTTATATTTCTAAAATTCACGAAACTCCTTCAAAGATTAATATTACTTGATTTTACAATTGTTACATTCCATTTTAAGCCACTCACATCTCAATATATCGTCAATATAAATATAATTCATTTTTGTATGACTTATCATGAAGATTATTTCATTTTAACCACTTAAATGTTGAAAAACGATAAAACTTTTGTTTACATAAAATGTTTATTACTCGTTCACAGCGTAAATAGATGACACTTATTGTTTTTTTTGTTTCTTTCGGACGATACTAAGAGTACTTATTTATACAGCCTTGTATGTTATAGATTTCGATTATAATAATAAATATTTTCATTTTTTGTTGCATTTTATACAATAGTTGGTTTATAGTTTTGCATCTTATCTATCCAACATTTTTATGTTTTTTTGGTTAGTCAGAAATAAAAGAAAGTGTTAACTTTATAGCAGAATAGAAACATCTTTGCTTGAATTAGAAATAAGAAAAAGCGTACAAGTTTGATTAGTTTCATGGCTTTTCGACTAAAATTCTTTAAATTTAATTTACTATAAAAAAGTGTCCGTTGAATTCTAATATTGACTTATTGTGAATAAAATTAATTTAATAATTTCGGCTGACGCTATATTCTTGTAGTCCATTTAGGCCGATCTCATCACTCTCCTTTTGTTACTTTAAAAAATTTGATACTATAACTAAATAGCTGTAGATACAAAAATCAATAAAAAACAGTGAATATTCAAAATTACAATTAAAATATTACAGAATTTTACGAAATAAGGCGTTGTAATAAGTTTCAAAATAAGGTGTTGCCAAGTAAAATTAACGTTAAAATAACTAACAAATGTTGAAACAGATGGCTCTAATTATATAAATTACTCGCTTTATTGTTCCAGGTACTTTATCACTTCCTTTTTATACAGATTACGTTTTAAAAGGGTATTGGCACTTGGGACCGTTGCTTTGTGACCTTTGGCTATCTGTCGATTATACAGTTTGCCTCGTATCTCAATACACTGTATTACTTATAACTGTCGATAGATTTTGCAGCGTGAAAATTGCTGCTAGATATAGAGCTTGGAGAACAAAAAACCGTGTTATTTGGATGGTAACTGTAACATGGATAATACCAGCACTATTATTTTTTACAACAATTTTTGGGTGGGAGCATTTTGTAGGATTCAGAGATTTACAAGAAGGTGAATGTGCCGTACAATTTCTCAAAGATCCTATATTCAATACAGCTTTGATAATAGGATATTATTGGACAACATTATTAGTACTTATTGTTTTGTATGCTGGTATATTTAAAACAGCTTACGATATGCAAAAAAAGAGCGAAGCTAAGCAAAGGAAAATGCAATCAATGGTAGCTTTAAGTGCTGGTGTGATGTCTGGTATGGCAGGACGTGCTGCTGGAATGGCTTCGTTGTCCAAAGTTACAATATCCAGTGAAGATCAAATAAAAACAACGGAAAATGTCCGCAAAGAGTCCGCTACCAAAGGATCATTAGCAGCACCACTATTAAACTTAGGTGGTTCCTCTGATTCAAATTCAAGCCAAAAATCATCGGCACATAAAAGCAGTGCTACTGCAACTGGTACATCAACAACTGCAGAGTCTGATGGTGATAAAAAAGAAGAACAGGTAGAAGCAGAAAGATCAAGCAGTCCAGCATTTGATTCAGACGATGAAAGCACAACTCAATCAAATATTAAAAAAAGATCATCAGTTGCAAATTTAGTGATGCAGACAGGTACAATTCAGTTATTGAATAACATGCGATTTAATGGCGGAATGCTTATAAAACCTGAATCCAAACAATCTCCATTGCTGAAACTTGAAGTTGATAAGCCGAAAACTTCATTATCCCAAATATCAGAAAAAAGTTTTCTTAACACGGATAACCCTGATACCTCGCAGAGTACTGGACAAAATCCCGCAGTAAGTGTACCTTTATCCTCTGCTAGTCTTATATCTCCTTTATCATCTGGGATAGTTACACCATCCGACAGAGAAGTATCATGTACAATAGCTCAGAGAATCATTCCTCCTCCATCAGAATTTAGGGGTAGTCCACCTGTTTCAGAAAGTCCACCATCACAATCCGAATCATCTAGAACTAGAATATTTAAATATGTCAAAGGTGACAGCTGCGCTTTTGACATGCTCATTGGTATGGACGGTGCTGATTTGAGATTTATGGATGAAAGTTCTGTCATAATTCCGACACCTGTTAACGAAAGTCCACCATCTTCTATCACGTTTCCAACTACTACAGAACCTCCATCTCCTCCTACATTAAATTCCGGTAATATAACAAACACTTCATTATTACAGGCTGCTCTTATACGAGCAACTGCTGAAGCACAAGTTACACAACCTAAAACAAATTTTTCTCCTCCACCTATAAAAGTGAATACAGAGGTAAGTTTAACATCAGGGGAGCGCGCGAAACCTGTGATCACATTAGTGTCGACATCTTCCAATAATAATGAACCTCAAGTATGTAAATCATCAGACAGCAAAGTAACACCACTAAGACTGAATAAATCTGTAAGTCCAGCTATTGAGAATAGTGAAACATCAAGTCCAGCAGCAAGTGGTGCCGCTCGCTCGGATTCAAAGCGAGATTTTGTAAAAAGTATAGGGAAAAAACTTAAATCTAAGCGTTCAAAACGAGAAGGAATATTTCCAGGTATTGGAAGACAAAAATCCAAATCAGAAAATCGAGCTAGAAAAGCTTTTAGAACAATATCTTTTATTTTAGGCGCATTTGTAATTTGTTGGACCCCATATCACGTTTTAGCTTTAGTGGAAGGATTTTGCAGAGATCCACCTTGTATAAACAAACATTTATATATGTTTTCATATTTTTTATGCTACGCTAATAGTCCTATCAATCCCTTTTGTTACGCCTTGGCTAATCAGCAATTCAAGAAGACTTTTACTAGATTATTACGGGGTGATTTTCATGTCACCTAGTCCATATATATTGGTTACAAAAACGCGTAATTTAAATGATGCTATCATATAGCATCTTCTTTAATATACTACGCACACTTTGAAGACAATTTTAGTATGCTAAAGATGAAAAGACAATACTTATTAAATATAATAAAGTTTCTGTGCTTCATTGTGTAACAGTTTGTTTAATTTTTTAAATAATATATCAGCTTCTTTACAAATACAATTGTAGTTTAGCCTTAGTACAATAATAATTATAAATTTGTACATATAATACAATAAAATGAAGATATTTATTACTCAAATGTTCGGAACTGACAATAAAGTTATGTAAATATATGTAATTGTCTCTTTATATATCTAGTATAATAAAGGTAAATGATTTTAAATTAAAAGAAGAGAAATTTTTAACTAGCTGAATATTTAACATAATATTTTGTAGATTAAAGTTAATTTTATTTATAATACTTAAAGCGAACATCATTCGCCAAATAAAATTGTCATTATTACGTTGTCATAAAATTATAGGGACATTTAAAAAAATAGATACATTTTAGATATATTAATGTATGTTCTAAGCTGCGTTATTTATAAGCGCGCTATATAGTTGTACCTACTTTGTAATTAAATATAAGTAGAAAAAAACGCTTAAAAACTTTAAGCTTTGAGCCCAGCTAAAGATTTTTAGCGTTACATAGTCAATTATTTTATTATATAAGATTAATGTCATAGAAATGTAAAAGCCAGCTGTTCATTTAATTCATTTGTTAAAAAAATAGTTTTGTTGACTTTTCAAAGCAGTAAATATAGTTACTTAGATTATATCGTATATTGGATGTCGCTTCAAATAAACTTACGCTGGCCTAAGTCCTGTAGTTAACTTTATTTGAATAATTTTTACATTAATTGTACAAAACTGAGCTGAAAATTATGTGTAAATTGAAAATGGATCGTAAGTAAATAAAGAATATTTCGTGTTTACCAAAGAAATAAAATTATCATATTGTATAAAAAACTAATAGTAACACTACGATTGTATCAATTTTGTTTTCTTATTCTTAGTAAGCAAAACTAAATTTTTCAGATAATTGTGCTTCAATACTTCTTGAATTTTCTATTTACTTTGTATTATCAAAATAATTTAAGTTATACTTAACTCTACATACAATACAAGGTTAATCAATTTATGTTTGACAAAACATATTTTACTATTATTATAAATTATTGCTGTAAAACATCTTAAATTACAGTATATACATTAAGGTACCGGTTGAGTCAATATATTTCAGGAAAACAGCCTCAGAAAGAATACGTTAGTTACATAATTGATTTTATTAGATGTTATCAGAAGTTTATTAAAAAAAAATATTTAAAAAATATGAAAATGGATTATTTCACTATAAACAGATATTGAATATTATTATTATTCAATATTAAATAATATAATAAAAATGAAAGACAAAAGTGATATAACATTAGGCATTGATGTAGCTAACTCCGTATCGCTATTTGATTTTAAATATTATTAATACATAAGAGTAAATCCAAATTTTGAAGTGTTAATTTTAAAATAATAATTAATATTATTTTTAATAACAAATTACATATCAAAATCAATGCAAATATCAAAGATTTTTTGTCACTGCCCATGAGTTTTCGAGTTTATTATATAACCTTGTTAAATAAATGTATTTTAAAAATTAGCTTAAAACTTAATTTTTTTATAAAAGCCTTTTATAAAAAAGTATTTCTATTATTCATTATTCTCATTAATATTTATATGTTCATTACACTCACATAAAATATTTGCATTTATGTAACAAATTTTCATTATATACTGCTTAGTTAACTAAAATTGCCCAATATCATAGACAACTTCATTCAAAAGTCGTATGAAATAAGTACGTATAGATTAAAAAAATAATACTCATATATGTGTAATACAAAATATTATTCATATTGTGTTAACAATTTAGGCACCGTACTCACTCAAAGTAAAATCAGTTTTTAGGACTATTTGAATCAAGATTGTGAAATATTTGAATTGTACATAAATAAAACATACATGAAATAAGTACGTATAAATTAAAAAATAATACTCATATATGTATTATACAAAATATTATTCATATTTTGTTAACAATTTAGGCACCGTACTCACTCAAAGTAAAATCAATTTTTAGGACTATTTGAATCAAGATTGTGAAATATTTGAATTGTACATAAATAAAACATACAGAGCCGTTATAGTTAAACTATTTCGAGTAAATGCTTAGGAGATTTAATGCTTTTCGACTTAGTAGTTACATATTTATATAAATATTATGATATAAGTAGGTTGTGTATTATATTCTCGTAGAAATACCGTGGAAACATTTAGGTACAACTAAAAAGATGTCTTTTAATTTTGTTTATCATCTATATTCTATAATAATTTAAATTAATATTAAAAATGCAAAAATTTGGATGTTTGGATGGTTGGATGGTTGGATGGTTGGATGGTTGGATGGTCGGATGGTTGGATGGTTGGATGGTTGGATGGTTGGATGATTGGATGGTTGGATGGATGGACGGATGGATGGATGGATGTTTGTTACTCAATCACGCCAAAATTACTGAACGGATTTGGATAAAATTTGACACACGGGTAGATGAAGACCTAGAATAGTACATAGGCTACTTTTAATCCCGGAAAGATGAGACGTTCCCGCAGGGGTCACTAAAAACCTTTATTAAGCAGCGGGCTGCACACTGCACCTAGTATTATAAATGCGTAAGTTTAGATGTTTGGATGTTTGCATGGATGGATGTTTGTTACTCAATCACGCCAAAATCACTGAATAGATTTACATACAATTTTAAACACAAGTAAATGATAAACTGGGATAGTACATAGGCTACTTTTTATCCCAAAAAAATTAGTTGTCCCCGAGGGATTAACCAAAAACTTTTAGAATGCAGCGGGCTGCATGGTGTAGCTAGTGTTTTATAAATTGTCATTTTATATGTATATATATATATATGCATTTTGTAAAATTTTGTCATATATATTTACGAAATTTATATAACAAAAGTTTCTAAAATGTTGTATTTATGTATTAATTTTTTACCTACAAATATTTATACGACGATGCTACATTATATTATGTTAGTTAATTCTGCTCTAGCGTTCTAACTAAAATGAATTTCTTTTCGTAATATCAAATGCTACTTAAAGTAATATGCAATTTAGGTCAAGTGGAGTCAATATTTACTTTACCTAATAAAAGTCTATAAAATATTTGAATGCTTCTAGTTTAGCAATTAATATTATTGGTTTATGATCTTTATAGCGTAATAAACAATATAATGAATTTTGGTGGTAAATATACAGACAAATATTAATAAAAATGTGAAAGAATATAACGACAAAGGACTAATGGCCAATTGTACTAACATTGCCTTAGCTTAGAACAATCCTAAATAGTATGCTCTCACTTCGTGTCTTAAATGAAAAGAATGTGACAGCATCCTATTTAAGATTGTTCTAAGATAAGATAATGTTAGTGCAATTAGACATAAATGTACTTTAAAATAATGAAAAACTGCCACAAATTTCTTTCAATTCTTTGTGTAAAATTTGATTTAATTTGAATAGAACCACGCCTGAAATATTCGCTTAAAAAGAATGTATTACCAAAGTTCGTTATTTTAAATACTACAGACTTCTTATAAATTTTCCTGTTTTGTAAGTAAATTCTTTTTGGATTTTTGAAAATTTTGAGCCCGTTTAGTAGTTTCGAAAATTAGGGTTGGACATGGTTAATTTTCACCTATTACCTTAAATTACTTCAAATCTATTTATTTTAAATTTATAAAAAAATTTACAATATGTTTGAGATTTTCACAATGAGTCATTTCATTTCAAATATTACACTATATAGCTTACAAAACATTTTTAAATTTTCGAATTGTTCGAGCAAATTGGCTGTGACTACGGACGAACAGGCATACACACAAGTGTTCTCATAAGGGTCCTATTTTTGCTTATTAAGCTACGGAACCCTAACAAGTTTCTCTTGAATCGAAAGTCATCCCTTTGTTTAAAAATTTGAAAATAGGTTTGAAATTTAAAAATTTCAACTTCACTTTAAAATGCTTTCAACAGCAACGTGTCTGATATTTGATACACACAAAACAATATTCATATGTTTTATCGATAGTTTCAATCATTTCATAAAAAATATTGTTCGTCAGGTTCAAATCTAGGATGGTACACCTAATTTCATTCCATTATCTACGAGTAAATGATTTAGCTTAACCCTCGAATCCAGGCGACTTATAAAAATATTGGGTCTTTGCCAAACTACATTAGGCAGATGTAGTAGAATGTAAAAAATGACATTTTAAAGTTATTTTAAATTAGACAAAAGTTTTGTTATGTGTGGTTACCATTTACAAGTTGATACCATTTATAACAAAATTGTTGAACTACTTCATATAACTGACCAAAAATAATTAAGAATGCTTTTATGATTCATCAGGAGTTCTTTAGTTTGTACACTTAATACAATTATTATTAATTCATACAGTGTGAAACATATGGATAAACAACATAGGTGTTTAAAAGACTTGATGATATCTTGAAAGAAGAATGTGTATTTTTTTACATATTACACAAACTTCATTGAAATAACTGATTGATATTAGTCTATAGTACTAAGTATATATTATGTAATGTTTACAGAATTTTTGGCAATTTCTCCACTAACTTATTAAAATATGTGTCAATATCATTGTAGAATTTTAACATAATTTTATAAGCAATAACAGATATGGAATAATAAACAGAACAAAGTACAATTTTATTGATAAAAGTAATAATATTTGCTTATTTTTTAGTTATCCATATTTTCTGCTTATAGGTTACTCTTTTTAGTACATATTGAATTTAGTCAACTAAGTCTTTATTGCATAAATCTAACAATGAAATAAATAAGTAGTTTACTAAACTCAATATCAGCAGCTTTAACCGTTAAAACTGTTAAAGTACTAAAATATGCGTCGTAAGTTATTATTCCTTTTGTATTTCTTAGTTCGCAGTAACTTGTTCAATATTTATTTCAGCGTGAGTACCTAACATATAACATAGTAACATAATGTTTTTGCATTTACAAAACACACTTATGAAATTATTATTTTATTAAGCCTGTTGTTTAGTTTAATTGTTCAAATAAATACGATTAATCTAGCGTTATTAAATATAGTGTGTAGACAGCTTGGCGTATTTGTTAACTCTGAAAGTTTCTTAAAGCAATATGTAAGCTGAAATAACGGGAAATAATTTGTGTATTCATGTAATGTATGGTTTGTGTATGTATTGATAAAGAATATATTATAAGAATATTTTAAAAATCTTTTATTTTGACTTGACCTTATTAGGGCAACTTTTCTAACCATGATAAGTTTTATTAAGTATAATGAAATTTATAAAAAGTAATGTACTCGTGGCTACATTATTTTACATTGCGCGCAAGTCAAGAGAATATAAAGTCCACATATCTTGCAAGCCAGATGCCAGATTCATAGCGGAGTAAGCAGAGAGTACCAAGTATCTTACCATCCATGCAATTTCACCCGCCTTCATCTTTTTTTTATGTTAGTGGGATAGGCAAACTGGCAGACCTGCTACCTGATAGTAAGTGGTCGACGTCGCCAATAAACATATATGGAATGGAACTAGCCCAGGTGTCCCATTCATGTGTTGCCTATGCTGAGATATACGATGTTAAGTCTCGGTGACAGTAATTACACTGCCTGTCTTGCCCTTCTCTCCGATACACAGCAAAACTGTTTCAAGGGAGACACAAGCAAGATGGTGGAACTAATGGAGCCGGAAGCGCGGCACAGCGCACCCCTATCACCGGTAAATTATGGTAATAACTCTTTTCATTTAAATATACAAGATAATTATAGAGATTCTGAAGTGAAAAAGAGACTGGTGAACCACTTCGAAGTAAACATCAAAATTTAGAGGGCAGTGAAGGAGATTAGTTGGTCGTCAGCTTCCAGAATGATTAGTACTAAGGCCAAGAAAAGAGGATTTTTTGCAATTACAGAAGGTATATTAAAACAATGGAGCGACTATTTTGGACATATGTATATGACGGCGTGCTGATTATTGATTAGTTTAAATTGTAAATTACGATATTATTATATACGATTTATCATAATTCGATTTATCAACATCGATTTAAATTCATTCGATTTTGTAATCGATAATATTAAAAGTTACTAAAATAAGAGCGCGAAGCCCCGATAAAGTAGTCAATGTCACCACGAGTAATGGCGGGCGTCATTCTTTCGAAAGCCACCATACGTAGTGGACGCGTGCTAACCTTTGTAGACTCTTAAGAGGTATTTCACAAAATCGCCCCACTGAAATTTAAATATATTTATATCGTATTAAAAGCACTTGTACTGTTTTACTTGACTTTTTATTTATTAAAACCGTTTTATTTAAAACCGGTTTCGCGTTTTAACGCATCATCAGGGCAAAAGTTATTATTTTTTAGTACAATTGACAATTTGACAATTCTAATAAATTTAAATATTTTATAATCGATGCGAAAGCTCGACGTTGTTGTCCATATAGTGCATCTAGTGCTGGTAAAATGAAAACAGTATTAATACTTTTTATTTTTTAATTATTACTACGCGACTCTAATTTTGGCACACGGACGCAGCGGATTTTATAGTATTCACTTTTATTTATTTTTGAAATAATAATTTAATAAATGTTCTTTAAGTGACTTATTTTTGCATAAGAATAGAATATAGTTTAATTCTATGCCAATTTCTATAGAAAAATGTCATTATTTGATGACACAAAAGCCAGTTAATGTTTCGCTGATTTTCGTTGAAATAGGCATATTTGCTTAATTAATTTGATATTTAAAATATCAAATTATCTAATGGAACCATTCAAATAACTAGAAGTACCCAATAATATGAAAAATTAGGAGTTGGAAAACTTTGATTTCTCGTCAAAAGTTGGTCTAATGTGTAAACTGCCTCTTAATTGTGGTTTAGTGTAAAACTGTGAAGTAATCAAATTATATGTTAGATAGTACGAGTTTCCCTTTGTTTTAAAATTCCTGTCGTCACAACGCTCACAATAGATACTAAATGCCAAGACCGCTATTAGGCCTCCTAAGACATCAGAATCACAGTATACTGGAGATTAACAGTAGCCAATCTACATACATGTGGTATTCGAGCAACGCACCATAGACACCTCTCACGGACGCGATATCTCGGAATGGTTCGGGACAGTTTGTTCCGCACCAGTCCGAGATATCGCGTCCGTGAGAGGTGTCTATGCGTGCTATGCTCGAATATTACTTGTATGTAACATTGACTTCTGCTAGTCTCTAAATATTCTGTGTCAGAAGTTGGACAATATATCCACGTCCCACGCATTTATGTGCCATTTATGACGTATTACAATGAGGACAAAGAGAAATAGATGCAAATATATTACAGAAAAAAACCTTTAAGGATTTAAAATGATCGTAGGAGTGTGGTTCAATGCATATAATTATGATCTATCTTGATTGCTGATCAATGGTAAAAATAAAGCGGGAAGAAACTTTGTTAAAGACGAAAAGAAATATTACACGTGAATTGATATTAAGACGAGACTTCTTATATGATTGCTAACGTGGAAGCGAGATAATATGAGGCGAACGTTTCAGCCAAGTTACATTGACCTTGGTCACGAGCGGACTGTCCGCACGAGTCCGTTCGTGACCACGGTCAATGTAACTTGGTCGAAAGTGTTTATATATTTTTAAAAATACTGTAATTATGACTGATATATGTTGGATATTGCCAGTCAAAGACAATTATGGCATTCTCAATTACATGCTTCGCTTAAATGATTTTAAGGGGAGTGAATATTTAATTTTTTACTCGTCTTCATATGGATCACGATCGACAGATTATTATAAAAAACAATCGAGTCGTGAAGTCATTACTTCAGCAATAAAATTTAACGTCAGTAACACGTTTAAGAAGCAGTTATTTGTTTCATAACCACGCTATATTTTATTAATATTTATTTTATTTGAAAAAAACAAAGACAAAAATTGGTAGAATTATCGTCTTACAATGCTGACAGATTTGATTCGTTAATCAGAAATCATGTATGTATTTGCTCGCGTGACCCGTCGTTTAATCATCAAAAACCATTCCTCGATAATAAAAGGCATTTAGTACCAAATTGTGAAATCAAGAATATAAGTCCAGCTAATGAAAAATCACACATTTCCAATCAAGCTATAATAATGTTTTCAGACGAAATAAGAAAAAATATGGCTTCACTTATGAGAAATCAAACAAGCTCCTCAGTTTACAACTACTGTCTACCACAGAGCGGATTTAAAGAAATTATTAATAAAATACGGATGTATGAATTTGACACGAATAGTTCCTTAATTGATTATTGATATATACCTACCTATTGATATACAATAGGTAACAGTTTTGAAGTGACAAGCAAAGATGTGGTAAGCGGAGTGAAATATTTGTCTAGTTTGAATGTAAAAAAGATAATTTTTTGTCTGTTTCCCTACTCAAAGTCATTAACACAAATGCAGAATAACCGAATCTATTTTCTCAATAGTTTAATTTATAAAATTATTGCACCTTACAGTGACGAATTTATTGTATTTGACATTAACAAATTTATTAGAGATCTGTTTTTGACAAAAGATGCTCTGTATCTTTCAAAGAAAAGTAAAAGACTGTTAAGTACTTTATTAGTATATAATATTGTACATTCGTCACGCAAGTGTACTCGTACCGTGATACAATTGTGTAGTATTTCAATAAAGTCTCTTCACTCAGACACTAAGTCCTTTAAAGGTGACACGGTTTACTATATGCTAATAAATTCAATAATGACACAAGTCAAATGGACTCGATAATTACTTTAGACAGTGTCACTAACTCCTCCAGTGTATGCGACTTAAAAAACTAGTTACTCAGACAACGGAAAAGCACAATAACATTATATTAGTTCACCAAAATATTCAAGGCTTTTCCAGCAAACAATTAGAAATTAAACTATTTTTAAATAATTTCAAAGTAGACATTCTTTGTGTAACTGAACACTTTCTTAAGGACAAAAATATGTTATTTAAGTTTAAAAAGTACCATGTTGGTAGTATATTTTGTAGAAATAATTTAAGTCATGGCGGTAGTTTGATATTAGTTAAAAATGATCTTTCGACTAAGGAACGAAAGGACGTAAAGGATCTATCCATAGAAGGTAAAATAGAACTGTCATGTGTTGAGCTGGAACAGTATGTTGTAATTTGCGTATACAGACCCCCGAAATCAAAGTGTAGAAAAGAAAACTTTACAGTTTTTGAATCAGTAATGGATGACATACTTAAACTCATCTCTAAATCTAAGAAATATGTATTGGTTGCAGGTGATTTTAATGTAGATTTGTTGAATTCAGACACATTAACATTGAGATTAAAAACCTTGTTCAAATCGCATAATTTAAGTAAATTTTTTTCAGAACCAACTAGAATCACAAATTGTTCAGCTATTTGTCTAGATAATGTTTTTACAAATGCTCAATGTCTACAATATAAAGTGATCAACTGCTTAAAGTCGGACCATAATGGTCAACTAGCGGTCTTCCCTAAAGGTGTACGATTTAGTAATAACACACGTGATCTGATAATTAGGCCTATTTCTACTCACAAGGTACAAAAATATAACGAAGTTGTACAACAGAAACTAGCTAGTTTAAACATAAATCTATTGAGTGCTGATCAGTTATACTCCAAGTTTTTCTCAACTATTTATAAAGAATTTGTTAACATTTTTCCTTTTAAAAATTGATCTACTCTCACAATTGATCTACTCTTCAGTGGGGTAGCCATATAAAAAACTTAGCACTAAAATTAAGTTCAGCTGTCTATGCAATTAGACGAATAAGGCAATTAACAGATGTGGATACGGCCAGAATGGTATACTTTGCATACTTTCACAGTATCATGTCCTACGGCATTATAATATGGGGTGGAGCTGCGGACATAGAAACTATATTCATATTGCAGAAAAAGGCTATACGATCCGTGTATAATATACGCGCTCGAGATTCACTCCGAGAGAAATTAAAAAAATATATATAATGACAATATATAGCCAATATATTTACGAAAACATATTATACGTTCGTAAGAATTTGACTGACTTCTCTCAAAATGCTGACAAACATGGTTACAAGACACGTAATAAAGAGAAACTTGTTATTCCCCACTATAGATTAACTAAAACAAAAAAAAATCTTTTTTAGGGGACTGTGTACGATTTTATAACAAGGTTCCAACTGACATGCTTGACTTGCCTTTTGAGAAATTTAAGAAATGCATAAAAGATTTATTAATTAGTAAGGCATATCATAATTTAAATGACTTTTTAATTGATTAATGGAACAATTAATTAATAGTACATTAACTATATATATAATATTTTTCTTTTTTTTTAAGTAAATTAATTTATTTCTAAACTGACGTGGATATTGATATTGTTATTTTATCCCAATTTTTAATGAATTATTTTGATAATTAGTTGATAATGATATTGCTTTGTTTTTTTTTTTCTCTATATGTATTAATGTTAAATTTTATTTTATGACCATATTTTACAAATAGTAAATTAATTTTAAGTTGGTATAATGTTTTACCCAATTTTATGTTTCTGACTTTCAAAAAGTGATTGTATTATATCCTACTTTGAATAAAATATATTGAATATTGAATATTGACAAATGTTAGCAACCAGATGTGCAGCGTACCTGCGTTATGCACCTGTTATTGTGAGATAATGACGTCGTAATAAGAATGAGTAAAACATATAACGAATAATGGTATAAATAGGCGGAGATAACATGTTTTCAATTCATTGTAATTCTATCGCTTCTTGAGGGCGTAACTCTGCCCAAAATTATACTGTGCATGTAAAAGTGATTAAGTGTTTTATTCGGCCAAACTGCTTCTCGTTTATATAAAATATCATCACGCTAATTAGATAAGATTCTTCGTTTCTCCGCGACTTTATAATACGAGTGCTGAGCTTTCACCTTGCCTATTTCATTGTTTATAATTAATGCTATTTTTTGTCTGTCATTGGAATTTTTGATTTCTTTGCGTATATGTAATAATTTGGTTATACAACAAACTTTCTTTAACAATTTTGAATATTTTTTAACATGATCTAGAAATTGTTTATCATAGTTTTAAGGTTTTTGAATAATGATCTTAATCCAAAAATGTTGTTAAATTTATTTTTACTTAATATATTACAAAATGCTCATACACTATATTTTTGGCCGCCCCGTTGATCGAGTGGTTAGTGACCCTGACTATACAATCGACGGGGCTTGGGTTCGATCCTCGACGGGGACAAGCATTAGTGTGATGAGCATAAATGTTTGTATTTCCGGGTTTGGGTGTTTATTATGTATGTAAAAGTATTTAAATATATATTTCTAAGTAGTAGTATCGTTGACTAATACCCATAACACAAGCAAATAATTTGCTTATTTTGGGGTTAGATCAGTAAGTGTGATTTGTCCCGTTTGAATATTTATTTATTATTTACATCATTTGGACTATTTGAATCGTAGTTAATTGTCGAAAGGAGATATATAATACTTTTTTGTGTGATTCTATGCGAGTTTTAGTAATGATTTTTGGTTCTATTATTTTAGTTGTATAATTTTCCTTTACATTATGAAAATAATATATTATACTTTGACTGCTGTGATCTGACTTTAAGTAGTTTATAATTGCCCTTTAAGACACTTTAAAATTACAAAATATGTTATTTATACACGTCTTTTATACATGTTGATTCATTAAAAACAAGTGTCCAGTTAAAAGAATTAAATAAAGATTTTAGTATAATTGAATAGCTATGCATTAACAATAAATTTACATGAAGTCTCCACATATTTTTAGAAACTTTTGACTTTTTCGTAATATATTTAAAACATCTTTTATTACCGACTCAAATGTATTATATTTTTTTTTTTGCGTTTACACACTTTTTGCCTATAAACGCAAAAAAAAAAAATAATCAACGACCTTGAAACAAGATATACGCTGTCAAAGAGTATGTAAAAATATAACAATGAGAAATATATATATATATATATATATATATATATATATATATATATATATATATATATATATATATATGTGTATATATGTATATTATGTACCACATATATACTACAAGGGAACCGGTTGTGGCGATACTTTATACTTTACTTTATTTTGAATATTTCCGTATAACTTGTTACTTTTGCAACCAAATTGAAATTAAATCAAGTACGTATTTCACTAGCTTTCGTTCAAATGACGTTGTATAAAAAACATGCAAGCTTGATTAAAACAAGCGAGATGGGCTCGTATTACTTCGTTATTGCTGTAGGCGTTGTATGCGTTCAGGAAATTACATTGTTCTTTAGTTTCATATTGTGATAACAATAAAATTCTACTGTATCTAGGCGACTGAGACAATACGTATTTTTTATTTACATAATCCAGTGTTCCACAAACTTTTTGGTTTAAGATAAGGGTACACGTTTAGGGAAATTCTAGAGGTTATATGTACTAAAACTACGAAGATCCTGGCCCGTTTAAATAATATCTATTATTCTGCTTGTAAAATAAATGATTTGTAAGCAAAATTAGTTTAAAATACATGCTGAAAATACATTAATTTATATAACGTGCCTTAATGCGAAGTATGCGTTAGTGCTCTCATTTTCAAAATCAAGCAATTTGCTGAAGTATTTTTTTATAATATTCATAATGCACTTAAAGAATTAAAAAAAACTCGTTTTAACACATTCGATGTTTTTAATTACTGTAATGTATGTATGTATGTATTAATTTAAATTTATAAACTAATTTAAATTTATCATAAAAATTTAATATTTTATTATTTTCTTAAATCTATTAAAATGTAATAAATATTGGTATTTTCAAGTTAAATTTTAAGTTTTAACATTTTAATTATAAATTAGTTATTTTGTGAAATTACAAAAAGTTATAAAACATAAGATTATTACATTACAGTAATACATACATAATAATTTAATTCTAAAAATATGTGGAGACTTCATGTAAATTTATTGTTAATGCATAGCTATTCAATTATACTAAAATCTTTATTTAATTCTTGTACTTAATTTGCCTGAAATAAAAATAGGTTTTTCCACCAACGTGAAAGTATTTGTACTGTTTACATGCAAATCTATAATACTTAAACATTTAAAGCTATTTATTTATTTACATTGTAATACAAACAAAAAATACAGATAAAAGACATGTCACATACAGTTGAATACATAATGATCATACTACAAAAATAGTGAAACAATTAAAAAATCGCATAGACTTACAAAAATAATATAAATTTATAAACTAAACTAATTTAAATTTATCATAAAAATTTAATATTTTATTATTTTCTTAAATCTATTAAAATGTAATAAATATTGGTATTTTCAAGTTAAATTTTAAGTTTTAACATTTTAATTATAAATTAGTTATTTTGTGAAATTACAAAAAGTTATAAAACATAAGAATAAATCAACACACATTATGTCGCAATGTTACTAAATACTAATGTTTTAAGTGGAGGCAAACGGTCGAAGAATCGTCGCCCACTTGGCCTATTCATAGATGTGATAAATATTCGTTTTATGATTTATTAAAAATATTACATTAACAATCACTACATAGTCACTACATAGTATAAAACAAAGTCGCTTTCCCAGTCTGTCTCTATGTCCCTATGTCCCTATGTATGCTTAAATCTTTAAAACTACAGAACGGATTTTGATGCGGTTTATTTTAGTAGATAGATTGATTCTTCAGAAAGGTTTTAGTATATAAACCTTTCCAATATTCTTACGGGAACAAAAGCCACGCGGTTGAAACCGCGAGCAGGTCACCAGTACTATATAAAGAAATACAGAGTGCTTACTAATGAAACAAAATCACCCCGGGCTATTTTTTAAAACTCGGTCTCTTATTCAGCACGTTAAAATAGTATAATAAGGCATATAATTCTATTTTTAGCGATGTAATACTTATATTAATCATTTTTACAAAAACAAGCATTTGACACAAACATTGCTCACATGAGCGACTACACATTCTTCGCTCAATATCGTGTCTATTAGTATTTGTTTTGTTTGTGGTCTCAAAATTCACAGGCTATCTAATTATTACCACCTAAATAGCCACCGTTATATCATTTTACTGCATCGTCGTGGCTATCCAAATAATATACTATTCAAAACAAAATAGGGTTTGATTTCTGCCTTTGAAATGAAAATGCATATTTTTTTGTTGTTTTTATGGATAGATATAGTTAGGTAGTAAAGTTTTATTAATTATTCAAACAAAGTAAATGGTTAAAAAAAATTCGACACATAAAAATGAAAAAATTAAAAATTACAATATTTTTTTGTGAACAAATCGGGGTGGGCCCTAATTTGTTTTGCGTACCATATAATACATCGCTCACTTGGTTGAACATTAGCGTTAGTGTTACTTTTACAATGTTACAGAAGAGCGATTTAAAGTGTAATTTTATTTATGAGACCTTGCTATCTGGGTAACAAAAGCCTAGAATTGGTTTTTACGAAAATCAGAATCTATTAAAATATTATAAATGCGAAAATTTGGATGTTTGGATGGATGTTTAGATAGATGTTTGTTACTAAATCAAGCAAAAACTACCGAACGGTTTTTAATGAAATTTGGCACACAGGTAACCGATAACCTGCAATAGCACATAGGCTACTTTTTATCCCGAAAAAATTAGGTGATCCCGCGGGATCCGCAAAAAACTTTTGCAATGTACCGGGCTGCACGCTGCAGCTAGTAACTAATATATTTTACGAAATGTAAATGTTAAAATATAACAATGAGACCACACTCAATGGGATTATTTTGTTTAATGCAGAAGTTGGCCATTTGGTCACATTCCAGTTCCATTATCAAACCCTGTGAATCTCCTAGCAATAAAGATCAACTATATAAGCGCAATCTCCGATGGCCACCTTTCAGTTCCATCCATATTATATTTTGGAAAACATCCGGCACCCAAGTGTTTACAAACCGAATTAGCCCACATTTGATAGGTTTATATTGATTAGAAACATCCTGCTCCAAATATTTTTGGAATAAGTTTACTCATTTTTATTTATAAGATTTATTATAAGACCCCGGAAATCATCTAGCACCAGGATGTTTGTTAAAACAGAACAAAGGATCCCAAACTCAATATATTTATCTTGTTCAGTTTATAAGTTCTCATGACAACTTTTTAATTTCATCATCAGATACTAGAAATCGTCCAGCACCAAATTGTTTGCCAAAACAAACCAAATGAGGGACTCATTTGGTTTGTTTTGGCAAACACTTGATGAGGTAATCTGGTTTAGCCGAGGACTTCTCGGGTACATTTTCCAGCTCTATCATCAGGCACTGAAAGTCATTCCATTTCAAAGTCAAATTAAATACAAAATTTAGCATTGATAAAGCCTTAACAAGTTGCTTAATTCCTTTCATCAATTAGAAAAGAGCTGGTGATCTTGAAACGGCTGTACAGATTCTATTGAGTCATAGCTGTTCTTAGCTATGACTCTCGCATCTCGCAAAACAGGGTTTTCAATTAAAAAAACCGCAACGAAATCGGATCATCCGCCAGGCCGCTACGATGCCACGGACAGACACACAGATACACATTACACACCTGAAACTTATAACACCCCTCGTTTTGCGTCGGGGTTAAAAACAAGAACGGACCATGTGTGTCTCAGACAAATCTTATGATGAAACACACAGCGATGGTGGTGACAGCGGCATATTGTTTGATCTTATTCCATTGATATCGACCTTCTGAATTCTTCCATTGAAGTGCGCCACGTCTCCAATTCCATAATCTATATAGTATATATGTCGCAGTGAAATTGTCAATAGCCGTTTGATTAGTTTTATTAATCTACTTAGGGATTTTATAATTTGGTTAGGTTAGGTTAGCAGTTAAATTATAATATCACTTAGGTTAATTATAATCTAACGGTACTGACAATTTCACTGCGACATATATATATATATATATATATATATATATATATATATATATATATATATATATATATATATATATATATATATATATATTAGGGTGCTTCATTTGGGACGACTATTTTTTATTTCTTACTCCATTGACGAAATACTGTTCTAAACATAGAAAAAAAATTCTCAGCAAAGGATAGCTCTTAATTTCAATTCTAAGTACTCGCTGGATGAATTTAAAGTTTTCCCATATAATTAACGCATAAAAATCATTTTTTTTTGCTTAAATTATCTATAGCATAGCGACATTTCATGATATTCATTTGACCATGGGCGGAAGTTGTAGAGAGATCCTTCCTCTTTAAAAGCTCTTACAGCTCATTTCCAATTTATGACCTATCTCGCCAGTAAAATTTTGAGCATTCGATTTTTGAGCATATATATATATATATATATATATATATATATATATATATATATATATATATATATTAGGGATGGGCCGAAATTCGTTTCACATTCGGTTTAACCGAATTTCGGCAGCTTGAACCGATGTTCGGCACTAGAAACTTGCGCTATTTTGACTGAAATCTACACTAATGTTGTAAAGAAGAAAGATTTGTATTTCTATATTTTTATATCTTGTATCAACTAAACTCAAAAACTACCGGACCGATTCGAAAAAATCTCTCACCATTAGAAAGATATTAAATCATCCCCGAGTAACATAGGCTATATTATACTTACCAAAATAATCTGTAAATTGCTTGACCCTGCAGGCCATCCCTGAAACATCCCGCTAAATAAAACAACATAAAAACAAAAATAAAAAACCTCAGCATAGATTTTTGAGTTCGAAGAGATCACAAAGCATGTAAAACGGTTGACCCGGCATCGGCAAGTCATCACTGAAACTTCTCGCTAAATCTTTATCTATATCTACGCATATCACATTTTTTACAGAGTTCAAAAATCTTTAATTTGTTACAAATATTCGTTACTATATAAAAGTCGTTGTAAATGACAGTAATTTTAAAATTTTTTAAACGCTATATATTTTGAAAGTGATGATTGATTTTGGTTTTTCGAATGTCATTCGACACAATTTTTAACCTCTAAAATGTTTTCTAAACGTACGTAACGTAATCTACAGGCTGAAAAATGTCGAAGCAATATCAATTTTTGATGCAATTTACTTAATTTATGCAGTTTTAAAAAGAGAAAAGCTGATTAGATTTTTAAGTCAGTCGGTATATAAGCCAAAGAGTTATTTTAAAATTATTAGGTTTTCTGTAAACAACAAAATATTAATATTTAAAAAGTTGTAACTTTTGGAAACTTGATTCGATTTTAATTCTTGAAACTATATTTCACGTAGTTGTTTTAAGTACCACAATATTGTAAAAGGTCAAACAAGTTTTGGTCAAAAATCTCGAATTTATATAAATAAAACATTCTTTTTTCAAAATTTTTCGTCAACGATAACTCCGAACGGGTAAACCGATTTTGATACAATTTACGATATTTGACACAGATTTTTAGAGAGAATAGCTGATTAGATTTTTAAATCAATCGGTGTATTATCCGGAAAGTTATTTTAAAAATTTTGTGAAGTTTTCTGTAAACAACAAATATTAATATTAAAATAGTTGAAACTTTTGAAAATTTGGTTCGATTTCGTTTTTTGAAACTAAATTTGACACAGTCTTAGAAGCACTAAAATATTGTGGAAGGTAAAAAAAATCTAGTTAAGAAATTACCAAGATATGTCAAAAAACACTTCTAAAATGTTTTGTTAACGATAACTCTTGAACGGAAAATTAAAAATTTTTGATGCAATAATGCATTGAACGCAGTTTTTGTAGGAATAGAGCTGATTAGATTTTATAGCTAATCTATACATTTATGTACTTAGATTGTAAACAATTATTTATGTATGTATGTTATTTATGTACAAAGTTATGAGATGTTTACATATACACATACACACACATATACATACAGACATGCTGACCTCATTGTGAAAATAGTCGAAAAAGGTTTCTAGGATCTCAAAACGTGGACATCTGGTGAAAACTCGATTTTCATAAATCGGGGCAAAAAGAGTTCCTTATCTACATACTTAAATGGAAGTTAAAAATAAAGATCCGTGCCTAAATTGGAACAATGTAACTCAAATGTATCAAATTTATGCCGTTACGTCATTAATTCAAGTGCGTTGCGAAAACTATTAACAATATCCTATATATCCATACTAAAATTATAAATGGGAAAGTGTGTCTGTTTGTTTGTCCGTTTTTCACGGCAAAACAGAGCGACGAATTGATGTGATTTTTTAAGTGGAGATAGTTCAGAAGGAATGGAGAGTGACATAGGCAACTTTTTGTCTCTTACTTTACGCGAGCGAAGCCGTGGACAATAGCTAGTATAAAATAATCTAAATTTTAAGTAAATTCGTAAACGTGTCGCTTTCAAGAAAGCGCCTACTAAACCGAAGTTCGGCCGAAATTCGGCCGAATTTTTTATTTTCACCGAATGTTCGGCCGAAGTTCGAATTCGGTTCAAACCACATTCGGCCCATCGCTAATATATATATATATATATTTCGCAGAAGACAATAAATTATAATATACCACCATATAGTCGACTTATCACTGAATCAGTGCGCACGTTAGGCACGGTCGGTTCTCTAGCTGTGAGTCCTCTTATAAACCGATCTACTGACTCGGATTTCGTTACGACAGGCGATATTTGATATATGCTGGCCGATGGATGACTGTTAAGATATAAAATGACGTAAGTGACGTACGCAACGTATAAGTCAAATACACTTTATTCTACTCTAGATAGCGCTACGCTACCTTAGGTTACAAATACTCTCATACTTCCTCACACGGCCATTCTGACAGACAACGCGCTCTCGCGTGTCGCACAGTTATTTTCGTAACTTTACAAGCCTGTAGGCAATACGTAATAGAAATTTCCACTTCGTCAAAATTTTACTGTCTTTTGGTGTGATACAAAGCACATAAAGCTCGTAGTAACGTCGCACAAGAATATTAAAACGACACACAACCCCGACCTGGGAGCTGTACTAAGCACAGAGCTTCCTTTACAATCTGAATTCCTATTTATCGGAAGCGCGGAGCTTCCAATACACTTTCTTATTAATTACACGAAGCGTTGAGGTTCCAATGTACTTCCTTAATTGTTACATGAAGCGCAGAGCTTCTAATACACTGACTTGTTAATTACACGAAGCGCTGAACTTCCAATGTACTTCCTTAATTGTTAGGTACATGAAACACGGAGCTTCCAATACACTGACTTGTTAATTACACGAAGCGCTAAGCTTCCAATGTACTCCCTTAATTGTTACATAAAGCACGGAACTTCTAATACACTGATTTATTAATTACGCGAAGCGCTAAGCTTCCAATGTACTTCCTTAATTATTACATGAAGCGCGGAGCTTCCAATACACTGATTTATTAATTACACGAAGCGCTAAGCTTCCAATGTACTTCCTTAATTATTTCATGAAGCGCGGAGCTTCCAATACACTGATTTGTTAATTACACGAAGCGCTAAGCTTCCAATGTACTTCCTCAATTGTTACATGAAGCACGGAGCGTTCAATACACTGATTTGCTAATTACACGAAGCGCTAAGCTTCCAATGTACTTCCTTAATTGTTACGTGAAACGCGGGGCTTTCAATGTATTGTTTTTATAGTTACGTGAAGCGCGAAGCTTTTAACGAATTGATTTCTTAATTACACGAAGCGCGGAGCTTCCAATGTACTGACATGATGGCTACATGAAGCGTGGAGCTGCCAATGTACTAACATGGTAATTACACGAATTAAAGTGAGACATGGTGCTCCAAAAGCATTAACACAAAAGCAGTTTATCTTAAAACCAACAATTTTCATTATTTTGACTGCATTTCTGGAACAATATTAAGAGATATTAACACAGTAACATTTAAATATTCCTACATTTTTTTTATATAATATAACAATAATTAAATAAAATACAACAAAATAACATTATAATAAAAATAAAAGCAAAAAACATGTTTTTGTTCTAATTTTTTTTTCGATACGTTTTCCTATTTGGGTAGATGTACAATGAATGTGCAAAAGAACGGAAGCAGGCACAGAAATCGCATTACGAGGATACAAAAAGAAGGTTAGATACATATATTAATTCTCATTATAAACTCTTATTTAGCTCACCTTCTTTATTACTATTTTAATTGTGAACATCTATTATTTTACAAGAATTCGAAAACTTTTCCTTAATTTATTAATCAGCTTAGGATTTTACTCAACTAAAACTATATCGCTTACATTAAAAAAAATGTACTTCGTTCTAACTCTTATTAAAGCGTGCTTTATCGGCACAAGCTAGTTCGTCCATCCTGGCTTAAGCCAAGCAGCTATACTATCCGATGGTATTTTATCAATTTTACATGTTAAGCACCGGTGAACATATAATGTTCTGACACAAGCGGTAATGTTGGAAAACCATATATGTTTTCGTATTTTATTTAAGTTGTATCTCAAACTATATGTTTTGAATCCTCGTGAAAGTGTTGAATAAGTTGCCTATTATAATTATAAAAACTATAACTACGTGATATAACATATTTTTATAATTTGAGAGTTTTTATGAAGCTAGCTTATTCTCCATAACATATAATGACCGCAAATTTAATTCGAATGTGTCGTTTACTAAAGCCTGGTATGATTGAATTATGTAGTTAATCAAATGATCTTTATATACATGCACACTTGATAGACATAAATATTGACATTATTTTATAAAAAATCAAAATAAAAAAAACTGGCCAAGGTAGAACAAAACAACGTTCCCCTACAGTGTTGACGGAGATATGTCTATCTGATCAAACGATCCGTTTTTCGCAATGCTAATTGTATTATTAACATTGTTCAGCTAAAAGTGTACTTATCATGGTCTGATCAATGGCCACAACATTGTATTTTTTTTTTTATAGTAGAGGGGGCAAACGAGCAGATGGTGCACCTGATGGTAAGTGATCACCGCCGCCCATGGACATCCGCAATACCGGGGGTATTGCAGCTGCGTTGCCGGCCTTTTAAGAATGAATAAGCTCGTTTCTTGAAGGTCCCTAAGTCGTATCCATTCGGAAACACCCCGAGGGGTAATAGATTCCACAAAGGAGTAATGCGAAGCAAAAGGTGTCGACAAAAGCACACGGTTGTGGATTTCCAGACATCGAGGTGGTGAGGATGGAACTTTAAATTTTGACGCGATGTCCGATGGTGGAATTTAGCGGCAGGCATTAGTCCGAACAACTCGTCGGAACACTCCCCATGATAAATACGGTAAAAGATGCAGAGCGAGCCTACATCTCTGCGTAACGCCAAAGAGTCAAGCCGATTAGAAATAGCCTGGTCGTCGACGATTCGAACCGCTCTACGTTGAATGCGATCAAGAGGAAGAAGCTGGTACTGAGGAGCTCCGGCCCAGAGGTGAGAACAATACTCCATGTGAGGTCGAATTTGGGCCTTGTAAAGTTGAAGGCGATGGGCTGGCATGAAGTACTGCTTTGCTCTACTGAGTACACCAAGCTTTTTGGAGGCTAGTTTAGCCTTCCCTTCCAAATGACCGCGGAACTGAACGTTGTTCGATATGTCGACTCCCAGAATTCCAATACTGGCTGAGGCTGTCAGGAGAGTGTTTTCGAACCGAGGTGATACGACAAAGGGTGTTTTTTTTGCGGTAAACGCACAGAGCTGCGTCTTTTTGGGGTTAAATGTAATAAGGTTTTGACGACCCCATTCTGAGACATCAGTTAGTTGATTCTCGAGTTCAGACACGAGCTTGATCCGGCCCTCTTCGACGTGTTCCCGAGAAATACCGCTACGGCCGAAGTATGTAGCATCAACAGTACTGTCATCCGCATAGCAATGTATGTTAATAATTCGCAACATATCATTGATATGCAGAAGAAACAGAGTCGGTGATAGCACGCAACCTTGGGGAACACCAGCATTGACAGGTTTAAGATCGGAGCATGCACCGTCGACTACGACCTTAATGCTCCGATCAGCCAAAAAACTGGTGATCCACTTGCATAGTTTCTCGGGAAGCCCATAGGAAGGCAGCTTTGAGAGAAGCGCTTTATGCCATACCCGATCGAAGGCCTTCGCTATGTCTAAAGTCTAAACTAACTGCCAATGCCTCCCCCTTGGACTCAACTGCCTCCGCCCAACGATGTGTCAAGTATACTAGAAGATCACCAGCTGAGCGGCCACGACGGAAACCGTACTGACGGTCACTAATCAGCTGGTGCTCTTCTAAATACTTCAGGAGCTGACAGTTTATAAGTGTCTCCATGACTTTGGAGAACAAGGAGGTTATGGCTATTGGCCGATAGTTTGATGGATTAGAGCGATCTCCTTTTTTAGGAATGGGATGCACTAAAGCTGTTTTCCATGAATTCGGTACCACGCCGAGTGAATAGGTGCGTCAATACTGGCGCCAACTCTGGAGCACATACTTTAAGCACAACAGGAGGGATGCCATCAGGCCCACTCGCCTTGTGGATGTCCAAAGAAAGAAGTGCTTTACGCACAGCTGACTGCCGAAACTGCGGTTCTGGCATGGAACTATCACACTGCGGGATGGTAGGCGGTGTGTTCCCTTGGTCATCCAGAGTCGAGTTGGCCGCAAAGAACGAGCCCAGAAGATCGGCTTTCTCCTTTGCGGTATGGGCCAGAGAGTCATCGTCTCTGTGCAAGGATGGAAATGAAGGCTGGGAGAAATTCCCTAAGACAGCCTTGGCGAGAGACCAGAACGCACGAGTGCCAGAAGGAAGGCGAACTAATTTCTCACCAATTCTGCCAATGTGTTCCGCTTTTGCCTTGGCGATAGCTCTTTTGAAGAATCTCGAGGACGAGTTGTACTCCTTTCGTAATGCGCTAGTTTTTACATCACGAGATGCCGACGCAGCAGCCCAAGCTCGGTAGCATTCCTGCTTTCGGCGTAAAGCCGCTTTGCAGTGGCGACCAAACCAAGGCTGAGACTTGCCACCGATGGGCACCGCAGAAAACGGAATGAAAAGTTCCATGACCTGCAGCACCACATCAGCGACAGAGTCAGCGACAGCATTCGGATCATCCAGCGAGAAGCACAACCGCCCCCATGGGTAGGATGCAAAGAAAGACCGCATCCCGTCCCAATCTGCTGACCTAAAGTGCCAAACGCGACGACAGCCTGCAAAGGGAGACCGTGATGGGCGCGTGACCGGCACTTTGCTCCAGATCAGGCAGTGGTCCGACGCGCCAAGTGGAGCGTCCACCGATACCTGATAACGATCCGGGTCAGAGGTCAGCAGGAGATCCAACAGTGGAGGCGTATGGCCATCCACATCGGGAACACGCGTAGGCGAGGTTACCAATTGTGTTAGACCATACGCCAAGGCAAAATCGTGAACAGACCTCCCCGCATGATCGGTGGTGCGAGAACAAAGCCATTCGGCGTGGTGGGCATTAAAATCACCCAAGATCACGATCTCTGCGGAGGGGGTCTGCTCTAACACGGAATCCACAGCCGTTTGTAAGCGCTCAATGAGCTGGTCAATTTCAGTATTCCCGCTATGGGACCTGTATAGGCACGCGTAGCTGCGTGGATGGTCGTCGCAAGCTACGCGTAACCAGAGGATGGATAGGTCCTGACCTTCAAGTCTGCCGAGGCGCCGGTAACAAATATCTTCTCTGACGTATGCGCACACACCAGCCCGCGGTACAAAGGAATGTTCCAGTTTGTACCCCGGGTAGGAGAGGTAGGAAGTATCAGCCGGAGAAGATATCTGTGTCTCGGTCAAGAAGAACAAAGCTGGCTTCGCCGTCTCGAGATGGTAGTGGACGGCGTTTAGATTAGAGTGCAGGCCCCTGATATTGCAGAAATCCACAGTAAGCGCGGTAGGGGGTGCCATGGTCTTCTTGCTCTGTTTGCCCCGGACAGAATTGTCTATGAGCGCAATTTTGCCCCCCCCCCCCCCCCAGAATACGCAGGGCAGCCTGAGCATCCATGATCTGGCTGGAATCCAGAGCACGGACGCTCAGGGGGGGATTCTCCACTGCTGGTGCAAGTGGTACCCCCCTGGGGTAGTTTTTTTTTAAATAGCGCATTCATAGTGTGCGGGGGGGGGGGGTTTAGGCCTCCGGGACTCTCACAAACTAGACGAAACGCAGCAGCGGAGCTGCTATTTTACGTCGGTGTCAAGTGAGAGAGTGGTATCTCCCCGGGCGTGCCGGCCTATTCAGTTGCAAATGCAGTATGGCACTACCACTAATTTGGTTGACTGACTGCACCGGTGCTAGATAATTTTTGAACAAAAATTATCCCACCAGTGGGCGATGGGGTCGTCACATCCCTACGCCGGAAAAAGTATAGTATATATTGTATTCTAGTCAATGACGTTTAAGGTAATTCATAAATAGTTACGGATTGATAGGACGTTTGTAATTTCCAATTTATGTATAGTGCTAAAATATCTGTCAAGTGCCACGAAGTTATCTATACTAAAATTATAAAGACTTTAGATTTGATTGCTTGTTCATGTGTTACAATTTAATTAAAAAACTACTTAACCAATTTAAAAAATTCTCTCACGCCCAGAAAGCCACATTATTTAGCAATGACACAGGCCACTATTTTACCTACTGGGCAAATAGAAGCATTGATTTTTGATCACGCGAATGAAATCGCGTGTTACTGCTACTTAGAAATATTTTTAATAAATCAGATCATACCTGGCTGTCGAAGATACCTGAGATGACGACTTCAATTTTGTTCGCCAGTATTTTTAATAAATCAGACCGTTCCTGGCAGTCGTAGATACCTGAGGTGACGGCTACAATTTTGTTCACCTCGCTCCACCCAGTTTTTATTTAATCCACCATTACTAGTTTTTTTTTATATAAAGTTCTCCACATAAGTTGAAGCGCAATTACTATTATACTGCACCATGTCGTGAAATCTTCCAATAGTAGGGAACTGACGTGATTAACATTATATAACAGCAATTGATATATATATATATATATATATATATATATATATATATATATATATATATATATATATATATATATATATATATATATATATATATATATATATATATATATATATATATATATATATATATATATATAAATCAATTGCTGTTCGACCGATTTGGCTAATTTTTAAGCGTTTTTTATAAATATTCTGTAATAATTGATCAGACCTAAGAAAGATTTTAATTGAGAAATATTTTATGGACGTTTAGCGACCAGGATAGCTTTTACTTTGTCTGTTACACTTATGTAACCCAAACCGATCAATTACATATCCCAAATATGACACAGAAATTTGAAAAAAATAACACTTAACTTTCTTTAACGCAAACCCAGCATTTTGTAACCTATCGAAAACTTCCTTTAATCTGCCCAAATGTTCTTCCCTATTCTTCCCGGTTACTAAAATATCATCAAGATTTGCGAAGAAGAAATTTGAACAACCCTTTATGAGTATTGATGCAAGTCAACATTTAATTGATTATAAGCACTAGATAAATCTAATTTTGTAAAATGCTGACCTCCCTGTAGCTTAGAAAATAGTTCTTCTATTCGTGGAAGTGGATATTTTTCAATTAAATGTTGTTTATTCAAGGTACTAGAATAATCCGCACACAGGCGTAAGCTCCCGTCGTGCTTTAAAACGGGAACTACTGGACTGGCGTATTCTGAATATGGCACCTAAATGCTAAGTGTGAGTTTTTCTTTTCGCATTCGATCGTGAGCGCGTTTGGAGTTTACTAGGAATTTGTATGTGATTTGTACAGCGCCACCTAGTGGTAAACGTGAGAAACCAGTTTACCACTAGGTGGCGCTGTACAAATCACATACAAATTCCTAGTAAACTCGAAACGCGCTCACGATCGAATGCGAAAAGAAAAACTCACACTTAGCACTCTGTTCAATAATACCTAGTCGCACAAGTCTATCAATCTCCCTTTAAATTTTTCCGCGTAGTGCAAACGGTATCGGCCTAGCTTTAAAAAAATGGGTACAGAATTTTCTTTTAACCTTAAATTTACTTCCATATTCTTACAACATCTTAATTTATCAGAAAACAATTCGGAATATTTATTTGAAATTTCCTCTTGTTCAAATATTGCTTCAAAGGAATTTATAGGAGGAATTGTAAAATTAAATTCAGAGAGAATATCTCTGCCTAGCAAAGGGGGCCTCCCTCCTTTTACCACATAAACATCTGAGTTTTTTTACTCGATTTTGATATGAAATTGACAATGATATTACACCTAAAACCGTTGTTTTTGTGCCATTATAATTTTTTAGATTTTTTTGTGATTTCCGCAGAGTACAATATGAAAAATATTTTCGATACATAAAATTATAAATGACCGTTACTGTTGAACCGGTATCAATTTCAAATTTTATATGAATATTATCAACTAGAAATGCCTCCTGCATAGGCTCCCCCAGGTAACTACTAATGTTACAAATTAAATTCCTACCGTCATCACCGCTGGCCTCCGTACAACACTGCATAAACCGCTGGTTAACTGTCGCACTACGACAAACACTTTTTAAAGGACTTTTGGCACCACATTTTCTACACGAATAATATTTAAATTTGCACACTTTTCTCGAATGACCACTACGACCACACAGTGTACACTGCATTGGTGACTTTCCTTCATCCTTGGAAGCTACCGGTGCTGATGATGGCTTTACTTCAGTTCTTCTAGGCAGCTGGACTTCCATCTGATGTACATTTAAAGGTCCTTGCAAGACTTCTGCCTGGCCCGGATACGTCGCCCGGCGCGCGCCTTCTCTCGCACATCGTACGCTCTCTGCCAGCTGAACCACTTTGGAAAATGTAAGTTCATTAAGTGGTTCCGAAAATAAGCGGTCTCGTTCAGGTTCTGTTATCATCCCTAACACGAATCTATCTCGCAGCATTTCCTCCAGATGACCCGAATCGAGCCTGCACTCGGTAACCAACCCGCGCACCCGCGCAGACCAATTGGCAATTGATTCGTCGGAATTCTGATAGGCACTGAAAAATTTATGACTCTTTGCAAATCCGCATACTTTTGTCATAAAATGCCCGTCTAATACCGTTGCTAGCTCTTCATATGACAACTGTGCGACGACTTTTGGATGCGTTAAATCCCGGATAAATCTAAAGATATTTTCTGCTACGCTACTTAGCAATACCGCTCGACGTCTTACGCTGGCTTTGTCCGTTCTATCGTTTATGTCGTTTGCCACGAACCATTGTTCCAATCTGCCTTTGTATAGTAGCCAATCCTGTGTTTCGTGGTCAAAAATGCTCAAAACTCCAATGGACACCATTTTTTACACCACTTTATATATTTACGCGAAAAAGGTTGTCGTCGCCACTGTTAACGATTGACGTAGCCACGATTCGCCATCCTTTTCGCCTCCTACCCTCTATCCACTAACACAAACATCGCCTATAGATACCAAAAGATGTTAGTGGTACATTGCTATCCTTGCGGTGGGATCTTAATGGGACATGCATAAGTCAGTTTTCTTCAAAGTGCTGACGATTAACAGTACAGAACGTAGTCCTTAAATTTTTTATAGACATCTCAACTCATAAGAAAAAAAAATTTAAAAAAGATGTGTTTTTAAGACAAAAAGAAAATTATCGCCATAACGGCTAATCAATCAAGCATGAATGTAACATCAACAAATTCGTAATAATTTCCTTAGTAATTTGTATAACTTTTTTTCAATTTTTTTTAATAATGTTTATATTAATATAGAATACCTAAAAAGCCGGGGAGTCATATCAGTTTCATGATGACTTGCAACGAGAAGACTGTACACTAGGGGGTCCGGTCGATGTATAGGAAAAAATATTTTTCGAGCTACACTCTCGCAAGAGTTATTCAAATTTGCGAAATTTCACACAAATTACGAAAAAGGCAAAAAAATTATCCACCATCTCGAGGACTTTGAATGTTTCAAATTTTCTCTTCTTACAGGCCCCATCATACGTCTAAATGAATCCAAAAACTTTCACATAAAATAAAATGTGCCTTTAATAGTACATTACAAAGTAATAAAAATAGAAACGTAGAGTATTTTATCACCTTAGCGCTGAACCTGGAGACATTACATGTTTTCAAGTTTAAGGTTCTTTCATTTAGAATATTTTTTATTATAATTTATTTATAAAGTACATTTAATTAGAATATAACATGTATTCTGAATATATAAACAGTGTTTATATATTCAGAACACATATATTAGGATACGGATAAGAAATAAAAACGGGCAAGTAATTTTTTTCAGAAAAACTTTTTTTATAATGATGAAAAATCATAAACCAACAAATTTGGTTGCATAATTTGGTTTATTTTGTTCCGTTCCTGAAAACCGCCAGTTTTCTCTTAGAGTGGAGTAAACCAAACTTCAATAGACGATCGTCTTCAACAGGATTCGTCAGTTCATTTGATGTTAAAATAGTTGGTTATGACAATGTTACAACAGTCTGACATTAAAAGTGCTCTTAATATAAAAAAAAATACTTTTCCCGACATGAGGACTTCACACGACGAAATCTCATGATATGTACCAAATAGCAAATTATTTGAGCACAAGGCAGAAGTTATATGCTACGGATTTAACTAGATACACCTTTTAAGGCAATTTTTTAGATTGTGCTTTTACACCCATAAATACAGGGCTGTAGTAATTACCGACGAAAAAAATCACTCCAGAAATATTTCTTAAAACTTGGATTCTTATTCAGCATGAAATATAGCATATTAGGTACTCTGTATTCTGTACTTAAAAGGTAAAACCGAATACTATTACTAAGCCTCCGCTGTCTGTCTGTCAGTCACCACGACGTATCTCATAAAGCGTGATAGCTAGAAAGCTGAAATTTTCACGAACTATCTATTTCCATTGCCGCTATGACAAAAAATACTAAAAATGAAAATATTAAGGGTGTACATACAGTAAACGTGCTTTTTCGTATTTTTTGCTATGATGGTACGGTATCTTTCGTACGCGAGTCCGATTCACACTTAGCCGGTTTTGTCTATTTTTTTCACGATACACTTATATCTAAAAGCATTTGAGACTACAAGCATTTACTCATAATATGAGCGGCTATAAATCCCGTTCAATACCATGTCTATAAGTATTCGTGTGGTCAGTGGTATAAACTCATCAAAAGAATTCTTGATTTCTAAATATTCTCATATCTTTATTTTTAATAAATGACAGGAATTTATTCACTCCCCAGCTGGACGATTTATTTGGTACTAGCTGACCCGCGCAGCTTCGCCCGCGAGTATTTTAATATGTCATCCAGATAGCTTTTAATAAAAATTTCATCTCCTATTTCAGCCCTCCAGGGAATGATTTTTGAAAAAAAAGTTAGCCTATGTTCTTCAACTATATCCATGCTAAATTTCATGAAAATCGGTCCAGTGGTTTAGCCGTGAAAACGAAACAGACAGAGAGACAGACTTTCGCATTTATAATATTAGTATGGATATGAATTTTAATAAACGATACCATAAGAGAAATCAAATATTTCAGCACTGAAACATGACAATAAGCACCGGACTAATTGAATTAAAATTGTCTTCTGAAATAGAATTTCTTACAAAATATAATTGCAAAATTTGAATAAAAAACTTTGTAATATCTCAAACCTATTGAAATTTAAATCCCAGATATCGTCTCAGATTAAAATAGAAACAACTAGTTTAAAGGTTACAAACGGCAACAATTTAAATATCAAACATTAAAACAAGAAGAAAGAAATTCAACGAGCGCTTAAACGGTCCATACCTTCAATATCTTGTTACCAGGCATGCCCAGGCATAAATTTTCCACTGGCGATTGAATAGTAATTGCATGGTGTGTCAATAAAACGCTATTGGTCGTAAATAATTAATACGAAGTGTGTCAAACTATTATAACACCACCCAACCGATACGCCATTGGGCCAATTGTAAATTAGCGGACTTATGGCCCCTGAAATTTGTCTGCTTTTTAGAAATAAAAAGTTGTTTTATAAATACTTATAGTAGGTCTTATGTGAGTTGTGTGTCATGAGGGTTTCAAAGGTTTGACTTGAATAATATAGTAGTTATAGACGAAGTGAAGTGCGCTGAGCGGTGAGTATGACAGCGCTTTAAGCGTTGTTTAAAAAACGGGCTGTGGTTGTGTCATGGACACAGCCGTATGTTTTACGTGAATACGTTTACGTATGGGTCATATTGTTCGGTATCATTTTTAGAGTGTCAAAGTAAACTAGGAACCCTCCTAATTTTGCTAGGTGCGTATGTCCTTCAGTCCGTCTGTCCGTCCGTCCGTCCGTCTGTCCGTCTGTCCGTCCGTCCGTCCGTCCGTCTGTCCGTCCGCATTCTAACTCAGAGAGAGAGAAAGAGATCCTTAGTGGTAGAAAGCTGTAATTTGGCATGAATGCACATATTACTCATGGCAACATTTTTTTAGGTTAACTCCTCTACATATAAAGTGGGGATATTAATTCTTTTTTCTCGTATATCTCATGGTATCGGATATCATTAAATACGTTTTTAGAAAACGTTGTCGATTTGCAATTAGTTAAGCAATTCAGAGTGTGTTAAATGAACCAGTATCTTTTAAAATATTTTTACATTATGCTATACAATATAAGCACTTATGAAGGAATTGCACGAATTAATTCCGCCATCCCCGTTTTTCTATCGATCGTCGAGGCGCACAGATACTAGGCATCATCATATGGTGGACGTTCAACGTACCCGACAAAGCGGTTCGATTCGACATTCTTGATCCGAACCGCAAGGGACTGGAATATGATACCTGAGTCTGTGTTCCCCGATGGGTACATCCTGGGAAGAGTGAACAGGTACCTTCTAGGGAAGCGCGTTCCATCTTAGGCCGCACTTTAGCTTACCATCAGGCGAGATCGTGCCATTGAGGATGCCATAAATTGTACATTGCTGTGTGCCGGAGAAATATACATAAATGAACAGGCTTATTTAACTTAAGACAATGATACCAAAGCGTGGCGAGATGATGCAGAAATCTATCTCACACTAAACACAGTAGCAATGACAGACTTGGCGAATCGTTCATTTTTTACGAATGACCTGACAGAAATGTATTATTCATAAAGGACCCGGCCGCCTCGGGAGAATAAATAAATAAAACATATAACGTTAAACATGAAACATAAAGGTTATTTTATGTTCTTGAATGACCTTTACTGCCATTAAATTATATTTACAATAAAAAAACGCCCATCAGCGTCAACTCAACAAGTTTAGAAGTGAACGCCCCCTAATAACCGTTGCTACCGGACATCGATTATGGTAATAAAGCTATTAAATTGCAAATATCCCTCGACAAAGCCGATTTATAGCGTCAGCTTATTGTGGCTAAAAGTACGTAGAACTTTTTCAATTTTGCAAGTTTTACGTACGATTTTCCAGGGATTTGTAACGGGAAGATTTATTTTTAATGTTGATCAAAAGGTACAAATTGCACACCTAGCAATATATTGGCACATCTACAAAAAAAGTAGTTCAAAAACTGAAGCGAAATGTATATTTCTAAATATCTATTAAGGTCTATCTATACTAATATTTTAAATACAAAAGTGTGTTTGTTTGTCCGTCTTTCACGGTAAAACGGAGCGACGAATTGACGTAATTTTTCAAGTGGGAATATTTAAAGGGATGGAGAGTGACATAGGCTACTTTTTGTCTCTTTCTAACTCTCAAATGGACTTCGGTCCCCAGGCAGTACACCTTGCCTGGCTAGGAAGGTCTTCCTTTTCCCCTTCCTTGTCCTTGTGTGACGTCATCAACCTCCACAGTTATGACGTCATCCTGACAAGAAGCTGGCCCGCTGGTTCCATCACTATGACCCTTCAGCGGTACGAACTAGCGGCGCCACAGTAGTGACCCCGACATGACTTCACTACTAACAGCCATCAACGCGCCACACTGATGGCCCTCGACAAAACTGCACGCTACAACCTTCTGACCACCAGCGCTTCCTGATACCCTCTTCTGCTTCCAACAGCACCAGCCAGCTTCACAAGCTATGCGTCATCTACGCTTTTCGGAATCCACTTCGAACTGCCCACGCTCACTCGATCTCCATGCAGCAACTTTGTCCTGCTCGTTCCGACTCATTGCGGAGCGAACCACAGCGGAGCGCATTTGTCCCGACTCACTGAGCACCGCGCATATTCTGCTCGTCTCATCTCACCGCAAACTCGAGCACTTAAGGCACATACGCTTCACTGGCACAACCAGATCGACCTTCGGTCTTGGATAAGAGTACTGTAGCGATTCAAACAATCTACATATGCTACCAGAAAAATGATGAAAAATGGATAAAAATGAGATTCAAAATAAAATCCTGAATCGCGATATCACAATTATTTGTCTTGTACACTATATACAAATTTAAACGCTTCTCAAATAGACTTCGGTCCTGCCCTGCCTGGCTAGGAAGATCTTCCTTTTCCAATTCCTTGACATTGTAGGATGTCATTAACCTTCAAAGTTATGACGTCACCTGACAAGAAGTTGGCCCGCTGGTTCCATCACTGTGACCCTTCAGGGGTACGAACCAGCGGCGCTACAAGGTATTTTAGTAACAAAAATTAACAACGCATAATTGATACAAGGGCAATTAATTAGTCATTAGTAAGTAATGTTAAATCTTTATCTTAGAAATAAGTGTAACCAGGTCGCATAAAAAGATCTCATTAGATATATATTTATATAATATGACATTATATGCTAAAGACGACTGATTTTTTTTTTTTTGTTATATTTTTTCATAATTTACTTTGCCATCTAACCAAATCTAAAGAACAGATATTAAGACCATTTTTTTATATCATAAGATAGCAAACAAGCAAATGGGTCTCCTGACGGAAACAGACAACCATCGCCTATAGATACCAAAGACGTTAATGGTGCGTTGGTATCTTGTGGCGAGGTATAATGCCACATGCATAAGTTCGCCGGCTACTTTACCCTCCAAACCGAAACACGACAGCGACAAGCACTGACGCCATTGCGGCAGGAATAGGTAAGGCGGTGGTACCAGACCCGGGCGAGACAATGTAGAACTCTACCACCTAGTAATTAATTTAATTTGGCACATTTCTAAATCCCATATTATTTGCAATATTACAAACGTCTTTATTTCAGACTGTTGAAAACAATTTACGTGCAATTTTTACAAGAAAAAAGAATTTCCTTAGCTCCTTTAATAATACATAGAACTTTTTTCTGGATAAAAAGTATGCCATGTCCGTCCTTATATCACTAATAATATGTGTAAGGTTATTAGGGATACCAAAAGGACCACACCATAAAAATCAGAACCTGTTTTGTGGGAAGTTATTTGAAAATGAGACATTTTTATATGTGTAAAATAAAAATAACTACAAAAATAAAAGTAAAAATAAACCGAACAACACATAGAAACAGAAGTGCTATAAATATTTTACTGCCGAGTTTAAAAATCTAATTAGCGTTAACAAAAACAATACTGAATGCAGATGAAGCTGGAGTATTTTTAAAATATTCACCCTCTAAACTTTAAAAGCTTAACAAATGTAGGTTGTGGGAAATTATTAAAGCTCTATTACATAATAGTACTTGGATTACTATTTTAAACTTTATCCGGTATTTTTTTCTTTTGTTTTTAAAATATCATTTTTTCTGTTGTTTTTAAATTACTATAGACATCAACATGTTAATGATAGCCGTGTGTAGTTCACGAATGAATCCTTCAAATGAAGTACTTCAGTTCAAATACATCATTACCTTATTAGTTCAGTTGAACTTCATTTAGTTCACTACTTCATCTTGTTCTAGTCCATCGTGGAACGCCGAACGTCAGACAAGTGAACAAAATACAAATTGAAGTACATTGACTGACCCGAGCACTGGCGATGGCTGATCCTATTAAACGAATCTAACCGAGCACCTACACACACGCGCGCGATTTGCTATCACATATTATATTTTGTACTGATACCTCTCAGTCATCGGATTTTAGGCGAATAGTTATTTATGACCTTTATTACATTACGTTAAAGTACATTTCGATTTCATTACTGGCTTTATTTATAATAAATGACAATAATATTTATTTATAATTCTATTACTACTATTTTGTACATTGTTAACCTAATTGATTTTGAAAATTATTGTCAAAAGATAATATAGTAATTATTTTGTAATTGAATAAACAATCCTGTACTGAATGGGAACGAGTTCCAAACGCCAAACGACATCAAAGGCCACGTTATGATCAACTGAACTAAATGGACTACTGAAGTAGGTGAAGTCAATTGACATTGACGAAGTGAAGAAGTTAAGTATTATGAGATATTCTGCGCATGTCTTACAATACTTTACACTGCCTTTCATTCATACATTAGATGGACTAGATAAAATTCACTGAAGGAAATGAAGTACTGAACTAAACCAATGAAGTACTTCATTGGGCGAAAAGATATACTTCATTCATTTCATTTCATTGACCCATTTTGCGCATGTCTAGTTAATAACACTTTATTATCCGTGTGGCAGGATGATGAGGCCATGTGGATAATGTTACCTAACACACGTAATGCAACGTCTAACTTAACCTCCAATCCGGAAAACAATAGTGCGAAACATTGACTATTGAGGCATTGTGGCAGGAGTAGTTAAGATAATGATACCAAAACTCATGTATTGCAGAACGGTAGCACCCACGTACTAAAACCTATATGTAATTTACAAGAAACCTTATCATCGCGATTTATTAACCGAACACCGCCATCTATATTATACTCTGAGAAACAAAACTTGTGATTCTAGTGGAACGATCTAAAATAAGTGTGCCTGCTAGCACCTAGGAGTCACGATGGCAATGGCACGTGTAGTAAATCGTTCGTTTTTTGTGAACTTCGTCGGAGAGTGGTAGAAGGTCTATTCTTCAAAGGTGGTCCACGCCAAAACATACACTAAACACTTTGCATTTAGAACACTAATCCAATTTATTTAATTTGAAGCAGCTAGGTCAGGCTCCCGGGTTGATCTGGGCAACTTTCAAAGAATAGACCATCTGCTTTCCTGCCAGTTCATGGGCTTTTTGATAATTTACCGGGTCAGCCTAAGGTAGGTGAACTACTAGCCTATTTGCCCCTATTTTATATACAAAAAAATCTAAAACATACAAATATCATAGAAATATCCCTTTTATTACCATTAAAAAGAGCGCACACAATGCTCTTTCAAACTCTGCTAATGGCTTTGCTTGGATGCATGACGTTATTAAAGGAACGGCCGCGGATGCTCTCGTGAGCATATCCTGTGAAGCGCACAGCCGTTCTATAAGCAAACAAACAGTTTTGTTACTTTCAGAAAGGTTTTAATTTTGTTAGATTTTTTACAAACTTCGCTATTCTGTTAGTCTGTACCACTTAGTACAAACAAAACAGTAGTAAAGTGGACAGAATCGTTTATTACCCGACTGCGTTAGAATGAGGGTTAAGAACGAATATTTATATGTTTGCCACTGTCGTGTTCCGGTTTGAAGGGTAAGGTAGCCGGTAGACATATGCATGTGGTATTGCCATCCCGTCAGACGGATAGCAACACACCATTATCATCTTTGGTGTTTATAGGCCATCTTTTTTTTATGTCATAAGATAGTAAACAAGCAGATGGGTCTCCTGATGGAAAGAGTCAACCATCGCCTATAGACACCAAAGATGTTAAAGGTGCGTTGCTATCTTGTGGCGAGGTCTAATGCCACATGCATAAGTTTACCGGCTACCTTACCCTCCAAACCGGAACACGACAGCGACAAGCACTGACGCTATTGCGGCAGGAATAGGTAAGGCGGTGGTACCAGACCCGGGCGAGACAATGCAGAACTCTACCACCTAGTAGCCACGATGGTAGTGACCCGATAGCCAATCGGTCGCCTTTTACGACCTGCCTGGCAGAACGGCAGTTGGCCTATTCTTCAAAGGAGGCCGGGACCAACACGGCGGAAATCTGTCCATCTGCTTGTTTGAAATCTAATGATATAATAAAATTACTGATATTTAAACGGTTATCGACTATTTCTAGTAATAACCGAGAGTCACATCCATCCGTGCCCCTTCAAGGCACGGGAGTGGTAACATACCACCTCAGGCACACTGAGCTGCTACTAAAATTTGAATTTTCATGGAAACCTTGAAAATCCTCAATAACACTATTTCCAGATCGGGGATCGAATATTGGACCTCGCGATCTAATTCTGAGCCGAATAGACTAACCTAGACCACAAGGCAATTAGTATTTCTAAAAACACAATTAAATTTACCTGAAGCATACTTTATTATCGTATTATGATATTTAACACCGTAGGGTAACTGTAGGATCATTAGTTGAACTAAATCCTCTACGGGAATAGTGGGCGGGTAAACATTGATTGATTGTCATTAAATGGACTTTAACCTATCGGCAAATTTAACATGGGAATTATAAATTATTTGCTTAGTATGGAGTATCAGGTTGGATTTGTATGAGTTCTCTGGGAAGAAACATGTAAACATTTAGTTATAATCACAAAATTAACTCGGAAAAGAGTGTTATAATCTTTAATATATTTTTAGTTGTAAACTTGGCTTAATCTAGAGAAATATTAAATCAACCGACAAAAAAACGAAGGTTATCAGTTAGATATGTATGTATGTGATATGGTTGAAATTTGATAATATTTGAGTATGACGATTTATTTAAGCGCCCAAGCAAATGTAGGGTCATTGTGGCAACAGTGGGTCAAAAAGGGGCACACTGAGTCAAACCATATTGGACAGAAAGTGTAAGGCAATTAGTGCGTATTTTTCACAGTAGATTCGAGTTTGGCTATAAGCCTTACCACACCAATAAAAGCGCCGCTCAGAAGTGTAGGATACGTTATAAAGAACAATTTGTGGTTTGAGAGTATAAAAGTAAAAAAAATATATACGTTTTATATACTAGAAGATCACCAGCTGAGAGGCCATGACCGAAACCGTACTGACGGTCACTAATCTGCTGGTGCTCTTCTAAATACTTCAGGAGCTGACAGTTTATAAGTGTCTTCATAATTATGGAGAACAAGGAGGTTATGATTATTTGCCGATGGTTAGTTTGCCGCGATATATCTGCTTAGTACCAAGTTACCCGAAAACCAAGACAAGATATTCCAGCCTAACTTTAGGCCACTACAAGTAATTTGTAAAACAACGTTTGCCAAGTCAGCTAGTAAAAATACAATGAAAAGAGAATATTGCTGAAAGTCATATTCAAAATCAATTGTCACAACACGATTTATTAAGGAATCTAGACACAAGTTCGATAAATCACTGTTGTAATACAAGAGGAATACAATCACATTACACTAGCAAATTTTATGCGCCGTGTTGATGGATAAAATAATTCAAAGTTACCTATTTTTTACATATTGGTGTCTGAAACAAGTACCTACTGGTCACACCTTCTTCAATATTTACAGTCTTTTACGAGACAATATATCAGTCAACCTGTATAATATCAATATATGAGACTTAAGCTGTGTTGTCTGTAACAACTTATGCTGGGGCCGCACTGGCGTCTATCGTCCCGAAGTAATTGCGCCGAAGCTTTGAACGATTCGACACTAAAAAATCATTGCTATAGAAGCTGTGGTCATATTAGCAGGAACGATATTTTGCACAAACTATCGTAATAATCCAAGATGACTGAATTCCTTTTCAAACATGTAAATATGAACGATGACCATCTTTACTTCGACATAATATCATGTACCAACAATTAATTATGAAAATGTTTTTTTTGTGATACAATTTTAGGATCCCGTATAATGGGCTCGGCGTACCATTTCATCGTTTCATTTCATTTCACACGACCACCCGCTGCGTCTGAACTAATCGAAAACCACGATGGAAATGAACAACGCTAGTCTAAATACGCAGTACGATATGCAAGCGCGCTGAAACCTTTTGACGTACCGGCAATTGCGCGATAATGCACACGCAGTCCGAATGTTTGCGACGATAGCCGAAAATAGCTGGTCACATCTGCATGTATCGTGTCAAGTGCGGCCGCAGCATTATAAGTATTTTATATTTACATAACATTGTCGTTTCAAATCTCCAGTTCGGCACGTTGACTGATAGCGAGGCCGGACGTAATATGGTGTATCGGGATTCGGGAAGCTCTTATGTCGGTTCCGCTGGGGAACTAACGATGTCATGTGCGAGCACGTTATCAACCCCCAAACCCCCCGCTCACCCGTAGCCTTTGTCCAAGGTACTTGTCATCCGGGAGCCTCCTTTGTGTTGAATTATATCGTGCAGTGTCACGTTGATATAGTTATGCCGTGTGTTGTAAGTAAATATATATTACTAGCCTTTGTTCACGACTTCACAGGAAAATATAATAAATGAATATTATTTGCAAAAATTAGGTATAAATTAAGAGTTGTAAGTATTGATATTTTGTTGAGGCTTAAAGTGTTTCATAATTTTTTTTATGTGACTTCACAAAAAGAGGAGTTTCTTCATTCGGATGTTTATATTATGTTTTTGATGTATGTTTAGGCATATCTCCATCATACTTGAATTTGAATCTCTCGTATTTGAATTTTTTTCTTAAGAGAGTATTTATTCCGATATGGTCCCATACATCCCTGATAGTCTTAAATCATTGCCTATAAATAATATGCTTATCATCATATAACACTCCAGGCACAGAATACGACAGAAGCCAATCTTGTGTATGTACTTCATTTTTATACCTAAACTCCACGAATAAAAGTAGCCTAAGTTACTCCTTATTGCATCAGCTATCTGCCAGTGAAAGTCCCGTCAAAACGGGTCCAGCCGTTTCAGAGATTAGCCGGAACAAACAGACAGACAGACAGAAAAAAATTGTGAAAAATGGTATTTTATTTGTTGTTGAGTTGATGACATAAATGGCGTTCTAAATAAGTATATAATAATAATAAAATTGAAGTTCAAAATAAGTAACCCACTAACAAACAAACCAAAAATAATTTAAACAATATGCCGCGGCAGTTTGTTAACGGCGGCGGAGAATATTGTTAACATTATAAACTAGCTGCATCCGCTCTCGCATTGAAACTACCGAGATTTCGCGTCCGTGAGAGCTGTCTATGTGTGCGTTGCTCGAAGACTATGTGTATCTAGATTGTCTTCTGAGTGCTAAGTGTGAGTTTTTCTTTTCGCATTCGATCATGAGCGCGTTTCGAGTTTACTAGGAATTTGTATGTGATTTGTACAGCGCCACCTAGTGGTAAACTGGTTTCTCACGTTTACCACTAGGTGGCGCTGTATAAATCACATACAAATTCCTAGTAAACTCCAAACCCGCTCACGATCGAATGTGAAAAGAAAAACTCACACTTAGCACTCTGTAGTTATTTTGTGCTCCAGGTATCTGCGTCTGGCTTGTACTAGTGTAGGACATTTGCAGATAACATATTTCATAGTACAGTTGCTTTTTTTGCAACACCATGCGTATAACAAGAATAGTAAATAATTCAACATATTTTAGCAATTTATTGTTGCAAATAAAACTAAAGAAAGCGAAACGTATAATATTAAGGAAAGGGATAAATGTATAAGAAAGTAAGAAAGGAAGAAGTATAAAACAAGGAAAGGTGAAGAAAGCGTACTAAGAGGGAAGCAACGACAAAAAGTTATTTTACTTTAAGACATATTTCCATATGTCTGCAGAAATATAATAAGAACAAATAATGATTACATAGCAGAGTGCCACTATCAATGTTATCATACAATTTATCCATGCCTTCATATTAGTGGATTAAAGGTTATTACAACGAGGTCCCAAGGGTTAATCCAGTACTGTGTTTAATGCCGGAAACATTGAACGTAATATACTGGAAGAGACCCATACATCGTGACAAGATACTTTATTAAAAAATATGTTATAAGTATCGATTTTAAGTGTAGGTTTTTCTTCTTGATGGTTTTGTTTTTAGTCTTTTCACCATTATCTGGATATCAGGCAAAAATATTCTAAGAAATTCTGCGGAAGTCCGGAGTTTGGGGGTCTGAATAACCGTATTATATCGCCAACCATTAAAGAGGTGAAATTTGATTCACCCTGACTATGCAACCGATATAATTAGGTGTCAATTTCGATAGAAACGATGCTTTGTTTTTGGGTTTAGGTGTTTACTATTAATTATAATATTTGAGTATTAGGTTTAAATATACAGGGTGTTAAAGGAATTGACGTGCCAAGCTGAGGGTTTAACCCAGGAAAAATAAAATTAAAAAAAATAACATAAAAAATGTTGCAAGATCAACCTCATTTAGTACGTAATAACAAAATAGCAATGGCTTTGAATTAAAATTGCTACTGAAAATGTCTCACGACAAATAGCGCTAAATGTACACTAACGCTATGACGATATGTAAATTACAATTCGGTTTTTTTTTTCAATCTTTTTTAGAGGCATTTATTTTTTATTTTTTACGATTCCCTTTGTCGATATTGAACTTACCTGAAGATGTGGCATGCAATTTATTTATATATTATCATGTATTTATGTTTAAACCTAATACTGAAGTATCAAGGCTAAAACCAACGGTTAATATTATTCCACGAAGAATTAGTGTAAAGGTGCCCATATAATTGCATGGTTGTGGATTTATATATATCGAGATATTAAGGGTAGAACTGTCATTCAACGACAAAGAGTAATCCAAATATTTTCCCGGAATAAGATGTAGAAAAAACCAAGAACTCTACCAGAGAATACAGAATATTGAAAATAGCCTAGTCATTATTGGAATGATTAAAACTACTCTTTGTTTAATGCAATCAAGAGAGAGAAATCAATATTGAGAAGCTCCAACAAACAACGACCTAATCAGAGCAGTATTCCAGGTGAGGCCGAAATTAAACCTTAAAGCGTTGGAGGCATGTGCCAGCAAAAAGTACTATTTTGATCTGCTGTGCACACTAACCTTTTTGGAGGTTAGTTTAGATTTTTCTTTCAAACGATCAAAGAATCCAATATGGTTCGTTACGTTGACGCCAAGCATTCCGTTCTGAAGCTACCACGAGAGTACGGAACATGTTATAAAAATGAAATGATTTGACAAAAAATGACTTTTTATCGGTAAAACTGTATTATCTTTATATCATACGAGTATGATTGCATACAAGGAAATGGCTCTCCTGAAGAAAAAATATAAACATCGCCAAAAGGCACGTAAGATGTTAATGGGGCGTTGCTATCCGTGTGACAGAGAGCTCATGCTACATGCTTAAATTTACCGGCTAACTTAACCTCGTTAAACTATCGCACAATATTGTGACAAGTAGTGATGATAATGCAACAGAAATAGAACATTGACACCGAACCTGTACGAGCCACATGGAGAGCAACATACTATTAATACCTTTGCTTTTTTTTGGCAATAGTTGCTTCTTTATATAAGAAGAGCATTGTATCAGTTCAATATCCTATGATATAAATAGCAATGCATGCCCTTTTTAGTGAAACAATGATCACTGTAGTCATCTGAATTGTTTCAAATTTAAACCTGAACCCTTCCTATTAGGACAACTATGAAGAGAATGCCGGTCGAGACTTTAGATTAGGTTGGTGAAACTAATGCCAACTAACATACAACGAGGCACTTTCACAGATACACTTTAAAAGAGGTCACAGCTAGGAAACACTGATGAGAAATACAAATTATTAAAAATATTGAAGTTATCTGTGAAAAATAGTTAAAGAATTAAAAATTCATTATTATATTTATTTAATCCGTACATCTTTTGAATGATAGATTAAAGTACAGAAATATAAAAGGTAGTTTATTTGGAAGTATGTAGATGCTACAAATTATTATCAACATATTTTCCCAAATACATATTTGTGTGCAAATAATAAAAGATAAGAATACATCCTTATGTAAAATATATAAAACCAATATATTTTTTTATCGATAAGAAAAACTTTGCAATATATTGCAAGGCAAACATTTTAAAATATAAATTTGACGATGATTCTTTATATAAATATACAATAAAATTTTTACTAAATCTGCATTAAAACTTTATATTTTGACCCTACTTTCAGAGCAAATAGTGCTACTTTCTTTCTCGTCTTTGATTTTAGTGTATGTTTTTGCACATGTGTCATTGTATGGTTTTGTATTAAAATGTCAAAAGCTCTTTAAAATATCAATAGTTTTTAAACGTCTTTTATACTATTTCCATTTCTTTATTTTCTCGATGACAGTTCTAATTTTAAAGTTGTAGTATTATGCCCAAATAAGTAATGATATTAATTGCATATATTTAAAAAACAGTCGCTTTCCACTGTCTGTCACTGTTCATTATAGTTCAATATTTTTAATAGTTTATAAACCTGTGAAATATGAAATTTTGAATCCAGGTGCGATCAATAATAGTATACGCACTACGAAAGGTAAGTATTATAGTGCGACCCGAGTTCTTGTTGTCCTTGCCTTCAGCTCGGGTTATGTTTTCCTCCCTAGGTGCATAATACACTATAACCATTTCATTTCATAGAAAGATTTATCTAGCAGTAAAGTATCTTTTTTAGCGGAATTCACTTACAGTTAATGATTGAAACATAGGCATAGCATTTTATAATATAGTACTTTCGTAGAGACTCGTCCAAGTGAAATATCGCCTTTTTTGGCATAGTCATGAAGGTTGCTAAAGTTTATTTTTATATATCTATTTATACACCTCATCTATATATATGATCTTTTGTAATTATCAGTGGGATTATTCTTTTGCATCCGTTTTTATTGTCAGAAGTTATTCAAATAGTATTAAAATTAAAATATTAAAAATGTTGTCCCATTCCAGAGTTTTTTTATTTCATAGAATAGCATACAATCCCATTGTTCTCCTAATGGAGGTTATCATCACAAGTCGGTAACTTTCCTGTTGGAAAGAGAAATCATCGCCTATACACAATAAAACATATTAATTGTGTGTTGCTATGCATAAATTTACTAGCTACCTTATCCTCCAAATTAGAACATGACAGCGACAAGCACCGACGTTATTGCGACAGGAATAGGTAAACCGTTGGTACCAAACCCAGTCAAGACTGCAGAGCTCTACAACCTTCTTAGTGAAATGATGTTAATGATACTTATTAGTCTCCTCTCGTATTTATCGAGATACCTAGCAGTAAGGCTTTTGATGTGTAAATCAAAAAGGGGCCCAGATTAAGGAAGTAACTAGAGACCCAACTAATGCTACTAATAGTTTCATCAGTCTAACGGTATCGATTCCAAGATTACAACAATTGGCCACTTTTGGGTAAGTTCGTTTGCTTTATGTATTTTATACAGAATGTTGGTCAAATCTTAATAGAGCTCCGTACCACTAAACAATATTAATTGAGGTCATTTGTATGACAAAAATCCTTTGGAATCTAACTTTTAAGCTATTGCATAGCTTCTATCGCGGGCCTTGAGCGCGGAGGCCGAATCCAGAAATTCCGTAACGAAAAAACCTAACACCCCCACTCCGACCGGCACAGCGGTGATACTTTTTAGTTTTTCCATCTATCGATAAATACCAGAACTTTTAATGACTTTTTGAAATATCACGCTTGTCTCTTTAGTTCAGCAACTTGGTTGTATTGGAAAACTACCGTAATCAGCTGTTTGTGAGAAAGTATATAGGTGTATAGGTATTTATCATCTACGTACAACAGTGAATATCTGTACTCGTATAATTTGTGTACCAAGTGTTTTAAATATGAATAAACAAAGTGCATTTATTAAATATTCCTGAAGAACTGACATGAATTGAAAGATAATAACAATATTTTGAAAAATATTAACACCTCATTTATTTAATAAAAGAAAAAAAAATTGATTTTTTATCGGTCACCACGCTCAAAGTGTAACTTGAATTAATATCAAAGAAAAAAAAAACAAAGAAAAAATACTGCATAAATAAAATAAATATATAATTGTAATTGCATAAGTTGATAAAAAATGCTATGCAATAGCTTTACCGCGGCAGTCTCTGAGTGCCACACGTCCTTTTTTATTTTAATTTTTCCCTTTGTGATAGCAGATATAGTAACACGTATTCTGTGAAAATTTCACATGCCTATCCTTACACAGCACACAACTGTTTTTTACACAGAGATAGAATATTGTAACAGACAACCAGACAGCAGAGGCCTATTAATAGGGTTCCATGTGATCTTTTATGTCTGTGTAAATAGAAGCTAGTATCGCAAAATTAATGAGATTACTATACCAAATATATCAACATCTATGCACTGTTGAATTACTGAACATTAAAATTCTTTAGTAATTAGCAAATAACTTTGGCGTCTATAGATGATTGTTGTCTCTTTCCACAAGAAAACCCATCTACTTATCTGTGAAATACAAAAAAAAAAACAAAGGTATCATTGTTATTTTCAAATTGAACCACAATTTACTTAATCCTATCAGTTACTTAATACTTAAACACTTTTACAAACTGTCGATGGTAAATATATATACCAGGTTAATATATCATTTGCCATTATAAAAATATTAAACTACAGTAACTATGTCAAATATTCAAATTCATTTAAATAATAATTAATCTATTCTTCAAACGGGATCCGTATTAAATATTCACGGGACAAATTACACTTATTGATCTAATAACCCCAAAGTAAGCAAATTATTTGCTTGTGTTATGGGTGTTAGTCAACGATACTATTACATAGAAATACATATATAAATACTTTTACATACATAATAAACACCCAAACCCGGAAATACAAACATTTATGCTCATCACACAAATGCTTGTCCCCGTCGGGGATCGAACCCGAGCCCCGTTGATTGCGTAGTCAGGGTCGCTAACCACTCGACCAACCAACTCATTTTCCATTCAGTCAGGCAATTTATAAAAGGGAACGATTGGCTACACAAACCGCTAGCATCGTGACTACTAGGTGGTGGAGTTTCCCAACGTCTTGTCACAGTCTATATAATAATTACTATTGTGACAGATGAATCACCATGGAAGACATGCCACTTTTGAAGTTATTAATCACTGCAAGCGAAAATGTCCCTAATTACTGGGGTATCATGTTATTATTGCTTCGTAGCTGTGCGCGATTTGCAGCGTCGCGCCGGAAGCTGAGGCCGTTCTCATTGAATACTAATTTTCATCAAAACCGATCGAAACTCTTGAGCTACAAGACATACAGGCAGACCGACATAAACTATATGGCCCATGATTTTAATAATCACATGCTATCAATATATATCAATCGTAATATGTAGGATATTGCGATTGATCGTTACTGATCGATTTCCTTTAGTTCTAATAATATGTGCCAAATACTTATATGGACTAGGAATTGCCCAAAAAGTGGTTCTCATTGCGAACTTTTTGCGAATTGAGAAACCGGGCGAGACGTTCTTGAGTTACAACAGGGCATACAGACAGAGAGACATAAATTATACGGTCTATCATTTGCCAGATGGTGCGTTTTTATTATAATAATATCACAATTACATGAATTTGATCAATCCCAAAATTAGTAAATTATTTCGTTGTGATATGGGTGTTACTCAACTATACTAATACTTAGAAATACATATATTGATATTGAAATATGTTGAATAAACGTCCAAATACTGAAATACAAACATTTTTTTTTTATATATCATAAGATAGCAAACAAGCAGATGGGTCTCCTGATGGAAAGAGTCAACCATCGCCTATAGACACCAAAGATGTTAATGGTGCGTTGCTATCTTGTGGCGAGGTCTAATGCCACATGCATAAGTTTACCGGCTACCTTACCCTCCAAACCGGAACACGACAGCGACAAGCACTGACGCTATTGCGGAAGGAATAGGTAAGGTGGTACCAGACCCGGGCGAGACAATGCAGAACTCTACCACCCAGTATACCCACCCACGATGTGATATGATATACCCACGATGGTAGTGACTCGATAGCCAATCGGTCGCCTTTTACCACCTGCCTGGCAGAACGGCAGTTGGCCTATTATTCAAAGGAGGCTGGGACCAACACGGCGGAATATATGCTTATCATACAAATGCCTGTCCCTATCTGGAAATGAACCCGAGTCCCATGGATAGTCAGTTTCGCTAACCATTCGACCAGCCGGACTAGGCTAGGCTAGGCTAGGCTAGGCTTCATACGAGAAACATCAGTTAATGTTGCTTACGTAGGTACGGAACCTTACGTGTATAAGTCCGACGCGCACTTAATATTTTTGTCTCACTCTAAATTTGTTACCACATGTAGACGCCGATTTATTTCAATACACTCAAAGAACTTTGTTCGTTCACTCATTTGTTTAATTTAATTATTTTAAATTATACAGGCTGATAATTATGGTCACTGCACGATGTACTAATAATACTCGTTAGTTGTGAGTTCGGTAAATCGCCATTTATATATAACTAGCTGTGCCCGCGACTTCGTTCGCGTGGAAAAAATTCTAAAATAAAAACCCGCATAGTTCCCAATCCCGTGGGATTTCCGGGATAAGAACTATCCTATATGCTTTCTTGGGTCTCAAACTATATTTGTACCAAATTTTATCCAAATCGGTTCAGTGGTTTGGCCGTGAAAGCGTAATAGACAGACAGACAGACAGATAGAGTTACTTTCGCATTTATAATATTAGTATGGACTAGCTGCAGCGTGCAGCCCGCTGCATTATAACAATTTTTGGCGAATCCCACAGGATATCCTAATTTTTACGAAATATTTTTACGAAGTTGCCTATGTACTATTCCAGGTCAACATTTGCCTGTGTGCCAAAGAACGCAGGTGATTTTGGTTTTATACATCCCTTACGTGTCTTTCAGAGTGACGAATATTATATAAACTAGAATAATTTATTAAAAAATTAATAAAAAAAAATCTGTTTTTTTTAATTAATTAAATAAAAAACAATCATATAAAAATATTGAGACTTTAATGATTGACTTCTATCATCATATTTAAGTATAACCATTTTATAAAGTTTTATTTACATTTGCATTAAAACAGCAATAAGTATATATATGTCATAATTTTTATTTATAATATCAAATAAAAACAGTCTCTGTTCTTGTACTAAGAATAGTTTAAAACTAATTTATTTTTTGTTATTTTAAGTATTTAAAAAGTGTGTTGGCAAAATCGTAGCTTAGAATTTTGACGAAAAAATGATTTCCGAGATTAGCAGTTAAAGACACCCAATGACAAGATAAATACCTAAGCACAAACTACTAAGGAGTACGCGGAGAGAACTGAATATTTTCGTTAACCTCACCTAAATTCCAACTTTATTTTGCTGCTATTTCCCAAGTTAAAAAAAATATTTATTAAATGCGAATAAGTTACTGACATAAAAACTTACGGAATATCCTTAAGGTAATAACTAAAAAAAACGATGTATAAAGTCTTGCACGTGTTCTTTCATCTAAATTCATTTAGTAGTTTTTGCCTGATTGAGTAACAAATATCCATTCATCCATTAATCCATCCAAACATCCAAACTTTCGCATTTATAATATTTAATGTAGATGAATTTCTGTGCGTCGTGCGTGGGTCCATACATTTTTAATGAAAAATTAGGTCACAATTTAAGTACCTATTTTTTACATATTCGGTATCAGAATCGAGCACTCAACACCTTCCTTCAATATGTACAGTCATTTACGTCTCTAGAATAGAATAGAATTTTTAATACGCTATTAAAATGTAGATATCCCACTAAAACTTGTCGTTGCTACAATTAAACTTACTTTGATACTTTGAAAAGACCATGAACAAAATCGACAAGCCATTAATGAAACTTGTTTAGTGCACATCGCTCAATTACCTCGTCCATTATTTCATTAGCGTCTACAATATACGGTAATGGATCATCCACCCCTGGCCATAACAAAGTTTCATTCTCCCTTTAGTTTGTGGAGTGTCGGAAACCTGAAATAAACTTGGGACGCGTACTTCATAGGAATCAAATAGTTTTTTTATGGGCTATTAGTTATTTGAGATTTAGTTAGTACATAGATAATAGACCTATATTAATTATTCAAGATGTGCTTCACAGTTTTCTGTATGATTTTAAGTTTCATTCATTCATTCACGTGGAAATCTTTTTTTTTCCTAGTATTTCCAACAGCCTCGTGGTCTAGAGTTTACCTTATTAGCCTCAGATCATGACAATGTGAGGATTAATCATGACAATGAGAGGTTACTACTTATGTACCTCGGAACTATCTGAAGATTATAGTCTGAACTGGAATTCTAAAATCAAAAATGTAAACATGTCAATGTCGCTTATATTTGCCGCCAAATCATCCATTAAGGTATACTCAACATTTTTCTAGGCAGTCTAATTACCATCATGTTTTGATTTGTAATTAAAATAAAAAACTGACTATTTGATAAACCTTTTATAGTATATAGGACCTAGTAAATATAATATAATAAACATAATATAGAACATATAAACATGAAATTAAAACCCTAAAATTTGAACAGAAAAGCAAATTCAATCACGACAAACGTTAAAAATCGAATGAACAAACAAAATGGCCACTAGTCATACACGTCTTTTATAAACGTCCATCAAATAAAAATTCCACTAACAATTATTATGTAACTACGACTTTCCTACGATTTTATTATATGTATAGATGATATACATTTGTATTTTTAAAAGAAAAGCCTAATTAATGTATAGAGCTTCTTCCTTATTATTCTATGATATATCCTATCATAAAAAATTGCAAAATTATATTTCAAACAGTTAAGTTTGATCATTGGTTCATATTTTTAGGTATTTTATATAAAACATCTATGTGCAAAATTTAGTTTCATGAATATAAGGCATACATATAATTTTTCGCGATATTTTAGTACTTTTTGACAAACCATAACACTGCTGGCATGGCATTTAATTGGTTACACCATTGTTTACATTTTTTTATCTTGAATTACATTTCCGACTATAATTATGATCAAATAAGGATAAGGGGAAACCAATACCTCTGCGTCTGCCTGATAAGCGTTATAAATATGACGAAAACAAGGCACTTTTTTATAGATCAACTTTTTTATCACCATAGAGTATGTACTACGTACTAGAGCTAAGTAGAATTCTCTCCCTGCAGCTCCCTGCAGCGCTGAAATAATAGTAAGTCGTCCAACCAAATCCAAAACATATATAATATTGTATAATATATGTATTCGCGACCAAAAGGTGAACCGCCGTGGATTTCATTTCTGGCCCTGCCACAAAGTCGCAGGAAATATAGCTAGTATCTTATAAAATAGAATATTATTTGTTTTTTCATAATTAGTATTTATTATGATATGATATTTCTAAAAGTTTAAAATAAAATAGGTTTTTATGTATATTTTATAATGTCTTCTGTATTTCGTAAAAATTTATATAACAAAAAGAAAACATTTGTTTCTTTGTTTGGAATAAGTTTAAAAAAAATTACTAGAATTATATAACGAAAGCTACATCTACATTGCTTACAAAGACCCGGCATTGTCAAATGCTTTACTTGCTGGCTTAATACAAACATATAAATATAATATGTGAAATAATTTAGATATACTGATTTTACTTTACAAAGGTTTGCGTTATCGTGATGTGTGTCGCAAAGTACGTCACGACAACTGCTCACGTCATAATATCAGTGGTCATCAAACTGCGTCCCGCAGGTGATATTTTTGCGACCGACAAAGCAAACAAGAATAATTATCATAATATTCCTTAAATTATTTTGTTCTTAAATAATTATTTCATTAACATTCTTTCCTTAAATATGTACTTTAATTTAATGTATGCTGTATTTCTTATTACAATCGTTCAAAAGTTATGAAGCTACAATACTCCTTTTTAACAATGAAGAGTAATAATAAATGTACTTTTCATTCTGTCTTGGAACAAAATACAGAAAAATACGTCGACACACTACATAAATATCAAAATATGACTTTCACGTGAAGTTACTAAGCACAGATAGTAGATACATGGGTAAATTATAGTTTTCTATTATTATTATTATTGTTTATTATAATTATACTATTGTTTCTTTGTCGTGGGATGTACGAATGTCACCTGTGAGCCGCAGTTCGACGACCACTGCTGCAATGACGCACTATATCCCTTCCCGATGCAATTTCACGAAAGCTCGTAGCGACAACGCGAGCAGCGAAGGTCGTAGCACAGCATCCACCACATTATCATAACAACACGTAATCCGATACATGTAAACTTAGTAAAATGGCTATCAGAAAAGCTGTTCTGCTCTGACGCGGTGGGGTGATATTAACACAAAATTTAAGAAAATGGAAGAATAGCCAGGATTTTAACTTATAACTTTATAACCAGTGTCATCTAAATTTTTTTTGCTAATATCATTCGCCTACCTATGCCCCTTTCGGGTCGAACAAAGTTTTTATTACTCACTGTATAAAACTACATTATCGAAACTCACTGTTATTCATGTAAAAAAAATAGTTATTTCGTTCACAAGGACACAGCTATATCAAATCCAAATCCAGATGGTTATCTAATGAAATTGTAACATTGTATGAATATAACACAGGTCTGATTCTAAAATACAGCTACTGGTGGAATGTCTTCATACAAAGCTGAAATAAGTAAGATAAAAAAAATAAGATTTAAAAACATGACTGAAAGTTATTTATAAATTAAATACAGATAATTAGTATTACAACCAATTGTCTGTGATAACAGCCAATTTTTTATTTTTGTTAATTTACAGTTAGTATTTATTACTTTCGAAAGAAAGAACGACTGTCGTTTATGGACACTAATAAATAAATAAATATTCCCAGGAAAATGTTAGTGATTCAATTATTTTCCTTTTTAGAAACAACCGGTAGAAATTTTGGAACGAAGTTCCTTATCGCTCGTTGTGAAAGGGGGCTAGACGGAAAAAATTCTTACGAAAAGTTGTCACGACACTTTTTGCTATAGTAAGCTGTGCGGCGTGCGCATGTTTCTCACTCTCTCTCTCTCTCTCTCTCTCTCTCTTATAGAAAGCAAGCCAGATTTACATTTCACTACAATTTAAAATTTTATTACAATTCCTTCACTAATTAATCGAAAGGAACTTCGTTCCATCCGGGTGTCCCTTGACATCTTTCAAGATTTTTTTTACCGGTGGGAGGGATGCGCTGTGTCGCGCTCCCAGCTGCATGGGTACCACCACCTTGCCTATTTCTCCCGTGAAATAGCTTTGCTGTGTTTCGGAGAGAAGGGCAAGACAGGCAGTGTAATTACTGGCACCGAGACTTAAAACCTTATGTCCCAGGATAGGCAACACACGAATGGAATACCTGGGCTAGTACCAGCCCAGGTATTGGTAATGAACAAAAATGGGATACATTTTTGTTCATTACCGACGTCAACTACTTACCATCAGGTGGCACGTCTGCCAGTTTGCCTATCTTAATAACATAATATAAAAAAAACAGTTCCCGTGTTGATTTGCACTTCTTTGAAGAATTGATCAACTGCCGTTCTACCAGGCAGAACGTAAAAGGCGGCCGATTGGTTATAGGTGTCACTACCATCGTGATTATTAGGTGGTAGAGTTCCACAACGATTGGCCCGGGTATTTGGTACCACCGCCTTATCTATTCCTGCCACTATAGCGTCAGTGATTGTCATTGTCATATTCCAGTTTGGAGGGTAAGGTAACCGGTAAAATTAAATTACCACCCCGTCACATAAATAGCAACGCACTATTAATATCATGGAGTCCACAGGCGATAACGGTTTCTCTTTACATCAGGAGATCCTTCTGCTTATTTGCTATCTTATATATAAAAATGTTAAGAACATTATAAATTTAAAACTTGAATTATTATTTTGTCTATCTAGTTAATCTGAGAATAAATTTTGACCCACAACCCACAGCGCTGTCCAAGATAAGCTACATGTAATAATATGATTCGATTCAATCCTTGTCAATGTCAATTATTTGTTACTGATGGTTATGATTCGACGATATTCACATAGCAGAGAATTAAGATACCACGTATGATTGTACATATTTAAACGGTAGGGTGGCCCTACCTTCAATGTTGTAACACAAGAGTGACAACTACTAACGTCCAGTTTCGAATAATGCAAACATCAGTAACTAGTTTGGTATTAGAGTTAACATATATTGTTAGTTATTTATTGTTAGAAATACCTTCTCTCAAATTTGCTACATACATAGATCATAGCTGTAGCTACAAATATACTTACAACATTGACTTGATATCATACTGTCAGCTTCAATCCGTATATCTCGATTTGTATTAATTATGGGGCAGATATCGGGTATAGCCCAAAAATCACCTAAAACGGTTATGTACTTAATTGTATTGTATTATATTGCATAGACATCTAAGTATTTGTGAAAGAAAGAATAAGAAATAAAACGCAATCCTCATATGGTCAGAGTTGCATCTAATGGTCAATCAAAAAATACCGATTTTGAACTCCCCACGCCTCAGATTATTGACAGAATTAATTTGGTCCAAGAAATCAAACATTATTAGTCTAGTGTATGTTGTCGCCGTGAAATTGTTAATACCTTTAGATTATAATCTACCTAGGGAGCAATTCCATTACATTATAAGCTAGCTAAGTGATATTATAATTTAACTGCTAACCTAACCTAATAAACTCCCTAGGTAGATTATAATCTAACGGTATTGACAATTTCACATCGACAATATACACTAGACTAATATTGTTTAATTTCTTGGACCAAATTAATTCCGTCAATAATCTGAGGCGTGGGGAATTCAAAATCGGTATTTGTCTTGCGTGTTTACAGCTGACTGCAACACAAGTACACTTCGGATTATTATAAGATCTATTAGTCTGTCGTTTTGACAGAACAACTGGTCTGTTATTAGATCTCTAATCTGTTTACTTAATGGATATATACTAGCATAATAAGACTAAAGAGTTTTTGGGTTTGTATAATTGTTCAAACTTGCTTATTTCTGGATTGGGATTAAATTTCACAGAGTATTTTTATGTTCGATATCCATATTTATGAGAAAGAATTTACGCTATTATAATTCGACTGATTATAAGAATATAATGGTTTTTGGGTAAGCGAACGAAGTCATGGGCAACATTCATTATATAGCAGCTGTGTGCACACAGTGTCTATAAAATATCTTCAAATGATATTTTATGTTGTTGCACTTGATGACACAATTAGGCTGACTACATCACACTGTTTAGATTAACAAATTATTCCTAGAGTTTACTCCTTACGAATCGATTTTCATATTTTTCATTCAAGACGCTACGTATTAAAAAAATACGAAGAGTAAAAATTAGTGATCGAATGATCTCGTTACGTTGTTCAATCGTGTTTGTGTATAACTTGTATTCTTGTGTGTAGTGACGTACACAGCACATATTGCGAGACAGTTTACGCATGCAAGTATTACGTGTATATACGTGTATACCTAGTGGGTATATATACACAATAATTATAAGAGAACGTAGGAGAAAGGTTGGGGTAAGGTTGTGGGAAGGTAGCGGGAAGGTGGAGGGAATGCAGCTAGAAGGTAGCAGGAAGGTAATGGAAAGGTAGTGAACAGGTCGAGTGAAGATAGGAGAAAGAAAGCAGGAAGGTAGCATAAAGATATTCTATCATTAATAGAAATCAAACTAGAAGAACAGAGAAATAAATATAAATTTCTGTAATGAAAACAAGATCGAGATAGTGAAATAAAACAAATGTTCTAAAATGTTTAAAAAGCACGTTTAGCAAATAAGATGATGCACCTTGTTTGAGCACGTTAAGCAAATAAGATGATGCACCTTGTTTGCTGAAAGTACGCTATAACTGAAAATTCTTCGGTGCATTGAAACGACTGTCAAGTTTTACCATTGGTATCGATAATTTGGTGGCCTTTTGGTAAACCTAATATGTGTTCGCATCAAATAAAACATGTTTTAATAATTTTTGGAATTAAAACTTACTAAGTGAAAAGTCGCAAGGAGCTGCCATAGTTGTTATCAAATTCCATATTGTAAATAAAGCTACGAACAATAAATGCGAACTCATTCTTATATGCATTAATTTAAAGGCAGCATTACAACTATTGTCATCATGTTGTAATAAAAATACAACTAACTAAGGTAATGCGTCGAAAAAAATATGTAAATGTATTCACATTATTGATATGAAATATCCTCATAAAATTAATGTGGTGCTCGTGAATCACGTTTTTAAATAAAAACGTGTCTAAAATTATAAGCATGTATTGATATAATTGTTTGATCACTTATAAACAATACATGCAGTGAGTTTGATAGAATTTTCTCCATCGTTATCTTACTAACGTACCGTTCTTGCCATATTTTTGGGTGCGAATCCCATGTGCTTGCAGGAGTTTGCTATAAACAACATTTTGTTTCCCAAAAGATGAAATCGATCTTTCATGCACAGATTCAGCGCCATCTATGTATAGTATTATAAACTAAACTATTATTTTTATACGTTCCACCAAATTTTACTTCCTTAATAGCAGTATTTCAATGATTCTAAATTTGATAATTCTAAATAAAAAATAATAAAAATTAAAAAAGTAAATTCTAAATGTTAAGTAACCCGAAAAAAATATTTGTGTTTCCAAACAAACTTTTCATGACTTTAGGAAATGATTTTGAAAAAAACAATTACTTAGAGTTTCTTTACACTTATAAATATTCCCTGTACAACTATTCATCCTGATATTATAAACGCAAAATTCTGCCTGGCTGTCTGTTACCCTATCACGGCTAAACGACTGAACTGATTTTGATGAAATTTGGTGTGAAGATAGTTAAAAATGCGGGGTCTAACATAGTCTTTTTGACGTAAATACGTCTTTAAATTTGCTTTCATATTACGGTAAAGTTAAAAAACTGAAGATAACAAAATTGTGGGATAAAATTTGGTATTATAGCTACTTAATTACCATAAACACCCAAAATCTAATTAAACCATTCGATAGCTAAAATATCAAAGATTTTGTAGAGCTGTGCGGATAACGATGCTTCGCGGGAGGTAGAGGAGGAAGTGCCGCCATTTTTAGCTAATTTACCTGCGTTACAAAACTGCATATTTTATATCTTTTGACTCGAAGCGACTATGACGTTGGGTTAAGTTTTGTTTGAAAGCTCTTATAAATAATTAATATTTATCGATTTTGCGACTAAAACAATAATTTGAAACGCGTATAGTAAATATATATGGCGTTTAAGTGAAAAAATTAGCAAAAAAAAATAGTTATCCGTCATAAAAAAATTTCAAAAGTAAAATCAAAATATAAAGAATGTATACTGTCTAAAGGGGATTTTAAATAGCAATCTAATGATATATGTGAACCTCATATTAATGGGTAAATAAGCGCCAGGAACGCAAAAAAGATGAAGGCGTCCGAACCGATCAAAAACGGCACTTGTGCGATGAATTAAAAATGTTACCATCGCCAATTATTACCCGTTACGTAGGCATATGCACGTAACGCATACACGGCTGTACCCATGACACAGCCATAACCCTTTTTTTAAATTAACTCCTTAATGGCTGATAAAGAGGATGAAAGTTTGAATGGAAAACTATACGGATGATATTTACTCGCGAACAAAGGTGCGCGAGTCGGCTGTTCTTGAGCGTAAACATCATTTCACATTACAATAAAAGGAAATATATCGACTAACATCATGCTGTGCTTACACATTTTTTTATATCACTAGATAGCAAACGAGCATATGCCTCTCCTCATGGAAAGCGAAACCATTGCATATTGACACCAAAGATGTTAATATTGCACTGCTATCCTTCTTTTTATATCATAAGATAGCAAACAAACAGATGGGTTTCCTGATGGAAGGAGTCAACCATCGTCTATAGACACCAAATATGTTAATGGTGCGTTGCTATCTTGTGGCGAGGTCTAATGCCACATGCATAAGTTTACCGGCTACCTTACCCTCCAAACCGGAACACGACAGCGACCAGCACTGACGCTATTGCGGCAGGAATAGGTAAGGCGGTGGTACCAGACCCGGGCGAGACAATACAGAACTCTACCACCTAGTAGCCACGATGTTAGTGACTCGATAGCCAATCGGTCGCCTTTTACGACCTGCCTGGCAGAACGACAGTTGGCCTATTCTTCAAAGGAGGCCGGGACCAGCACGGCGAAAATCCTGCAGCGGGATGACAATGCAATATGCATAAGTGTACCGGCTACCTTTCCCTCCAAACCGGAACACGACAATGACAAGCATTGACGCTATTACGCCAGGAATAGGTACGATCGTGGTAACAAATACCCGGGCGAGACGTTGCGGAACTCTACCAATCGGTTGCCTTTTACGACCTGCCTAGCAGAACGGTGGTTGGTCTATTCTTTAAAGGAGCCCGGACCAAGACGTGGGGAAGGTTCATGTTACTTTGTGTCAGACGCAAATAATAAAAGCGGGTCCCGTGTTGATATGGCCTCTTTGAAGAATAGACCCTCTGCCGTTCTGCCAGCCAGTTCTTAAGAGACGAACGATTATCATAAGATAACAAACAAGCAGATGACTTTCTTGATAGAAAGAGGCAACCATCGCCTACAAATATATTTTTTTATGGAAGAGGGGGCAAACGAGTAGGAGGTGCACCTGATGTTGAGTAATCACCGCCGCCCATAGACATCCGCAATACCAGAGGCCATGCAGTTGCGTTGCCGCCCTTTCAAAAATGAGTAAACTCTTTTCTTGAAGGTCCCCATGTCGTATCTGTTCGGAAAAACCCCTGCTGGTGATTCCACCAAAGAGTAGTGCGAGGCAAAAAGTGCCGGGAGAACCGCACGGTAAGAATATATATTATATATGTTATATTACATATGTTTATGGTGCGTTGCTATATTTGTGGTGGAGACTTAATGCCATATGCATAAGCTAATCGGCTACCTTATCCTCCAAACCGGAACACGAAAATGACAAGCGCTGACGCTATTGCGGCAGGAATAGTTACAGCGGTGCTACTAAACCCGGGCGAGACGATTCAGAACCCTACCACCTAGTATACGTATGTACTAATGCACGGACAATACAGTTCAGCACAGATACTAATTCACCATTTACGTAGTTTTGGTTATAGGCAACGGCGGTTATTTTCATCACAATATTCAGCTGTTTCTATCTTATGGTGTAATAAAATAACTTATTTGTTTTTAAATTCGTGCGTCTTAAAGTCTTAATATATTTACTCGATATCATCACTTCTAATGTTTTATCAACGATGAAACAATAAAATATTTATATTCTTGTACCATATTATATATTATAAAGTGCGTAAATATCTTTATAAAGTTCACCTTTTAAAATCTTACACTGACTGTATTTTAATTAAATGTCAAAGGTCGGAAAAGGTTAGATCTTAAACCATCTATTATATTATCTATTTATATCTAATCTTGGTTGATATGGTGTTTTTTATATGCTAAAATATCAAACAAGATGGTTCTCCTGATGGAAAGAAAAAATCGTCGTCCACATAAATCTCTGATGTTAATAGTCCATCGCTATCTGTGTTACAGGATGCTAATATCACATGGATAAGTCGACTACCTTAGCCTACCAAAATATGACATAAAAAAGCATTGACGCTATTGTGGCAAGAATGAATAAAGTGATGGTACCGAACCCCAGCGTGGCATTGCAAATAAGTTGCTAGGGAAATAGGCCTTAAAAAGAGCAATTATAAAGTAATGTTTTAAACTAAACGTACTCTGTATCATACGCCATTACTTTTGTTAATTTAGTGACGGAATGACTCAATAGACACCCAGTCTAATTGTTTTTCAATTGTCTAGGCAGCCGGTCCAATTTTTTTAGCACTAATAATTTTTCGAGCTATAAATTTCATCAAAGAACAATGATTATTAAGAAAACTAAAAAGTAATTTGTTCTTTTTTAATTAATTGTAGGTAAAACATAAATTGGTCGAGTCACTACTTCCATTCCAGTTTTCCCAAGCACGGGGTGAGTGCTATAATGCAAAAATAATTAGAAATACGAAAGTACTGATCAAAATTATAAATGTGAATTTCATCTGTAACGATGAACTCATTTAACTAGTTATACGTTATATACCTAGCGACCTGTACAATCGACGTAATCGATCATATAGCAAAGAAGAATTTCGCCACGCCGAGCCTGTTGACACTAGCTCAGTGGGAGAGCGTCCGGCTTTAGGGAAATGGTCGCAGGTTCAATCCCTGCGTGTCGATATTTTTCTTTGTTGTTTTTAAAGTTTTTCCACTACAGCCATTCTCAATTGGCATGAGTACTAACAGCCTCTTATTTTTCCTTATTAACCGACTACAAAAAATGAGGTTATCAGTTTGACCTGTGTGTAAGTAATATTGTTGGAATTGAATAATATTTAAGTATGATTTTCAATTTAGGCTTCTAAGTACGTGTGCTCAATTTCATAAATGTATATTATATTTGTCCTAGAATTTCCTGGAAACTAAAAGACACAATATCGAGGTTCCCTAAGCTAAAAACCTGTTTTTATTTAAAAACGAACTTTTAAATAAAAACAGGTTTTTATCTTAGGGAACTGAGTTTCATCAAAGTCAGTTAAGTAGTTTTTGAGATATGGTTATAGTCGACAAAGTTTTAAAGATGGTTTAATTTTTTTTAATTATTTTTATATTTTGAATAATTGCTTTCAAGACAATGTTTAGGCATACAAATAAGAATATACTAGAAGTGGCCTAACCGGTCTTACATTGCTCTCTTAATGAAAAAAAACATTATAGCTAATCTCCCCTTTATGGTACTTACGTTTAAACTCATGTTTCTTTACTTTTTCGTGCAATTTGCTCAATATTTATATTTACTATCTCATCTGTTTACATCTCAAAAGTGTACTTAGGAACTTGCATGATTAAAGTAGAATAGATATTTAAAAAGTTAGGTTTCGTTACTATTTATTTCCAAATTCTACAGGTAGAAGAAAAAATTCGACAGGCGTCTAAAAAACCTTCCAGTGTTGATAAATTAATATACCACTAGCGACCTGCCCGCGGTTTCACCCGCGTAGCTTTTGTTCCCATGGGAATAACGGAAAGGTTTATATACAAAAACCTTCCTCAAGAATCAATCTATCTATTAAAAAAACCGCATCAAAATCCGTTGCGTAGTTTTAAAGATTTAAGCATACATAGGGACATAGGGACAAACAGAGAAAGCGACTTTGTTTTATACTATGTATTGATGTGTCTACCATGTTTATTCATATCAATAAAGCGATATTATATTATTAGCTGAAAATTGAAATTACATAACTGAAACAGAAACGAATAAAGCTGTTTAATAAATTAAAACTTAATTTTTTACGTAAATAAACTGACGGACAAAGTTTTGTTATAATTAATTTATTCCTACTGAACTTCTCTCAAAATAACATTGCCTAACCTTTGGACAATTAGAGAAGATTAATGTAAACGTATAAAAAAAGTTATTGCTTAGAGTTGGCCGGTAGTGTTGATGGGCTCCTTTGAAGAATAGGCCAACTGCCGTTGTGCCGGGCACGTCGTAGAAGGCGACCGATTGGCTATGCGAGTCACTAACATGGTGACTACTAGGTGGCAGAGTTCTTCATTGTCTTGCTGGGGTCTGGTATCACCGCCTTATTTTCCGCCGCAATAGCGTCAGTGCTTGTCACTGTCGTATTCCGGTTTGAAGGGCAAGGTAGCCGATAATCTTATGCATGTGGCATTAGACCTCGCCACAAGATAGCAACGCACCATTAACATCTTTGGTGTCTATTCTCTTTCCATCAGGAGACCCATCTACTTATTTGCTATCTTATGATATAAAAAAAGGATAGCAATGCAATATTAACATCGTTGGTGTCAATATGTAATGGTTTCTCTTTCCATCAGGAAAAGCATATGCTTGTTTGCTATCTAGTGATATAAAAAAAATATATGCAAGCACAGCATGATGTTAGTCGATACATTTCCTTTTATTGTAGTGTGAAATGATGTTTACGATTGCGAACGATGAGACCCATCTGCTTATTTGCTATTATATGATTTTTTTAAAATTAAGTAGACTATGTGAAAAATGGAAAATATGAATATATCTAAAAAAAATGATTTTAACTCGAACGCAGCATACACACAACACTTGACCTACTTTTAAAGGGATCAAGTATGAAGAGGCCATAACACCTCGTCTGTCGGATGTAAGTAAAAATATAGACGTATCGCAATTCTATCAACAGATTTTCTATATAGAATTTTCACGTGATTCCATGCGGCGATGGGGTTACGAGGAGGAAACATTTTTCTACGCGTGTTTTAGTAATATCCATTTGATTCCTTATATTCAGTTGATTTCTGTTCGGTAGATTTCAGGTTTCTAAATGAGCCGGTTTCATGACTAGCGAGATATTATGTTACCTTCATCGTTTAGTTCATAAAATCCGAATGATTATTAGTTTTATACATACTTATCTTGCCTGGCCGAAAATATCTCTCCTTACTTGTTTTTCCTTGGATATTTCTTCAAATAAATGTTAAAAAAATCTTCTTAAAGAAGAGATAAAATTTACAATATATTTCTGGAGATCATGTGTTAATTACAGGTTTTCATAGAATTGTTATTATTGTTAAATTGAAATAATATTTTAAAATGTGGTTGCACGCTAAATTTATTTGTGGCAAACTCGTGAGCGTAAATAAGTTACTTAAATTCTTGACTTGGAACAAAAGCATCACAAGTAGTTTGTTGTGGTTAGCTTGTTGCAGGAAGAATTCAACTGGCTTAGAATAAATACCGACAAAACTAAACCGTTGTCAACGAAATTACTCTAAGTTTCTGTTATATGGCGTTGCTGTAATTAGATTGTTGAATGAAATAGCTACTTTTGAAGGTAATCCTTCCATTTTAAACTCATCCTATTAGACTGTCCTAAAGAGGAAAATCTTTAAATACAACAAAGAAAAATATCGACACGCAGGTATTGAACCTGTGACCGTCTCCCTAATGGCAGGACGCTCTAACGCTGAGCTAGTGTCAACAGGCTCGACATGGTGAAATTCTTCTTTGATTTATGATTGATTACGTCGATTCCACTGATTGCTAGGTATACATACGTATAACTATTTAAATAAGTTAATCTTTACAGATGAAATTCACATTTATAATTTTGATCAGTACTTTCGTATTTCTATACTATTTCCATTTCTTTATTTTCTCAATGACAGTTCTAATTTGATACTTGTAGTGTTGTGACCAAATAAGTAATGATATTGATCGCATATATTTATTATATTTTGAATAAAGACAAATATAATAAAAACATTCAAATATATTTTTTCGAGGTGGGAACACTCAATGTCTCAGCGCCATTTTGTGTTTATTTTAATCTGTCACTCTCAACAACACGGTCGTGTTAGTCACTACATTTCTGTTCGCTGAGTTTTTTTATATTATCCATACGTTACGTTGTGTATTTTGTGTTCTTCCGTGTTGATTGCTGTTCAGCTGTCAAATATCAAAATGCCGAAAGGATCTGTGCTAAAAAGGCAGGCGAGAGAACTGGTGATCAAGGTTCGTAATTACTTCGAAGCAGAGTATCAAAATGTTGGCCCGCTTTTACCACTGTCGCAAGTGTGAGAGCGTGTTGCGGCGGCATTAAAAATAAGTGGACCTACTATTTCAAAAAGTACTACCGAAGCTTACGGTACAAGCGGCATGCAGGAAAATAAGCTTCGTACGCCGATGAAAAAACGTCAACCATGTCGTGTGACACCAGTTGACAGCTTCGACACTGATGCTATTCGCCGTTATATATATGACTATTAATTGCGCAAAGAAATTCCAACACCTAAAAAACTTATTGTTTCTTTACGTGAATGTGGTTTGTTTCATGGCCTGGTTTTGAAAAAAAATTTCCTTGTCTTTTTTTTTGATGGAGCGTCACGATGTTGCTATGGTTTGCTGCGAATTTTTGAATGAAGCTAAAAAGATATCAGATTGGTCAAATGTTATTTTTACTGACGAGACTTGGTTAAATGCAAACCACACAGTATCTAAGAACTGGACTGACGACACCACCGTTTCCACAAGTTCAGTGCCAATGAGAAAAGGTGAGCGTCTTATCATATGCTATGGCAGGGTCTATATGTGGATTCGAGCTAGATGCTTTACTGGCTTTTAAATCCAAGATAACAGTGGACTATCACGAAGAAATGAACGCGGAGATTTACGAAGGATGGTTTAAAGAAATGGTGTAATCTCTGGAAGAACAGTCTATAATTATTATGGACAACGCTACATATCACTCCAGGCAAATTAATAAAATGCCGACGTAGGCCGTATAAAACAAGAGATAATTGACTGGCTCCAACTTCATGGTGAAAATGTGGATCGTACTTTATTAAAATTACAATTAGTGAATATTTTAAAATCTAAAAAAAGCCTCTCTAAAAAATATGTTATCGACGAAATAACCGCCGAATGTGGTAATTGAGTTCTTCGAGTTCCGCTGTATCATTGCCAGTACAATGCTATAGAACTAATATGGGCACAAATCAAAAGCAACCACCGCGCCGCTCGAAACAATACCCATCTCCCTTTTACGGCAAACAAGATGTTAAATTTATTAAAAAATGCTTGTGCGGAGGTAACTGCCGAAAACTGGTAAAAAGTTATGAATAAAACCCAAAACATTATAGCGTCGGATTGGTGAATTCATGTGGCATTCGATAATATACAAGAACAGGAACTTATAACAAATGTCGGGGAGAGTTCATCGAGTCAGAGTGACGATTCATCAGATTTTGATTAAAATAAATAAATAAAGATTACCTGTCGTTATAATTATTTCGTTTCATTGTCGAGTGCCTACCTATAACTACTTATTTTACAACAGCTCCGAAAATGTTAAAGAATTTTCAAATCAAGAATTTATACGTGTAACATCTTGTAAGGAAATATAATATTATACTTATATATAATATAATATTCTTATATTCATAAATTTGTACAAAAGTATCCGACAGTATTTTAGTTTCTTACATTTTGTAAAAAAAGAACGGGTCTGTTATAATGATAAAATTATCGATATAATCATTATGTGTAGCACATCACTACCCGTTCATTAAGTACAGTATTATTTGTGAGACATTTTAACGTAAACAACACAAAATTAAATCAATCTGTCATCGAGAAAATAAGGAAATGAAAATAGTATAATTATTTTTGTGTTAGCACTCACTCAGTGCTTGGGATAACTGAAAAAACTTTAAAAACAACAAAGAAAAATATCGACACGCACGGATTGAACCTGTGACCGTCTCCCTAAAGCCGGGACGCTCTACCACTGAGCTATTATCGACAGGCTCGACGTGGCGAAATTCTTCTTTGCTATATGATCGATACCATTGATTGTGATGATCGCTAGGTGCACATACGTATAACTAGTTAAATGAGTTCATTTAATTAGTTATACATGTTTCAGATGAAATTCCTAAGGAGACTAATGTCCTTAAGGGACTGTTTGACAAAGTGAAAATAAAATTTCTGATACGTATAGGGAAAGCAAAAAAAAAGCAGAGAAGAAAAAACTTTTGTAATCCTTGGGAAAGGAATATTTGCACATATCTGTGACTGTGCAAATGGCAGTGAACTATCGAAATTATTCAAAAATAAAAAGTACTTTATACAATTACACTTTTCAAAATTTATTTTTTATTTTGACACATCAACCATTTTTGAAGCTACTCAAGAAGGATACAAAAATGATGAATCAACTAAGATACTAGAATATTAATCAAGTATAACTACATTCGGCAGCAAAGAAAAAGCGTTGGTTACATTTGAAATTTGAATACTAATGATTCAAAATAATAAAAATTTATAAAGTGAGTGTCGGACTACGCGCAATGTAGGGTTCTGAAGTTGCCCAACACAATAATGTAGACTAAGAAGAGAGCTTTTATTGTTTCATAATATGAACATTTAAGCTATTTAACGTCAATTATGAATATATATACACACCACAGGTTCACCACCTACAAAAACTTTACAGTACATTTTAAAAGTTAGTGGACTATTACTCAAAAACTTGTATAGTCTTCCTAAAACACAACGGCGTTAAAAGGAAAACTATAACAGTAAGCCATGATAGTATTCCTTTTAATTTCATTAGGTATCTTTTCCCACCCCTAAATAATTCAGCAGAGGGAGGGGGAGACACTTGACTCTAACAAAAATTAGCACTTCAAAGCTGATTATTTTGCAAAATAGTCCCTAAATCGAAAATCCTATTCAACAATACCCCGCACTATAAGGTATGTGAGAAAAAATTTAACATTCCCACTTTACATGTAGGGGAGCTACCCTGAAAAAAAATATTTAAGATTTTGTGTTGCCACATTGTTGTTGTGACATAAATGTATATTCGTGCAAAATTACAGCTTTCTAGTTCTAAGGATCTCTGAGCTATCGTATGGACGGACAGACGGATGGACATAGCGAAACTAAAAGGGTTCCTAATTTACTGCGGAATCCTAAAAATGTAGAGAAATAAATATTTAGAAAACCACATTCAAAATTTAATGCATTTTTTGCGTTAGTTTTCATTCTGTGAAAAATAAAGCTACAAAAGACTTTCTCTGGACATAATACTCATTATACTAGAGTTTTGTAGGAGTCAGTACTATAAATCATATTCATAGGCATTCTATCAAATGGGCGCAATTAGCGAGATACTGCGCAAATGGTGGGCTTGTTACTATCGATAGTGCAGCACATCGCAAGATTGTTAAGGAGCATGTTAACCTATAGACGACCGGAATAAATATAGATGGCACCAGGATGCACAAATGCAAAATAATGAACGTTTCCATAGGATTGGTAAGGAAATACTAACTCCAACAGGTCATTATTAGTTCCATGATTTCCAGTCAGATCAGTCCCAACATGCAGTACCTATTTTAATCTAATCGATCATGGTAGGGACAAGATTGGATGATGTGTGAGGCAACAAAGCCACAGGTGGGCAACCCGTGACAAAATAGACACAAATCAAGACTTGGGCAAGTTCAGGAGATTATGATTAAAATTGAATATGAAGGTATCATTATATCACGGTAAGTTATTATTTACATTCAGATATTTGTAGTGAGCGTCATAATACTAAAAAAATAAAACACACAACATAAAATTAAAAATTTTAAAAACCCCGGACACTTCCTCAGACCGCCATTCTGCTACATATGCATCATTTTAAGAGCAAAACGTGAAAGGACCTGATGATCTTCGAAAAAGAATCTTGCAGCATCAGGTTATGGTTACTACGGTTTCTTACTCAATGAGCTTGAGTTGTTTTATTGCAAAGCTCCCATGGCTTCCAGCTCCACTATGTCACCGTGAAAATCATTTTGATTAAGAGTGTATGTAAAAATATAAAAATGAGACTCATGGGCTTATTTTGTTTAGTGCAGGAGTTCCATGGGCACTTTTTAGTTTCATTATCAAACCCTGTCAATCTCCTAGTAATAAAGACTAACCATATCAGCCCAATGTCCGATTGCCAATTTCCAGTTCCATCATTATTATGTCTTAGAAAACATCTGGGACATAATGTTTGCCAAAGTAAACTAAATTCACCCACATTCGATGGGTTTATCTAAATTTGCTTAAGTTTTCATGGACTTCTTCCAGCTGTATCATTAGACACTGGAAAACATCCTGCTTTAAAGTCCTTAAAAAAACGAATCAAACGAGACCAAAATTAATGGTGCTGCTCAATTTTCAACCATTCCTTCGTTACGTTCCCATGGCTTTCTTCCCACTTTATCGCAAGAACCTGGAAATCATCTCACACCAGATTATTTGTCAAAACAGAACAAATAAGTCCAAACGCGATGGGTTAATCTCGTTTAGTTTAAAGGATCCTCTAGCCACCTGCCAGATTACATTAATAGATTCTTAAAATTATTCAGCACCAAACAGTATGCCAAAACAAACACAATTAGCCACACTCGATAGGTTTATCTGGTTTAGCGAGATCTCAAGGACTTCTTCCAGGTTTATCTTCAGAAATTCCAAAGTTCTTATTAGAACGAACCAAATGAGCTCAAAATCGATGGCGTTGCTCAATTTAAAATTCAAAGTTTCCATAAACTTTCTGCTTCATTATAGGACCATCGAAATTATCTAGCACCAGGGTATTTCTCAAAACAGACCCAATGAGTCTAAACTCGGTGGGTTTATCTTGTTTAGATTAAAGGCTCCCATAGCTACCTTCAACTCCTACTATTAAATTAAGAAAAAGGATCGAGCACCAAAACTATGCCAAAACAAACCGAATCAACTCATACTAAATGGGTTTTTCTGGGTTAGCTTAGGATTTCTCATGGACTTATTCTTGCCCGATCATCTGACACCGGAAGTCATCCTGCTCCAAAGACTTTAAAAGAATAAATTAGAAGAGTTGTTAAATTTTAATTCGAAATTCCCATAACCTCCTTCCTACTTCATTATAAGACCCTGGAAGTCATCTAGTATTAGGGTATTTGTCAGAACAGAATAAACGAATTGGTTTTATCTTGTTTAGTTTAAAACTTATCATGGCCATCTTCTAGTTTCATCATCAGATCCTAAAAATTATCTAGCACCAAAGCATATATCAAAACAATTCAAATTAGCCGACACTCGATGAGTTTATCAGGATTTGGTTAGAAGTTGTTATAGACTTTTTCCAATTCTACATACATTAGCCACTGATAACCATCGTGTTTCAAAATCCTTATAAAAATTTACTCCATTTTATTCCAAAGTTCCCATAGCATACTTTCAGCTCCATCATGAGACCCTGGAAATCGTCTAGCACTAGAGTGCTCGTCCAAACAGAACAAATGAGCCCAATTTCGATATAATTTAGTTTAGGAGTTGTCATGGTTACCTTCCAGTTCATTATATTCACAAGACAATTAAGTGCTAATTCAAAAACATTACCTCGTTTAGTTTAGGAGTTAATTTTAGTTGCATTTTGAATCTGGATTCTTGAAGTTCCAATGTCACTTTTTCGGCCCAATCTTCAGAGCCTTATCATCGTGAGAAAGACTCACTATGACAAATGAAATGACTCCAAATTCAATTTTATTAGCAACTTCTGTCTGTGAGTTACAATGGCATTCTTATGGCTCAATCTTCAAATCTTCGACATTATATGTAATGGAAAGTAGACGTCAACAAAAATCCTTTTTTTATTATCGATAGGTAAGCGCTTAACCTCGATCTCGCCTGATGGTAAGCTAAGATGAGGCCTAAGATAAAACGCGCTTCCCTAGAAGGTACCTGTTCACTCTTCTTTTGAAGATCCCCAGATTGTACTCGCCCGGGAACACAGACTCAGGAAGCATGTTCCAGTCCTTTGCGGTTCGAATGAAGAATGTTGACTCGAAGCGCTTTGTCCGGGTACGTGGAACGTCCACCATGTAACAATGCCTAGAATCTGTGCGCCTCGGCGATTGATAGAAAAACGGGGATGGCGGAATTAAGTCATGCAATTCCGCAGCGCACTCTCCATAGTGTATTCGATAAAAAACCGATAAACTAGCCACTCTGCGGCGATGAGCGAGGCACTGAAGTTTTTTGCCTACCATATCATCGTCGTTTATGAGCCTCTTGGCACGCCTCTCTATCGCCTCAAGTGTCTTCAGCTGGTATTTAGCGAATCCATCCCAGAGGTGAGAGCAGTATTCCATGCACAAACGGACTTGTGCTTTATAAAGGTTAAGCAACTGTCGCGGACTGAAATACTGTCTCACCTTTGCCAGAATACCAAGCTTTTTTGAGGAAACTTGGGCTTTAGATTCGATGTACGAGCCAAAGTTGAGAGTAGGCGTTAACGTGACACCAAGGATCTCGAGGTGGTCAGTTATCGACACGGCCACACCCTGGAAAGACGGAGATAGATAGAGCGGACTCCGTTTAGCGGAGAATATACACGCCTGGGTCTTAGTTGCATTAAATTTGACCAAATTAGAATCGCCGCAATCGGAGACTGCCTGTAAGGCCAGGTACATATAATCGACCATTACCTCTCTGAGAGACCGGATCTGTGCCATACTGGTCTGCACACTGGATACATAACTCTCCACAACAGTGCTATCATCTGCGTACCCATAGATACCGGGCTTCAGCAGATTGTTAATGTGTAGCAGGAATAGAGTTGTGGAGAGAACTGATCCCTGAGGGACTCCGGCATTTATTTGGTCGGATGAGCAGCTGTCGACGACTACTCTAATCGACCGGCCACTCAAAAAATCTGAGATCCAGGCGCAGAGATCAGTAGGCAGACCATACGATGGAAGCTTGCCAATAAGACTATCATACCAGACCCTGTCAAAGGCCTTCGAGATAACAAGGGAGACAGTTAGTGCCTCACCATACTTCTCGATGGCCAAGCTCAAAATGTAGGTGGCATAAGCTAGGAGATCCCCAGTGGACAGATTTCGACGAAACCCGTATTGGCGGTCACTCAGTAGGTCGTTCGCTTCTAGGTGTGCCATTAGCCTACTGTTCAGTACACGCTCCATAGTCTTGCAGAGTATGGACGTGAATAATATTGGCCTATAGTAGGAGGGGTCGGCCCGACTGCCTTTTTTGGGCACAAGCTGTACGTTGGCAAGCTTCCATGATTTCGACACTTTTCCAGACGTCATCGAAAGGCGAAAGAGGCGTGTCAACACAGGAGCGAGTTCCATCCATCGGTATCTAGGTCCATCGAGACCAAACTTGACTATGTTGTCTTTTTTTACATTCTACGCTTGAGTTTCGGTATCACTTTTTCAGCTCCATCTTTAGATCCTAGTCATCATGAGCACTAATCAAACTTAGTAGATGTAGAAACAAAACCAATGAGTTTAAACAAGGTTGTCTTGTTAAAACTCTGCGTCAGAGAGTTCCAGTCTCTACTTCCAGGCTACATCATGAGCTCAATAGGATGATACCATAGTGTAGTATTGTGATTGAGCTTTTACAAGTCAGCCAAGTTTTTCTACAAACAGATATCAGAAAGTCGTTAAGAAGTGGCTTGCAATATTTAGAAAATTAATTATATACACGACCATTGCCAGTTAAATAGATATTGATGATCTTCTAATGAGGATCTTAAAGTATCACGTCAAGATTACCATGTTTTTAGAATTTTTGTCTGTTTGTCTGTTTGTCTGTTTGTCTGTTTATCTGTTTGTCTGTTTGTCCGTTTGTCCGTTTGTCCGTTTGTCCGTTTGTCCGTTTGTCCGTTTGTCCGTTTGTCCGTTTGTCCGTTTGTCCGTTTGTCCGTTTGTCCGTTTGTCCGTTTGTCCGTTTGTCCGTTTGTCCGTTTGTCCGTTTGTCCGTTTGTCCGTTTGTCCGTTTGTCCGTTTGTCCGTTTGTCCGTTTGTCCGTATGTCCGTTTGTCCGTTTGTCCGTTTGTCCGTTTGTCCGTTTGTCCGTTTGTCCGTTTGTCCGTTTGTCCGTTTGTCCGTTTGTCCGTTTGTCCGTTTGTCCGTTTGTCCGTTTGTCCGTTTGTCCGTTTGTCCGTTTGTCCGTTTGTCCGTTTGTCCGTTTGTCCGTTTGTCCGTTTGTCCGTTTGTCCGTTTGTCCGTTTGTCCGTTTGTCCGTTTGTCCGTTTGTCCGTTTGTCCGTTTGTCCGTTTGTCCGTTTGTCCGTTTGTCCGTTTGTCCGTTTGTCCGTTTGTCCGTTTGTCCGTTTGTCCGTTTGTCCGTTTGTCCGTTTGTCCGTTTGTCCGTTTGTCCGTTTGTCCGTTTGTCCGTTTGTCCGTTTGTCCGTTTGTCCGTTTGTCCGTTTGTCCGTTTGTCCGTTTGTCCGTTTGTCCGTTTGTCCGTTTGTCCGTTTGTCCGTTTGTCCGTTTGTCCGTTTGTCCGTTTGTCCGTTTGTCCGTTTGTCTGTTTGTCTGTTTGTCTGTTTGTCTGTTTGTCTGTTTGTCTGTTTGTCTGTTTGTCTGTTTGTCTGTTTGTCTGTTTGTCTGTATGTATGTCCGGGGTAAACTCAAAAAGTACTGCATGGATTTACTTCAAATTTTGCATGAATATTACTGACAGGTCGGGTCAACATATAGGCTACATATTAGTATTTATCACGCTATCACCTAGCGGCCAGGTGCGGTGCGGAGTAAACGAAGTCCGCGCGGACGAAGTCGCTGGCAGCAGCTAGTTATTAATAATTTCATAAAATATCAATGTATGTGTTTTCAATATAATAATAATGTACAGTTTTATGTTAACGATGACTATATCATGTAGAGAAAATTGGTCAATTAATTAAAGCGCGACCGCCGAGTTTAGGTATAAAAAGTAAAGTACATACACAAGATTGTCTTCTGTTGTCTCTATTCTGTGTATTAACGTTAGAGCATTTGATAAAATGGCGTATTGTAGTAGGTAAAACATTAACAATGGAAACATTAACAATGGAAGGGAAAGCAACCACAGATAAAAATATGTAAGCAAACAGGGACATGAAAACACTTAAGATATAGGCATAGTACCTATATTATATCTAACTAGCTGTTGCCCGCGACTTCGTCCGCGCGGACTTCGTTTACTCCGCACAGCTCCTCCCCCGTAGGTGATAGCGTGATAATATGTAGCCTATATGTTGACCTAACCTATTAGTAATATTCATGCAAAATTTGAAGTAAATCCATGCAGTACTTTTTGAGTTTACCCCGGACCTACATACAGACAAACAGAAAAAAAATTTAAAAACTATATTTGTGGCTTCGATATCGACTGTAGATCACGCCCCAAGTATTCTTTTAAAAAAATATTCAATGTACAGTTTTGACTTTCCTACGATTTTATTATATGTATAGATTACCTTTTTAGGGTTCCGAAGTAAACTAGGAAACCTTATAGTATCGCTATGTCCGTCCATCTGCACGATAGCTCAGAGATCCTTATTACTTAAATACTAGAAAGCCGCATTTTGGCACGAATATACATATTAGTCACGTCAACAAAGTGGTTACATAGAATATTGAGAAATATTTTTTTCCCTCCCCCACATGTAAAGTGGGAATGTTAATTTTTTTCTCACTACCCCATTGTGTACTGTGTAGGGTATTGTTGGATAGGTTTTCAAAAAATATTGTAGGTTTGTGAAAACAAATTTTCGTTCAAGGCACTCGCTTGTAAAATATTAAGCTTTTAAGTGCTAATTTTTGTTAGAGTCAAGTGTCACCCTAAGTGAGCTAAACAGTTGGTTTGGGGGGGGGGTCATGGTAGTAGTAAATATAATGAAGTTACGAGGGAAACTGTCACGGCTTAGAAGGCTTTACAAGTCCAGTATCAAGCCATCATTTGACGACTGAATTGCATCTAATACTTCACAGCTTGTATGCAGTAGAGAAAGGCTCCCTATGTAAATGAGCCCAAAATGACTGAAAATAAGCTGTACAGACGTTTATTTACACTATTATTTGATAACCAATGCAGACAAATGTTGTAACAAATACTCAATATTGCAAAAAAACTCTAATTTAAGCGAATAGAGTACTACTGTTATGCGTTGAATGTGTGAATTGTAACAATAATAATAAAAAAGATAGATATAAAAAATAAAAAAAGCACGCACTAAAATATATATAATAGACTTCAAAATTACTGCAAACGCAAAAGCAGCAGTGCTTAAAATATTATATTAAGACATAAAAAACCTGCCATTCAAATAGCAATGTATTTTTTATATCATAAGATAGCAAACAAGCAAATGAGTATTCTAATGGAAAGAGACAATCATCGCCTAAAGACATCAAAGATATTAATAGTGTGTTGCTATCTTGTGTGAGGTCTAATGACACATTCATAAGCTTACCAGCTACCTTACCCTCCACACTGGAACACAACAGTGACAAGCTCTGACTCTAATGAGGCAGGAAAAGGTAAGGCGGTGGTACCAGATCCGGGCGAGACAATGCAGAATACTAACACCTAGTGGCGACGATGATAGTGACTCGCATAGCCAATCAGTCGTCTTTTACGTCCCGCCTGGCAGAACGGACGGCCTATTCTCCAAAGGAGTCGTAAAAGGCGACCGATTGGCTATCGAGTCACTACCATCGTGGCTACTAGGTGGTAGAGTTCTACATTGTCTCGCCCGGTTCTGGCACCACCGCCTTACCTATTCCTGCCACAATAGCGTCAGTGCTTGTCGCTTTCGTGTTCCAGTTTAGAGGGTAAGGAAGCCGGTAAACTTATGCATGTGGCATTAGACCTCAGCACAAGATAGCAACGCACCATTAACATCTTTGGTGTCTATAGGCGATGGTTAGCTTATTCCATCAGGAGACCCATCTGCTTATTTGCTATCTTATGATATAAAAAAAATATATAAAAAAAGAGTCCGAACGAACACGGGGTAAAAATGTAACGTTAATAATATCTTTGGTTTCTATAGGCGATGGTTATCCCTTTCAGTCAGGAGAAGCATCTGCATTTTGGTTGTTTATCTTATGAAATAACATAAAATTAATAATACGTAAATATTACACAGGTCGGCCGGTAAGATAAACTTTCAACTCGATGGCCAATAATTGTTAAAACACAACCAAAATATTTACATCACATTCTGCGAGTTACATCTGAATTTATTATCCTGACAAAGGAATAAATTCAAAGAATAAATTCTATTTTTTTTAGAAATCAACCACAACTGTCATTAACAAATGATACCAAAGTTATGATAAGCATTAAGGATTGGAATTTTCTTCCTAAAGTGGTATTTTCAGAGCATAGCTACGTCGAGAAATGTAAACAATCTTAAATTTATAGCCTGAGCATGCCTCAATATAAAGACACCTAATTCAGAGCAATATTAAAATAACTATGGTTGGGGTAAGTTTCCAAGAATTTTTTTTTACTTAAAATTAAACAAAAATTATCGCGCTGGATTATCTTCAGGGCAGGTATATTAAATCTAACGTCACCCATTCACCATCATTTTTCAGTTTGTCGGTTGGAGAGGTAGGTTATCCTTACAAATATTTTTTAAGGAGTTTGTTACTCTTTTGTTTGGGATCGATCACAAAACAATATTGCGTAGACTTTCACATGCGACCTCTGCAACGCTATTAAAAAAACTTTGTTAGCAATGGAATAATTTCGTTTAAGCTCCCAAGAAGCGAAAAAAATGTAAAAGAGCCCAGTAGCACAATTATTAACCCATGTCCACTATGCTTACCACCCACCGACCACACAGCCTATAGACGGCTAATGTTTGATTTTCCGTATTGAATGCATTCTGGCAACTAGCTGCAATGCCGTAATTGGGTAACTCAAGGTCACAGTGAAAGATAGTAATGTACAGAGCATCTGATTGGTCGACACTGATTGCCCAATCACTACTCATTGGCGCGTGGACATTACATCGGAACTATAAGTCAGATGTGTTGACACAATTCATTCGCCTATTATTAGGTGTCTATGGGCTGTGTGGTCGGTTTTACCACCATATCAGTAGCAAAATCAAAAGCACATAGTTTTACTCAATGCACCTTTTTCAGGAGCGCGACGGGGATTTCTAGATAGTTTTTATTCTAACCAACTTAAATAATTCAACATGATTACTGAATAGTTGATAGTTTGTCGATTGGCGAAATTAGTGGTGACTCGGTCACCTTGTTTTACCCACTAAATAATAGATACCGTTTACTTCTAGAAACAACTGGGACTTATAGCTTTACACGCTCCTTCAAAACATGATCATTTTGTCTACATGTTCTGCCACAACATTATGTTTCGCTGTCTTAGGTTAGCTGTAAGATATCTCTTATTAGGTATAAGCTCGTCTTTTGTACCGTTTTCATTTTTTATTCTCTGTTAAGTATTTTTTTGTGTACACTAAAATGTTAAATAAATGATCCTGTTAACTCAGATTCTGCACTTTTCGTGTTTTGGAAGTGTAACTCCGAAAAATCTCGATAAAATTTTAGAACTAACTAAAATCGAACTCAGTACCAAGAATCTAAGAGGACAATAAATTTAACTGTAGCAAACTCGGGCCCGATTTTTCAATGGCCAGTTAAACAACGAGATAACATAAAGTCCACAGTTAACAATATTTTAAATTTTTCAATTGACATATAGGCTCTAACGGTTAGTTAAATACTCTAAAAAAAAACTTAACTGTCCCTTTACATCCCAGTTAGCTCGTTAACTGTGGAGTAATTTGAGTTTCTAGCCAATGTGCGTGCTATATGTTTGTAGGTATATTCGTGTTTTTGCTTTTATACTGTAAAACTATGGATATTTTATTTTTTATTATTCTGCGATGATTTGCCACCAATTCGGTAAATAATCTCACTTCACTCTTGTGTTAGTACGGGTAAAAAAGTACATACCTATACTAAGATTTGCAGAAAGTGCGCGGTACACTATATTATCCATATTTTAAATAGTAACCAAAGTAGGTTCTTTGTGACACCAATAGAAACTATTCGAACAAATAAAAAACTTACACATACAACACATAGTTTTTGATTCGAAGTTCAAACGAAAATAAAATAATTACAAACAGACAAGTCAAGCGGACATCTGGTTACAATTTATGACTTACGTCGTATTATGACACCGGACAACACCTAACATTATTTCAAAGTTTTCTATTTCTTTCTAAAATCTGTAAACGTACATAAGCGTGTCTCGCTCTCACAGATGTGAGTGAAGCTAGTCACAACAAATCAGCCAGGTAGCTAACTGAATGTTATATGTGCTTTGAAAAATTTAAACATTTTATTCGTTTGTTATAATCTCAGTTAAAGGTATTGAATAGTTTGGTATCTGACGTTTTAAGTAGCTATTAAAAATTGGGCCTTATAAGGGTATATTTTAATTAATTATTTGGCTTGAAACGAAAGTACCACAAACAGTTTCTTGTGGTTAGCAAGTTCTTAGCAACAATGCTGAGAAAATTTAGCTAAGAATAAATACCAATAAAACTGAACCGTTATCAACAAAACTTAGCCCTGTGATATGGCTTCGGTGTAATTAGATTAAATAACAAAATATATTGTTTAAATAGTTTACTAGGTGGAAGAGTTCTTCATTGTCTCGCCCGGGTCTGGTACTACCGCCTTACCTATTCCTGCCGCAATAGCGTCAGTGCTTGTCGCTGTCGTGTTCCGGTTTGGAGGGTAAGGTAGCCGGTAAACTTATGCATGTGGCATTAGACTTCGTCACAAGATAGCAACGCACCATTTACATCTTTGATGTCTATAGGCGATAGTTGTCGCGAAAGCGAATAATTATCTGTTGAATTTATTTGTCATCTTGAATGACAACTGTCTGAAAGCGAATATATGTGTCAATGTCATTTGACATCTCAGATGACAAGTAAGTAATTTAAAATAGCAGCGGCAGAGCAGTGCCATTCCGGGACCAGACAGCACCGAGGTAACAGCGCAATTTGGTAAGTGACTTTAATTTGTACCAGTGTTGATATCAGATCTAACCATATCAATAAAATACCACACGAATCAGTCGGTCACATGAAACAGTTATCAGAATCAGTTAACCAGACCAGGTGACCATATCAGGTGATCAGATCAGTAAATCAGCAGCAGATCAGTCAGAACAGTTCAGAATACCAGACCAGGGTATTACAGTATGAATCAGTATCAGTTGAGCGAGGCTCGGGGTGGCTAGAGGGGAGGTTGGAGGCCACTGTGGGGACAGTTCCCACGATCAGACCAGTTTGTGGTATTATCAGATCAGTATGTGGTATCAGAGACCAGGCTCAGTTCATAATCAGACAATATGGTTAGATTGATATCATTTATCAGTCATTTATTGTGCATGTAAAACATTATACATATAAATCAAGTATCCAGGCAATCTATCAATCATTCGCCATACTGTAGGGTTTAGCATACGTGGCGACATGGTGGAGGTGCTGGGATAGATAAGCAATTATTTAAAATAATGTATTGTCTACCGTTATGCTCGTGACTGTATCTTATCAGGTTATTTTATTCAATAAATACTTTTATTAAAAGTATGTCGGTAGATAAAATAAAATACCAATACATGTACGCGACTTGCATTAAAATGCGTATGTCGGGAGTCGATATTAAAATAATTATTTAGTTTTCGCGAGTGTATATTTAAAATTTATTAGAATCTATATTACAAAAGTTCCTAAATGTAATCTAAAGTTAATTTCCAAAATGCCGTTTGTGGAATAATAGAAATCAACATGTAAGTAACATTTTCTTATAGATTACGTCAACTTTTATTGTAGATTACGTCATTTGTATTAACAAAATTTTAAAATCGTTAAATTGTATATACATAATTATAAAACAGATCTTTATAAAAGAATATAAATGATCATATTATTTTTATCGCTGCACTGCTATAGTTATGCTTTTTACGAAAACAAGTGTAGTTTCAAACAATTAGTTTATTCAGGTTTGAAATTATTGGATATGAACATGAATAGATTAATAAAATCATTATGAAATGTTGGGCATACCGACAGATTTCAAAGAAAGTTATGTAATAAACTATAGGTAATGAATATGAACTCGTTGTTGCCTATGGAACTGTGTACCACCCAATTTAAAATTTAACGTACAGTTCAATTGTGTTTTATACATTTTAATTTATTTATGATGTAATATGGTAATAAATTAATGAAATTCTATAAATATAAATTGCTTACTAAAATCGATTCTACACGTTTATCTACTGTTAGTAAAATAATTTATACTCTTTATTGTATTAAAACTATTGGGTATTAGCAACGTTAAAATATTAATAGATTATATACGTGGTTTATAATATAAATGACCAAATTCTACGGGTACTGTGGGTTAGTTTAAATATTTTTAAACCCAGTTACGCGATTTAGACAACATACAAACGCGTGTAAAACTCCTTTTGATAAAATACTTGATAGAATTAAATTTGTTTTAGAATTTCGTCGTTTTGGTATACACGAAGGTTAATTTGGCTTATGTGGGTGTGATTTAAAATGGAAGACGCTATTAAGACTCGTTTAAATTTGATTTATGAATCGGTGCATTTGTGCATGGAATCAGCTCAGTGTGCCCTAACGAAATTGAGCGATAGTGATGCCAGTATTAGTGAGATAGAATTAATTAATATTCAGTTAAAGGGTGCTACCCAAAGATTTGTGTCAGAAATACATAATTATTGCAAATTGATTAAGGAACCGAATTCTGACCTGATAAGAGAATATACATCAATTCAAATACAGGCAGAGAACTTATTTGGTGAAATTGATTTTAGAATCATGCAAAACAGTAGGGATAGGATGAAAGTATCTAATGATGCCTTAAGCAGTAAACTACCAAGAATGGAATTAGCAAAATTTGACGGGGATGTTCTAAAATGGTATCAGTTTTGGGACCAGTTTTCATCAAACGTAGACAGTAGGAATATTAGTGATGTTGATAAACTACTATATTTACAATCAGTTCTGGAGGGCAACGCAAAACAAGCGATCGAAGGGTTAGATACAACGAATAAAAATTATCGTATAGCTGTTGATACATTGAAGGAGAGGTATGGGAAACCTAGTTCTATTATAGATGCTCATTATGTAGCATTATATCGAATTAAAACCGCGCCATCAAATAAAATAGTGGAATGTAGGCAAGTTCTTAATGAAATTGAAAGACACCTAAGGGTACTTGGCTCTTTAGGTGAAGATGTTAATCACAACCATTTAAGAGTTATGATTATAGATTAATTCCCAGAAGATATAATTTATGAATTAAGAATGAAAATGACCGGTCAAGAGGAAACGATTAATAACATAAGAAAAATTTTAGAATACATTATATCGGCGAGAGAATCATCAAACAGATTAAGGAAAGTGACTTTACAAGAAAGAGATGAAAACGGAAAAGATAATTTTACTATAGGCGCTTTACATATTAGGTCAGATGAAATAAAAAGTAATAAATCAAATAAATTTATAACTCCTAGTAAAAATAAACCTAAATATAAATAATTTAATAACCAATTTAATAGAAATTATCAAACGGTATCTTCAACTAGAAAGAGACACGGTACCAATTTAGATCGTAGTTACGAACCACCGAAAAAGAAAATTATCAGGTGTATATTTTGTAACCAGGATCATTTTAATGATGATTGTAATACATATACCACAATACAGGAAAGGAAGTCTAAATTAGGAAATCGTTGTTATAACTGCTTTATTGACGGTCATAGAGCTAATAAGTGTCATTCTAAGCGCAAATGTAGGCACTGTAACAAATTTGGGATCCACAACCGAGCCTTATGTCCAGTAAAATTATCACAACCTGAAAAGGATGTATCAACTTATAATTTACACATAGGATTACACATTAATACTACATTATTACAAACCTGCTTAGTAGATGTCAGTAGTACAGAAACTGAATTAACACAACAGTGCAGAGTTTTACTTGATAGCGGACGTCAGCGTTCATATATAACGGAGTCCATAGCAAACTTTCTAATATTAACAATTGTGGATAAGGTTAATTTGTCCATATTTACTTTCGGTGCAGTATCGCCGCGGGAAATTGAGAGTTCAGTTGTAAAATTCAAACTTACAAGAACGGGGGTAACGAGGTTTTTATATGCAAATGTTGTACCTCATATTACAAATGGTGTATCGGCGCCCAATTTTAGAAATCCTGAAAGAATTTGGAATGACGCTAGATTAAGAAACCTTACTTTTGCAGATGATGGTTCTAGACGTGATAACATTGATATTTTAATTGGTAATGATTATTATAATTCTTTCGTACATCAGGAAAGAATTTCTATCACAGATGAGTTGTTTTTAGTGAATTCAGATTTCGGCTGGGTTTGGGCGGGTCAAGTTGGTCCAGTTCAGAGTAATCCCGATCAGTTAAGTGTGTTGACGTATTATCAATCAAACTCGGGAATTGATAATAATTTTAATGAACCTGATCTTCCTCTAAAGTCGGATGATATTACAAGGCTATGGGACCTTGAATCAATAGGCATTAACGATCCTCCAAAGAGTACGCATGACGAAGAGGCTATCATACAGTTTAATGAAACCATTCAGTTCAGTGAAAACAGATATTATGTCAAATGGCCTTGGACAGAATTCCCACCAAACCTACCAGATAATTTGGGACTAGCTTGGGGCCGGCTTAACAGTCTGTTAAAACGTTTAGAAAGATCAGAAGTTAAAGCTTACGATAAAGTAATTAAAGATCAGCTACAAAATGGAATCATTGAAATAGTCCCAAACCATATCGTTACGAAAACACATCCAGTTCATTACTTACCCCATCACTGCGTTTACAGTAGAGATAAGCCTAATAAACTTCGTATAGTGTACGATGCTTCGTCAAAATCTGTGGGCAATCGCAGTCTCAACGAATGTTTATACCGTGGACCCTTAATGCTAGAAGACCTTACTCGACTGCTAATTAAATTTAGACAGCACCCTATAGGAATAGTAGCAGACGTGGAAAAGGCATTTTTACAGTTAGGCCTTCAGACTACAGACAGAGACGTAACGCGTTTTTTGTGGCTCAAGAATACACTTTATGGCCCAAGTCAAGATAATATCTTGTACCTACGATTTTGTCGTGTTCCATTTGGAGTAATTTTTAGTCCATTCTTACTTAATGCCACTATAAGATTTCATCTCAATAAAACTAACAGTATTCGAATGCATTAAATAGCAAAAGATATTTACGTTGATAATATAGTCACAGGAGTCAACACGATTTCAGATGCTTTAATGCTATATAATGAATGTAAACAAACATTCGATTCTTTATCTATGAATTTACGTGAATGGAATTCGAATTCAAAGCTACTAATATGCAATATACCAAATGAGCTCAGACAAAACAATAAACAAGTAAAGATATTAGGAGTAATGTGGGATGTTGATCAGGATAAGCTAAATTTAAATATCACTACTATTAACACAAATAACATAGAAACAAAAAGAAATATATTGAAATATGTTGCCTCTGTTTATGATCCTTGTGGCTTTGCAGTTCCCATAATGCTATCAGCAAAATTATTTTTTCAAAGGTTATGGAAAGAAAAAGTTAAGTGGGATGTGAAGTTAAGTAATGAACTACTTACTTTCTGAATGGAATAAAATACAGTCAAAATTTAGTTACTTGGGAAATATAAATGTAAATCGCTGTTATACATATGGTTTAGATACAGGTAAAACTAGAAATAACATAGAGTATGAATTACATTGTTTTACAGACGCTTCTATGGAAGCCTATGCAGCTGTGATATATTTACGCAGTTCTTTATGCACTAATAATATTGTCAGTTTTGTTATTGGCAAGTGCAGATTAGTGCCTTTAAAGAATAAAAATAATTTAGGAATTCCAAAGCTTGAACTATTGGGAGTACTCATAGGTTGTAGATTAATGAATTACGTTGTAAAATCCTTAAAGATAAACGTCAAGCGTCAATTTTTATGGACGGATAGTTAGGTGGTTTTGAGCTGGTGTAAATCTGAAAAACTACTTCCACCATTTGTATCACGAAGAATTGCAGAAATAAAACAAAATAAGACATTACAAATTAGATATGTACCAACTAAACATAACCCAGCAGATGTAGCTACACGACCAGAACGAGTAGATTTTTATGATCATTGGATTAGAGGTCCAAGCTTTCTATCTCTAGGACCAAAGCAATGGCCCAAAAGTCTTGCTTATGACAGTAGCATAACTGAAGTAAAGAGTTTTTTGGCCGAGGAGGGTCTTTCGAATACAGAAAAAATAGAAGAAATTAAAGAAACAGGCAATAATAATGTAGATAGTGAAATGAGAAAAATTCTTGAGACTCAGCTAAAACATTTTCCAAGAGAGGTAAAAGGGTGTGAAACGGATTTATCTAGAAACCTTAAGCTATACAAGGATACATATGGAACCTTAAGATGTAAAGGAAGATTTAAATATTCTAATTTGACACATGATCAGAAAGAACCCATCTTACTCTCAAAAGATTCAGAATTCACGCACAAAATTATTCGCGATTTACATGAAAAGAACTTTCACGTTGGCGTCTCACATACTTTGGCTTTATTAAGAAAGAGATTTTGAGTTCCACAAGGTAGATCAATAGTTCAAAAGGTAATCCGAAGATGTAAGCAATGTGTAAAATATGGAGGAGGTCCATTTAAATTACCAGCCATGCCTGATCTACCTGAAGAGAGGGTGAAATTATATTTACCTTTTACTTTTACAGGTTTAGATTATTTTGGTCCTCTTTTTGTTAAAAGCACTTCTAGTGAGAAGCGTTGGGTATGTCTGTTTACATGTTTGACTATTAGGGCTATTCATTTAGAAGTAGTAAAAGACTTGTCCGCAGAAGAATGTCTATTAGCCATAAGAAGATTCATAGCAGTACGAGGTGTACCTTCTCTTATTATATCGGATAATGCTACCCAATTTAAACTTACAGCTGACGTAATTATTTCAGACTACTGTATTAAGAATAACGTGCGTTGGAAATTCATTCCTGAATTAGCTCCATGGTTTGGTGGTTTTTATGAGCGCTTAATAGGCATAGTTAAACATTCTTTAAAGCGGACTTTGGACAAACACGTTCTGAATCATGATCAATTGTGCACCTTAATGAAAGAGATCGAAGCAGTCATCAATACTCGACCCTTAACTACAGTAGGTAGTGACTTGGAACACATATTGACCCCAGCTGATTTTTTACGTGTCGGAGGGGCATTAACAGCTAATATATCAGATCAAGATTTCCTAGAATCAGCTACGGTGACGAAAACTAATCTTATTGACAGTTGGAAACGTGGTCAGGTTATTCTTCGTGAATTTACTAAAATGTTCCAAAATCAATATTTAACCAGCTTGCGAGAGCGTAAAGATAAGCATCGCCAACCGCGAGTCATCGTTAATAGAGCACCAAGATTGGAGGTAGTGGTACAAATCAAGGCAGACACTAACAGGGCACACTGGAAAGTTGGCAAAATTACCGATTTGCAGAAGGGGTTAGACGGACAGATCAGAGTGACAAAGATAAAGGTACCATCAGGTGAAGTTTATACTGGTTCAGTTGGCCACTTGTTCCCCTTGGAAATAGACGATCAGGACAAACCTTTACCAGACGCTGACAATCCCACACCTACCCCAAGAACCAATCAGAATAGCCAAATTAATGAATCAGACGAACTAGCTACCAAATATGATTCAGAAAACACAGAGCCGACCGAAAACCGGTCTATCAGGTCTTCTGCTAAAAGGGCAAGGGAGCTGTGTGGCAGTGGACATCTCAGTTGCTGTCACTTTAATTTCAATCAATTCTTAGCTTAATTATATTGCATAATTATAACAGGGTTGTTTTCTTTGCCCCTGGTGGGAGTGTCGCGAAAGCGAATAATTATCTGTTGAATTTATTTGTCATCTTGAATGACAACTGTCTGAAAGCGAATATATGTGTCAATGTCATTTGACATCTCAGATGACAAGTAAGTAATTTAAAATAGCAGCGGCAGAGCAGTGCCATTCCGGGACCAGACAGCACCGAGGTAACAGCGCAATTTGGTAAGTGACTTTAATTTGTACCAGTGTTGATATCAGATCTAACCATATCAATAAAATACCACACGAATCAGTCGGTCACATGAAACAGTTATCAGAATCAGTTAACCAGACCAGGTGACCATATCAGGTGATCAGATCAGTAAATTAGCAGCAGATCAGTCAGAACAGTTCAGAATACCAGACCAGGGTATTACAGTATGAATCAGTATCAGTTGAGCGAGGCTCGGGGTGGCTATAGGGGAGGTTGGAGGCCACTGTGGGGACAGTTCCCACGATCAGACCAGTTTGTGGTATTATCAGATCAGTATGTGGTATCAGAGACCAGGCTCAGTTCATAATCAGACAATATGGTTAGATTGATACCATTTATCAGTCATTTATTGTGCATGTAAAACATTATACATATAAATCAAGTATCCGGGCAATCTATCAATCATTCGCCATACTGTAGGGTTTAGCATACGTGGCGACAATAGTTGACTCTTTCCATCAGGAGACCCATCTGCTTGTTTGCTATCTTACTATATAAAAAAAAGCTTTACGGACAATATTCCTTAATTATAATAATATAAATTGTACAAGATGTAAATGCGAAGACACATTAAGGAAAGCAGTTAATTGAACACAATGCCTCTAGATATCTTTCTGCCCAAGTTAACTATATCATTCTTACTTGTGAAGAAAACATAAATTCACCTTTGAATATACAGTTAAGATACGCATTACATTGAACATGAAGCCTGTACGCATCTTTCTGTTCAAATGCACGATAATAACTTCTGAAAAAAACATATCTTCATCTATGAAAATACAGTTTATACAAGCAGTATCTAGAACAAAGTCTTTTTTTTATAGAAGAGGGGGCAAACGAGCAAGAGGTGCACCTGATGGTAAGTGATCACCGCCGCACATGGACATCTGCAATACCAGAGGTCTTGCAGTTGCGTTGCCGGCCTTTTAAGAATGACTAAGCTCTTTTCTTGAAGGTCCCTATGTCGTATCCGTTCGGAAATACCCCTGCCGGTAATTGATTCCACAACAGAGTAGTGCGAGGCAAAAAGTGTCGGGAGAAACGCACAGTTGTGGATTTCCAGACATCGAGATGGTGAGGATGGAACTTTAAATTTTGACGCGATGTCCGATGGTGGAATTCAGCGGCAGAAATTATTCCAAAAAACTCGTCGAAACACTCCCCATGATAAAGACGATAGAAGACGCAGAGTGACCCTACATCTCTGCGTAATGCCAAAAAGTCGAGCTGTTCCGAAATAGCCTGGTCGTCAACGATTTGAACCTTTCTACGCTGTATGCGATCAAGAGGAAGAAGCTGGTATTGGGGAGCTCCGGCCCAGAGGTGAGAACAGTACTCCATGTGAGGCCGAATCTGTGCCTTATAAAGTTGATGGCGATGGGCCGGCAAAAAGTACTGTCTCGCTCTGCTGAGCACATCGAGCTTTTTAGAGGCTAATTTAGCCTTGCATTACAAATGACCGCAAAACTGAACGTAATTCGATATGTCGACTCCCAGGATTCCGAGACTAGCTGAGGCTGTCAGGAGAGTATCCCCAAATCGAGATGATAATAATAATAATAATATAATAATAATAATAATAATATTTATTTGCAAGAAATAGGGTTACAAAGTACAAGATACGACAAAGGGTGTCTTTTTTGCGGTGAACACGCAAAGCTGTGTCCTCTTGGGGTTAAAAGTAACCAGGTTTTGGCGACCCCATTCCGAGACATCGGTAAGTCGATTCTCGACTTCAGACACAAGCTTGTTTCGATACTCTTCGACGTGTTCCCGAGAAATACCGCTTCGGCCGGAGTATGTAGCATCACCATGGTGGTGCTGGTGCTCTTCTAAATACTTAAGGAGCTGACAGTTGATGATCGTATCCATAATTTTGGAGAACAAGGAGGTTATGGCTATGGGCCGATAGTTAGATGGATTAGAGCGATCTCCTTTTTTAGGGATGGGATGAACCAAAGCTGTCTTCCATGAATTCGGTACCACGCCGAGTGAGTAGGAGAGCCGGAATAGGCGTGTTAATACTGGCGCCAACTCTGGAGCATACACTTTTAGCACGATCGGTGGGATGCTATCCGACCCACTCGACTTGTGGATGTCCAAGGAAAGTAGTGCTTTACGCACAGATGACTGCCGAAATTGTAGTTCTGGCATGGAACTATCACACTGCGGGATGGTAGGCGGTGCGTTCCCTTGGTCATCCAGAGTCGAGTTGGCCGCAAAGAAGGAGCCCAGGAGATCGGCCTTCTCCTTTGCGGTATGGGCCAAATAGTCATCGTCTCCGTGCAAAGATGGAAGAGAGGGCTGTGCGAAATTCCCTAAGACAGCCTTGGCGAAAGACCAGAACGCACGGGCCCCTGAAGGTAGGCGAACTAATTTCTTACCAATTCTGCCTATGTGTTCAGATTTTGCCTTGGCGATAGCTCTTTTGAAGTACCTCGAGGCGGAATTGTACTCCTTACGTAATATGCTATTTTTTTCGTCACAAGATGTGGACGCAGCAGCCCAAGCCCGGTAGCACTCCTGCTTTCGGCGTGAAACCGTTTTACAAGAGGGACCAAACCAAGGCTGAGACTTACCACCAATTGGTACCGCAGAAAATGGAATGAAAATTTCCATGCCCTGCAGCACCACATCGGCAATAGAGTCAGCGACTACACTCGGATCATCCGGCGGGAAGCACAACTGCCCCCATGGATAGGGCGCAAAAAAAAGACCGCATCCCGTCCCAATCTGCTGGCCTATAGTGCCAAACGCGACGAAAGCCTACTAAAGGAGGCCGTGATAGGCGCGAAACCGGCACTTTACTCCGGATCAGGCAGTGGTCTGACGAACCAAGTGGGACGACCACAGATACCTGATAATGGTCCGTATGAGAGGTCAGCAGAAGGTCCAACAGTGAAGGCGTATGGTCATCCACATCGGGAACTCGCGTGGGCGAAGTTACCAGTTGTGTAAGACCATACGCCAAGGCAAAATCGTGAACAGACCTCCCCGCATGATCGTTGGTGCGCGAACAAAGCTATTCGGCGTGGTGGGCATTAAAATCGCCCAATATCACGATCTCTGCGGACGGGGTCTGCTCTAACACGAAATCTACAGCCGTTTGTAAATGCTCAACGAGCCGGTCAACTTCAGTATTCCCGCTATGGGACCTGTACAGGAACGCGTAGCTGCGTGGATGGTCGTCGCAAGCTTCGCGTAACCAGAAGATGGATAGGTCCTGACCTTTAAGTCTGCCGAGGCGCCGGTAACAGATATCTTCTCTGACGTATGCGCACACACCAGCGGTACAAAGGAATGTTCCAGTTTGTACCCCGGGTAGGAGAGGTAGGAAGTATCAGCCGGAGAAGATATGTGTCTCGGTCAAGAAGAGCAAAGCTGGCTTCGCCATCTCGAGATGGTAGTGGACGGCGTTCAAGTTGGAATGAAGCCCCCTAATATTACAGAAATCCACAGTAAGCGTGGTAGGGGGTGTCATGGATTTCTTTCTTTGTCTGCCCCGGACAGGATTGTTTGTGAGCGCAATTTTGTCCCCCCCCGCCCAGAATACGCAGGGCAGCCTGAGCATCCGTTCCCAGGTCCCCAGGTCCACCATCCGCAAGGTTCCCAGGTCCAAGAAAAGCTCGGTTCCCAAGATATGGGTTTGTGAAAAACCGAGCTAAGCTCGGTCAACCAGATATTTTTATATAATATATTATATAACCTTTTTTCACAACATAAAATATTTGTAACAATACTAATTGTACTAATATGAATATACAATTGCCGTATCCAGTAAATTGAACATAAATCATCTACACATCTATTTGTTTAAGTTTGTTGTGCGTTTTAGCATTTTTGTATATATTAAATACTAATCTTATTTACAATAATTTATCGGAATATTTACTTGGGTAGAAAACCAATCATGGACGTAGGACTGATATAATTTTATTTAAATATATGTACGAAAAAAAATATTTTTTAATATTATTAGATAGCAAATTCAGAGAAACAGGACATTTTTGCACTCCATTTTAATTTTGTAACTGATCAAGAAATATGTTTTAAAACCATTTTCTGAACATAATATCAATGTGTCAAATGTTAAAATTCTTGTCTATTACGATGCACGTAACGTATAACAGACAGAAATTCCGTATTTGTAACTTTATTATGCGTTAACGTACAAAAAAGAAAATCTAAGAAGTGTAATCCTACAAGCATTAAAATGAATCTTCTCCCGTGTTTGTCCCCGGTTCCATTAAAGAATAGGCTAAATGCCGTTCCACCGGCAGGTTGTTGAAGGCGACCGATTGGCTATGCGAGTCACTACCATCGTGGCTACTAGATGGTAGAGTTCTGCATTGTCTCAACCGGGTCCGGGTGGTACCACCGGCTTACCTATTTCTGCCGCAATAGCGTCGGTGCTTGTCACTATCGTGTTTCGGTTTAGAGGGTGAGTTACGGTTTAGTAGATGTAGTAGAGTACTTACGGTTTAGTAGCCGGTAAACTTTAAACGGTATTAGACCTCGGCACAAGATAGCAACGCACCATTAACATCTTTGGTGTCTATAGGCGATGGTTAGCTTATTCCATCAGGAGACCCATCTGCTTATTTGCTATCTTATGATATAAAAAAAATATATAAAAAAAGAGTCCGAACGAACACGGGGTAAAAATGTAACGTTAATAATATCTTTGGTTTCTATAGGCGATGGTTATCCCTTTCAGTCAGGAGAAGCATCTGCATTTTGGTTGTTTATCTTATGAAATAACATAAAATTAATAATACGTAAATATTACACAGGTCGGCCGGTAAGATAAACTTTCAACTCGATGGCCAATAATTGTTAAAACACAACCAAAATAATTATATCACATTCTGCGAGTTACATCTGAATTTATTATCCTGACAAAGGAATAAATTCTATTTTTTTTAGAGATCAACCACAACTGTCATTAACAAATGATACCAAAGTTACGATAAGCATTAAGGATTGGAATTTTCTTCCTAAAGTGGTATTTTCAGAGCATAGCTACGTCGAGAATAGCGTCGGTGCTTGTCGCTGTCGTGTTCCGGTTTGGAAGGTAAGGTAGCCGGTAAACGTATGCATGTGGCATTAGACCTCGCCACAAAACAGCCACGTATCATTAACATCGTTGGTGTCTATAGGCGATGGTTGACTCTTTCTATCAGGAGACCCGTCTGCTTGTTTGCTATCTTATGATAAAAAAAATAGAGATATAGGAAAATCTTATTTAAGAAAAAGAAAAATAGACAACAAGTGAAAATACAGCGAACGTAAACCCAAAAAAAACTCTAAAATTTAGTGTATAGTAAGCTGAGGCTAAAGGGAGGCACAAAGCTAGAATGTAATAAATTATCGCAAGATGAAAGGGAGAAGATATTTAAAATCTATTATAATGACTATAATATACACACGCATTACATACTTCAGAGATTATTTTTTAATAGTTTTTGTTAATTTTAATTTTTTCCAATAAGATCAGACTCTTTTGAATAATCAGTTATGATAAATAATATGGTAATATTTATGTTTTATAATTTTGTCACTAACAAATATTATTTTCTTTTAGTTTTATTGCAAATATATTTTATACCCACATTTTAAGTATAACCTTATAACTATCTAAATAAATGCAAACTTTGTAATTCTGAAAGCGAAAAATGTGCAAATACTTAAGTCCATTTTGAACACTTTTCTGCATGCAATGGAAAATTTTTCTGCATTATTAAGTTGAAAGCGAGTTTATAATCACTTAAAATACTATATTAAAACCAAACACGTTTCTTAAAAAAAACAAGAGACGGTTTTTTCGTCCTCCTGCATAATTCATCACAGCGGAGTTACGATGTCTGATAATTAAGCCATCGCAATATTCGCTAGCTCTCATTAAAGTTCGTATGGAATAAACGTTTGACAAGCCATGGTCCACTTGGCTACTTATTAGTCCTAAATATCACCAATGCTTTAAATAACAATGGACAGGGAGTATTCATCACTTAACTCGGGGGCTTGGTAGACATTGGTGGCCACAGTATTCATATAATTTCATCTAAATCTATAACAGTGATCTGTTATAATAAATGACGTATCCATATACGACCATTGTGTATCTAGGCCTTAAGCTTTTCGTCAATGGGCAAGCCTTTGTTGCCTTTAGTCGAAAAAAAACCCTTTGAAGGGCTTCTCACCGAAGAACTAGATATTTCTAAATTAACTGGATGATTCCTTGTAATAAGAGTACATTACTAGAAAGGTACAAATTAAGATAAAACAGAAAGTAAAAAATAAAGTACCTATAATTAAAAAAAAGTTTTTAAAAACAAGCTTTTATTCAAAAGATGGATTGTATAAAACGAAAATATTAATTTTATGACAGGGTTGTGCCGATAAATATTATTCATACATTTAGAAAGACAAACATAATAAAGATCGATCTAAACTGTTATGTTATAAAATGTTATGATAAAATACTAGAAATAAATATATTATTATACCTAGTACTATTTAATTACCTAATACTATTTAATTACACCACTCAGCCATATTGTTAATTTGTCATTTTTAGAAGGGAACTTCCCGGAACGACTAAAAAAATCTATTGTAAGACCATTGCTTAAAAAAGGAGATAAGTTTGATTTGAATAATTATAGGCCTATTACTTTAATTCCAGTTTTCTCAAAAATTTTTGAAAAAGCTATGTATGAAAGACTTTATAATTATTTACTGGAATTTAAATTACTAAAAAATAATCAATATGGATTTAGGAAAGGTAGATCTACAACCTTAGCATGTTTTGAGTTAGTAAAAAGTATTACGGAATGCCTGAATACAAAAATGTATCCACTTTGTGTATTTTTAGATATGAGTAAGGCATTTGATTTTGTTTCACATAGAATTCTATTGACAAAGCTTGAAAAGTATGGCATCAGAGGAAAATCATTAGAGTGGATACAAAGTTATTTAGATAAAAGGAAACAATGTGTTGAAATTTCAAAAGTATGTGGCAATCATCAAAAAATATTTACTTCAAGTTATTGCTGTAGTGACTGTGGAATACCACAGGGAAGTGTTTTAGGGCCCTTGCTTTTTCTAATTTATATTAATGATCTCCCAGAAACTATCGAACATGAATCATTTTTATTTGCAGATGACACAACCCTCCTTATTAAATGTAAAAACAAAAATCTTTTAGTAAAGGAAACATCTGAAACCTTACTTAAAGTTTCAGAATGGTTTAAAAGCAACAATCTTAAAATTAACCTGAGTAAAACAAAAATAGTTGAATTTCAAACATATTACAGTAATAATATCATAAGTTCAAACATATTTTTTAACAATACCAATATAGAAAATACAGATAATACTAAATTTCTAGGAATATTAATTGACAAACATTGTAACTGGAAAGCACACATTGATTCCCTTTGCAATAAAATTGATAGATTTGTGTATGTTTTAAGAAGAATAAGAGAAATAGCAAACTTAAACGCTACCTTGTTAGCATATCATGGATATGTCTCATCTGTATTGCAATACGGAATCCCTATTTGGGGAAACTCAGTAGATTTAATAAAAATATTTAGAATACAAAAGAAATGTATACGTGCAATATGTAATGTGAATCAACTTTATTCTTGTAAACCACTTTTTAAAAAACTTAAAATACTACCATTACCTTGTCTTTATATCCTGGCGGTATGCGTATTTGTAAAAAAACATCAACACTTGTTTAAAACAAATGCTGAAGTATTAGGTAATACATATTTTAGGAATAGTGAAAAACTACATGTGCCCAGCCAAAGACTCCACATTTTTAAAATAAATGCCTATTGTATGGCAATTAATATATACAATCATATTCCTGATAGTCTTAAATCCTTACCTCTTAATAAATTCCGCAAACAACTATTTGATTTACTACTAGACAAATCTTATTATAATGTAAATGAATTTCTTGCTGATAAAATTAAATATTAATCTAATAATAAATCTTTTATTGTGTATAATTATAAAAAACGTTGTAATTAATAAATTTAAACTAACATGAATTAGAAATTACTCTTTTTAAATTACAAGTATGTAATTTATAAAATTGCATATTAAAAAATTTAGTTTATAAGGTAGAACATGTTGATATATATACATTAAATTGTACAACTTAACTAAATTGATACAAATTATCTATTATTTTTCTTCTGTGTTTAAACTTTGTAAAATGTCAATATTTTAATTAAACAAAATTAATTTTGTAATTCATAGAAATAAGTTGTGATGTCAATTAATGTGTGTAATTGTATCATGTAACTATAATTTAAAAAAAAAAAAAGCCCGCTGAGTTTCTTCCGCCGGATCTTCTCAGTGTGTGGCCGCGTTCCGATCCGGTAGTAATTGTAAAAATCGACTCACAACCTTTGTTAGTTTAATGATAAATAATTATAATTTTAAAATATTTGCACACCATATCATGGTAGAATATGTTGGTAACTTAATCAAATTTTAATAACTTGTAACTCCCATATTCTGGCAAATAAATGATTTCTTTCTTTCTTTCTTTCTTTCAAATATTTGCAAAAGCTTGCAGCGCGTATAAAATATTTCTTGATCGATATACTATAATAAAAGCTTGTTTAAAAAACGTTTTTTAACTAATATTTTATTAGCGTTAGGTACATTTTATTGTTGAAATAATGAGTTCACGACTCGTTTTTTAATGATAGTAATATCTAGGTGGGTCGTGATCCACGTGAACACGAGCAAAAACTAATCTACCTATATAAGTAGACTACTCCAGTTGTAATATTATGTTATTGAACATTGACTTTAAATTAAGTACAATGAAAGTCTTCCCAATCAATTTCCTCGCCTTAATGGCGGTCATTCTGATATTTGCTGTTGCTAATACTGATGGTATGTAGTCAAAGTTTCTTATTAGTCCGGAAGGAATCGGCGCATGAGTACCAAAAACTATTCCACCTCAATTATTTATGCGATCTTCTTCAAATTGCCCTACTGTACTTGGGTCGAAAGTACCCAAATTTGAGATTTTTCGAACATTTAAAAATTCATATCTTTAAAAATATTAACTTTATCGTGAAAAGTCATAGGACCTTTTTTATTGGTATTTCAATAAAGAATATAAAAAAATTGTCCGGTTGGAAAATAAAAATTCCTTGCAATTGCTTAAAAAATTTCGGTTTAAACAATATGGCACCGGGTTGCCTCATGGCAACATGCATTTATATCATCAGTAGAGCAATTCGAAGAGGATCGCATAAAAAAATTGAGGTGGAATAGTTTCCGGTACTCATGCGCCGATTCCTCCCGGACTATATAGTTTATGAATCATTAAATTTTAAGTGATGCAGTTAGGTTAGTTAACATAGGAGCTATGTCAAACTATAAGCTAATATTTTGTACCTTATTATTTATGTGGCTATTTGGCGATAAGTTTATCGAACGTGTGTATTACGTCGACTAAATGACAGTCACACATCGGTGGTTGATAAATGTGTTTTATTAACTTTAGTTTAACTGGGTTTTACATTAAGCTTAAATACTAGAAATTCACGTGTATGCGTGTTCTATCGTTACAGTGGGCGTGGTGTTACGAAAGTCTATCACCTATATATATATATATATATATATATATATATATATATATATATATATATATATAACCGTCAGTACGGTTTCCGTCGCGGCCGCTCAGCTTGTGATCTGCTAGTATATTTGACACATCGATGGGCGGAGGCAGTTGAGTCCAAGGGGGAGGCATTGGCTGTAAGTTTGGACATAGCTAAGGCCTTTGATCGGGTATGGCACAAAGCGCTTCTCGCAAAGCTGCCTTCCTACGGGCTTCCTGAGAAATTGTGCAAGTGGATAACCAGTTTTTTGGCTGATCGGAGCATCAAGGTCGTAGTCGACGGTGCATGCTCCGACCTTAAAGCCGTCAATGCTGGTGTTCCCCAAGGCTGCGTGCTATCACCGACCCTTTTTCTTCTGCATATCAATGATATGTTGCGAATTAGTAACATACATTGCTATGCAGATGATAGTACTTATGCTACATACTCTGGCCATAGTGGTATTTCTCAGGAACACGTTGAAGAGAGCCGAAAGAAGCTTGTGTCTAAAGTCGATAATCGACTTACTGATGTCTCGGAATGGGGTCGTCAAAACTTGGTCACATTTAACCCCAAAAAGATACAGTTTTGCGCGTTCACCGCAAAAAAGACACCCCTTGTTATATCACCTCGATTCGAGGATACTCTCCTAACAGCCTAAGCTAGTGTCGGAATCCTGGGAGTCGACATATCGAATACCGTTCAATTTCGCGGTCATCTGGAAGGCAAGGCGAAACTAGCCTCCAAAAAGCTCGGTGTGCTCAGTAGAGCGAGGCAGTATTTCTTGCCGGCCGATCGTCTCCAACTTTATAATATAATATCGGCCTCACATGGAGTACTGCTCTCATCTCTGGGCCGGAGCTCCCCAGTACCAGCTTCTTCCACTTGACCACATTCAACGTAGAGCAGTTCGAATCGTTGACGATCAGGCTATTACGAAACGGCTTGACTCTTTGGCATTACGCAGAGATGTAAGCTCACTCTGCGTCTTTTATCGTATCTATCATGGAGAGCGTTCCGACGAGTTGTTTGGATTAATTCCTGCTGATAACTTCCACCATCGGACATCGCGTCAAAATTTGAAGTTCCACCCACAGCATCTTGATGTCTGGAAATCCACAACCGTGCGGTTCTCCCGGCACTTTTTGCCTCGCACTACTCTTTTGTGGAATCAATTACCGGCAGGGGTTTTTCCGAACAAATACGACATGGAGACCTTCAAGAAAAGAGCGTACTCATTTTTAAAAGGGCAGCAACGCAACTGCAAGGCCTCTGGTATTGCGGATGTCTATGGGTGGCGGTGATCACTCAATATCAGGTGCACCTCCTGCTCGTTTGCCCCGTCTTCCATAAAAAAAATATATACCATCGAATTACTTATTCTGCCATCGAATTACCTATGCAAACATATATGTTGCATGAGGTATTACTTCTCGCTACACAGATGGCAACGCCCTATTAATACTCTTGGTGTTTATATCTGATGGTGATTTTCCATCATAAAGCTATCTGCTTGTTTGGTATCTTATAATATTAAAAAAAACAGATAACTTTTTTTTAATTATCTAACTTTCCACTAGCATAGAGTTAAAGTTTTTCTGACTTTTTTATGATAACTTATTTTTACAGGAAGTAATGTTTTTCAAATGAAATCAAAAAAAACACAAGTAGTCACTGTTGGACGTCTTCCAGCACCTTATTAAGTCCATTGTTATATATATCAGCACACATAGATTGCCTAAAAGTTGGAACCAGCATTTGTTGATTGAAGTTAAAAATATCTATCTATATGTTTATATTGTACCAAAAATAAAGTTTTGATGACACTTAAGGCTTTTTTATTTGTTACCATTTATCAAAGTCTATACAAAAGAGATCTACGTATCTTAGAAGACAACAATATAGAGAAGTAATTTAAGTTAAATATTTTTTTAATAACAAATAATAAACCAAGTGCGTTTCAAGCCACCCAGAAAGTATGGTTCCGTAGTTGCCCATCAGAAGATTTTTTTATAGAAGTGGGGGCTAATGGTAAGTGATCACCGCCGCCCATGGACACCCGCAATACAGATAATTAAAGATAGTTTTTTAGCGCTTCAAAAAAAACTTCACGCCCTTTTATCCCCGAACAGTTAGGCAGAGATACAATTAGTGCACCCACTATTAGCTGAAAATACTAAGTCCCACACAACGTGATTAGTGGCAAGCCTATCGCCAACCGGACACTTATCTAATCCCAGGCAACGTTGTCGTTATCGAAAAGCTGAAAAAACACATTTTGAATTGCCTGTCCCTGGAATCAAACCCGGGACCTCATGTGTTCAACAGGAGATAATTAATTTTAATTTTTCAAAAAAAAGCCACTCCAAGTAGTTTACAAGTTAGTCTACTGTTACTTATAAACTTGTAAAGCCTACTTAACTATGATAGCTTTTTTTAAAATTCATTATATGTACTACTACTATGAACTTTTTCACATTCAAAATCATCCGTTAAAAAACGAGCCCAAACTCGATAGAGTTCTGTCATTTAATTACTGAGCTCCTATGGCCATCTTCTGGCTTCATCATCGGACCTTGGAAGATCCTAGTTACCACCAAGCACCATAGTGCTCGTCAACACGAATCGAACGAGCCCAAACTCGATAGTAGTGTCATTAAACGATTTTTAACCATATAATTACTGATTTCCTGTAGTCACCTTCCGATTCCATCATCAGATCAGGTCTATCTCATAATAAGTTTTCATTGTCATCCAATTTACATACGTAAACAAAATTTCAGCTCAATCGGTAGCCGAGAAGTGGATCAAATTTACTTGCGAGATTTGATTTCAGACTGCTAGGCCTACCTGAATCAAATTTTCATGAGACCAATTCGAAAATATTCCGCATCAAACAAAAAAAGAATCACGTAAATCAGTTCAGAAAACTTGTAGAAATCGGTGCACATACATAAAAAAAATATACCGGCCGAATTGAGAACCTCCTCCTTTTTTTGAAGTCGGTTAATTAGTGACCAAATATTTGTCATTTTGATTGAAAAATTAACCTTTCGAATGCCAGCTTGTAATGGCTTTGAATTGTGAAATAGATTACTTATTTAATAGTTTCAAAATTCTCAGCATAAAATGACATTCAACCAATTTTCCCATCGCGGTAATATTTATTTTGAGGCTAGCGCTAGGTAGGAAATTACAAATTTACAAGCGATGAGGCTTATAAAAACAATTTCTTGGTAATGGCGTGTGTGACACCTGTGCGTCACTTCAATAATTATGAAGTGCTACCACTTTCACATAACAAGCCTTATACGTATAATTACTGAAATAAGCATTATCAATTGCAATGTACAAAAATATGCAATAACGCTATCAAAATAGCGTTTATTGTATACGAAAATATGTAGATGCATATGTTACCAGCCAAACCCGATTTCAGGCAAAACTAGTTTGTCCTAGGACAATTCGGTTCATCCTAAGCGTGTCAGAATATATTAGTATAGCCTAGGACAATTTAGTTTAGCCTAAATACTTCAGGCTAAACTAGTGAGGCCTAGGCTGAACTTCTTTTGAATTACTTTGACCTGATTTAATCACTGCAAGTGGCAAAATAAACACGTTGTAACCTCTACAGGCGAAAACTCTCTAAAAGTACGCTCTCGTTATTCATATATTGAATCTCATCTATGTTTTGAAATGTTGAATATTTGTTTTTTAGAAGCTTAATTAGTTAGTGTGCTCGTATGTTCGTATGTTTATGTGTATGTATAATTCGCCTGTCCCTATTAACAGTCTCGGATCTGCAAATCAGCAGTTTTACAGGAGAGCATGCCAAAGTTTAAATTGTTTATATTTTTCAAATTATAAAATTTAGGTTTCCAATAAAATACTATGTATTAATAGGCATTCAACAGTCAGTGTCAGTTACTTCTTAAGCATTATTACTAAATTCAATTTATTTATTGTGTCACTTTAACAAAGATTTACCAAATCTTTATAATTTATCACGGCTGGTAAGGAGATACCCATTAAAGCCTATAATGGGTGTCTTCTAGTAGGGATCTTTTATCTTTTAAATCAAGCAAGCCTATGAAGGCTTGCTTGATTTGAAATTCAGAAGACAGTCTGGTGTGTGTTTCAGATCCCAGATCTATAAGTTTTCACTTCTTTTAACTTCAATATGATATAATTTAATTGCTTCTTCCATTGCCTTCATACAGCGTGTTACTTTTCTCAAACAAATCTAGTGTAGTTTTATATTTTCTGTGCTTTTCGCCCAATTTTCATTAGCCAATAAAGACTTAAAATCGAATATAACATATGTTTTCATCTCTGTTACTGTTCTTTTAAGGTTTACCTTTTATCTTTTACCCAACGATCCAGGAAATACCATTCTTCTAGACCATAATAAGCTTTCAAATGGTAGCACACTCAATAGTGGAGTAAAAACTGTTCCATTCGTTTTGCGTGTCTCCATTTTCCATGAATCTGTGAGTAATCGTTACCCAAAATTCTTTTGCAGCTATTCGTAGAAGGCAACCAAACAAGAGCAAAAATTATTCTGTTTCTGTTTTGCCCAGCGCAATTATCATACCTGGATCTAAGTGTGTTTACCCCATTGTGTAATACCTTTTGTTTTAATAATTGATAGAGACATCGATACTTCATTTGAAATCAAAAATAAAAATAATGAAATGTTTTATCCAAACAAACCTTTATCCAAACGAACATTTTTGAAGACTCGACATTTTAAAAATTACGGATCGTAACGCGGCCACACACTGAGAAGATCCGGTGGAAGAAACTCAGTGGGCTTGTCTTTGACATAGTAAAATAGAATTAGTCTGTCGATGGGCTAAGACGTATGCCCAAATAAATGAAGATTAGAAAATATCTTTTATTATTTTAATATAATATCACTGTAAATATTATTTATCTACCACCACACCATGTCACAAACTTTGATTTGCCAAAACCTAACGAAATGGCAGACCACAGTCCCCTTACCTAATCTATCCTATCGCAAACATTAATTATCTTATTAAATTTTATCCTGAAGGGCTCTAGCTATATATGAGATAATACGAGATGGAAAGGTATAACAATTCAAACGTCGTTTTCTTTGGTGGACCAAAAAAAAAGATTGAAGTATTCTTCCTCTCAACATCGAGCTCGCCCCAATAAATATCTCGGATATAATTAATTCTCACTCTGAACCATATCCAATTATCATCCAAATACCTCCCATAACTATCTGAGTTCATATATATCCCATACAGATATTCTTTGTATCGACTATGTCGTACTACAAAGTTGAACTCTCATTCACATGACTTTTAACCCCATCTCTATACTGACTTTACAACTTCATACTAAGGCGGCTCTGTCTTTATTATACTTTACTATTGAACAGAAAAACTTGAGAGGAATACATTTCATTGAAAAACATAACATTTCTTCATATTGTATTCTTTTGATCATCTTTTTCCTTTTAGCTCCGGTCCATTATCACAGTATTAGTTGCACCCTGTTATACTACATGAAACAAATACAAATATTAGCAATGGTGTGGCTGTGTCGCTGGATAGCAATACGGAACTCTACCACCTAATAGTTACGATTGTTGTGATACGTATAGCCAATCGGTCGCCTTTCACGACCTGCCTATTTTTCATAGAAGCCAGAACCAACACGGAGGAAGCTGCAAGTCATTTAAAACAGTCGGACAAAAAAGAAGCTGAGTCAAACAAATAAATAATGCTGCAACTTTCGATTTTGAAAAGGTTCTAATAAAACCAGAGTTATCTATTCTTCACTTTACCCTATATGAATTAGCAACAAAAGAAGCTACTTGCTTTACGTGCCACGGCGCAATCGCTTAATGACACGTTAACAGACACGCGAAAAGACAAGCCCACTGAGTTTCTTCCACCGGATCTTCTCAGTGTGTGGCCGCGTTACGATCCGTAATTTTTAAAATGTCGAGTCTTCAAAAATGTTCGTTTGGATAAAGGTTTGTTTGGATAAAACATTTCATTATTTTTATTTTTGATTTCAAATGAAGTATCGATGTTTCTATCAATTAATAAAACAAAAGGTATTACACAATGGGGTAAACACACTTAGATCCAGGTATGATAATTGCGCTGGGCAAAACAGAAACAGAATAATTTTTGCTCTTGTTTAGTTGCCTTCTACGAATAGCTGCAAAAGAATTTTGGGTAACGATTACTCACAGATTCATGGAAAATGGAGACACGCAAAACGAATGGAACAGTTTTTACTCCACTATTGAGCGTGCTACCATTTGAAAGCTTATTATGGTCTAGAAGAATGGTATTTCCTGGATCGTTGGGTAAAAGATAAAAGGTAAACCTTAAAAGAACAGTAACAGAGATGAAAACATATGTTATATTCGATTTTAAGTCTTTATTGGCTAATGAAAATTGGGCGAAAAGCACAGAAAATATAAAACTACACTAGATTTGTTTGAGAAAAGTAACACGCTGTATGAAGGCAATGGAAGAAGCAATTAAATTATATCATATTGAAGTTAAAAGAAGTGAAAACTTATAGATCTGGGATCTGAAACACACACCAGACTGTCTTCTGAATTTCAAATCAAGCAAGCCTTCATAGGCTTGCTTGATTTAAAAGATAAAAGATCTCTACTAGAAGACACCCATTATAGGCTATAATGGGTATCTCCTTACCAGCCGTGATAAATTATACAGATTTGGTAAATCTTTGTTAAAGTGACACAATAAATAAATTGAATTTAGTAATAATGCTCAAGAAGTAACTGACACTGACTCTTGAATGCCTATTAATACATAGTATTTTATTGGAAACCTAAATTTTATAATTTGAAAAATATAAACAATTTAAACTTTGGCATGCTCTCCTGTAAAACTGCTGATTTGCAGATCCGAGACTGTTATAAGGGACAGGCGAATTATACATACACATAAACATACGAACATACGAGCACACTAACTAATTAAGCTTACAAAAAACAAATATTCAACATTTCAAAACATAGATGAGATTCAATATATGAATAACGAGAGCGTACTTTTAGAGAATTTTCGCCTGTAGAGGTTACAACGTGTTTATTTTGCCACTTGCAGTGATTAAATCAGGTCAAAGTAATTCAAAAGAAGTTCAGCCTAGGCCTCACTAGTTTAGCCTGAAGTATTTAGGCTAAACTAAATTGTCCTAGGCTATACTAATATATTCTGACACGCTTAGGATGAACCGAATTGTCCTAGGACAAACTAGTTTTGCCTGAAATCGGGTTTGGCTGGTAACATATGCATCTACATATTTTCGTATACAATAAACGCTATTTTGATAGCGTTATTGCATATTTTTGTACATTGCAATTGATAATGCCTATTTCAGTAATTATACGTATAAGGCTTGTTATGTGAAAGTGGTGGCACTTCATAATCATTGAAGTGACACACAGGTGTCACACACGCCATTACCAAGAAATTGTTTTTATAAGCCTCATCGCTTGTAAATTTGTAATTTCCTACCTAGCGCTAGCCTCAAAATAAATATTACCACGATGGGAAAATTGGTTGAATGTCATTTTATGCTGAGAATTTTGAAACCATTAAATAAGTAATCTATTTCACAATTCAAAGCCATTACAAATTAAAGCAAGCTGGCATTCAAAAGTTTAATTTTTCAATCAAAATGACGAATATTTGGTCACTAATTAACCGACTTCAAAAAAGGAGGAGGTTCTCAATTCGGCCGGTAAATTTTTTTATTTCGGCCGGTAGATATAGATATATAGATATTCTCATTACATAAACGTTTGTCAACCAGGTAACTAACTTTTTATTAATTTCCAGACTAAAATTTAACAACAGTGCACCGCGAGACTCGACACGAACATCTCTCTCCAAAGTGATAAATTATAGGTAGTAGGCAATTACGTAATAAAATAGACTGCTAGAATCCCTAATATCAAATGCAAAAATATCCCTATTAATTATTAATTATACTGACAGAATTAAAAATGTAGGCCTCATAATGGACTATCATATTGAGCTTCTCACATAATCGAACTGAGCAAACGCTTATGTCACTCGCTTCATGCCTTAACGCGATAACAAAGTTTCCTTTCTCATCTTACTAAGATTTTCTTAGCTTAATCACTACTTCTCCCACTACTCGACTATGCAAATGCCCTGCTATTTATATCTTGTGATTTCTCCAACAACCTGTATTGCTGATTTTGATGAAAGAAATATCTTAAAGAATAAAGAGATAATCACTTTTTTGTATTTCTATGTGTACAAAATAATAAATAAATAAATACTATTGTGACATTAAACAAATAAATACGTCATTAGCAAAGTGCCTTCGTAGAGCCTAAAATAAATTTCGTAACTGTCTTATGTGTACTTAACGTTTTTATTACCTTAGCTTTGCCTTTAGTATTTCATTATTATTTACTGCCAGATAAAAACAGTACTCAATATGAAATCCACATAATAATAGACTCCAATATCTATTCTGATAAGAATTTCTTCATTCGTAATGAAAAATTTTATTAACTTCATTTTTAGTAGGTCTCGTTAATATTCACTCCTAGATAGAACATTTACCTTGTTGATATTAATATCACAATAAATAAAACTAACGGTCGCCTTCAGGTCGTAACTAAATATTATTCTGTTATTGCAAAAGCACAACTATCTATGAGATGAATTATAAATAACTAACCTATAACGATAAATAACGTATTAACTAAACTCTAACGATAAATTATAAATAACTAAACTAAGTAAACTATGTATCAATTTGATACGATTTATGGGTTATTGTTTAAGACTTTAACCCTAAACTAAATAGTATTATACGTGTGTATGTCAAACGCACTCTACGTTTGATATTGATCGTTCAAATGATATTCAATGCAGTTTTTTGGGTTCTAAAAATTATGTTTTAGTTGAAAAATCAATTAGCTACAAAAAAAAAATTTTTTTTTTCCAAGCGATACTTAGACAAATCAATTGCTTGTGATGGCTATTTGTCGATGCTAATTTTAAGACAAAGAGCTGATTAAATTTTTAATCTATCGGTATACAATTCTGGGAGTTATTTTTAAAAATTCTGTGTTGTTGGCCTTTTTGAGTTTGTTATAGGTTTCTCAAAACCTATTGAGCCAAATTGGTTGAAGTTTTCAGGAAATCTTAGTTTGGTGGAATCAAATCGAATGTCGTTAAGCGCGTCAAGCCGTTCAATATTTAAGAGAGGTCATAATCTCTCAAGCTGTTTATTTATAAAAGGCTTACAAGCACATTCATAGACACATACTAACGTCTTCGTAAAAATAGTCCAAAAGCTTCACCATGTAAATTCGAATTTTGAAAAATTGGAATTGAATCAATAACTTCTTTTAGCGTAAAGTGAAAATACAATCGAATTAAGAACATTCTCCTTTTTGGAAAGTTTGTTAAAAAGGGAAACAACCAGACCAATCAGCCAGATCAGCACGAGCTTATAGTACGGGAGCTAGCAAAGTTGAAAAAAAAAAACAATTTTAGAATAGCTGATTTTTTAATATGTCATTTGCAATGCTCCCCCAAGTAGAGTGCGGGCTGTCTGGCTGTTGGTAAACGTTGCATTCATTACTTCGCAGCATATCTTGATAGGTAAAAATTTAAAATTTTGCATTATTTTAGAATGTGTTCGCCGTGTTGGTCCCGGCCCCCTTTGAAGAATAGGCCAACTGCCGTTCTGCCAGGCAGGTCGTAAAAGGCGACCGATTGGCTATCGAGTCACTAACATCGTGGCTACTACTAGGTGGTAAAGTTCTGCATTGTCTCGCCCGGGTCTGGTACCACCGCCTTACCTATTCCTGCCGCAATAACGTCAGTGCTTGTCGCTGTCGTGTTCCGGTTTAGAGGGTAAGGTAGTCGGTAAACTTATGCATGTGGCATTAGACCTCGCCACAAGATAGCAACGCACCATTAACATCTTTGGTGTGTATAGGCGATGGTTGACTCTTTCCATCAGGAGACCCATCTGCTTGTTTGCTATCTTATGATATAAAAAAAAAATGTTTTTTTTTTCCTTACCGTCAACTTTAAGACACTATTAGGAATACTAATTCTAATTAACGGATATTTTTGCGGTTGATAACTATGTGTCAGACGCTATTTCATATAAATAAAAATATATACTTTTTAAACCATTTTAGAATGTCTGTCATTTTAATATTATTTTATTAAGAAGTAAATGAATACAAAATTAATTTTCCAGACATTAATTCGGTTGTTTAGTCAACAACCTTATCGATTTAAAGTTATAGAGTACGGTGGTATTATGTTAGTTGTTAGAGAGAGATAGCGGCAAAATTGACGGACGGAAAAGAGACAAGAGTACATCAAAATTATTCAAAAAAAAATTCTTATATTTTATGTTTACAACCAAAAATTTTTAATTTTACATTATTTTAGAATATTTTTTTCCTTACGATCAAATTTTGGACGCTATTAGGAGGGTTAGTTTCTTATTAACATGCATTTTTGTGGTTGATAACTTTGTGCCAGATGCTATTTTATATAAATAAAAACAAATAAATATTGAAAACCATTTTAGAATGTCTGTAATTTTGATATAATTTTAATTAGAAGTAAATGAATACAAAATTAATTTACCAGACATTAATTCTGTTGTTTAGTCAACAATTTGATCGATTTAAAGTTATAGAGTACGGTGGTATCATGTTAGTTGTTAGAGAGAGAAAGCAACAAAGTTGACGGATGGAAGAGAGACAAGAGTACATCAAAATTATTCAAAAAAAATCCTATTTTTTATCTTTACAAGCAAAAATTTTTAATTTTACATTATTTTAAATGATTTTTCCTTTAAATTCCTTTAATTTAAATTCCTTTCCTATAAAATAGCATCTTACACAATGTTATCAATCAAAAAAATGACTGTTAATTAGATATTAATGCTCGTAATAGTATCCAAAATTTGATTAAGAAAAAAAATTTCTAAAATAATGTAAAAATAAATTTTTTTGCTTGTAAGCATAAAAAAATAAGAAATATTTTTCAATAAATTTGATGTTCTCTTGTCTCTCTTCCGTTCGTCAACTTTGCCGCTATCTCTCTCTAACAACTAACATAATACCACCGTACTCTATAATTTTAAATCGATCAGGTTGTTGACTAAACAACCGAATTAGTGTCTGCCAAATTAATTTGTATTCATTTACCTCGTAATAATATCCAATTTCTGTTAATCAAAAATGTCTGTTAATTAGAAATAGTATTTATTCCTAATAGTGTCTTAAAGTTGATGGTAAGGAATAAAACCATTCTAAAATAATGCAAAATTTTAAATTTTTACCTATCAAGATATGCTGCGCGGTAATGAACGCAACGTTTACCAACAGCCAGACAGTCAGACATATTGAAGAATCAACTTTTCTAAAATTGTTTTTTTTTTCAATGTTGCTAGCTCCCGTACTATGTATTACACAAATAGACTTTTAAAATTCATTCAATTGAGTCTTTGAACATCAGTTTACTCTGCAAACTTTATAACGCGAATACATAAAACAGAATATTATTTAGTTTATAATTATTATTCTGCTTTACCTCTAGATTCTCATAAACTTTCTAAATGCACTCTAAGGATGAAATCTAAGGAGCGACTTTCTCGGAAAGTTTCATTAGCACCTCTATTGTTTTCTGTTCTCGTTTAATAAAATTGTTTAAAGTTTAATTTTTTGCACTAAAAAACTGCACAGAATAAAATATAAAATCTATCAACGAATGCCTCAGTTATTTAGCAGTACCTGCTTCACTATTTTTATTTCATCGTTAGATAGCAAGCAAGCAGATGGCTCTTCTAATGGAAAGAGAAACCGCCGCTTATAGCCACTAAATATGTTACTAGCGCGTTCCTATCAATGGTGGGATGGCAATGCCACATGCATAAGTCTACCGTCTACCTTACCCTCTAAACTGGGGCGCGACAATAACAAGCACTGACGCTATTGCAGCAGGAATAAGCGTGGGAGTGGTACAAGACCAAGGCAAGACAATGGGGAACCCTATCACCTAATAGTGATGATTGTATTGGCACCTATAGCCAATCAGTCGCCTTTTTCGACCAGTTTGGCAAAACGGCAGTTGGTCTATTCTTCAAAGGAGCCCGGGCCAACACGGCGGAAGTGAAATAAAAGCACAGATGCATTGTTTACTACACTAATTACTTACTTAGTGTATATTAAAGATATGTGTCATTCATAATAATACTATCAATGGGAAAATGTTTGTGTTTGTTTGTCCGTTTTTCACGGAAAAACGAAGAGACGAATTGACATGTTTTTTTAAGTGGATCCAGTTGACGGGATGGAGAGTGACTTATGCTACTTTTGACTCTTTCTCACCCCCAACTTCCCTTAAATGAATTTAACGCGAGCAAAGCCAAAGGCAAAAGCTAGATATATATATATATATATATATATATATATATATATATATATATATGTATATGTATGCACATATTAGTATAGAAATCAGTTTAAACATTAGGCAAAGAAACATTGTTCTTCATCCAATACGTAAATACTAAATATACGAGTCTGAGAAAATAAGCAAGTAATTCACCACGGAATGACGGCTACCAGCGTCTTCTCTTCAGGCATTAGTTATACAAAAGGTTTCATAAAATCTAAACAAAGGATTTTTCGTCAAAGGGGTGTGTGCTGTGGAATTTTTAATCAGACTTGCTTCAGTCTGCGCATCTACCTGCTGTTGACAGAATATTATCTCTCATTTTCAGCTGTTTGCGTCTGGTGGCTACAGTTAACTTTAAATAATGTTTATTTTAGTGTTGATACTATAGTTTCCAATTTTCCAAAAAGTCAGAGATTTTTAATTGGATTGTTTTTATGTTTTCCTTCAAATGTTTGTTATTTATTAACCGATTTGATTTTCTTTTCGGTTGACTTTGCATTTAGTGATTTATTATTGCAGATTTCTAGAGATACTTGAAATTGAAAAACGCTGTTGCATTCTTACTAAGATTATATTATAACTTTTGCCCGTGTTGGTCCGGGCTCCATTGAAGAAAAGGCCGACTGAGTTTCTGCCAGGCAGGTTGTAAAAAGCGACCGACTGGCTATGCGAGTCATTATCATCGTAGCTACGTGGTAGAGTTCGGCATTTTCTTGCCCGGGTCTTGTACCACCGCCTTACTTATTTCTTGCGTAAAAGCTTTAGTGTTTGTCACTGTCGCTTTTTAGTTTGGAAGGTAAGGTAGCTGGTAAATTTATGCACGTGAAATTAGACCTCGCCATAAGATAGAAACGCACCATTATCATCTTTGGTTTCTATAGGCGATGGTTGAGTCCTTCCATCAGGAGATCCATCTATTTGTTTGCTATCTTTTGATATAAAAATAAACTTGATGGAAATTATAGAAAATATATATATTAGATGGCATTGGTTGTATTGGAAAACTACCGTAATCAGCTGTTTGTGAGAAAGTATATAGGTGTATAGGTATTTATCATCTACGTACAACAGTGAATATCTGTACTCGTATAATTTGTGTACAAAGTGTTTTAAATATGAATAAACAAAGAAAAAAAAATACTCCATAAATAAAATAAATATATAATTGTAATTACATAAGTTCATAAAAAATGTTATGCAATAGCTTTACCGCGGCAGTCTCTGAGTGCCACACGTCCTTTTTTTATGAGAAGAATATTCCAGAATTGCATATAAAAATATTTAAATTTTATCCGCGTAAATTAAATTATCGGATATGTAAGCTTGAAAAAGAGCGTGGATATATTATGTTCAGAATACCAATGAGTTATACTTAATAAATCACATATTTTGTAAGTATGATGTTTCTTTGATACGCGTTTCTAAATGTAAAATATTGAATGTAGAAAATGTATCACGTTTCTTTACATTTATTTGATATGCATTTCTAAACGTAAAATATTGAATTGCAGAAATGTATCACGTTTGTATATTTTTATTAGTTGTATATATATAAAAACTGCTTCATGTTCCTGGGGTAAGTTTATTCGGCTTAGATTATGAAGTTCTAAAACCGGGACGCTCTACCACTAAGCTAGTGTCGACAGGCTCGACGTGGCGAAATTCTTCTTAGCTCTATGATCGATTCCGTCGATCATACTGATCGCTAGGTATACATACGGTAACTAGTTAATCAATTCATCGTTACAGATGAAATTCATATTTATAATTTTGGTCAGTATGTACTTTCGTGTTTCTAATTATTTTTGTGTTATAGCACTCACCCCCTGATTGGGAAAACTTGAAAAACTTTAAAAACAACAAAGAAAAATATTGACACACAGGATTTGAACCTACAACCGTCTCCCTGAAGCCGGGACGCTCTACCACTGAGCTAGTATCGATAGGCTCGACGTGGTGAAATTCTTCTTTATTGCATGAACACAAAATGCTTATTTGGGAGTGGACAAATCAATCTAGCTAGGTCTGATTTTTATAAAACGTCGTCTTGGTTATCCCGATATATTTTAATATTTATGTTTAGGGCGGGCGAACACACTTCTACTACTTTTCATAATATTCTTTTACAACCTATTCACTTTGTATACTTTACTGAAAAATTATCATTCCTATAGGTTTAGGGCTCATCATAATAATTTCCATTAATATTTAGATGTGTTGTTATCCATTGTAAAAATACCATTTTTATTAACATTAAAAAGATACAAAAATTTGTATTACTAATTAGAATGTTATTACTAACGCCATCTGTCGAAAATTACAAAACTAATAAGCCATATTATGTAAACTTGTCAATTAGACTGTTATTACAAACGCCATCTTTTAGAAAACTAAAGAGTTAACATCAATGTGAACAGATACGATGTTTGGAAAAATATATCTTGATTTTTTCGTTTAGATATAAATAAAATCCATACATTAACAGTATAACACACAAAAATCATTATTATAGGTTAAAAACTACTATAACTAAAACACTCATTAAGCCTAATAAACGTTCTATAAAATACTTCATTCATAAGTGTTTGAAAATGAAAAATGAACATGAAAAATATTTACTTGCAAGAATAGATATGGGTGTCAAAATTTATTGAAAATGAATTTAAACACCAACACCGCCGTGTTGGTCCCGGCCTCCTTTGTAGAATAGGCCAACTGCCGTTCTGCCAGACAGGTCGTAAAAGGCGACCGATTGGCTATCGAGTCACTACCATCGTGGCTACTAGGTGGTAGAGTTCTGCATTGTCTCGCCCGGGTCTGGTACCACCGCCTTACCTATTCCTGCCGCAATAGCGTCAGTGCTTGTCGCTGTCATGTTCCGGTTTGGAGGGTAAGGTAGCCGGTAAACTTATGCATGTGGCATTAGACCTCGCCAAAAGATAGCAACGCACCATTAACATCTTTGATGTCTATAGGTGATGGTTGACTCTTTCCATCAGGAGACCCATGCTGCTTGCTATCTTATGATATAAAAAAAAAATATTCTACCATAATATGGTGTGCAAACATTTGAATTTCGATCGATTTCTTTATAATTACTACCGAAGCTAGTCACAACAAATCAACCAGGTAGCTAACTGAATGTTATCTGTGTTTTGAAAAATTTAAACATTTTATTCGTTTGTTAAAATCTCAGTTAAAGCTATTGAATAGTTTGGTATCTGACGTTTTAAGTAGCTATTAAAAATTGGGCCTTATAAGGGTATATTTTAATTAAATATTTGGCTTGGAACGAAATTACCACAAACAGTTTCTTGTGGTTAGCAAGTTCTTAGCAACAATACTGAGAAAATTTAGCTAAGATTAAACACCAATAAAACTGAACCGTTATCAACAAAATTTAGGCCTGTGATATGGCTTCGGTGTAATTAGATTAAATAACAAAATATATATAGTTTAAATAGTTTACTAGGTGGTAGAGTTCTTTATTGTCTCGCCCGGGTCTGGTACTACCGCCTTATCTATTCCTGCAGCAATAGCGTCAGTGCTTGTCGCTGTCGTGTTCCGGTTTGGAGGGTAAGGTAGCCGGTAAACTTATGCATGTGGCATTAGACCTCGCCACAAGTTGCAATGTACCATTTACATCTTTGGTGTCTATAGGCGATAGTTGACTCTTTCCATCAGGAGACCCATCTGCTTGTTTGCTATCTTACTATATAAAAAAAACTTTACGGACAATATTCCTTAATTTTAATAATATAAATTATACAAGATGTAAATGCGAAGACACAATTAAGGAAAGCAGTTAATTGAACACAAAGCCTCTAGATATCTTTCTGCCCAAGTTAACTATATAATTCTTACTTATGAAGAAAACATAACTTCACCTTTGAATAAACGTTAAGACACGCATTACATTGAACATGAAGCCTCTACACATCTTTCTGTTCAAATGCACGATAATAACTTCTGAAGAAAACATATCTTCATCTGTATGTGTGTAAATATTTTATATAATATATATAATATGACCTTTTTTCACAACATAAAATATTTGTAACAATACTAATTGTACTAATATGAATATACAATTGCCGTATCCAGTAAATTGAACATAAATCATCTACACATCTATTTGTTTAAGTTTGTTGTGCGTTTTAGCATTTTTGTATATATTAAACACTAATCTTATTTACAATAATTTATCGGAATATTTACTTGGGTAGAAAACCTATCATGGACGTAGGACTGATATAATTTTATTTAAATATATGTACGAAAAAAAATATTTTTTTAATATTATTAGATAGCAAATTCAGAGAAACAGGACATTTTTGCACTCGATTTTAATTTTGTAACTGATCAAGAAATATGTTTTAAAACCATTTTCTGAACATAATATCAATGTGTCAAATGTTAAAATTCTTGTCTATTACGATGCACGTAACGTATAACAGACAGAAATTCCGTATTTGTAACTTTATTATGCGTTAACGTACAAAGAAGAAAATCTAAGAAGTGTAATCCTACAAGCATTAAAATGAATCTTCTCCCGTGTTTGTCCCCGGTTCCATTAAAGAATAGGCTAAATGCCGTTCCACCGGCAGGTTGTTGAAGGCGACCGATTGGCTATGCGAGTCACTACCATCGTGGCTACTAGATGGTAGAGTTCTGCATTGTCTCGTCCGGGTCCGGGTGGTACCACCGGCTTACCTATTTCTGCCGCCTTAGCGTCGGTGCTTGTCACTATCGTGTTTCGGTTTAGAGGGTGAGTTACGGTTTAGTAGACGTAGTAGAGTACTTACGGTTTAGTAGCCGGTAAACTTTAAACGGTATTAGACCTCGGCATAAGATAGCAACGCACCATTAATATCTTTGGTGTCTATAGGCGATGGTTGACTCTTTCCATCAGGAGATCCATCTGCTTGTTTGCTTTCTTATGATATAAAAAAAATATAAAAAAAGAGTCCGAACGAACACGGGGTAAAAATGTAACGTTAATATCTTTGGTTTCTATAGGCGATGGTTATCCCTTTCAGTCAGGAGAAGCATCTGCATTTTGGTTGTTTATCTTATGAAATAATATAAAATTAATAATACGTAAATATTACACAGGTCGGCCGGTAAGATAAACTTTCAACTCAATGGCCAATAATTGTTAAAACACAACCAAAATAATTATATCACATTCTGCGAGTTACATCTGAATTTATTATCCTGACAAAGGAATAAATTCTATTTTTTTTAGAGATCAACCACAACTGTCATTAACAAATGATACCAAAGTTACGATAAGCATTAAGGATTGGAATTTTCTTCCTAAAGTGGTATTTTCAGAGCATAGCTACGTCGAGAATAGCGTCGGTGCTTGTCGCTGTCGTGTTCCGGTTTGGAAGGTAAGGTAGCCGGAAAACGTATGCATGTGGCATTAGACCTCGCCACAAAACAGCCACGTATCATTAACATCGTTGGTGTCTATAGGCGATGGTTGACTCTTTCTATCAGGAGACCCGTCTGCTTGTTTGCTATCTTATGATAAAAAAATAGAGATATAGGGAAATCTTATTTAAGAAAAAGAAAAATAGACAACAAGTGAAAATACAGCGAACGTAAACCCAAAAAAAACTATAAAATATAGTGTATAGTAAGCTGAGGCTAAAGGGAGGCACAAAGCTAGAATGTAATAAATTATCGCAAGATGAAAGGGAGAAGATATTTAAAATCTATTATAATGACTATAATATACACACGCATTACATACTTCAGAGATTATTTTTTAATAGTTTTTGTTAATTTTAATTTTTTCCAATAAGATCAGACTCTTTTGAATAATCAGTTATGATAAATAATATGGTAATATTTATGTTTTATAATTTTGTCACTAACAAATATTATTTTCTTTTAGTTTTATTGCAAATATATTTTATACCCACATTTTAAGTATAACCTTATAACTATCTAAATAAATGCAAACTTTGTAATTCTGAAAGCGAAAAATGTGCAAATACTTAAGTCCATTTTGAATACTTTTCTGCATGGAATGGAAAATTTTTCTGCATTATTAAGTTGAAAGCGAGTTTATAATCACTTAAAATACTATATTAAAACCAAACACGTTTCTTAAAAAAAACAAGAGACGGTTTTTTCGTCCTCCTGCATAATTCATCACAGCGGAGTTACGATGTCTGATAATTAAGCCATCGCAATATTCGCTAGCTCTCATTAAAGTTCGTATGGAATAAACGTTTGACAAGCTATGGTCCACTTGGCTACTTATTAGTCCTAAATATCACCAATGCTTTAAATAACAATGGACAGGGAGTATTCATCACTTAACTTGGGGGTTTGGTAGACATTGGTGGCCACAGTATTCATATAATTTCATCTAAATCTATAACAGTGATCTGTGTTATAATAAATGACGTATCCATATACGACCATCGTGTATCTAGGCCCTAAGCTTTTCGTCCATGGGCAAGCCTTTGTTGCCTTTAGTCGAAAAAAACCCTTTGAAGGGCTTCTCACTGAAGAACTAGATATTTCTAAATTAACTGGATGATTCCTTGTAATAACAGTACATTACTAGAAAGGTACAAATTAAGATAAAACAGAATGTAAAAAATAAAGTACCTTTTAATTAAAAAAAAAAGTTTTTAAAAACAAGCTTTTATTCAAAAGGTGGATTGTATAATACGAAAATATTAATTTTATGACAGGGTTGTGCCGATAAATATTATTCATACATTTAGAAAGACAAACATAATAAAGATCGATCTAAACTGTTATGTTATAAAATGTTATGATAAAATACTAGAAATAAATATCATATTATTATACCTAGTACTATTTAATTACATCAAATATTTGCAAAAGCTTGCAGCGCGTATAAAATATTTCTTGATCGATACTATAATAAAAGCTTGTTTAAAAAACGTTTTTTAACTAATATTTTATTAGTGTTAGGTACATTTTATTGTTGAAATAATGAGTTCACGACTCGTTTTTTAATGATAGTAATATCTAGGTGGGTCGTGATCCACGTGAACACGAGCAAAAACTAATCTACCTATATAAGTAGACTACTCCAGTTGTAATATTATGTTATTGAACATTGACTTTAAATTAAGTACAATGAAAGTCTTCTCAATCACTTTGTTCGCCTTAATGGCGGTCATTCTGACATTTGCTGTTGCTTATACTGATGGTATGTAGTCAAAGTTTCTTATTAGTCCGGGAGGAATCGGCGCATGAGTACCAAAAACTATTCCACTTCAATTTTTTTATGCGATCCCCTTCAAATTGCCCTACTGTACTTGGGTCGAAAGTACCCAAATTTGAGATTTTTCGAACATTTAAAAATTCATATCTTTAAAAATATTAACTTTATCGTGAAAAGTCATAGGACCTTTTTTATTGGTATTTCAATAAAGAATATAAAAAAATTGTCCGGTTGGAAAATAAAAATTCCTTGCAATTGCTTAAAAAATTTCGGTTTAAACAATATGGCACCGGGTTGCCTCATGGCAACATGCATTTATATCATCAGTAGAGCAATTCGAAGAGGATCGCATAAAAAATTGAGGTGGAATAGTTTCCGGTACTCATGCGCCGATTCCTCCCGGACTATATAGTTTATGAATCATTAAATTTTAAGTGATGCAGTTAGGTTAGTTAACATAGGAGCTATGTCAAACTATAAGCTAATATTTTGTACCTTATTATTTATGTGGCTATTTGGCGATAAGTTTATCGAACGTGTGTATTACGTCGACTAAATGACAGTCACACATCGGTGGTTGATAAATGTGTTTTATTAACTTTAGTTTAACTGGGTTTTACATTAAGCTTAAATACTAGAAATTCACGTGTATGCGTGTTCTATCGTTACAGTGGGCGTGGTGTTACGAAAGTCTATCACCTATATATATATATATATATATATATATATATATATATATATATATATATATATATATATATATATATAACCGTCAGTACGGTTTCCGTCGCGGCCGCTCAGCTTGTGATCTGCTAGTATATTTGACACATCGATGGGCGGAGGCAGTTGAGTCCAAGGGGGAGGCATTGGCTGTAAGTTTGGACATAGCTAAGGCCTTTGATCGGGTATGGCACAAAGCGCTTCTCGCAAAGCTGCCTTCCTACGGGCTTCCTGAGAAATTGTGCAAGTGGATAACCAGTTTTTTGGCTGATCGGAGCATCAAGGTCGTAGTCGACGGTGCATGCTCCGACCTTAAAGCCGTCAATGCTGGTGTTCCCCAAGGCTGCGTGCTATCACCGACCCTTTTTCTTCTGCATATCAATGATATGTTGCGAATTAGTAACATACATTGCTATGCAGATGATAGTACTTATGCTACATACTCTGGCCATAGTGGTATTTCTCAGGAACACGTTGAAGAGAGCCGAAAGAAGCTTGTGTCTAAAGTCGATAATCGACTTACTGATGTCTCGGAATGGGGTCGTCAAAACTTGGTCACATTTAACCCCAAAAAGATACAGTTTTGCGCGTTCACCGCAAAAAAGACACCCCTTGTTATATCACCTCGATTCGAGGATACTCTCCTAACAGCCTAAGCTAGTGTCGGAATCCTGGGAGTCGACATATCGAATACCGTTCAATTTCGCGGTCATCTGGAAGGCAAGGCGAAACTAGCCTCCAAAAAGCTCGGTGTGCTCAGTAGAGCGAGGCAGTATTTCTTGCCGGCCCATCGTCTCCAACTTTATAATATAATATCGGCCTCACGTGGAGTACTGCTCTCATCTCTGGGCCGGAGCTCCCCAGTACCAGCTTCTTCCACTTGACCACATTCAACGTAGAGCAGTTCGAATCGTTGACGATCAGGCTATTACGAAACGGCTTGACTCTTTGGCATTACGCAGAGATGTAAGCTCACTCTGCGTCTTTTATCGTATCTATCATAGAGAGCGTGCCGACGAGTTGTTTGGATTAATTCCTGCTGATAACTTCCACCATCGGACATCGCGTCAAAATTTGAAGTTCCACCCACAGCATCTTGATGTCTGGAAATCCACAACCGTGCGGTTCTCCCGGCACTTTTTGCCTCGCACTACTCTTTTGTGGAATCAATTACCGGCAGGGGTTTTTCCGAACAAATACGACATGGAGACCTTCAAGAAAAGAGCGTACTCATTTTTAAAAGGGCAGCAACGCAACTGCAAGGCCTCTGGTATTGCGGATGTCTATGGGTGGCGGTGATCACTCAATATCAGGTGCACCTCCTGCTCGTTTGCCCCGTCTTCCATAAAAAAAAAAAATATATATATATATATATATATATATATATATATATATATGCTCCAAATGGCAGCTCCATGTTAGTCAGGCCGGTAAAATGCCTAGAGGGTCAATTTGTGAAAGAGTTTAGCAATGTCTCGCCATCGAATTACTTATTCTGCCATCGAATTACCTATGCAAACATATATGTTGCATGAGGTATTACTTCTCGCTACACAGATGGCAACGCCCTATTAATACTCTTGGTGTTTATATCTGATGGTGATTTTCCATCATAAAGCTATCTGCTTGTTTGGTATCTTATAATATTAAAAAAAACAGATAACTTTTTTTTAATTATCTAACTTTCCACTAGCATAGAGTTAAAGTTTTTCTGACTTTTTTATGATAACTTATTTTTACAGGAAGTAATGTTTTTCAAATGAAATCAAAAAAAACACAAGTAGTCACTACTGGACGTCTTCCAGCACCTTATTAAGTCCATTGTTATATATATCAGCACACATAGATTGCCTAAAAGTTGGAACCAGCATTTGTTGATTGAAGTTAAAAATATCTATCTATATGTTTATATTGTACCAAAAATAAAGTTTTGATGACACTTAAGGCTTTTTTATTTGTTACCATTTATCAAAGTCTATACAAAAGAGGTCTACGTATCTTAGAAGACAACAATATAGAGAAGTAATTTAAGTTAAATATTTTTTTAATAACAAATAATAAACCAAGTGCGTTTCAAGCCACCCAGAAAGTATGGTTCCGTAGTTGCCCATCAGAAGATTTTTTTATAGAAGTGGGGGCTAATGGTAAGTGATCACCGCCGCCCATGGACACCCGCAATACAGATAATTAAAGATAGTTTTTTAGCGCTTCAAAAAAAACTTCACGCCCTTTTATCCCCGAACAGTTAGGCAGAGGTACAATTAGTGCACCCACTATTAGCTGAAAATACTAAGTCCCACACAACGTGATTAGTGGCAAGCCTATCGCCAACCGGACACTTATCTAATCCCAGGCAACGTTGTTGTTATCGAAAAGCTGAAAAAACACATTTTGAATTGCCTGTCCCTGGAATCAAACCCGGGACCTCATGTATTCAACAGGAGATAATTAATTTTAATTTTTCAAAAAAAAAGCCACTCCAAGTAGTTTACAAGTTGGTCTACTGTTACTTGTAAACTTGTAAAGCCTACTTAACTATGATAGCTTTTTTTAAAATTCATTATATGTACTACTACCATGAACTTTTTCACATTCAAAACCATCCGTTAAAAAACGAGCCCAAACTCGATAGAGTTCTGTCATTTAATTACTGAGCTCCTATGGCCATCTTCTGGCTTCATCATCGGACCCTGGAGGATCCTAGTTACCACCAAGCACCATAGTGCTCGTCAACACGAATCGAACGAGACCAAACTCGATAGTCGTGTCATTAAACGATTTTTAACCATATAATTACTGATTTCCTGTAGTCACCTTCCGAGTCCATCATCAGATCAGGTCTATCTCATAATAAGTTTTCATTGTCATCCAATTTACATACGTAAACAAAATTTCAGCTCAATCGGTAGCCGGGAAGTGGATCAAATTTACTTGCGAGATTTGATTTCAGACTGCTGGGCCTACCTGAATCAAATTTTTATGAGACCAATTCGAAAATATTCCGCATCAAACAAAAAAAGAATCACGTAAATCAGTTCAGAAAACTTGTAGAAATCGGTGCACATACATAAAAAAATATACCGGCCAAATTGAGAACCTCCTCCATTTTTTGAAGTCGGTTAATTAGTGACCAAATATTTATCATTTTGATTGAAAAATTAAACTTTTGAATGCCAGCTTGCTTTAATTTGTAATGGCTTTGAATTGTGAAATAGATTACTTATTTAATGGTTTCAAAATTCTCAGCATAAAATGACATTCAACCAATTTTCCCATCGTGGTAATATTTATTTTGAGGCTAGCGCTAGGTAGGAAATTACAAATTTACAAGCGATGAGGCTTATAAAAACAATTTCTTGGTAATGGCGTGTGTGACACCTGTGCGTCACTTCAATGATTATGAAGTGCCACCACTGTCACATAACAAGCCTTATACGTATAATTACTGAAATAAGCATTATCAATTGCAATGTACAAAAATATGCAATAACGCTATCAAAATAGCGTTTATTGTATACGAAAATATGTAGATGCATATGTTACCAGCCAAACCCGATTTCAGGCAAAACTAGTTTGTCCTAGGACAAATCGGTTCATCCTAAGCGTGTCAGAATATATTAGTATAGCCTAGGACAATTTAGTTTAGCCTAAATACTTCAGGCTAAACTAGTGAGGCCTAGGCTGAACTTCTTTTGAATTACTTTGACCTGATTTAATCACTGCAAGTGGCAAAATAAACACGTTGTAACCTCTACAGGCGAAAACTCTCTAAAAGTACGCTCTCGTTATTTATATATTGAATCTTATCTATGTTTTGAAATGTTGAATATTTGTTTTTTGGAAGCTTAATTAGTTAGTGTGCTCGTATGTTCGTATGTTTATGTGTATGTATAATTCGCCTGTCCCTATTAACAGTCTCGGATCTGCAAATCAGCAGTTTTACAGGAGAGCATGCCAAAGTTTAAATTGTTTATATTTTTCAAATTATAAAATTTAGGTTTCCAATAAAATACTATGTATTAATAGGCATTCAAGAGTCAGTGTCAGTTACTTCTTAAGCATTATTACTAAATTCAATTTATTTATTGTGTCACTTTAACAAAGATTTACCAAATCTTTATAATTTATCACGGCTGGTAAGGAGATACCCATTATAGCCTATAATGGGTGTTTTCTAGTAGGGATCTTTTATCTTTTAAATCAAGCAAGCCTATGAAGACTTGCTTGATTTGAAATTCAGAAGACAGTCTGGTGTGTGTTTCAGATCCCAGATCTATAAGTTTTTACTTCTTTTAACTTCAATATGATATAATTTAATTGCTTCTTCCATTGCCTTCATTCAGCGTGTTACTTTTCTCAAACAAATCTAGTGTAGTTTTATATTTTCTGTGCTTTTCGCCTAATTTTCATTAGCCAGTAAAGACTTAAAATCGAATATAACATATGTTTTCATCTCTGTTACTGTTCTTTTAAGGTTTACCTTTTATCTTTTACCCAACAATCCAGGAAATACCATTCTTCTAGACCATAATAAGCTTTCAAATGGTAGCACGCTCAATAGTGGAGTAAAAACTGTTCCATTCGTTTTGCGTGTCTCCATTTTCCATGAATCTGTGAGTAATCGTTACCCAAAATTCTTTTGCAGCTATTCGTAGAAGGCAACCAAACAAGAGCAAAAATTATTCTGTTTCTGTTTTGCCCAGCGCAATTATCATAGGGACTATGGTCTGCCATTTCGTTAGGTTTTGGCAAATCAAAGTTTGTGACATGGTGTGGTGGTAGATAAATAATATTTACAGTGATATTATATTAAAATAATAAAAGATATTTTCTAATCTTCATTTATTTGGGCATACGTCTTAGCCCATCGAAAGACTAATTCTATTTTACTATGTCAAAGACAAGCCCACTGAGTTTCTTCCACCGGATCTTCTCAGTGTGTGGCCGCGTTACGATCCGTAATTTTTAAACCTTAAAAGAACAGTAACAGAGATGAAAACATATGTTATATTCGATTTTAAGTCTTTATTGGCTAATGAAAATTGGGCGAAAAGCACAGAATTTTTGAGAAAAGTAACACGCTGAATGAAGGCAATGGAAGAAGCAATTAAATTATATTGAAGTTAAAAGAAGTGAAAACTTATAGATCTGGGATCTGAAACACACACCAGACTGTCTTCTGAATTTCAAATCAAGCAAGCCTTCATAGGCTTGCTTGATTTAAAAGATAAAAGATCCCTACTAGAAGACACCCATTATAGGCTATAATGGGTATCTCCTTACCAGCCGTGATAAATTATAAAGATTTGGTAAATCTTTGTTAAAGTGACACAATAAATAAATTGAATTTAGTAATAATGCTTAAGAAGTAACTGACACTGACTCTTGAATGCCTATTAATACATAGTATTTTATTGGAAACCTAAATTTTATAATTTGAAAAATATAAACAATTTAAACTTTGGCATGCTCTCCTGTAAAACTGCTGATTTGCAGATCCGAGACTGTTAATAGGGACAGGCGAATTATACATACACATAAACATACGAACATACGAGCACACTAACTAATTAAGCTTCCAAAACACAAATATTCAACATTTCAAAACATAGATGAGATTCAATATATGAATAACGAGAGCGTACTTTTAGAGAGTTTTCGCCTGTAGAGGTTACAACGTGTTTATTTTGCCACTTGCAGTGATTAAATCAGGTCAAAGTAATTCAAAAGAAGTTCAGCCTAGGCCTCACTAGTTTAGCCTGAAGTATTTAGGCTAAACTAAATTGTCCTAGGCTATACTAATATATTCTGACACGCTTAGGATGAACCGAATTGTCCTAGGACAAACTAGTTTTGCCTGAAATCGGGTTTGGCTGGTAACATATGCATCTACATATTTTCGTATACAATAAACGCTATTTTGATAGCGTTATTGCATATTTTTGTACATTGCAATTGATAATGCTTATTTCAGTAATTATACGTATAAGGCTTGTTATGTGACAGTGGTGGCACTTCATAATCATTGAAGTGACGCACAGGTGTCACACACGCCATTACCAAGAAATTGTTTTTATAAGCCTCATCGCTTGTAAATTTGTAATTTCCTACCTAGCGCTAGCCTCAAAATAAATATTACCACGATGGGAAAATTGGTTGAATGTCATTTTATGCTGAGAATTTTGAAACCATTAAATAAGTAATCTATTTCACAATTCAAAGCCATTACAAATTAAAGCAAGCTGGCATTCAAAAGTTTAATTTTTCAATCAAAATGACGAATATTTGGTCACTAATTAACCGACTTCAAAAAAAGGAGGAGGTTCTCAATTCGGCCGGTATATTTTTTTATTTCGGCCGGTAGATATAGATATATAGATATTCTCATTACATAAACGTTTGTCAACCAGGTAACTAACTTTTTATTAATTTCCAGACTAAAATTTAACAACAGTGCACCGCGAGACTCGACACGAACATCTCTCTCCAAAGTGATAAATTATAGGTAGTAGGCAATTACGTAATAAAATAGACTGCTAGAATCCCTAATATCAAATGCAAAAATATCCCTATTAATTATTAATTATACTGACAGAATTAAAAATGTAGGCCTCATAATGGACTATCATATTGAGCTTCTCACATAATCGAACTGAGCAAACGCTTATGTCACTCGCTTCATGCCTTAACGCGATAACAAAGTTTCCTTTCTCATCTTACTAAGATTTTCTTAGCTTAATCACTACTTCTCCCACTACTCGACTATGCAAATGCCCTGCTATTTATATCTTGTGATTTCTCCAACAACCTGTATTGCTGATTTTGATGAAAGAAATCTCTTAAAGAATAAAGAGATAATCAATTTTTTGTATTTCTATGTGTACAAAAGAATAAATAAATAAATACTATTCTCTGTGACATTAAACAAATAAATACGTCATTAGCAAAGTGCCTTCGTAGAGCCTAAAAGAAATTTCGTAACTGTCTTATGTGTACTTAACGTTTTTATTACCTTAGCTTTGCCTATAGTATTTCATTATTATTTACTGCCAGATAAAAACAGTACTCAATATGAAATCCACATAATAATAGACTCCAATATCTATTCCGATAAGAATTTCTTCATTCGTAATGAAAAATTTTATTAACTTCGTTTTTAGTAGGTCTCGTCATTATTTACTCCTAGATAGAACATTTACCTTGTTGATATTAATATCACAATAAATAAAACTAACGGTCGCCTTCAGGTCGTAACTAAATATTATTCTGTTATTGCAAAAGCACAACTATCTATGAGATGAATTATAAATAACTAACCTATAACGATAAATAACGTATTAACTAAACTCTAACGATAAATTATAAATAGCTAAACTAAATAAACTATGTATCAATTTGATATGATTTATGGGTTATTGTTTATGACTTTAACCCTAAACTAAATAGTGTACATATTATACGTATGTATGTCAAACGCACTCTACGTTTGATATAGATCGTTCAAACGCCATTCAATGCAGTTTTTTGGGTTCTAAAAATTTTGTTTTAGTTGAAAAATCGATTAGCTACAAACAAAATTAAATTTTTTTCCGTGCGATACTTAGACAAATCAATTGCTTGTGATGCCATTTGTCGATGCTAATTTTAAGACAAAGAGCTGATTAAATTTTTAATCTATCGGTATACAATTCTGGGAGTTATTTTTAAAAATTCTGTGTTGTTGGCCTTTTTGAGTTTGTTATAGGTTTCTCAAAACCTATTGAGCCAAATTGGTTGAAGTTTTCAGGAAATCTAAGTTTGGTGGAATCAAATCGAATGTCGTTAAGCGCGTCAAGCCGTTCAATATTTAAGAGAAGTCATAATCTCTCAAGCTGTTTATTGTTATAAAAGGCTTACAAACACATTCATACACACATACTAACGTCTTCGTAAAAATAGTCCAAAAGCTTCACCATGTAAATTCGAATTTTGAAAAATTGGAATTGAATCAATAACTTCTTTTAGCGTAAAGTGAAAATACAATCGAATTAAGAACATTCTCCTTTTTGGAAAGTTTGTTAAAAAGGGAAACAACCAGACCAACCAGCCAGATCAGCACGAGCTTATAGTTATAGCTTATAGCTTATAGTACGGGAGCTAGCAAAGGTGAAAAAAAAAAACAATTTTAGAATAGCTGATTTTTTAATATGTCATTTGCAATGCTCCCCCGAGTAGAGTGCGGGCTGTCTGGCTGTTGGTAAACGTTGCATTCATTACTTCGCAGTATATCTTGATAGGTAAAAATTTTAAATTTTGCATTATTTTAGAATGTTTTTTTTTCCTTACCGTCAACTTTAAGACACTATTAGGAATACTAATTCTAATTAACGGATATTTTTGCGGTTCATATAAATAAAAATAAATACTTTTTAAACCATTTTAGAATGTCTGTCATTTTAATATTATTTTAATAAGAAGTAAATGAATACAAAATTAATTTTCCAGACATTAATTCGGTTGTTTAGTCAACAACCTTATCGATTTAAAGTTATAGAGTACGGTGGTATTATGTTAGTTGTTAGAGAGAGATAGCGGCAAAATTGACGGACGGAAGAGAGACAAGAGTACATCAAAATTATTCAAAAAAAATTCTTATCTTTTATGTTTACAACCAAAAATTTTTAATTTTACATTATTTTAGAATATTTTTTTCCTTACGATCAAATTTTGGACGCTATTAGGAGGGTTATTTTCTTATTAACATGCATTTTTGTGGTTGATAACTTTGTGCCAGATGCTATTTTATATAAATAAAAATAAATAAATATTGAAAACCATTTTAGAATGTCTGTAATTTTGATATAATTTTAATTAGAAGTAAATGAATACAACATTAATTTACCAGACATTAATTCTGTTGTTTAGTCAACAATTTGATCGATTTAAAGTTATAGAGTACGGTGGTATCATGTTAGTTGTTAGAGAGAAAAAGTAACAAAGTTGACGGATGGAAGAGAGACAAGAGTACATCAAAATTATTCAAAAAAAATCCTATTTTTTTATCTTTACAAGCAAAAATTTTTAATTTTACATTATTTTAGAATGATTTTTCCTTTAAATTCCTTTAATTTAAATTCCTTTCCTATAAAATAGCATCTTGCACAATGTTATCAATCAAAAAAATGACTGTTAATTAGATATTAATGCTCGTAATAGTGTCCAAAATTTGATTAAGAAAAAAAAATTCTAAAATAATGTAAAAATAAATTTTTTTGCTTGTAAGCATAAAAAAATAAGAAATATTTTTCAATAAATTTGATGTACTCTTGTCTCTCTTCCGTTCGTCAACTTTGCCGCTATCTCTCTCTAACAACTAACATAATACCACCGTACTCTATAATTTTAAATCGATCAGGTTGTTGACTAAACAACCGATTTAGTGTCTGCCAAATTAATTTGTATTCATTTACCTCGTAATAATATCCAATTTCTGTTAATCAAAAATGTCTGTTAATTAGAAATAGTATTTATTCCTAATAGTGTCTTAAAGGTGATAGTAAGGAATAAAACCATTCTAAAATAATGCAAAATTTTAAATTTTTACCTATCAAGATATGCTGCGCGGTAATGAACGCAACGTTTACCAACAGCCAGACAGCCAGACATATTGAAGAATCAACTTTTCTAAAATTGTTTGTTTTCAACGTTGCTAGCTCCCGTACTATGTATTACACAAATAGACTTTTAAAATTCATTCAATTGAGTCTTTGGACATCAGTTTACTCTACAAACTTTATAACGCGAATACATAAAACAGAATATTGTTTAGTTTATAATTATTATTCTGCTTTACCTGTAGATTCTCATAAACTTTCTAAATGCACTCTAAGGCCCGCTTGCACGTAAATCTTGAGTTAAATAAATAACTCTGAGTTAACTAACTCGAAGTTAATTTGTTACTTTTTTAACTCGGGGTGTATCTTGCACGAACAGAAATTAACCCAAGGTATACTAACACAACGTTTTAACTCTGCATTGTGGTGTTTCTTTCTGTCAAATCCAAATTCATCTGCTGTTGCTACCTGCGGCTAAATACAAAAGTTTTTCTCTCTTTCGCACAACCATATTTTGCTTATTATATCCTTTTCTTACGTCATATGGCGTAAAATGGCGTTTTGGGGGCTTTATATATTGTAAAACCTAAGCGTCAGTTTCATGACTCGTGTTAATAAAATAATAATTTTGCATTTTGTAATCAGTGTTATTTTCTATAAAAATTTGGAAAAAATCTCATTTACGTGACCCAAGTTTCACAAGTAGTGACAGTTCTCTTCTTTGTGATATTATATCAAAATAGAAATACAAAATTAAAAATAAAAAAAACTGATGGCGCTAATCTTCTCCAAAAGCAAAAGTTTTGGCTAGAAGTAAGTTCAATGCTTTGTCTTTCTGCAAATTAAAATGGCCAATTCGTTCCGCAACTCTTCTATTGAAAAAAATCCAAATCAATATATTTGACAATTTTTTCGTCATTGTCAGAATACAAAAAGTCATTCACGATTGAATAAAAGATAATTAAATTGTTATTTCTTATCAAATACACAACACAACGCGGTATAATCTCACAATTTTGTCGTTTTTAACCCAGAGTTAGAAATTTAACCGCCCAACTTTGGCGGGTTAAATATTTATCTATTTAATCTATGGTTTGGTGTTAACTCTTGTCAGTGCAAGAAAAAATAAAAATATAACCCTGCGTTAGCAGCTAACTCAAAGTTAAATAATTTAACTCTGGAACGCGCAAGCGGCCCTAAGGATGAAAGTTAGAGCGACTTTCTCGGAAAGTTTCATTAGCACCTCTATTGTTTTCTGTTCTCGTTTAATAAAATTGTTTAAAGTTTAATTTTTTGCACTAAAAAACTGCACAGAATAAAATATAAAATCTATCAACGAGTGCCTCAGTTATTTAGCAGTACCTGCTTCACTATTTTTATTTCATCGTTAGATAGCAAGCAAGCAGATGGCTCTTCTAATGGAAAGAGAAACCACCGCTTATAGCCACTAAATATGTTACTAGCGCGTTCCTATCAATGGTGGGATGGCAATGCCACATGCATAAGTCTACCGTCTACCTTACCCTCTAAACTGGGGCGCGACAATAACAAGCACTGACGCTATTGCAGCAGGAATAAGCGTGAGAGTGGTACAAGACCAAGGCAAGACAATGGGGAACCCTATCACCTAATAGTCATGATTGTATTGGCACGTATAGCCAATCAGTCGCCTTTTTCGACCAGTTTGGCAAAACGGCAGTTGGTCTATTCTTCAAAGGAGCCCGGGCCAACACGGCGGAAGTGAAATAAAAGCACAGATGCATTGTTTACTACACTAATTACTTACTTAGTGTATATTAAAGATATGTGTCATTCATAATAATACTATCAATGGGAAAATGTTTGTGTTTGTTTGAGACGAATTGACATGTTTTTTTAAGTGGAGATAGTTGACGGGATGGAGAGTGACTTATGCTACTTTTGACTCTTTCTAACCCCCAACTTCCCTTAAATGAATTTAACGCGAACAAAGCCAAAGGCAATAGCTAGTTATATATATATATATATATATATATATATATATATATACATATATATATATATATATATATATATATATATATATATATATATATATATATATATATATATATATATATATATATATATATATATATATATATATATATATATATATATATATATATATATATATATATATATATATATATATTATATACACATATTAGTATCAAAATCAGTTTAAACATTAGGCAACGAAACATTGTTCTTCATCCAATACGTAAGTACTAAATATACGAGTCTGAGAAAATAAGCAAGTAATTCACCACGGAATGACGGCTACCAGCGTCTTCTCTTCAGGCATTAGTTATACAAAAGGTTTCATAAAATCTAAACAAAGGATTTTTCGTCAAAGGGGTGTGTGCTGTGGAATTTTTAATCAGACTTGCTTCAGTCTGCGCACCTACCTGCTGTTGACAGAATATTATCTCTCATTTTCAGCTGTTTGCGTCTGGTGGCTACAGTTAACTTTAAATAATGTTTATTTTAGTGTTGATACTATAGTTTCCAATTTTCCAAAAAGTCAGAGATTTTTAATTGGATTGTTTTTATGTTTTCCTTCAAATTTTTGTTATTTATTAACCGATTTGATTTTCTTTTCGATTGACTTTGCATTTAGTGATTTATTATTGCAGAATTCTAGAGATACTGGAAATTGAAAAACGCTGTTGCATTCTTACTAAGATTATATTATAACTTTTGCCCGTGTTGGTCCGGGCTCCATTGAAGAATAGGCCGACTGAGTTTCTGCCAGGCAGGTTGTAAAAAGCGACCGACTGGCTATACGAGTCATTATCATCGTAGCTACGTGGTAGAGTTCGGCATTTTCTTGCCCGGGTCTTGTACCACCGCCTTACTTATTTCTTGCGTAAAAGCTTTAGTGTTTGTCACTGTCGCTTTTTAGTTTGGAAGGTAAGGTAGCTGGTAATTTTATGCACGTGAAATTAGACCTCGCCATAAAATAGAAACGCACCATTAACATCTTTGGTTTCTATAGGCGATGGTTGAGTCCTTCCATCAGGAGATCCATCTATTTGTTTGCTATCTTTTGATATAAAAATAAACTTGATGGAAATTATAGTCGAAATTGAGATAATTTCATTTATAACTTCTGCATTTCCACTGAAACAAAAAAAGGATAACTAATAAATGAAAGAAATTCACCCCATACTAATAAAGAAGACAAGAAAATATGATAAAAAGGAAACGTTTTTAACAGTGTGTTATGTCATAGTATGTCACGTCACATCTCTTCACGGTACGGTATGTTATGTTTTTTTAAATAATCAAATAAGATAGCAAACAATCAGAAGGCTCTCCTGATTGAAAATGACAATCATCGCCTATAGACACCAAAGATGTTAATGATGTGTTGCTATCAAAACGGCAGAGTCTCAATGTCACATGTAGAAATTTACCGCCTACTTTACCCTCCAAACTAGAACACGACAGTGTCAAGCGCTGACGCTATCGCGGCAGGAATAACTGAGGCGGTGGTACCAGGCCCGGGCGAGACGATGCAGAACTCTACTAGTGACGATGGTAGTAAAAAGTATCACTGATCGTTCGTCTTTTACGAACTGCCTGGCAGAAGGGCAGGTAGTCTATTCTTCAAAGAGGACTATTACGTGGTAAAAAATCTGTAAACGGTTGACCCTGAAGGCTATCCTAGAAACTTCCCGCAAAATTAAGGTATTTTAAGCTCAAAGGAGTAAAAACTATAAGCACAGATTTTTTCAGTTCAAACATCTATTTTGTAAGCATGACAGTAAGAATATTGATTTTTGAGAAGCTGTATATTTTGGAAACTATGATCAATTTTGATCTTTCGGATGGCTTTTAACTCAGTTTTTGAGATCTAAAGTATTGATTTAGCTACATAATCGATAGGTTGAAAAATTTCGAAGCAATATTAAAAAACATTTTTTCAAATATTTTCGGCATTCATAAATCCCAAACAAATTGTCCGATTTTTATTCAATTTGGGTATTTGGCGCAGTTTTTTTAACGTGAAAACTGGTAGGGTTTTTAAGTCAATCGGTATATTAGGATGAAAGTTATTTCAACAATATTGAGTTTGCCAAAAACAACCTAATTTCAATATTTAAAAAGCTGTAACTTTTAAAAATTAAATTCGATTTTGATTTTTGAAATGGTATTCGGTGAAATTTTTTTAGTACTAAAATATCGTAGAATGCCATAAAATTATTGGTTAAAAATTTTGAAATTATGTCGAAAAAACACTTTTTACAAGACTGCAGGAGGCTTATGTGTTAATTTCAAAATTTTTCGTCAACTATTACTTCCGAATGGATAAACCGATTTCGACGCAATTTATGCATTAGCTGATTAAATTTTGTACCCAATCGTGGAGATTTGGTGGAAACTGAATTTTTGAACATCGGGGCAAAATCAGTAACTTCCTTATCTACATACGTAGCGGGACGTTAAAAATATAAGTACAGTTACTTTTACAATCTATTTTCATAATTTTATTAAGCTATTGCATAGCTTCTATCGCGGGCCTTGAGCGTGGAGACCGAATCCAGAAATTCCGTAACGAAAAAAACCTAACACCCCCCACTCCGACCGGCACAGCGGTGATACTGTTTAGTTTTTCCATCTATCGATAAATACCAGAACTTTTAATGACTTTTTGAAATATCACGCTTGTCTCTTTAGTTCAGCAACCCGCCTTTAGATGGCATTGGTTGTATTGGAAAACTACCGTAATCAGCTGTTTGTGAGAAAGTATATAGGTGTATAGGTATTATTATTTACGTACAACAGTGAATATCTGTACTCGTATAATTTGTGTACAAAGTGTTTTAAATATGAATAAACAAAGAAAAAAATACTGCATAAATAAAATAAATATATAATTGTAATTGCATAAGTTCATAAAAATGCTATGCAATAGCTTTACCTCGGCAGTCTCCGAGTGCCACACGTCTTTTTTTATGAGAAGAATATTCCAGAATTGCATATAAAAATATTTAAATTTTATCCGCGTAAATTAAATTATCGGATATGTAAGCTTGAAAAAGAGCGTGGATATATTATGTTCAGAATACCAATGAGTTATACTTAATAAATCACATATTTTGTAAGTATGATGTTTCTTTGATACGCGTTTCTAAATGTAAAATATTGAATGTAGAAAATGTATCACGTTTCCATACATTTATTTGATACGCATTTCTAAACGTAAAATATTGAATTGCAGAAATGTATCACGTTTGACGAATTCATCGTTACAGATGAAATTCATATTTATAATTTTAGTCAGTATGTACTTTCGTGTTTCTAATTATTTTTGTGTTATAGCACTCACCCCCTGATTGGGAAAACTTGAAAAACTTTAAAAACAACAAAGAAAAATATTGACACACGTGATTTGAACCTACAACCGTCTCCCTGAAGCCGGGACGCTCTACCACTGAGCTAGTGTCGACAGGCTCGACGTGGTGAAATTCTTCTTTATTGCATATGAGTGGACAAATCAATCTAGCTAGGTCTGATTTTTATAAAACGTCGTCTTGGTTATCCCGATATATTTTAATATTTATGTTTAGGGCGGGCGAACACACTTCTACTACTTTTCATAATATTCTTTTACAACCTATTCACTTTATATACTTTACTGAAAAATTATCATACCTATAGGTTTAGGGCTCATCATAATAATTTCCATTAATATTTAGATGTGTTGTTATCCATTGTACAATACCATTTTTATTAACATTAAAAAAGATACAAAAATTTGTATTACTAATTAGGATTTTATTGTATTACTAACGCCATCTGTCGAAAATTACAAAACTAATAAGGCATATTGTGTAAACTTGTCAATTAGACTGTTATTACATACGCCATCTTTAAGAAAACTAAAGAGTTAACATCAATGCGAACAGAGTGCTAAGTGTGAGTTTTTCTTTTCGCATTCGATCGTGAGCGCGTTTCGAGTTTACTAGGAATTTGTATGTAATTTGTACAGCGCCATCTAGTGGTAAACGTGAGAAACCAGTTTACCACTAGGTGGCGCTGTACAAATCACGTACAAATTCCTAGTAAACTCGAAACGCGCTCACGATCGAATGCGAAAAGAAAAACTCACACTTAGCACTCAGATGCGATGTTTGGAAAAATATATCTTGATTTTTTTCATTTAGATATAAATAAAATCCATTCATTAACAGTGTAACACACAAAAATCATTATTATAGGTTAAAAACTACTATAACTAAAACACTCATTAGGCCTAATAAACGTTCTATAAAATACTTCATTCATAAACGTTTGAAAATGAAAAATGAACATGAAAAATATTTACTTGCAGGAATAGATATGGGTGTCAAAATTTATTGAAAATGAATTTAAACACCAACACCGCCGTGTTGGTCCCGGCCTCCTTTGTAGAATAGGCCAACTGCCGTTCTGCCAGGCAGGTCGTAAAAGGCGACCGATTGGCTATCGAGTCACTACCATCGTGGCTACTAGGTGGTAGAGTTCTGCATTGTCTCGCCCGGGTCTGGTACCACCGCCTTACCTATTCCTGCCGCAATAGCGTCAGTGCTTGTCGCTGTCGTGTTCCGGTTTGGAGGGTAAGGTAGCCGGTAAACTTATGCATGTGGCATTAGACCTCGCCAAAAGATAGCAACGCACCATTAACATCTTTGGTGTCTATAGGCGATGATTGACTCTTTCCATCAGGAGACCCATCTGCTTGTTTGCTATCTTATGATATAAAAAAAAAAATATTCTACCATAATATGGTGTGCAAACATTTGAATTTCGATCGATTTCTTTATAATTACTACCGAAGCTAGTCACAACAAATCAGCCAGGTAGCTAACTGAATGTTATCTGTGTTTTGAAAAATTTAAACATTTTATTCGTTTGTTAAAATCTCAGTTAAAGCTATTGAATAGTTTGGTATCTGACGTTTTAAGTAGCTATTAAAAATTGGGCCTTATAAGGGTATATTTTAATTAAATATTTGGCTTGGAACGAAAGTACCACAAACAGTTTCTTGTGGTTAGCAAGTTCTTAGCAACAATACTGAGAAAATTTAGCTAAGATTAAACACCAATAAAACTGAATCGTTATAAACAAAACTTAGGCCTGTGATATGGCTTCGGTGTAATTAGATTAAATAACAAAATATATATAGTTTAAATAGTTTACCAGGTGGTAGAGTTCTTCATTGTCTCGCCCGGGTCTGGTACTACCGCCTTATCTATTCCTGCAGCAATAGCGTCAGTGCTTGTCGCTGTCGTGTTCCGGTTTGGAGGGTAAGGTAGCCGGTAAACTTATGCATGTGGCATTAGACCTCGCCACAAGTTGCAATGCACCATTTACATCTTTGGTGTCTATAGGCGATAGTTGACTCTTTCCATCAGGAGACCCATCTGCTTGTTTGCTATCTTACTATATAAAAAAAACTTTACGGACAATATTCCTTAATTTTAATAATATAAATTGTACAAGATGTAAATGCGAAGACACAATTAAGGAAAGCAGTTAATTGAACACAAAGCCTCTAGATATCTTTCTGTCCAAGTTAACTATATAATTCTTACTTATGAAGAAAACATAACTTCACTTTTGAATATACAGTTAAGACACGCATTACATTGAACATGAAGCCTCTACACATCTTTCTGTTCAAATGCACGATAATAACTTCTAAAGAAAACATATCTTCATCTGTATGTGTGTAAATATTTTATATAATATATATAATATGACCTTTTTTCACAACATAAAATATTTGTAACAATACTAATTGTACCAATATGAATATACAATTGCCGTATCCAGTAAATTGAACATAAATCATCTACACATCTATTTATTTAAGTTTGTTGTGCGTTTTAGCATTTTTGTATATATTAAACACTAATCTTATTTAAAATAATTTATCGGAATATTTACTTGTGTAGAAAACCTATCATGGACGTAGGACTGATAAAATTTTATTTAAATATATATATACGAAAAAAAATATTTTTTAATATTATTAAATAGCGAATTCAGGGAAACAGGACATTTTTGCTCTCGATTTTAATTTTGTAACTGATCAAGAAATATGTTTTAAAACAATAGCATTTTCTGAACATAATATCAATGTGTCAAATGTTAAAATTCTTGTCTATTACGATGCACGTAACGTATAACAGACGAGAATTCCGTATTTGTAAAGCACAAATCACTTTATTATGCGATAACGTACAAAGAAGAAAATCTAAGAAGTGTAATCCTACAAGCATTAAAATGAATCTTCTCCCGTGTTTGTCTCAGGTTCCATTAAAGAATAGGGTAACTGCCGTTCCACCGGCAGGTTGTTGAAGGCGACCGATTGGCTTTGCGAGTCACTACCATCGTGGCTACTAGATGGTAGAGTTCTGCATTGTCTCGCCCGGGGTCCGGGTGGTACCACCGGCTTACCTATTTCTGCCGCAATAGCGTCGATGCTTGTCACTATCGTGTTTCGGTTTAGAGGTTGAAGTAGCCGGTAAACGTATGCATGTGGCATTAGACCTCGCCACAAGGCAGCCACGCATCATTAACATCGTTGGTGTCTATAGGCGATGGTTGACTCTTTCTATCAGGAGACCCGTCTGCTTGTTTGCTATCTTATGATTAAAAAAATAGAGATATAGGGAAATCTTGTTTAAGAAAAAGAAAAATAGACAACAAGTGAAAATACAGCAAACGTTAACCCAAAAAATACTATAAAATATAGTGTATAGTAAGCTGAGGCGAAAGGGAGGCACAAAGCTAGAATGTAATAAATTATCGCAAGATGAAAGGGAGAAGATATTTAAAATCTATTATAATGACTATAATATACACAAGCATTACATATTTCAGAGATTATGTTTTGATAGTTTTTGTTAATTTTAATTTTTTGCAATAAGATCAGACTCTTTTGAATAATCAATTATGATAAATAATATGGTAATATTTATGTTTTATAATTTTGTCACTAACAAATATTATTTTCTTTTAGTTTTATTGCAAATATATTTTATACCCACATTTTAAGTATAACCTTATAACTATCTAAATAAATGCAAATTAAAAGCGAAAAATGTGCAAATACTTAAGTCCATTTTGATTACTAAATCGAATATTTTTCTGCATTATTAAGTTGAAAACAAGTTTATAATCACTCAAAATACTATATTAAAACCGAACACGCTTCTTAAAAAAAAAACGAAAGACGGTTTTTTCGTCCTCTTGCATATTTCATCACTGCGGAGTTACGATGTCGATAATTAAGCCGTCGCAATATTCGCTAGCTCTCGTTAAAGTCCGTATGGAATAAACGTTTGACAAGCCATGGTCCACTTGGCTACTTATTTGTCCTAAATATCACCAATGCTTTAAATAACAATGGACAGGGAGTATTCATCACTTAACTCGGGGGCTTGGTAGACATTGGTGGCCACAGTATTCATATAATTTCATCTAAATCTATAACAGTGATCTGTGTTATAATAAATGACGTATCCATATACGACCATCGTGTATCTAGGCCCTAAGCTTTTCGTCCATGGGCAAGCCTTTGTTGCATTTAGTCGAAAAAAACCCTTTGAAGGGCTTCTCACCGAAGAACTAGATATTTCTAAATTAACTGGATGATTCCTTGTAATAATAGTATATTACTAGAAAGGTACAAATTAAGATAAAACAGAAACTAAAAAATAAAGTACCAATTAATTAATAAAAAAAGTTTTTAAAAACAAGCTTTTATTCAAAAGATGGATTGTATAAAACGAAAATATTAATTTTATGACAGGGTTGTGCCGATAAATATTATTCATACAAACATAATAAAGATCGATCTAAACTGTTATGTTATAAAATGTTATGATAAAATACTAGAAATAAATATATTATTATACCTAGCACTATTTAATTACATCAAATAATTGCAAAAGCTTGCAGCGCGTATAAAATATTTCTTGATCGATACTATAATAAAAGCTTGTTTAAAAAACGTTTTTTAACTAATATTTTATTAGCGTTAGGTACATTTTATTGTTGAAATAATGAGTTCACGACTCGTTTTTTAATGATAGTAATATCTAGGTGGGTCGTGATCCACGTGAACACGAGCAAAAACTAATCTACCTATATAAGTAGACTACTCCAGTTGTAATATTATGTTATTGAACATTGACTTTAAATTAAGTACAATGAAAGTCTTCCCAATCAATTTCCTCGCCTTAATGGCGGTCATTCTGATATTTGCTGTTGCTAATACTGATGGTATGTAGTCAAAGTTTCTTATTAGTCCGGAAGGAATCGGCGCATGAGTACCAAAAACTATTCCACCTCAATTATTTATGCGATCTTCTTCAAATTGCCCTACTGTACTTGGGTCGAAAGTACCCAAATTTGAGATTTTTCGAACATTTAAAAATTCATATCTTTAAAAATATTAACTTTATCGTGAAAAGTCATAGGACCTTTTTTATTGGTATTTCAATAAAGAATATAAAAAAATTGTCCGGTTGGAAAATAAAAATTCCTTGCAATTGCTTAAAAAATTTCGGTTTAAACAATATGGCACCGGGTTGCCTCATGGCAACATGCATTTATATCATCAGTAGAGCAATTCGAAGAGGATCGCATAAAAAAATTGAGGTGGAATAGTTTCCGGTACTCATGCGCCGATTCCTCCCGGACTATATAGTTTATGAATCATTAAATTTTAAGTGATGCAGTTAGGTTAGTTAACATAGGAGCTATGTCAAACTATAAGCTAATATTTTGTACCTTATTATTTATGTGGCTATTTGGCGATAAGTTTATCGAACGTGTGTATTACGTCGACTAAATGACAGTCACACATCGGTGGTTGATAAATGTGTTTTATTAACTTTAGTTTAACTGGGTTTTACATTAAGCTTAAATACTAGAAATTCACGTGTATGCGTGTTCTATCGTTACAGTGGGCGTGGTGTTACGAAAGTCTATCACCTATATATATATATATATATATATATATATATATATATATATATATATATATATATATATATATAACCGTCAGTACGGTTTCCGTCGCGGCCGCTCAGCTTGTGATCTGCTAGTATATTTGACACATCGATGGGCGGAGGCAGTTGAGTCCAAGGGGGAGGCATTGGCTGTAAGTTTGGACATAGCTAAGGCCTTTGATCGGGTATGGCACAAAGCGCTTCTCGCAAAGCTGCCTTCCTACGGGCTTCCTGAGAAATTGTGCAAGTGGATAACCAGTTTTTTGGCTGATCGGAGCATCAAGGTCGTAGTCGACGGTGCATGATCCGACCTTAAAGCCGTCAATGCTGGTGTTCCCCAAGGCTGCGTGCTATCACCGACCCTTTTTCTTCTGCATATCAATGATATGTTGCGAATTAGTAACATACATTGCTATGCAGATGATAGTACTTATGCTACATACTCTGGCCATAGTGGTATTTCTCAGGAACACGTTGAAGAGATCCGAAAGGAGCTTGTGTCTAAAGTCGATAATCGACTTACTGATGTCTCGGAATGGGGTCGTCAAAACTTGGTCACATTTAACCCCAAAAAGATACAGTTTTGCGCGTTCACCGCAAAAAAGACACCCCTTGTTATATCACCTCGATTCGAGGATACTCTCCTAACAGCCTAAGCTAGTGTCGGAATCCTGGGAGTCGACATATCGAATACCGTTCAATTTCGCGGTCATCTGGAAGGCAAGGCGAAACTAGCCTCCAAAAAGCTCGGTGTGCTCAGTAAAGCGAGGCAGTATTTCTTGCCGGCCCATCGTCTCCAACTTTATAATATAATATCGGCCTCACATGGAGTACTGCTCTCATCTCTGGGCCGGAGCTCCCCAGTACCAGCTTCTTCCACTTGACCACATTCAACGTAGAGCAGTTCGAATCGTTGACGATCAGGCTATTACGAAACGGCTTGACTCTTTGGCATTACGCAGAGATGTAAGCTCACTCTGCGTCTTTTATCGTATCTATCATGGAGAGCGTTCCGACGAGTTGTTTGGATTAATTCCTGCTGATAACTTCCACCATCGGACATCGCGTCAAAATTTGAAGTTCCACCCACAGCATCTTGATGTCTGGAAATCCACAACCGTGCGGTTCTCCCGGCACTTTTTGCCTCGCACTACTCTTTTGTGGAATCAATTACCGGCAGGGGTTTTTCCGAACAAATACGACATGGAGACCTTCAAGAAAAGAGCGTACTCATTTTTAAAAGGGCAGCAACGCAACTGCAAGGCCTCTGGTATTGCGGATGTCTATGGGTGGCGGTGATCACTCAATATCAGGTGCACTTCCTGCTCGTTTGCCCCGTCTTCCATAAAAAAAATATATATATATATATATATATATATATATATATATATATATATATATATATATATATATATATATATATATATATGCTCCAAATGGCAGCTCCATGTTAGTCAGGCCGGTAAAATGCCTAGAGGGTCAATTTGTGAAAGAGTTTAGCAATGTCTCGCCATCGAATTACTTATTCTGCCATCGAATTACCTATGCAAACATATATGTTGCATGAGGTATTACTTCTCGCTACACAGATGGCAACGCCCTATTAATACTCTTGGTGTTTATATCTGATGGTGATTTTCCATCATAAAGCTATCTGCTTGTTTGGTATCTTATAATATTAAAAAAAACAGATAACTTTTTTTTAATTATCTAACTTTCCACTAGCATAGAGTTAAAGTTTTTCTGACTTTTTTATGATAACTTATTTTTACAGGAAGTAATGTTTTTCAAATGAAATCAAAAAAAACACAAGTAGTCACTGCTGGACGTCTTCCAGCACCTTATTAAGTCCATTGTTATATATATCAGCACACATAGATTGCCTAAAAGTTGGAACCAGCATTTGTTGATTGAAGTTAAAAATATCTATCTACCTATATGTTTATATTGTACCAAAAATAAAGTTTTGATGACACTTAAGGCTTTTTTATTTGTTACCATTTATCAAAGTCTATACAAAAGAGATCTACGTATCTTAGAAGACAACAATATAGAGAAGTAATTTAAGTTAAATATTTTTTTAATAACAAATAATAAACCAAGTGCGTTTCAAGCCACCCAGAAAGTATGGTTCCGTAGTTGCCCATCAGAAGATTTTTTTATAGAAGTGGGGGCTAATGGTAAGTGATCACCGCCGCCCATGGACACCCGCAATACAGATAATTAAAGATAGTTTTTTAGCGCTTCAAAAAAAACTTCACGCCCTTTTATCCCCGAACAGTTAGGCAGAGGTACAATTAGTGCACCCACTATTAGCTGAAAATACTAAGTCCCACACAACGTGATTAGTGGCAAGCCTATCGCCAACCGGACACTTATCTAATCCCAGGCAACGTTGTCGTTATCGAAAAGCTGAAAAAACACATTTTGAATTGCCTGTCCCTGGAATCAAACCCGGGACCTCATGTGTTCAACAGGAGATAATTAATTTTAATTTTTCAAAAAAAAGCCACTCCAAGTAGTTTACAAGTTAGTCTACTGTTACTTATAAACTTGTAAAGCCTACTTAACTATGATAGCTTTTTTTAAAATTCATTATATGTACTACTACTATGAACTTTTTCACATTCAAAACCATCCGTTAAAAAACGAGCCCAAACTCGATAGAGGTCTGTCATTTAATTACTGAGCTCCTATGGCCATCTTCTGGCTTCATCATCGGACCTTGGAGGATCCTAGTTACCACCAAGCACCATAGTGCTCGTCAACACGAATCGAACGAGCCCAAACTCGATAGTCGTGTCATTAAACGATTTTTAACCATATAATTACTGATTTCCTGTAGTCACCTTCCGATTCCATCATCAGATCAGGTCTATCTCATAATAAGTTTTCATTGTCATCCAATTTACATACGTAAACAAAATTTCAGCTCAATCGGTAGCCGGGAAGTGGATCAAATTTACTTGCGAGATTTGATTTCAGACTGCTGGGCCTACCTGAATCAAATTTTTATGAGACCAATTCGAAAATATTCCGCATCAAACAAAAAAAGAATCACGTAAATCAGTTCAGAAAACTTGTAGAAATCGGTGCACATACATAAAAAAATATACCGGCCAAATTGAGAACCTCCTCCATTTTTTGAAGTCGGTTAATTAGTGACCAAATATTCGTCATTTTGATTGAAAAATTAAACTTTTGAATGCCAGCTTGCTTTAATTTGTAATGGCTTTGAATTGTGAAATAGATTACTTATTTAATGGTTTCAAAATTCTCAGCATAAAATGACATTCAACCAATTTTCCCATCGTGGTAATATTTATTTTGAGGCTAGCGCTAGGTAGGAAATTACAAATTTACAAGCGATGAGGCTTATAAAAACAATTTCTTGGTAATGGCGTGTGTGACACCTGTGCGTCACTTCAATGATTATGAAGTGCCACCACTGTCACATAACAAGCCTTATACGTATAATTACTGAAATAAGCATTATCAATTGCAATGTACAAAAATATGCAATAACGCTATCAAAATAGCGTTTATTGTATACGAAAATATGTAGATGCATATGTTACCAGCCAAACCCGATTTCAGGCAAAACTAGTTTGTCCTAGGACAAATCGGTTCATCCTAAGCGTGTCAGAATATATTAGTATAGCCTAGGACAATTTAGTTTAGCCTAAATACTTCAGGCTAAACTAGTGAGGCCTAGGCTGAACTTCTTTTGAATTACGTTGACCTGATTTAATCACTGCAAGTGGCAAAATAAACACGTTGTAACCTCTACAGGCGAAAACTCTCTAAAAGTACGCTCTCGTTATTCATATATTGAATCTTATCTATGTTTTGAAATGTTGAATATTTGTTTTTTGGAAGCTTAATTAGTTAGTGTGCTCGTATGTTCGTATGTTTATGTGTATGTATAATTCGCCTGTCCCTATTAACAGTCTCGGATCTGCAAATCAGCAGTTTTACAGGAGAGCATGCCAAAGTTTAAATTGTTTATATTTTTCAAATTATAAAATTTAGGTTTCCAATAAAATACTATGTATTAATAGGCATTCAAGAGTCAGTGTCAGTTACTTCTTAAGCATTATTACTAAATTCAATTTATTTATTGTGTCACTTTAACAAAGATTTACCAAATCTTTATAATTTATCACGGCTGGTAAGGAGATACCCATTATAGCCTATAATGGGTGTCTTCTAGTAGGGATCTTTTATCTTTTAAATCAAGCAAGCCTATGAAGGCTTGCTTGATTTGAAATTCAGAAGACAGTCTGGTGTGTGTTTCAGATCCCAGATCTATAAGTTTTCACTTCTTTTAACTTCAATATGATATAATTTAATTGCTTCTTCCATTGCCTTCATTCAGCGTGTTACTTTTCTCAAACAAATCTAGTGTAGTTTTATATTTTCTGTGCTTTTCGCCCAATTTTCATTAGCCAATAAAGACTTAAAATCGAATATAACATATGTTTTCATCTCTGTTACTGTTCTTTTAAGGTTTACCTTTTATCTTTTACCCAACAATCCAGGAAATACCATTCTTCTAGACCATAGTAAGCTTTCAAATGGTAGCACGCTCAATAGTGGAGTAAAAACTGTTCCATTCGTTTTGCGTGTCTCCATTTTCCATGAATCTGTGAGTAATCGTTACCCAAAATTCTTTTGCAGCTATTCGTAGAAGGCAACCAAACAAGAGCAAAAATTATTCTGTTTCTGTTTTGCCCAGCGCAATTATCATACCTGGATCTAAGTGTGTTTACCCCATTGTGTAATACCTTTTGTTTTATAAATTGATAGAGACATCGATACTTCATTTGAAATCAAAAATAAAAATAATGAAATGTTTTATCCAAACAAACCTTTATCCAAACGAACATTTTTGAAGACTCGACATTTTAAAAATTACGGATCGTAACGCGGCCACACACTGAGAAGATCCGGTGGAAGAAACTCAGTGGGCTTGTCTTTGACATAGTAAAATAGAATTAGTCTTTCGATGGGCTAAGACGTATGCCCAAATAAATGAAGATTAGAAAATATCTTTTATTATTTTAGTATAATATCACTGTAAATATTATTTATCTACCACCACACCATGTCACAAACTTTGATTTGCCAAAACCTAACGAAATGGCAGACCACAGTCCCCTTACCTAATCTATCCTATCGCAAACATTAATTATCTTATTAAATTTTATCCTGAAGGGCTCTAGCTATATATGAGATAATACGAGATGGAAAGGTATAACAATTCAAACGTCGTTTTCTTTGGTGGACCAAAAGAAAGATTGAAGTATTCTTCCTCTCAACATCGAGCTCGCCCCAATAGATATCTCGGATATAATTAATTCTCACTCTGAACCATATCCAATTATCATCCAAATACCTCCCATAACTATCTGAGTTCATATATATCCCATACAGATATTCTTTGTATCGACTATGTCGTACTACAAAGTTGAACTCTCATTCACATGACTTTTAACCCCATCTCTATACTGACTTTACAACTTCATACTAAGGCGGCTCTGTCTTTATTATACTTTACTATTGAACAGAAAAACTTGAGAGGAATACATTTCATTGAAAAACATAACATTTCTTCATATTGTATTCTTTTGGTCATCTTTTTCCTTTTAGCTCCGGTCCATTATCACAGTATTAGTTGAACCCTGTTATACTACATGAAACAAATACAAATATTAGCAATGGTGTGGCTGTGTCGCTGGATAGCAATACGGAACTCTACCACCTAATAGTTACGATTGTTGTGATATGTATAGCCAATCGGTCGCCTTTCACGACCTGCCTATTTTTCATAGAAGCCAGAACCAACACGGAGGAAGCTGCAAGTCATTTAAAACAGCCGGACAAAAAAGAAGCTGAGTCAAACAAATAAATAATGCTGCAACTTTCGATTTTGAAAAGGTTCTAATAAAATCAGAGTTATCTATTCTTCACTTTACCCTATATGAATTAGCAACAAAAGAAGCTACTTGCTTTACGTGCCACGGCGCAATCGCTTAATGACACGTTAACAGATACGCGAAAAGACAAGCCCACTGAGTTTCTTCCACCGGATCTTCTCAGTGTGTGGCCGCGTTACGATCCGTAATTTTTAAAATGTCGAGTCTTCAAAAATGTTCGTTTGGATAAAGGTTTGTTTGGATAAAACATTTCATTATTTTTATTTTTGATTTCAAATGAAGTATCGATGTCTCTATCAATTTATAAAACAAAAGGTATTACACAATGGGGTAAACACACTTAGATCCAGGTATGATAATTGCGCTGGGCAAAACAGAAACAGAATAATTTTTGCTCTTGTTTGGTTGCCTTCTACGAATAGCTGCAAAAGAATTTTGGGTAACGATTACTCACAGATTCATGGAAAATGGAGACACGCAAAACGAATGGAACAGTTTTTACTCCACTATTGAGCGTGCTACCATTTGAAAGCTTATTATGGTCTAGAAGAATGGTATTTCCTGGATCGTTGGGTAAAAGATAAAAGGTAAACCTTAAAAGAACAGTAACAGAGATGAAAACATATGTTATATTCGATTTTAAGTCTTTATTGGCTAATGAAAATTGGGCGAAAAGCACAGAATTTTTGAGAAAAGTAACACGCTGAATGAAGGCAATGGAAGAAGCAATTAAATTATATCATATTGAAGTTAAAAGAAGTGAAAACTTATAGATCTGGGATCTGAAACACACACCAGACTGTCTTCTGAATTTCAAATCAAGCAAGCCTTCATAGGCTTGCTTGATTTAAAAGATAAAAGATCCCTACTAGAAGACACCCATTATAGGCTATAATGGGTATCTCCTTACCAGCCGTGATAAATTATAAAGATTTGGTAAATCTTTGTTAAAGTGACACAATAAATAAATTGAATTTAGTAATAATGCTTAAGAAGTAACTGACACTGACTCTTGAATGCCTATTAATACATAGTATTTTATTGGAAACCTAAATTTTATAATTTGAAAAATATAAACAATTTAAACTTTGGCATGCTCTCCTGTAAAACTGCTGATTTGCAGATCCGAGACTGTTAATAGGGACAGGCGAATTATACATACACATAAACATACGAACATACGAGCACACTAACTAATTAAGCTTCCAAAAAACAAATATTCAACATTTCAAAACATAGATGAGATTCAATATATGAATAACGAGAGCGTACTTTTAGAGAGTTTTCGCCTGTAGAGGTTACAACGTGTTTATTTTGCCACTTGCAGTGATTAAATCAGGTCAAAGTAATTCAAAAGAAGTTCAGCCTAGGCCTTACTAGTTTAGCCTGAAGTATTTAGGCTAAACTAAATTGTCCTAGGCTATACTAATATATTCTGACACGCTTAGGATGAACCGAATTGTCCTAGGACAAACTAGTTTTGCCTGAAATCGGGTTTGGCTGGTAACATATGCATCTACATATTTTCGTATACAATAAACGCTATTTTGATAGCGTTATTGCATATTTTTGTACATTGCAATTGATAATGCTTATTTCAGTAATTATACGTATAAGGCTTGTTATGTGACAGTGGTGGCACTTCATAATCATTGAAGTGACGCACAGGTGTCACACACGCCATTACCAAGAAATTGTTTTTATAAGCCTCATCGCTTGTAAATTTGTAATTTCCTACCTAGCGCTAGCCTCAAAATAAATATTAACACGATGGGAAAATTGGTTGAATGTCATTTTATGCTGAGAATTTTGAAACCATTAAATAAGTAATCTATTTCACAATTCAAAGCCATTACAAATTAAAGCAAGCTGGCATTCAAAAGTTTAATTTTTCAATCAAAATGACGAATATTTGGTCACTAATTAACCGACTTCAAAAAAAGGAGGAGGTTCTCAATTCGGCCGGTATATTTTTTTATTTCGGCCGGTAGATATAGATATATAGATATTCTCATTACATAAACGTTTGTCAACCAGGTAACTAACTTTTTATTAATTTCCAGACTAAAATTTAACAACAGTGCACCGCGAGACTCGACACGAACATCTCTCTCCAAAGTGATAAATTATAGGTAGTAGGCAATTACGTAATAAAATAGACTGCTAGAATCCCTAATATCAAATGCAAAAATATCCCTATTAATTATTAATTATACTGACAGAATTAAAAATGTAGGCCTCATAATGGACTATCATATTGAGCTTCTCACATAATCGAACTGAGCAAACGCTTATGTCACTCGCTTCATGCCTTAACGCGATAACAAAGTTTCCTTTCTCATCTTACTAAGATTTTCTTAGCTTAATCACTACTTCTCCCACTACTCGACTATGCAAATGCCCTGCTATTTATATCTTGTGATTTCTCCAACAACCTGTATTGCTGATTTTGATGAAAGAAATCTCTTAAAGAATAAAGAGATAATCACTTTTTTGTATTTCTATGTGTACAAAAGAATAAATAAATAAATACTATTCTCTGTGACATTAAACAAATAAATACGTCATTAGCAAAGTGCCTTCGTAGAGCCTAAAATAAATTTCGTAACTGTCTTATGTGTACTTAACGTTTTTATTACCTTAGCTTTGCCTTTAGTATTTCATTATTATTTACTGCCAGATAAAAACATTACTCAATATGAAATCCACATAATAATAGACTCCAATATCTATTCCGATAAGAATTTCTTCATTCGTAATGAAAAATTTTATTAACTTCGTTTTTAGAAGGTCTCGTCATTATTTACTCCTAGATAGAACATTTACCTTGTTGATATTAATATCACAATAAATAAAACTAACGGTCGCCTTCAGGTAACTCGATATTATTCTGTTATTGCAAAAGCACAACTATCTATGAGATGAATTATAAATAACTAACCTATAACGATAAATAACGTATTAACTAAACTCTGACGATAAATTATAAATAACTAAACTAAATAAACTATGTATCAATTTGATACGATTTTGGGTTATTGTTTATGACTTTAACCCTAAACTAAATAGTGTACATATTATACGTGTTTATATCAAACGCACTCTACGTTTGATATTGATCGTTCAAATGCCATTCAATGCAGTTTTTTGGGTTCTAAAAATTTTGTTTTAGTTGAAAAATCGATTAGCTACAAAAAAATTTTTTTTTTTTTTCCAAGCAATACTTAGACAAATCAATTGCTTGTGATGCAATTTGTCGATGCTAATTTTAAGACAAAGAGTTGATTAAATTTTTAATCTATCGGTATACAATTCTGGGAGTTATTTTTAAAAATTTTGTGTTGTGGGCCTTTTTGAGTTTGTTATAGGTTTCTCAAAACCTATTGAGCCAAATTGGTTGAAGTTTTCAGGAAATCTAAGTTTGGTGGAATCAAATCGAATGTCGTTAAGCGCGTCAAGCCGTTCAAAATTTAGGAGGGGTCATAATTTCTCTAGCTGTTTATTGTTATAAAAGGCTTACAAACACATTCATACACGCATACTAACGTCTTCGTAAAAATAGTCCAAAAGCTTCACCATGTAAATTCGAATTTTGAAAAATTGGAATTGAATCAATAATTTCTTTTAGCGTAAAGTGAAAATACAACCGAATTAAGAACATTCTCCTTTTTGGAAAGTTTGTTAAAAAGGGAACCAACCAGACCAACCAGCCAGATCAGCACGAGCTTATAGTACGGGAGCTAGCAAAGTTGAAAAAAAAAACAATTTTAGAATAGCTGATTTTTTAATATGTCATTTGCAATGCTCCCCCGAGTAGAGTGCGGGCTGTCTGGCTGTTGGTAAACGTTGCATTCATTACTTCGCAGCATATCTTGATAGGTAAAAATTTAAAATTTTGCATTATTTTAGAATGTTTTTTTTTTCCTTACCGTCAACTTTAAGACACTATTAGGAATACTAATTCTAATTAACGGATATTTTTGAGGTTGATAACTATGTGCCAGACGCTATTTCATATAAATAAAAATAAATACTTTTTAAACCATTTTAGAATGTCTGTCATTTTAATATTATTTTAATAAGAAGTAAATGAATACAAAATTAATTTTCCAGACATTAATTCGGTTGTTTAGTCAACAACCTTATCGATTTAAAGTTATAGAGTATGGTGGTATTATGTTAGTTGTTAGAGAGAGATAGCAGCAAAATTGACGGACGGAAGAGAGACAAGAGTACATCAAAATTATTCAAAAAAAATTCTTATCTTTTATGTTTACAATCAAAAATTTTTAATTTTACATTATTTTAGAATATTTTTTTCCTTACGATCAAATTTTGGACGCTATTAGGAGGGTTAGTTTCTTATTAACATACATTTTTGTGGTTGATAACTTTGTGCCAGATGCTATTTTATATAAATAAAAATAAATAAATATTGAAAACCATTTTAGAATGTCTGTAATTTTGATATAATTTTAATTAGAAGTAAATGAATACAAAATTAATTTAACAGACATTAATTCTGTTGTTTAGTCAACAATTTGATCGATTTAAAGTTATAGAGTACGATGATATCATGTTAGTTGTTAGAGAGAGAAAGCAACAAAGTTGACGGATGGAAGAGAGACAAGAGTACATCAAAATTATTCAAAAAATATCCTATTTTTTTATCTTTACAAGCAAAAATTTTTAATTTTACATTATTTTAGAATGATTTTTTCCTTTAAATTCCTTTAATTTAAATTCCTTTCCTATAAAATAGCATCTTGCACAATGTTATCAATCGAAAAAATGACTGTTAATTAGATATTAATGCTCGTAATAGTGTCCAAAATTTGATTAAGAAAAACAATTTCTAAAATAATGTAAAAATAAATTTTTTTGCTTGTAAGCATAAAAAAATAAGAAATATTTTTCAATAAATTTGATGTGCTCTTGTCTCTCTTCCGTTCGTCAACTTTGCCGCTATCTCTCTCTAACAACTGACATAATACCACCGTACTCTATAATTTTAAATCGATCAGGTTGTTGACTAAACAACCGAATTAGTGTCTGCCAAATTAATTTGTATTCATTTACCTCCTAATAATATCCAATTTCTGTTAATCAAAAATGTCTGTTAATTAGAAATAGTATTTATTCCTAATAGTGTCTTAAAGTTGATGGTAAGGAATAAAATCATTCTAAAATAATGCAAAATTTTAAATTTTTACTTATCAAGATATGCTGCGCAGTAATGAACGCAACGTTTACCAACAGCCAGACAGCCCGCACTCTACTCGAGAGAGCATTGCAAATGACATATTGAAGAATCAACTTTTCTAAAATTGTTTTTTTTTTTTCAACGTTGCTAGCTCCCGTACTATGTATTACACACATAGACTTTTAAAATTCATTCAATTGAGTCTTTGGACATCATTTTACTCTACATACTTTATAACGCGAATACATAAAACAGAATATTGTTTAGTTTATAATTATTATTCTGCTTTACCTGTAGATTCTCATAAACTTTCTAAATGCACTCTAAGGATGAAAGTTAGAGCGACTTTCTCGGAAAGTTTCATTAGCACCTCTATTGTTATCTGTTCTCGTTTAATAAAATTGTTTAAAGTTTAATTTTTTGCACTAAAAAACTGCACAGAATAAAATATAAAATCTATCAACGAGTACCTCAGTTGTTTAGCAGTACCTGCTTCACTATTTTTATTTCATCGTTAGATAGCAAGCAAGCAGATGGCTCTTCTAATGGAAAGAGAAACCACCGCTTATAGCCACTAAATATGTTACTAGCGCGTTCCTATCAATGGTGGGATGGCAATGCCACATGCATAAGTCTACCGTCTACCTTACCCTCTAAACTGGGGCGCGACAATAACAAGCACTGACGCTATTGCAGCAGGAATAAGCGTGGGAGTGGTACAAGACCAAGGCAAGACAATGGGGAACCCTATCACCTAATAGTGATGATTGTATTGGCACGTATAGCCAATCAGTCGCCTTTTTCGACCAGTTTGGCAAAACGGCAGTTGGTCTATTCTTCAAAGGAGCCCGGGCCAACACGGCGGAAGTGAAATAAAAGCACAGATGCATTGTTTACTACACTAATTACTTACTTAGTGTATATTAAAGATATGTGTCATTCATAATAATACTATCAATGGGAAAATGTTTGTGTTTGTTTGTCCGTTTTTCACGGAAAAACGGAGAGACGAATTGACATGTTTTTTTAAGTGGAGATAGTTGACGGGATGGAGAGTGACTTATGCTACTTTTGACTCTTTCTAACCCCCAACTTCCCTTAAATGAATTTAACGCGAGCAAAGCCAAAGGCAAAAAGTAGTAGTGTATATATATATATATATATATATATATATATATATATATATACACATATATTAGTATCAAAATCAGTTTAAACATTAGGCAAAGAAACATTGCTCTTCATCCAATACGTAAGTACTAAATATACGAGTCTGAGAAAATAAGCAAGTAATTCACCACGGAATGACGGCTACCAGCGTCTTCTCTTCAGGCATTAGTTATACAAAAGGTTTCATAAAATCTAAACAAAGGATTTTTCGTCAAAGGGGTGTGTGCTGTGGAATTTTTAATCAGACGCTTCAGTCTGCGCACCTACCTGCTGTTGACAGAATATTATCTCTCATTTTCAGCTGTTTGCGTCTGGTGGCTACAGTTAACTTTAAATAATGTTTATTTTAGTGTTGATACTATAGTTTCCAATTTTCCAAAAAGTCAGAGATTTTTAATTGGATTGTTTTTATGTTTTCCTTCAAATTTTTGTTATTTATAAACCGATTTGATTTTCTTTTCGGTTGACTTTGCATTTAGTGATTTTTTATTGCAGATTTCTAGAGATACTGGAAATTGAAAAACGCTGTAGGATTCTTACTAAGATTATATTATAACTTTTGCCCGTGTTGGTTCGGGCTCCATTGAAGAATAGGCCGACTGAGTTTCTGCCAGGCAGGTTGTAAAAAGCGACCGACTGGCTATGCGAGTCATTATCATCGTAGCTACGTGGTAGAGTTCGGCATTTTCTTGCCCGGGTCTGGTACCACCGCCTTATTTTTTTCTTGCGTAAAAGCTTTAGTGTTTGTCACTGTCGCTTTTTAGTTTGGAAGGTAAGGTAGCTGGTAAATTTATGCACGTGAAATTAGACCTCGCCATAAGATAGAAACGCACCATTAACATCTTTGGTTTCTATAGGCGATGGTTGAGTCCTTCCATCAGGAGATCCATCTATTTGTTTGCTATCTTATGATATAAAAATAAACTTGATGGAAATTATAGTCGAAATTGAGATAATTTCATTTATAACTTCTGCATTTCCACTGAAACAAAAAAAGGATAACTAATAAATGAAATAAATTCACCCCATACTAATAAAGAAGACAAGAAAATATTATAAAAAGGAAACGCTTTTTAACAGTGTGTTATGTCATAGTATGTCACGTCACATCTCTTCACGGTACGGTATGTTACGTTACGCTACGCTATGCTAATGTCATGTCATCTTATGTTGTTTTTTAAATAATCAAATAAGATAGCAAACAATCAGAAGGCTCTCCTGATTGAAAATGACAATCATCGCCTATAGACACCACAGATGTTAATGATGTGTTGCTATCAAAACGGCAGAGTCTCAATGTCACATGTAGAAATTTACCGCCTACTTTCCCCTCCAAACTAGAACATGCCAGTGTCAAGCGCTGACGCTATCGCGGCAGGAATAATTAAGGCGGTGGTACCAGGCCCGGGCGAGACGATGCAGAACTCTACTAGTGACGATGGTAGTAAAAAGTATCACTGATCGTTCGTCTTTTACGAACTGCCTGGCAGAACGGCAGGTAATCTATTCTTAAAAGAGGACTATTACGTGGTAAAAAATCTGTAAACGGTTGACCCTGAAGGCCATCCTAGAAACTTCCCGCAAAATTAAGGTATTTTAAGCTCAAAGGAGTAAAAACTATAAGCACAGATTTTTTCAGTTCAAACATCTATTTTGTAAGCATGACAGTAAGAATATTGATTTTTGAGAAGCTGTATATTTTCGAAACTATGATCAATTTTGATCTTTCGGATGGCTTTTAACTCAGTTTTTGAGATCTAAAATATTGATTTAGCTACATAATCGATAGGTTGAAAAATTTCGAAGCAATATTAAAAAACATTTTTTCAAATATTTTCGGCATTCATAAATCCCAAACAAATTGTCCGATTTTTATTCAATTTGGGTATTTAGCGCAGTTTTTTTAACGTGAAAACTGGTAGGGTTTTTAAGTCAATCGGTATATTAGGATGAAAGTTATTTCAACAATATTGAGTTTGCCAAAAACAACCTAATTTCAATATTTAAAAAGCTGTAACTTTTAAAAATTAAATTCGATTTTGATTTTTGAAACGGTATTCGGTGAAATTTTTTTAGTACTAAAATATCGTAGAATGCCATAAAATTATTGGTTAAAAATTTTGAAATTATGTCGAAAAAACACTTTTTACAAGACTGCAGGAGGCTAATGTATTAATTTCAAAATTTTTCGTCTACTATTACTTCCGAATGGATAAACCGATTTCGACGCAATTTATGCATTAGCTGATTAAATTTTGTACCCAATCGTGGAGATTTGGTGGAAACTGAATTTTTGAACATCGGGGCAAAATCAGTAACTTCCTTATCTACATACGTAGCGGGACGTTAAAAATATAAGTACAGTTACTTTTACAATCTATTTTCATAATTTTATTAAGCTATTGCATAGCTTCTATCGCGGGCCTTGAGCGTGGAGACCGAATCCAGAAATTCCGTAACGAAAAAAACCTAACACCCCCCACTCCGACCGGCACAGCGGTGATACTGTTTAGTTTTTCCATCTATCGATAAATACCAGAACTTTTAATGACTTTTTGAAATATCACGCTTGTCTCTTTAGTTCAGCAACCCGCCTTTAGATGGCATTGGTTGTATTGGAAAACTACCGTAATCAGCTGTTTGTGAGAAAGTATATAGGTGTATAGGTATTATTATTTACGTACAACAGTGAATATCTGTACTCGTATAATTTGTGTACAAAGTGTTTTAAATATGAATAAACAAAGAAAAAAAATACTGCATAAATAAAATAAATATATAATTGTAATTGCATAAGTTCATAAAAATGCTATGCAATAGCTTTACCTCGGCAGTCTCCGAGTGCCACACGTCTTTTTTTTATGAGAAGAATATTCCAGAATTGCATATAAAAATATTTAAATTTTATCCGCGTAAATTAAATTATCGGATATGTAAGCTTGAAAAAGAGCGTGGATATATTATGTTCAGAATACCAATGAGTTATACTTAATAAATCACATATTTTGTAAGTATGATGTTTCTTTGATACGCGTTTCTAAATGTAAAATATTGAATGTAGAAAATGTATCACGTTTCCATACATTTATTTGATACGCATTTATAAACGTAAAATATTGAATTGCAGAAATGTATCACGTTTGTATATTTTTATTAGTTGTATATATATATAAACTGCTTCATGTTCCTGGGGTAAGCTTATTCGGCTTAGATTATGAAGTTCTAAAACCGGGACGCTCTACCACTAAGCTAGTGTCGACAGGCTCGACGTGGCAAAATTCTTCTTAGCTCTATGATCGATTCCGTCGATCATACTGATCGCTAGGTATACATACGGTAACTAGTTAATGAATTCATCGTTACAGATGAAATTCATATTTATAATTTTGGTCAGTATGTACTTTCGTGTTTCTAATTATTTTTGTGTTATAGCACTCACCCCCTGATTGGGAAAACTTGAAAAACTTTAAAAACAACAAAGAAAAATATTGAAACACAAGATTTGAACCTACAACCGTCTCCCTGAAGCCGGGACGCTCTACCACTGAGCTAGTGTCGACAGGCTCGACGTGGTGAAATTCTTCTTTATTGCATATGAGTGGACAAATCAATCTAGCTAGGTCTGATTTTTATAAAACGTCGTCTTGGTTATCCCGATATATTTTAATATTTATGTTTAGGACGGGCGAACACACTTCTACTACTTTTCATAATATTCTTTTACAACCTATTCACTTTATATACTTTACTGAATAATTATCATACCTATAGGTTTAGGGCTCATCATAATAATTTCCATTAATATTTAGATGTGTTGTTATCCATTGTACAAATACCATTTTTATTAACATTAAAAAAGATACAAAAATTTGAATTACTAATTAGAATTTTATTGTATTACTAACGCCATCTGTCGAAAATTACAAAACTAATAAGGCATATTATGTAAACTTGTCAATTAGACTGTTATTACATACGCCATCTTTAAGAAAACTAAAGAGTTAACATCAATGCGAACAGAGTGCTAAGTGTGAGTTTTTCTTTTCGCATTCGATCGTGAGCGCGTTTCGAGTTTACTAGGAATTTGTATGTAATTTGTACAGCGCCATCTAGTGGTAAACGTGTAAACCAGTTTACCACTAGGTGGCGCTGTACAAATCACGTACAAATTCCTAGTAAACTCGAAACGCGCTCACGATCGAATGCGAAAAGAAAAACTCACACTTAGCACTCAGATTAGATGTTTGGAAAAATATATCTTGATTTTTTTCATTTAGATATAAATAAAATCCATTCATTAACAGTGTAACACACAAAAATCATTATTATAGGTTAAAAACTACTATAACTAAAACACTCATTAGGCCTAATAAACGTTCTATAAAATACTTCATTCATAAACGTTTGAAAATGAAAAATGAACATGAAAAATATTTACTTGCAGGAATAGATATGGGTGTCAAAATTTATTGAAAATGAATTTAAACACCAACACCGCCATGTTGGTCCCGGCCTCCTTTGTAGAATAGGCCAACTGCCGTTCTGCCAGGCAGGTCGTAAAAGGCGACCGATTGGCTATCGAGTCACTACCATCGTGGCTACTAGGTGGTAGAGTTCTGCATTGTCTCGCCCGGGTCTGGTACCACCGCCTTACCTGTTCCTGCCGCAATAGCGTCAGTGCTTGTCGCTGTCGTGTTCCGGTTTGGAGGGTAAGGTAGCCGGTAAACTTATGCATGTGGCATTAGACCTCGCCAAAAGATAGCAACGCACCATTAACATCTTTGGTGTCTATAGGCGATGGTTGACTCTTTCCATCAGGAGACCCATCTGCTTGTTTGCTATCTTACTATATAAAAAAAACTTTACGGACAATATTCCTTAATTTTAATAATATAAATTGTACAAGATGTAAATGCGAAGACACAATTAAGGAAAGCAGTTAATTGAACACAAAGCCTCTAGATATCTGTACGGGCAACAGCTTGTCGACAGTGCCGTACATCACGTTTGGCATTGTCAGCGTATATGTCGCCACGCGTTATTATAATTTACATACTTTAACCAGTTCGCGTCAAGCCGCCAATCGGTTCGCGTGCTCACCTAACCATACCATTCAACCATTTTTACCATTAAACCATTTTAGTATAAGTTAAGCTTTCAATAAACATAATATTGAACTTAACTTGTATTTTACTCTGTACGGAACCAAACCACCGTACATTGTGGTCCTTCAGCCTTTTATCGAACCAGTGACCAATAAATTTCACCATTTAAAAGATTCATAACCATTGTGATCTTCAACCTTTTCAAACCAGTGACCAAATATATATATAAGATATAAAACCATTGAGATCCTTAGAATTCCTAAACCCATTACCTAACCATTATAGTCCCACGTGTGAGCAACGTGGTCTTTCGTTCCGTGACGTAAGGAGAGACCGGCGCGCTGTGAAACCGTACACGTGTTAGTTGCGTTTTAACCACTTTAACCAATTAAGTCGCGTGTGTAGTGTAACCAATTAACCAGAACCGAACCAGAGTTCTAATTTTGACCAAGGTGTTTGTGTGTGGAGTATAACCTGTTCACCAGACCAACGACGCTACCAGCGACTACCACCAGGGACGACTTCTGAGGACAAACCAGGTCACCACGTGCCAGTCTTCAAGTAAGATCTTTCCTTTTTACCACTTTTTACCACTCTATTGACCATTAAAATGCCCGCAACCATGGAGGCTCTATTAACCACCCAGAACCAAATCATGTCTGCGATTAACACGCTGTGTGTTAATTTCAAGAAGGACGGGCCCGAACGTAAGACGCCCGCCTATATCGAAAAACGCCTCAATACTTTGGACTCGTACTGGAATGAATTCCAAACCAACCATACCAGGCTCTGCGCCGAGTTCGAAGATTTTAACCACCGCTATTTTACGGAAAACCATTACCAGCGGACAAAAGATTTTTACCATGATGTTAGGAACATGATTTCTAATTACGTAATAAGCGAACCCAGCAAACCATTACTGAGACCAGCCACACCATTATCGCAGGGCTCAGATAGGCGCGATATTTCTTCTCCCGCCCAACAGTTTTGGCGCAGGAAAACTAGAAGAGGTACCCCTTCTAGTTTTCCTGCGCCAAAACTGTCGCACCAAAGTAACTCTAGTAGGGTAGAAGCAATGCTCCGTAAACAGAAGAGCAACTTCAAGGCGCTTTCTCGAACCATAGAGGCCGTCGACCTTGAGAGCTGCTCCGAACGCTGGGAGTTTGAAGATATTTTAAAGACTATCCAATCCAGATGGTCGGTCATCGATTCTCTTCACTGGGACATCGACAGCGAAGGGCTGCTAGACAATGAGGAATATGAGACAGCCTTCGCTGAGATGGAGAAGAAGTACAACACCATGAAGAAGGCAGTGAACAGACAGATGTGGTCATCATCATATAGGGAACGTTCAACACCACAAATGGAAATACCCACTTTCAGCGGAAATTACCAGGATTGGATATGTTTTAAAGATTTGTTCTCCGAAACCATACATCATAATAAGTCTCTACCAAATGCCCAAAAAATGCAGTTTTTGAAAAGCAAGCTCCGTGGAGAGGCTGAAAAATTAGTTCACCATTTACGTATTAATTCCGAAAATTACGAAGTATGTTGGGACATCTTAAACCAACGTTACAATAATACCAGGTTAATATTTAATTCCCACATACAGTTATTATTAGCTATGCCTACCATTCAGCAACAATCTGCAGCAGTCATCAAAAGGTTACACGACACCACCAACGAGTGTCTTAACTCTATAAAAGCAATGGGTATCGATATTTCCAACTGGGACCCATTAATTGTTTACATTTTGTGCCAAAAGTTAGATACCGAAACTCATCACGATTACATAGAGTCGCTTAAGAACCCAAAAGAATTGCCCAATTTGTCCGAATTTTTGAAGTTTTTAGAAATTAAATTTATATCGTTAGAAAGCTCTCGTCGTAAGCAAGATTTTAATAAGCCAAGTTCATCTCCAGTTCACCAAAACCAATACCAGAAACCATGGGTTGAAAAGCATTCAAATAACCATTTGCATAATTTTATGAACAGAAACTTCAAACCAAGGCCAGCTGTTATAAATCATATTAATACGAAACCAATGCATATTACAACACAAAGGAAATGCATACTCTGTAAAAACTGTTGCCATGAATTGTTTAAATGCAAACAATTTCTAGAATCGTCGCCGCTGAATAGACTAAAAATTATTGAAACAAATAAGTTATGTAAAAATTGCTTAATTAACCATTACGACAATCAATGTTTTTCGGAAAAAACATGCCGTTTTTGTAACCAGCCACATAACACTTTATTGCATAATGCCCTCGTTACTTTTGCTCCCTCAACTTCTAGCAACACCAACATCGAGCAGCCTACCAGAAAATCGAAGATATGTGTTACGAATGCACCACAAGAAACAATGCCCAAATTATTAGCGACAGCTAAAATTAATATTAGGTATGTGGATGGCTGTCACCGTACCATGCGAGCCCTTATAGACCCGTGTGCAGAGTCGTCTCTTATTACGGAAAATGCTGCTCAGCTTTTAGGCCTACCAAGAATTAAGCGCCACTGTGTGGTGGTCGGAGTTGGCGCGAAAACCAACAACAGTAGGGGAGTCGTACAAATAAACGTATCTTCTCTTCACAATAATTTTACATTTAAAACCGAAGCCTACGTCATGAAGCATGTCGTTGGAAATTTACCAAACGAATCCCTTGAAAAGCCATCATGGCCGTGCTTGGATAAATTACCACTTGCCGATCCGGAATTTTATAAAAGTAAACCTATAGATTTAATTTTAAGTGTAGATGTGTACGAGTTAATTATTTTACCAGGTTTAATTCGTAATGGCACGTCACTACCAATTGCGCAGAATACCAAACTCGGTTGGATTTTAAGTGGTACCATAAAACCAAACCAAAAATATTGCAACGTCGTCACGGTCAACTTGCAAGACATTCAGCGCTTTTGGGAGATTGAGGACATCTCAGATAACGCTGTTAATATTTCTGATGAAGATAACCATTGCTTTCATCATTATCAGCAGCATACGACGCGTCAACCAAATGGACGTTACATAGTTAGATTACCACTGAAACCAGAGATTGCTGAAAAATTGGGTGACTCAAAAACCAAAGCGGTGGCTCAATTTCGGCAGTTGGAAAAAAGATTTTCAAAAAATAAAATTATCGAACAGAACTACAAACAATTTATCCATGAATATATTAATTTAAACCATATGAAGAAATGCAATAGTAATCCGATACTCCAATGCTACTTGCCGCACCATTGTGTAATCCGAACGGATTCCACGACAACGGCCACGCGAGTTGTTTTTAATGCCTCTGCGAAAACATCAACAGGATTTTCGTTAAATGACCTTATGTACTCTGGACCAAATTTGCAAGAAGATTTATTTACTCTCATCCTTAAGTGGAGGCAATACCAAATAGCCTTTACAGCAGATATAGAGAAGATGTTTCGTTTTATAAATATCCATGAAGATGACCAGCAGCTCCAGAAGATCATGTGGAGGGATTCAGAACAGCAACCATTGGAAGAATATCAACTTACCACTGTCACATACGGCACCAAGGCCGCACCATTCCTAGCCATGATGTCATTGAAACGTCTGGCTAAGGATGAAGGTCACCACTATCCGGAAGCAGCAGAAGTTCTAGCTACCAGGTTCTATATGGATGACCTTCTCCATGGACAGCATGACCTGGAATCTGCAAAAAAGCTAATTTCTGATCTCATTAATCTTCTAAAGTCAGGTGGATTTAATTTAAGGAAGTGGTCATCTAACAAACCGGAAATATTACCGGATAATCAGTCACCATGTGAAGACCAAGCATATGTTTTTAAATACCAGGAATCAACCAAGACATTAGGACTTAAGTGGCATTCAGACCAAGATTATTTTACATTTCAATTGAAATCTGAACCAGTCCTTAAGCTTACCAAAAGAAGTTTACTCTCGAATATATCAAAAATATTCGATCCGCTTGGATGGCTTTCACCAGTGACCACCAAGTTGAAATTACTTTTCCAAGAAGTTTGGCTCCTAAACCTTCATTGGGACGATGAGTTGCCAGCTGACATCAACACAAGATGGAAAAACATAGAAGCTGACATCACCAAAATTAACCAAATTTCCATACCAAGGTGGTTACAGTCTTCAAAGAACGATACTATCGAATCACATGGGTTTTGTGATTCGTCACAAAATGCCTACGCTTGTGTTGTATATTGCAGAGTGAACAATATCACTAACAACCACTCTTCTGTAATACTAGTGGCAGCGAAGTCTCGTCTCGTACCTGTAAAGAAAATTGTATCATTACCAAGATTAGAATTATGTGCAGCTGTTCTACTTACCAAGGTCATAAAGATCACCTGTAATTGCCTATCGGATTACAACATCAAAATCTACGGTTGGTCCGACTCGACGGCGGTGTTAGGTTGGCTCAACAGCGACCCAAGTAAATGGAAACCGTTCGTGGCGAATAGGGTGAAGCAGGTGACGAACATCATGCCACCAAGCAGCTGGCATTATGTCTCAACCAAGGACAACCCAGCTGACTGCGCAAGTAGAGGCATCACCACGGAACAGCTGATTAACCATTCCATGTGGTGGACGGGACCACACTGGCTAAAATCTTTCGAGGAGTCAAAATTAACCAATTCATTTTATACAACCAACGAAGAGTTGAAAAAACCATTATTAAATATAAATGTTGCAATTACATATGAAAACAAAGTTATTGAAAATATAATTAGCAAATACAGTGATTTTACGCGAGCTTCAAGAGTGCTTGCGTGGGTGTTGCGATTTACATCTAAGTCTAAAAATAATAAACAAAAATACTTAAGTATATTAGAAATAAGAAAAGCTAAAAACTTAATCATAAAATATGTACAGCAAATTGAATTTTTAGAAGATATACAATGTATTAAAAATCATAACCAACCTAACCCTAAGAGTAGTTTATTAAAATTAAAACCATTTATTGATGACCAAGGACTTTTAAGGGTTGGTGGGCGATTGACCAACGCCAAAATAGAAGATAGTATGAAGCATCCGTGTATATTACCACATGACCATCTACTTACCAGTATGATTATTGACCAGGCACATAAAATGACCTTCCATGGGGGTGCACGATTAACCCTCGCGTGGTTGCGTCAAGAATATTGGATTATAGGAGGAAATAGCGCTGTCAAGAAGAGACTTCGAAGATGTGTGCTGTGCAGAAGGCACGCCCCCCTGAAACACGACCAGTTGATGGGAGATTTACCACTACCTCTGTGCCCACTAAGCGAAGACGTAGAAGATCTGGATTTCCTTACTCCATCCCATTTTTTAGGCAGTGGACCAACATTGACCATTGTTGAGTCTGAACACGATCTGAGAACCAGATGGCAGTTAGTACAGAAAATTTACCAAGACGTGTGGAAGAGATGGAGAACTGAGTACCTTACACAGCTGAACACTAGGTCTAAATGGCAACGTTCACAACCAAATTTAAATGAAGGAGATATTGTTATTATACACGAAGCTAATCTGCCACCGGGTAAGTGGGCTCTCGGTCGAGTCGTGCAGCTACATCCGGGGCAAGATAGGCTAACTAGAGTAGTCTCTGTAAAAACTAAAAATGGCGTTATGAAACGACCAATAGTTAAGTTATCCCTTTTACCAATTAAAAATACCAGTGAAGAAGGAGACAGTAACCAAATACTTCAAAATGCCGAGCATAACCAGCCGATTAACCAGTCTAATGACAATAATTTACCAAAACCAAAACGGCGAGCTAAAAAAGGCATTTTTCATTTATTCACCATGACACTTATGTTGTTTACGTTTTTATTCTCACCAGCCACGTGTGCATACAACGCAATAAACTTTAACGATAGTCAAAGTTTATATTTTGATAAAATATCTACCATGCGATTAGTACAAGACGAGTGGAAGCTAGTAGTATATTATGATTTACGACCATATTGGCAGGGCAGTAAACTATTATCCAAATATATAGATCATATGGAATATCTCTGCAAACAATCACCAGTTAAAATCCATTGCGAATCCATTTTAATACAATTACGGCACAGCTATACAGAGTTAATGCATTATAATAGCATTTTGTCGACGCAGCAGTTCCCACACGGGCACGCGCGGCGCAGACGCGGCCTTATCAATGTTGTGGGTAATGTCGCACACGCTCTATTCGGTGTACTCGATGACCAATTCGCTGAACAGTATATTAAGGACATTGGTTTAATTAGAGAAAACCAAAACCATCTTGCTGCTCTATGGAAAAACCAGACATCTGTAGTAGAGGCAGAATATAATGTATTGAAGAGGATGCAAGGCTCTATTGATAAACAACATAAGATATTTACACACTACATTAACCAATTAGAAAATACCACCTACGATGTTAAAAGTCAACTGAAAGACGTGGAAGCGACCAATGAGTTTTTGTTATGCTCCATGGCAGCTAACAGCTTGCAGTCTAATTTGAAGAATATGCAGGATGTGTTACTAGATACAGTTTCGGAAGTGTATTTTGGGAAATTCAACATTCATCTTTTGAAACCGGACCAGCTTTTAAAGGAGTTAAATCTTATTTCAGGGAAATTGTCTAATGAATTAAGGTTACCAATTGAAAATCCTCACACAGAATTTACCAAAATTTACCATTTGCTTAAGGTTAGAGCCAAGATGATGAAAGATTATTTTATTTTTGAAATTAGAATACCATTAGTGAGTAGAGATAATTTCCAAGTATATAGAATTTATTCTATCCCAAGACGGATTGACAAAACCATGGTCACCCTAGTTCCAGTTTCAGATTACATAGCGATCAACTTACGAAGAGACTCATTCATGACCATATCGCAATTAGAATTGCATAAGTGTATTCAATTAGATTTAGAAATACAACTTTGTCTTCTACAGAAACCAATCTCACATATGAGTCATGATGACATCTTGTGCTCCAAAGACCAGGAGACGAAGCGGTGCAGAACCAAAACTGCAAGGTGTCAAGACTGGTGGTCTCAGTTAAATGATGTGAACGCTTACTTTTTCTTTTGCTGCGACTCTTGTCCAGTGCGCATCATCTGTGATGAACAAATATTTTCCAAAAATCTAAATAGTAGCGGTATCACGAAGCTGGGTCCAGACTGTGTACTGAAAGGAAACGACATAACCATTTATGCTCAGAGACAGCATAATAATACTTTAACCATCAAGACAGATATACCAGTAATAGACATTCTCCCCATCAACCACATCTTTAACCAGAACAGAAAGTCCGTGTCGCTGATTTCGGAGCCAGCGTCAGTAGCGGGTGGTTACGATCACGATCTAGACGATATAGGCGTTAAGATAAAACAAATGCGTTCAGAGAGTGGTCTAAAGAGTGGTATATCTTATCACGACGTTCACCATTACGTCGCGATATACGTGGTGGCGGGTGTGCTGGTGGCCGGGGCAGCCGCGTACGCCACGCGGCGGTGGTGCCCGCGCCTCAGCCGCCGCCGAGACTCCAACGCGCCGGCAGCAGCTGGCGCAGCGCCAGCGCCTGCCAGGCCGGACCCACCGCGCCCTGAACCGCGGGGTCTGGCGAACGCACCGTTTGTGTACAGTGTTAGTGACCAGTGTGTAAGTGTAGTTGACCATGGGCAATCTAGTGTTAAGTGTAGTGGTAAAGTGAAAGACCAGTCCACTTCTCCCGTAGTGCATAAGCAAAATTTTAGTGATTATTGTGATAGAGACGCTAGAGTGCCATTAGAATAAGCAAATATTGTTTATCACCTTGTCTCACGTCACTCACCAAATATTCAACCATTTATTTTTTGTACCATTTTCACCATCATTCTTCTTCTCTCGCGGTGGCAGCATGTACGGGCAACAGCTTGTCGACAGTGCCGTACATCACGTTTGGCATTGTCAGCGTATATGTCGCCACGCGTTATTATAATTTACATACTTTAACCAGTTCGCGTCAAGCCGCCAATCGGTTCGCGTGCTCACCTAACCATATTTCAACCATTTTTACCATTAAACCATTTTAGTATAAGTTAAGCCTTCAATAAACATAATATTGATCTTAACTTGTATTTTACTCTGTACGGAACCAAACCACCGTACAATATCTTTCTGTCCAAGTTAACTATATAATTCTTACTTATGAAGAAAACATAACTTCACTTTTGAATATACAGTTAAGACACGCATTACATTGAACATGAAGCCTCTACACATCTTTCTGTTCAAATGCACGATAATAACTTCTAAAGAAAACATATCTTCATCTGTATGTGTGTAAATATTTTATATAATATATATAATATGACCTTTTTTCACAACATAAAATATTTGTAACAATACTAATTGTACCAATATGAATATACAATTGCCGTATCCAGTAAATTGAACATAAATCATCTACACATCTATTTATTTAAGTTTGTTGTGCGTTTTAGCATTTTTGTATATATTAAACACTAATCTTATTTAAAATAATTTATCGGAATATTTACTTGTGTAGAAAACCTATCATGGACGTAGGACTGATAAAATTTTATTTAAATATATATATACGAAAAAAAATATTTTTTAATATTATTAGATAGCGAATTCAGGGAAACAGGACATTTTTGCTCTCGATTTTAATTTTGTAACTGATCAAGAAATATGTTTTAAAACAATAGCATTTTCTGAACATAATATCAATGTGTCAAATGTTAAAATTCTTGTCTATTACGATGCACGTAACGTATAACAGACAAGAATTCCGTATTTGTAAAGCACAAATCACTTTATTATGCGATAACGTACAAAAAAGAAAATCTAAGAAGTGTAATCCTACAAGCATTAAAATGAATCATCTCCCGTGTTTGTTTCAGGTTCCATTAAAGAATAGGGTAACTGCCGTTCCACCGGCAGGTTGTTGAAGGCGACCGATTGGCTTTGCGAGTCACTACCATCGTGGCTACTAGATGGTAGAGTTCTGCATTGTCTCGCCCGGGGTCCGGGTGGTACCACCGGCTTACCTATTTCTGCCGCAATAGCGTCGATGCTTGTCACTATCGTGTTTCGGTTTAAAGGTTGAAGTAGCCGGTAAACGTATGCATGTGGCATTAGACCTCGCCACAAGGCAGCCACGCATCATTAACATCGTTGGTGTCTATAGGCGATGGTTGACTCTTTCTATCAGGAGACCCGTCTGCTTGTTTGCTATCTTATGATTAAAAAAATAGAGATATAGGGAAATCTTGTTTAAGAAAAAGAAAAATAGACAACAAGTGAAAATACAGCAAACGTTAACCCAAAAAATACTATAAAATATAGTGTATAGTAAGCTGAGGCGAAAGGGAGGCACAAAGCTAGAATGTAATAAATTATCGCAAGATGAAAGGGAGAAGATATTTAAAATCTATTATAATGACTATAATATACACAAGCATTACATATTTCAGAGATTATGTTTTGAGAGTTTTTGTTAATTTTAATTTTTTGCAATAAGATCAGACTCTTTTGAATAATCAATTATGATAAATAATATGGTAATATTTATGTTTTATAATTTTGTCACTAACAAATATTATTTTCTTTTAGTTTTATTGCAAATATATTTTATACCTACATTTTAAGTATAACCTTATAACTATCTAAATAAATGCAAATTAAAAGCGAAAAATGTGCAAATACTTAAGTCCATTTTGATTACTAAATCGAATATTTTTCTGCATTATTAAGTTGAAAACAAGTTTATAATCACTCAAAATACTATATTAAAACCGAACACGTTTCTTAAAAAAAAAAACGAAAGACGGTTTTTTCGTCCTCTTGCATATTTCATCACTGCGGAGTTACGATGTCGATAATTAAGCCGTCGCAATATTCGCTAGCTCTCGTTAAAGTCCGTATGGAATAAACGTTTGACAAGCCATGGTCCACTTGGCTACTTATTTGTCCTAAATATCACCAATGCTTTAAATAACAATGGACAGGGAGTATTCATCACTTAACTCGGGGGCTTGGTAGACATTGGTGGCCACAGTATTCATATAATTTCATCTAAATCTATAACAGTGATCTGTGTTATAATGAATGACGCCATCGTGTATCTAGGCCCTAAGCTTTTCGTCCCTGGGCAAGCCTTTGTTGCCTGTAGTCGAAAAAACCCTTTGAGGGGCTTCTCACCGAAGAACTAGGTATTTCTAAATTAACTGGATGATTTCTTGTTATAGTAGTGCATTACTAGAAAGGTACAAATTAAAATAAAACAGGAAGTAAAAAATAAAGTACCTATTAATTAAAAAAAAAGTTTTTAAAAACAAGCTTTTATTCAAAAGGTGGATTGTATAAAACGAAAATATTTATTTTATGACAGGGTTGTGCCGATAAATATTATTCATACATTTAGAAAGACAAACATAATAAAGATCGATCTAAACTGTTATGTTATAAAATGTTATGATAAAATACTAGAAATAAATATCATATTATTATACCTAGTACTATTTAATTACATCAAATATTTGCAAAAGATTGCAGCGCGTATAAAATATTTCTTGATCGATACTATAATAAAAGCTTGTTTAAAAAACGTTTTTTAACTAATATTTTATTAGTGTTAGGTACATTTTATTGTTGAAATAATGAGTTCACGACTCGTTTTTTAATGATAGTAATATCTAGGTGGGTCGTGATCCACGTGAACACGAGCAAAAACTAATCTACCTATATAAGTAGACTACTCCAGTTGTAATATTATGTTATTGAACATTGACTTTAAATTAAGTACAATGAAAGTTTTCTCAATCACTTTCCTCGCCTTAATGGCGGTCATTCTGACATTTGCTGTTGCTTATACTGATGGTATGTAGTCAAAGTTTCTTATTAGTCCGGGAGGAATCGGCGCATGAGTACCAAAAACTATTCCACCTCAATTTTTTTATGCGATCCCCTTCAAATTGCCCTACTGTACTTGGGTCGAAAGTACCCAAATTTGAGATTTTTCGAACATTTAAAAATTCATATCTTTAAAAATATTAACTTTATCGTGAAAAGTCGTAGGACCGTTTTTATTGGTATTTCAATAAAGAATATAAAAAAAATTGTCCGGTTGAAAAATAAAAATTCCTTGCAATTGCTTAAAAAATTTCGGTTAAAAAAAATATGGCACCGGGTTGCCCCATGGCAACATGCATTTACATCATCAGTAGGGCAATTCGAAGAGGATCGTATAAAAAAATTGAGGTGGAATAGTTTTCGGTACTCATGCGCCGATTCCTCCCGGACTATATAGTTTATGAATAATTAAATTTTAAGTGATGCAGTTAGTACAAAACTACTTACAAAAACAAAATAAAACGCATAACGTAGGGACTATGTCAAACTATAAGCTGATATTTTGTACCTTATGTTTATGTGGCTATTTGGCGATAAGTTTATCGAACGTGTGTATTACGTCGACTAAATGACAGTCACACATAGCTAAGGCCTTTGATCGGGTATGGCACAAAGCGCTTCTCGCAAAGCTGCCTTCCTACGGGCTTCCTGAGAAATTGTGCAAGTGGATAACCAGTTTTTTGGCTGATCGGAGCATCAAGGTCGTAGTCGACGGTGCATGCTCCGACCTTAAACCCGTCAATGCTGGTGTTCCCCAAGGCTGCGTGCTATCACCGACCCTTTTTCTTCTGCATATCAATGATATGTTGCGAATTAGTAACATACATTGCTATGCAGATGATAGTACTGGTGATTCTACATACTCTGGCTATAGTGGTATTTCTCGGGAACACGTCGAAGAGAGCCGAAAGAAGCTTGTGTCTCAAGTCGAGAATCGACTTACTGATGTCTTGGAATGGGGTCGTCAAAACCTTATTACATTTAACCCCAAAAAGACACAGCTTTGCGCGTTCACCGCAAAAAAGACACCACTTGTTATATCACCTCGATTTGAGGATACTCTCCTAACAGCATAAGCTAGTGTCGGAATCCTGGGAGTCGACATATCGAATACCGTTCAATTTCGCGGTCATCTGGAAGGCAAGGCGAAATCAGCCTCCAAAAAGCTCGGTGTGCTCAGTAGAGCGAGGCAGTATTTCTTGCCGGCCCATCGTCTCCAACTTTATAAGGCGCTAATTCGGCCTCACATGGAGTACTGCTCTCATCTCTGGGCCGGAGCTCCCCAGTACCAGCTTCTTCCACTTGACAGCATTCAACGTAGAGCGGTTCGAATCGTTGACGATCAGGCTATTACAAAACGGCTTGACTCTTTGGCATTACGCAGAGATGTAAGCTCACTCTGCGTCTTTTATCGTATCTATCATGGAGAGCGTTCCGACGAGTTGTTTTGATTAATTCCTGCTGCTAACTTCCACCATCGGACATCGCGTCAAAATTTGAAGTTCCACCCACACCATCTTGATGTCTGGAAATCCACAACCGTGCGGTTCTCCCGGCACTTTTTGCCTCGCACTACTCTTTTGTGGAATCAATTACCGGCAGGGGTTTTTCCGAACAAAGTCCCCATGTCGTACCTTCAAGAAAAGAGCGTACTCATTTTTAAAAGGGCGGCAACGCAACTGCAAAGCCTTTTCTCGTTTTCTCAACTGCTCGTTTGTCCCGTCTTCCATAAAAATAATATATATATATATATATATATATATATATATATATATATATATATATATATATATATATATATATATATATATATATATATATATATGCTCCAAATGGCAGCTCCATGTTAGTCAGGCCGGTAAAATGCCTAAAGTGTCAATTTGTGAAAGAGTTTAGCAATGTCTCGCCATCGAATTACCTATGCAAACATATAATACATGTTGCATGAGGTATTACTTCTCGCTACACAGATGGCAACGCCCTATTAATACTCTTGGTGTTTATATCTGATGGTGATTTTCCATCATAAAGCTATCTACTTATTTGGTATCTTATAATATTAAAAAAAAAAACAGATAATTTTTTTTTTAATTATCTAACTTTCCACTAGCACAGAGTTAAAGTTTTTCTGACTTTTTTATGATGATTTTTTTTTACAGGAAGTAATGTTTTTCAAATGAAATCACAAAAACCACAAGTAGTCACTACTCGACATTCTCTAGCACCTTAAGTCCATTGTTATATATATCAGCACACATAGATTGCCTAAAATTTGGAACCAGCATGTGTATTATATAAACATTTTATTTCTTTTTTATTGTCTACTAAAACTTCTTTATAAGTTAAAAATATCTATCTATATGTTTATATTGTACCAAAAATAAAGTTTTGATGACACTTAAGGCTTTTTTATTTGTTACCATTTATCAAAGTCTATACAAAAGAGATCTACGTATCTTAGAAGACAACAATATAGAGAAGTAATTTAAGTTAAATATTTTTTTAATAACAAATAATAAACCGCCAAGTGCGTTTCAAGCCACGCAGAAAGTATGGTTCCGTAGTTGCCCATCACAAGATTTTTTTATAGAAGTGGGGGCTAATGGTAAGTGATCACCGCCGCCCATGGACACCCGCAATACAGATAATTAAAGATAGTTTTTTAGCGCTTCAAAAAAAACTTCACGCCGTTTCATCCCCGAAGAGGTAGGCAGAGGTACAATTAGTGCACCCACTATTAGCTGAAAATACTAAGTCCCACACAATGTGATTGGTGGCAAGCCTATCGCCAACCGGACACTTATCTAATCCCAGGCAACGTTGTTGTTATCGAAAAGCTGAAAAAACACATTTCGAATTGCCTGTCCCTGGAATCAAACCCGGGACCTCATGTGTTCAACAGGAGATAATTAATGTTAATTTAAAAAAAAAAAGCCACTCCAAGTAGTTTACAAGTTGGTCTACTGTTACTTGTAAACTTGTAAAGCCTACTTAACTATGATAGCTTTTTTTAAAATTCATTATATGTACTACTACCATGAACTTTTTCACATTCAAAACCATCCGTTAAAAAACGAGCCCAAACTCGATAGAGTTCTGTCATTTAATTACTGAGCTCCTATGGCCATCTTCTGGCTTCATCATCGGACCTTGGAGGATCCTAGTTACCACCAAGCACCATAGTGCTCGTCAACACGAATCGAACGAGCCCAAACTCGATAGTCGTGTCATTAAACGATTTTTAACCATATAATTACTGATTTCCTGTAGTCACCATCCGATTCCATCATCAGATCAGGTCTATCTCATAATAAGTTTATATTGTCATCCAATTTACATACGTAAACAAATATTCAGCTTAATCGGTAGCCGGGAAGTGGATCAAATTTACTTGCGAGATTTGATTTCAGACATCGGCATAGGTAAAATAAATAAAAAATGCTCATAAAATAAAAACTGCTGGGCCTACCTGAATCAAATTTTTATGGGACCAATTCGAAAATATTCCGCATTAAACAAAAAAAGAATCACGTAAATCGGTTCAGAAAACTTGGAGAAATCGGTGTACATACATAAAAAAATATACCGGCCGAATTGAGAACCTCCTCCTTTTTTTTTTGAAGTCGGTTAATTAGTGACCAAATAATGGTCATTTTGATTGAAAAATTAAACTTTTGAATGCCAGCTTGCTTCAATTTGTAATGGCTTTGAATTGTGAAATAGATTACTTATTTAATAGTTTCAAAATTCTCAGCATAAAATGACTTTCAACCAATTTTCCCATCGCGGTAATATTTATTTTGAGGCTAGCGCTAGGTATGGTTTAACAGCCCACGACACTAAACCTAGTCCCATAAGACTACCGGATGGTATATACATAGTTAGATTCGTCGTTAATTGGAGAATACGAAATGGCTATGCTGCAATGCGAAAAACCGGGTGGCGCTATTAAAAAAAAAGAAAAAAAGAATGAAAAAAAAATCGATTTCTGGTACGATAAGACTACCGAATTTCGTTTGTTCCTCGACATAGGGGAGGGGAAGGACTCTACGAAAATGCGGTGCTGCATGTCCTCATGACTGGCCTTATCAGTGGCAGCAGCATTATAAGTGACGCCTTGTACCTAGGTATCTAGTACCATCGGACTACCGAACGAACCAAAGCTTATCTGAAAGATCATCAATTTCTGTGTAAGAAAAACCGCTGCTGCATCTTTGAAACAGTGGATGAGGATGGGGAGAGGATGAGGTGGTTGCTGCAGCGATTGAAGGTCGCCCACTGCACAGCTTAAATCGGCGTTTATGCTCGGTTTTGAGGGCAATTACCCGCTTTCTTTCGTCTGGTCCTTATGGAATACCCATGCCACGATCAGGTACGAATAATTTGACTGGTCATTAATTGTTTAAACAAATGAAATTACATATTTTGTGGGAAATTGTTTGATTTTTCAATCGTTTTCACTAGGATGTTTTAATTTTATGTCCTACTCAGGGATTTATAGGGTTCTGAAGTCAACTGGAAACCCTTATAGTTTCATACGTCCGCCCATTCGTCTATCCGACTGTTTGTCCGCGCCTTAGCTTAGGATTCTTAATACTAGAAGGCTGTAATTTGGCATTTGTACCTATACATGTTAGTCAAAACAAACGCATTGGTACATACTAAAACAAGATTTTGATGTTGACAACATTATCAAATTTAAGAGTTGTTTAAAAAACTTATCATGGTCAGATGTTTACAATGAGTCGGATTTTAATCGTTCTTTCGATTTATTCTATAATACTTTTATAATGTTTTACAAACTGTGTTTTCCACTTAAGAAGATCAAAATATCTAATAATCATCATGCACCGAGTTGGTTATCAAAAGGTATAAAGAAATCAGCCGTTGTGAAAAGAAAATTACAATATAATTATTATAAACGTAAAACTATTGATAATAAAACAAAATATTTAAATTATAATAAATTATTTAAGAAATGTATTCAATTAATTAAATATAAAATAAATAATAAATATATAATGACAGCAAAAAATAAGTGTAGAGCTACATGGAATATAATAGGTAATAAAAGAGATTCATCAAGAGACGCAAACGAGATAGAACAGATTGAACATAATGGGGAAACAATAAAAGATTCAATTCAAATAGCAAATTGTTTTAACAACGTGTTTACTTCTTCCTTTAACTCTAAAAGTGATATAAGTCATTATAAAATGGATAACGGTATAAATGCTACCATTTTCTTAAGGCCAGCCTCTGAAGATGAAGTCTTAAGAACAATTAAATCATTAAAAAATACAAGTGCTGTAGGATTGGATTCTGTTTCTACACGTATTATAAAGATGTGCGATATTTATTTAGCTCCAATTTTAACATATTTTATAAATCGATCGCTTAGTGAAGGTATATTTCCATGCGCATTAAAACATTCTGTTGTTAAACCTCTTTTTAAAAAGGGAGATAAGCATGACATAAACAACTATAGGCCCATAACACTGATTTCAGTATTTTCAAAAATCTTCGAGCGGATCATGTTTACTAGATTAAATGATTATTTAAATAAATTCAATATTATAGCAAAAGAACAAAATGGGTTCCAGAAGAACAAATCTACCATATTAGCAATATATAAATTAGTACACAGTATCGCGCTTGGTACGGATAAGCATAAACATGTAGCAGTTATATCATTTGACATGAGTAAGGCGTTTGACCATGTTTGTCATCACTTACTATTAAAGAAATGCGAAAACTATGGTATACGAGGCGTGGCATTTAAATGGATAGAAAGCTATCTTAAGGAACGATCTCAAGTAGTAGAAATATCTCGTATAGACAAAAATAATATATTGAGATCCCGCCGATCGAACGCAAAGATAAAGGAAACAGGTGTCCCGCAGGGTAGTATTTTAGGTCCGCTTTTATTTTTAATTTCTATAAATGATATACCTAATGCAACAGAACACCCAAGTGTCTTGTTTGCAGATGATATGGCTGTTACTATAACTAATAAATATAATTACTATAACTAATAAATAATATTAACCAGTAAAGACAATCAATACTAAGGTCTATTGACTCTGTAACAGAATGGCTTAGTAAAAATAATTTAAATATTAATCTGTCGAAAACGAAGATAATTCAATTTGCAAATTATAAAAATAAATTTCATGATTTACAAATTACTTATAAAAATAATAAGATAAGTGAAGTGGATGAAATGAAGTTTTTAGGTGTTGTATTCGACAAACACTTGAATTGGAAACCTCATGTAGACTATATTACAAAAAGAATACATAAATTTGTATATGCACTTAAAAGAATTAGAAAAACGGTTGGTATTCAAGCAGCCATTACTGCATATTATGGATATATAGGGGCGCTTTTGAGATACGGGGTTGTTTCTTGGGGTAACTCCACTCACATAAATAAAGCATTTGTTGCGCAAAAACGATGTGTTAGAGCCATTTGCAGAGCTAACCCACTTGAATCCTGTAAGCCTCTTTTCATACAACATAAAATTCTTACGTTAGCGTCTTTATATATATTAGAATCATGTATGTTTGTCAGAAATCATCAAGAACTTTTCAGTAAACTCAATGACGACAAAAAGTTTTTATCTAGAGACCCTACTAAACTCAAAGTACCATCTTGCTCCACAGCTTTTTACGGGAAAAATTGCCACGCTATGATCATCAAAATTTTTAATAAAGTCCCGAAAACTATACGTGAGTTACCGAAAAGAAAATTTAAAATTGAATTAAAGAAACTTCTATTAAAAAAAGCTTATTATAATATTAACGATTTTTTTATTGACAAATTAGGGTCAGATGGTAAATTTTAGAAATAGAATGGAGGGATATGGATTATAGATAATATATTGATAATCTATTAAATATAATTATATTGTAAATACTGAATAATAATAATAAAATTCATATAAGTGTGTAATGTCAAAAATTAGCAAATAATATATTAAATATAATTGAATGTTTTTTTACAAACAATAATATGATTGAAATAATTTTAAATTGATTTAAAAAATATGTGATTGTTTTAAAAAATATTATAATATAAATGTGACATTTTTTTTAACAAAATCCAAAAATGATAATATTGTGCAAAGAAAAATGAATATATAAAATATACTAATAATTTAATAAGATAATAATAATGTTATAAATTCAATAATATAAAGTTTTTTTTATATATGTATATAAATTTTACTAATTTCTACAGCTATTGCATGCCATAAGGTGAAATATGTTGAACAAACTTAATTAAGAACAACTTTATGTATACCATATTTGTTGCAATAAATGATTATGATTATGATTATGATGCTATCAAAAACGGTAAAAAATAAATAAAACGTATATTGTTTAGGGTACACTCTACAAGTAAAGTTTTCTCGCAAACCCCGTAGTGTAAAGTATCGCTGTATAGAGTTATTAAACAATATTGCGTGTTGTTACCACGACTTTTCAATTAATGGATCCGTTTGTGTAGCATCCTTGATTGACTCTTCACACTTTTACTTGATACTTATAATTAAACTAATAACTTGATAATAATACTTGATATTTATTGATCCTTGATATGATCAAATGACCCGGGTGTGCGAGCACGCGCGATCGCCTTGATAGATCGAAACGTACTTGATATTTATTGATCTTTGATATGATCAAATCACCCGGTTGTGCGAGCACGCGCGATCGCCTTGATAGATCGACACGAACTGAATTCAATAAAATAATTAATGAATAACGAGCGCATCACAAACGCTGACTGCTAAAAAACCCTAAAAATACTTGATGTACGATTTGGATCGTACATGCTCCCACACCAAAAAGTAGAGAAGTTAGTATAATAATGAGATGATACAAGGTGATGGCATTTTATCCTTAACCTACACTTGTTAGTAAGTAAAGTACAAAAATAATCTACAAAGAATTAAACTTAACACTATCGTCACCGATTACATAAACAGAACGAAAGGTCGGTGACGTGCCTTTGTTTTGCTTAGGTACGTTTGAACACGACACCCGTTTAAAGTCTTGTTTGCACGGACTGCTATATCCTAGGTCAGTATAGCTCGTATAACGCGGATTTTTTTAATGCACTTGTCACTTTCACTGCACACACACTGATTGTCAATCACCGCCGTGGAGGAGGAGGGCGGCTGCCTCGCCACCTCCGGGGCGGGCGCAGCCGCCCGCGCCGACCACCTGCGTCGGAACCTGCGCGCTCACCAAATACCTGCTACAACAGCAGCCACGATAACGATGACGTACATCGCCGCATAATGATGAATGTCGTGGCTGCTGACGCTGTTGTATAGCGGCACAGTCTGCTTCATCTTCTCTATCTGCCCCTGCAGATGTGTCAGCTGCCTTGAATGCTCGCTGACGCCGTCCTCGTCCCCTGTGTTACTAGTGCCGTGGTTCGGTACTGATATGTTGACCAGATAGTTGATCGGAGAGAGCTTTGGAGCAGTAACGTCTGCCTTGATGTGCACATCACTCACCTCCTGCTTGTGAGTGTACACAGTGAAATCCTTGAACTTTAATAGACAACCTTGATTTGTCAATTGATCAATAAGCCAGCTTGCAACAGCTGTAGCGATGAAACTTGATCGTCGCAGAGTACTTTAACGTTCTGTTCCTGACAGTAAAAATAAAAGTATGTGTTCACTTGATGTAACTCATGCCACTGTGATCGGCAGAGCTCCTGATAGGCAGTACATCTCCCGGAGGCTGCATTCTTTTCGCAGAGACTCTCGTCGTCCCTCAGGGAATACACAGGTGACCTGCTCCTACATAATAGAGTGCCTGACTCCTGCTGCAGACATGATTTTAGGTCACTCTCAGTCATAGACAACAGAGCGTCCTTTTTAAGGTTAATCGCTAGGTAACTTGATACGGGTTTTATATGAATTTTGTGTACTAAACGTGGTACGGCAATGATTTTATGGATTTCAAAACTATCTCGGTGAACTAGAGGTATTTTTGTTTCAAATAATAAGTAGTTAGTTGACATTCTAGCCTTAACTTTTAATAAACTAGCAAAAAGCAGAGCTTTATATGGGCTCGCAAAGTTATACTACCTAGTAATATTGCTAAGAAAGTATTTTTTATGAGAATTACATCTTTTAATGTATGGACTTTATTTATTAATTATCTAACCTAAAAAAAAGCCAGCGTATTTTTACCCAAACATTATATTCCCATCAAAGGCGTCGTCAGGCTTTGATCTAGAAGGCGCAGGAAAATAAAACCAAAATAAAAAAAGATGTTTCTAAGACAATTTTTTTTAGTTATTTTTTTTTTATTATAGCACTCACCCCGTGCTTGGGAATCTGAAAAAACCTTAAAAACAACAAAGAAAAATATCGACACGCGGGATTTGAACCTGCGACCATTTCCCTAAAGCCGGGACGCTCTTCCGCTGAGCTAGTGTCGACAGGCTCGAGGCGGCGAAATTATTCTTTGCTATGTGATCGATTACGTCGATTGTACTGATCGCTAGCTACATATACGTATAATTAGTTAAATGAGTTCATCGTTACAGATAAAATTCACATTTAAAATTTTGATCAGTACTTTCGTATTTTCTAATTTTTTTTTTTTTTTATTATAGTACTCACCCCGTGCTTGGGAATCTGGAAAAACCTTAAAAACAACAAAGAAAAATATCGACACGCGGGATTTGAAGCTGCGACCATTTCCCTAAAGCCGGGACGCTCTTCCGCTGAGCTAGTGTTACAAGAAAAATTCTTTAAAATTTTGCTATGATAAGATAGATTTTCGAAATCATTTTTTTTAAATTTAATTAACATTCAAAATTTTTAGAATTAATATTGGAATTACCGCAGGCACGAAGAATTTGCGTTAGAAACTCAGCGAATAAATTTTTCGAATTTTTCTCTCAGGGAAACCCTCGGGGTTCGATTCCCGAGTCAGACAAATCAAAAATGTGTTTTTTTTTCAATTTTCTAATAAAAACAACGATGCCCGGGATTGGAAAAATGCCCGGTTGGTGATAAGCTGATCACCTATCACGTTGTGGGACTAAGACGTATCTTCGGCTAATCGTGGATGCACACGTTGTACCTCTGCCTACCTCTTCGGGGTTACGGTCAGGACCATACCTTTTTGTAGTTTTTTACCCTCGGGCTAAGATTGAAAATAATCTCAATACAATATTAATCAATTAATACACTTGTACTGTTTCACAATAATCATATTGTCAAAAACTGTAATCGGTTGACCTTGCAGGCCATCCCTGAAACTTCCCGCTAAATTAAGGTATTTTAAACTCAATAGAGTAAAAACTATAAGCATAGATTTTTTTTTTCAGTTCTAAGTAATATTGAAATATCTCAATTGCTAAGTCACAAAAAATAGCAAGAAAACACGAATAAACCAACGAAACAATCATAGGTACATGCAGTTTATTTTGATAAAAATGTCAGTACATTGATTTTTGAAAAACTGTATATTTTGGAAACGATGATCAAATTGATCAAATAGGTATAGGGTAGGTTCAAAAATTTCGAAGCAATTTCAAAAAACATTTATTCAAAAACTTTCGTCATTGATAGATACCAAACAAAGTGACTGATTTTTATCCTGGTAACGGTACTTGACGCAGTTTTTAAAGGAAAAAACTGATAAGATTTTGAGATTGACCTCAATTGTACATTGGTTGGTCGGTCGGATCGGTTTCCGATCCGGTAGTAGTTTTTAAAAAAAATATGTTGACGTGTCAAAATAACTTGTAAAAAGTTTTATTGAATAAAGTATTTCTGATTTCTGATTTCTGATTAGCCTGAAAGTTATTTCAAAAACATTAAGTAAGTTTGCTAAACACAACGTAATTTTAATATTTGAAAAGCTGTAACTTTTGAAAATAAGATTCAATTTTAATTTTTAAAACGGCATTCGACGTTATTTTTTTAGTACTAAAATATTGTAGAATAATAAAAAATAATTGGTTGAAATATTTCGAAGTTATGTCGAAAAAAAAAAACTTTTTTCAAAATTTTCGCCAACGATTACTTCCAAACAGATGAACCGATTTGATGCAATTTATGCATTAAACTTCTTTTTTTTTGAGAAAATAGCTGATTAGTCTTTGTACTCAATCAGTACATTAATCTGGAAGTTATATTAAAAAAAATCTGTTTCACCAAACCTTTTTTTTTGGGTTTTTTCAAAATTTTATCAAAATCCCTTGGGCCCAATTGGTTCAAATTTTCAGGAAGTCTAAGTTGAGTGGAATCCAATCGAATGCCATCAACCGCATTTCGATCGGTCCAGCGGTTCAAAAGTTATGAGATGTTTACATACAGACATACATACACACACACGAACACACACACACACACACACACACACACACATTCATACAGACACACTGACGTCATCGCGAAAAAAGTCGAAAAAGGTTCCTAGGACCTCAAAACGCGGACATCTGGTGAAAATTCGATTTTTAAAAATCGGAGAAAAATCAGTAACTTCCTTATCCACATACGTAGTAGGAAGTTAAAAAGTACAAGTGTATTAATAGAATAATATTGTATTAAAATGGAGTGAATGAAAATGAATTAAATCTACCACGCCAAAGTAACATTTTAACTCGTTAGCGTTTTAACTCGTTAATTTCATAATAGATGGCGTTAGTAGTAATAAAATTCTAATACATGTATTTTTAATTTTTTTCTTAATGTTTATAAAATGACACTTTAATAGTATATCTGGACATGAATTAAAAACTACCACGTCAAAGCTCAAACCTCGAAGTGCGATATTTTTTTAGTAATAGATACCACAAAAGTGCATACAAAGTGGCCTAGTGTAGGGCTCGCTTCGCTCGCCCTGATGATAAATATTAGGTAAACTTATATTCTCAAAAGGTAAACATAAATCTTTAGATATTTTTCCTGATATAATACTTAATTCTTGGCGAAGTTGATCGGGTGTTAATAGGTGTAAACTGAGCTGTCCATTGTATATGTTAGTCATAGCGTCTAATAGGGTATTCTGCATTTCTTTTAGATGAGCAAGTATGTTGTTGGCGACTATTGCGGAGAGAATAAAATCACTATTTTAAAAATTTTCTTTCTTAGCGGCGTTTAACTGTTGTTCCACTTGATTTAATCGTATATTGATTAGTTTATGCTGCTTTTTCATGATATTCTCTGTACGCTTCAGCAGATTAAATTCGGCTTCAACGACGGAGGTCTGATTCTTCCAGAGTAAGGCGAGATGACCTTGATTCTTCTTGATAAGCTCTATATCCTGTTAATATTTTTCAGGGAAATTACTATCCAGAATTCCGAATAAAGAATTTGCTATATTTCCGACTCCGTTTATCAGTCCTCGTCGCGTGCGCGAACTTTGCTTATTTATCATAACATTATTATAATAACTTAATTGTTCGTAGCCGTGACGAAGTTGTAACATGATCGCTGCACATTGTGAATGGTCTTGTTTACTATCACATATGTTTTGTAAATAATCTAAGTACTTTCTAGCTGTTAATGAGCCCTCCCAGTAGGGACTCATGTCGTAATAGACGACTAGGCGCCACTCATCCTTGATGAGAGCCATGTTTGTCACCTTGTCGAAATACAGACTTTGATTTTGTAACGGTGTAAGATTAAATGAACCTTCTGAGCTTGATGTAAGGGTCATTATAAATAATAAAATTGTAAATACTAATTTAGAAAAGCTGTAGGGATTTTTCTTGCTGTGTTTAGTAACGTGATATACTTGTTTTATATCGTCGCCTTTATTCTTGATAGATTGAGCTGTCTGCTCTTGATTTACAGGCAATATGGACAGTTTTACAACAGAGCGTTTTCTCTTCTCCATTTGCTGTGGACTGATAATTGCGTAAGGTATTCTAGACGCCATTTTTTCCAGATATCCTCGAACAATATTTGTGTCTGATGCCAACGAGTACGTAGATCAGTATCGGTATTGTAAAATGCGAGATGTGGACCGCTAGTTAAAAAATGTGATGGTGTTAGACAATTTAAGTCGTCAGGATCTTCGGTCATTGCGCATAAAGGTCTCTGATTGATGCAAGCTTCGAGTTGAGAGAGCAACGTAGAGTACTCCTCAAATGTTAGACGTTGTTCGCCTATCACCCGCTTCATGTGATATTTAAGGCTTTTGACTGAAGCTTCCCACAGTCCACCTACTGACGGCTAAGAGAGGACATTAAAATGCCACATGATACCCATGCGCGTCACTTCATTGATGAATTCTGTATTTTCGAATGTAGATAATATTTGCTGATATTCTTCCTGCAGAACCTTGTTTGCTCCGATGAAAGTTGTACCTTGATCACTGTATATATTAAGTGAACTGGAAACCCTTATAGTTTCATACGTCCGTCCATTCGTCTATCCGTCCGTTCGTCCGCGCCTTAGCTCAGGATTCTTAATACTAGAAAGCTGTAATTTGGCATTTGTACCTATACATGTTAGTTATGTCATCAAAAACGGTAAAAAATAAATAAAACGTATATTGTTTAGGGTACCCTCTACAAGTAAAGTTTTCTCGCAAACCCCGTAGTGTAAAGTATCGTTGCATAGAGTTCTTAAACAATATTGCGTGTTGTCTCTGTGACTCACTTAGTCAGGCAATACCTTGCTTTCATTATGCCATTTTAGAATGCGTATACTTTTTCACATTATTGACTTTTAAAGTCATAAAAAATCATCGCTCTAAAATCTATTCGACTTAATTCCATTTTCGTTGCGTACTGTTAGCTCTGTCACTCAGGCACTTATAAAAAAAAGGCACTTTTGTGAACAGAAGTTTATTATTTACTACTAATATTTTACACTTATTTTGGAACTTGAACAACTTGGATTACTATTCACTCGCGATTCCCTTGTGTAGGGTTATAACGACCCGGAGTCGGGATATAACACTAGTCTATTTGCTGAAGGCCTGCCGGCTGGCAGAAACTGGGTCCGTCGCTGGGCAGCGGTTAGACTAGAGAATATTTAACTAACTGAAATTTGGAAAAACATCTGTTTATATACTACTTTATTGATGATTTGCAGTTATGATTGCAAATCAGAAATATACTAAGACTATAAGGGGTGTAACAGTACGTAGAACTTTGATGTGTGAGTCTTCGCCGTGTTGGTCCCGGCTTCCTTTGAAGAATAAGCCAACTGCCGTTCTGCCAGGTAGGTCGTAAAAGGCGACCGATTGGCTATCGAGTCACTACCATCGTGACTACTAGGTGGTAGAGTTCTGCATTGTCTCGCCCGGGTCTGTACCACCACCGACTTACCTATTCCTGCCGCAATAGTGTCAGTGCTTGTCGCTGTCGTGTTCCGGTTTGGAGGTAAGGTAGCCGGTAAACTTATGCATGTGGCATTAGACCTCGCCACAAGATAGTAACGAACCATTAACATCTTTGGTGTCTATAGGCGATGGTTGACTCTTTCCATCAGGAGACCCATCTGCTTATTTGCTATCTTATGATATAAAAAAGTGATAAAAAAATAATTGACAAATCATTCCCGCCAATTGTTTTTTTATTACCAAGAAGGTTGCAAAGTTTTAAATATATAACATTCGAAATTCAAATAGTTCCGATTAGCTAGAAGTGCAAAACTTTTAGTTTGCCCCATGTATAGGCTACATATTATCACGCTACCACCTACAGGGGAGGAGCAGTGCTGAGTAAACGAAGTCCACGCGGACGAAGTCGCAGGCAATAGCTAGTACTATTAATAAGAAGAGAGAGTATTTTTACGGTCGAATATAACGAATAGATTTCTTTACGAAGTTCTAGTGATAACAAGGGTAGTAGCTCTTACGGTTTTTATGTGTAGTATGATATTGCTCTCTAATAATAATTACTGCTAAAAATCAACAGTAAATTTTGGTAAATGTAATAAGTGTAACGGCACATTAGGTGCATTTTTTATGATTTGATGCCATTTATATGCAGTTACTATTGACTTGTTTATTAGAAGTCAATGTTTTTTTCTTCTTTTTTATATATCACTAGCTGTTGCCCGCAACTTCGTCCGGATGTGGTGCAGACTTCGTTTACTCCGCACAGTTCCTCCCCCATAGGTGATATCGTGATAATATGTAGCCTATATGTTGACCCGACCTTTTAGTAATATTCATGCAAAATTTGAACTAAATCCAAGCAGTACTTTTTGAATTTACCCCGGACATACATACACACAAACAGACAAAAATTCTAAAAACTATATTTTTGGCTTCGATATCGATTATAGATCACGCCCCAAGTATTCTTTAAAAAAATATTCAATGTACAGTTTTGACTTTCCTACGATTTTTATATAAAATTTATTTACAAAGTTCTAATCAATACAAGGGTAATGGTTCTTATGGTTATTATGTGTAGAATGATATTGCTTCCTAATAATACCTACCGCTAAGAAATTAACAGTAAGTGTTCTTACGGCTGTAATAGTAAGGATTGGTCAAAATTGCATAAAATACTTGGTAAATATAATAAGCGTAAAGGCACATACGCTTCTTTTTTTTAGGATCCAGGGCTTTTGACATGCAGTTACTGTTGATTTGCTTACTGGAAGTCAATGTTCTACACATTACTTAGAAAAACGGATTCGTTGATCTTAAAGCTCTCGATGCGCTCATTCTAAACATGGCCTTAACTCAATATGGTCAAAAACTGTACTTACGGTCGACTATATTTCTTTTTGCTTTTTTTACTCGTCCCTCTGACGTAATCAGAGACTTTGTTTATCTTATATGTACTATTACTATTATGTAATACATGGTTTTATTTCTAACAATTCTTTAATATTCTAATACAGTTTTTTCTTATTGTAGCTTATCCTATTAATATTACATGAACAATCTTTAGCTTTTTGTTTTTCTTTATGCTATTTATACTTTTTATTTGTTTGTAAAAATTTTATTTATTTATTTTTATTAATTACTTTAATGGCTTACAGTATCTCAAAAATTTATCCCTACTATTTTTACTTTTCACTATTTCGTGTATATTGTATTTATTTATTTCTATTTCAATTTCTGCTTCCGTTTCTCTTCTTTCCCTCTCATATATTGGGCATTCGCGTATTAGATAGATTATGCTCTGCCTTGTCCGGATCACAATTGCATGATGGGTTGTCCCTGCACTTGAACCTGTTTAAGTACGCGGAGAACCCTCCATGCCCCGTCATTATTTGAGTCATGACTGGGTCTAAGTTTATTTTTTCAGTATTTTAAAGGCCTCTATTGCGTCGGGGAAAAATATTTTTGTGACGGAGGCAGTTTCTTCTGTTTTATATCTCCGATTCCATTCCTCAAGCGATGCGAAAGCAATTATGGATATTTCATACGCCGAGCCGTGTGAATAATATAAAGTTATATAAATCACACAAAAGGTCTTATACAGATGTAACATAAATATGTATTTAGGGTTCAGCATTATTACATACGTAAATAAGGTTGCAAGTATTTGTGTATGAATAAGATAATAGTTAGTCATTCATTGTAGCAAATAATTGTTACATATTAGACCATTATTTTTGTTTGTGCTTGTGTATAAAAATGCTAATATTTATATTTGTTTCATGTAATATGATGGGGTTCAACCAATACTGTGATGATGGAACGGAGCTAAAACGAAAAGATGACCAAAAGAATATAATATGAAGAAATGTTATGTTTTCAAATGAAATGTATTTCTCTCAAGTTTTTTGTTCAATAGTAAAGTATGATGGAGTATAATGTCTACTAGGGACAGAGCCGCCTTAGTATGAATTCGTAAAGTCAGTATAAAGATGGGGTTAAAAGTCATGTGAATAAGAGTTCAACTTTGTAGTACGACATAGTTGACACGAAGAATATCTGTATAGGATATATATAAACTCAGATAGTTATGAGAGGTATTTGGATGATAATTGGATATGGTTCAGAATGAGAATTAATTATATCCGACATGTCTATTGGGGCGAGCTCGATGTTGAGAGGAAGTAATACTTCAATATTTTTTTCTTCTGGTCCACCAAAAAAAATGAAGTTTGGATGGTTATACCTTTCCATCTCGTATTATCTCATATATAGCTATAGCCCTTCAGGATAAAATTTAATATGGAATTAATGTTTACGATAGGATAGATTAGGTAAGGGGACTGTGATCTGCCTTTTCGTAAGGTTTTGGCAGATTAAAGTTTGTGACATGGTGTGGTGGTAGATAAATAGTATTTACAGTTATATTTTAAAGGAAAATAGTCACTACCACACATGGGGCAAACTATCTTTTAGTAAACGACAGTTCGACAAAATGTACTTTCCTAACTTAGGTAGGGCAATCGAGATAGGAATAGGTAGGCTATTTAAAGGTAGATAAGTCCATGCACAGCTTCAGCTGCTCCTACCTTGGGTGGTAGCTGATTTAATACCTCTATGGTGAGGCATTACAAGTAAGCTGGCAGCCTTGTCTGCTTTTAAATGTTTTTTCAAAGATAGAACAATATTGTGTAGAGTATTCTACGATTTGACATTGTAAGATAGAATTAGTCTTTCAATGGGCTAAGACGTATGCCCAAATAAATGAAGATTAGAAAATATCTTTTGTTATTTTAATACAATAGTAATTTATAATCGATTCCGAGTATCTTTCGGCGATAGGTAGATTGCCATAAATCGCTACAAGTGGTGGAGCCTCTGCGAAGAGTTCTACAGTATCAAGTAGCCGAAATAGAAGTCATTGTTTGACCAATCATTCGCTTTTTACAAACTGTCTGGCAGAATGACAGATAATAATGCCACTTTCGCGAAGTGTAGATAAAACCAACTGAATCATTAGACACTGGAGTTCATAACGATTAAGTTACTTGCCGCCAAATTAAAGACATACAAAAATTATAAAAATGGTTACCCAAAGCATAAGTATCGCAAAAATAACACATTGCACTTAAAAAAACGAGTTATTTTGAAATTACTAGCAGACACTTCAATTTTATTTATACACATAGATATTCTCATTACATAAACGTTTGTCAACCAGGTAACTAACTTTTTATTAATTTCCAGACTAAAATTTAACAACAGTGCACCGCGAGACTCGACACGAACATCTCTCTCTCGAAAGTGATAAATTATAGGTAGTAGGCAATTACGTAATAAAATAGACTGCTAGAATCCCTCATATCAAATGCAAAAATATCCCTATTAATTGGACTATGCCTTATGATGCCTTAACGCGATAACAAAGTTTCGTTTCTCATCTTACTAAGATTTTCTTAGCTTAATCACTACTTCTCCCACTACTCGACTATGCCTGCCATTTATATCTTGCCTGCTAATGCCTGCTATTTATATCTTGTGATTTCTCCAACAACCTGTATTGCTGATTTTGCTGGAAGAAATCTCTTAAAGAATAAAGAGATAATCACTTTTTTGTATTTCTTTGTGTACAAAAGAATAAATAAATAAATACTATTCTCTGTGACATTAAACAAATAAATACGTCATTAGCTAAGTGCCTTCGTAGAGCCTAAAAGAAATTTCGTAACTGTCTTATGTGTGCTTAACGTTTTTATTACCTTAGCTTTGCCTTTAGTATTTCATTATTATTTACTGCCAGATAAAAACAGTACTCAATATGAAATCCACATAATAATAGACTCCAATATCTATTCCGATAAGAATTTCTTCATTCGTAATGAAAAATTTTATTAACTTCGTTTTTAGTAGGTCTCGTCATTATTTACTCCTAGATAAAACATTTACCTTGTTGATATTAATATCACAATAAATAAAACTAACGGTCGCCTTCAGGTAACTCGATATTATTCTGTTATTGCAAAAGCACAACTATCTATGAGATGAATTATAAATAACTAACCTATAACGATAAATAACGTATTAACTAAACTCTGACGATAAATTATAAATAACTAAACTAAATAAACTATGTATCAATTTGATACGATTTATGGGTTGTTGTTTATGACTTTAACCCTAAACTAAATAGTGTACATATTATACGTGTGTATGTCAAACGCACTCTACGTTTGATATTGATCGTTCAAATGCCATTCAATGCAGTTTTTTTGGTTCTAAAAATTTTGTTTTAGTTGAAAAATCGATTAGCTACAAAAAAAATTAATTTTTTTTTCAAGCGATACTTAGACAAATCAATTGCTTGTGATGCCATTTGTCGATGCTAATTTTAAGACAAAGAGCTGATTAAATTTTTAATCTATCGGTATACAATTCTGGGAGTTATTTTAAAAAATTCTGTGTTGTTGGCCTTTTTGAGTTTGTTATAGGTTTCTCAAAACCTATTGAGCCAAATTGGTTGAAGTTTTCAGGAAATCTAAGTTTGGTGGAATCAAATCGAATGTCGTTAAGCGCGTCAAGCCGTTCAATATTTAAGAGGTCATAATCTCTCAAGCTGTTTATTGTTATAAAAGGCTTACAAACACATTCATACACGCATACTAACGTCTTCGTAAAAATAGTCCAAAAGCTTCACCATGTAAATTCGAATTTTGAAAAATTGGAATTGAATCAATAACTTCTTTTAGCGTAAAGTGAAAATACAATCGAATTAAGAACATTCTCCTTTTTGGAAAGTTTGTTAAAAAGGGAAACAACCAGACCAACCAGCCAGATCAGCACGAGCTTATAGTACGGGAGCTAGCAAAGTTGAAAAAAAAACAATTTTAGAATAGCTGATTTTTTAATATGTCATTTGCAATGCTCCCCCGAGTAGAGTGCGGGCTGTCTGGCTGTTGGTAAACGTTGCATTCATTACTTCGCAGCATATCTTGATAGGTAAAAATTTAAAATTTTGCATTATTTTAGAATGTTTTTTTTTTCCATACCGTCAACTTTAAGACACTATTAGGAATAAATACTATTTCTAATTAACAGACATTTTTGATTAACAGAAATTGGATATTATTACGAGGTAAATGAATACAAATTAATTTGGCAGACACTAATTCGGTTGTTTAGTCAACAACCTAATCGATTTAAAATTATAGAGTACGGTGGTATTATGTTAGTTGTTAGAGAGAGATAGCGGCAAAGTTGACGAACGGAAGAGAGACAAGCTAAAAATCAAATTTATTGAAAAATATTTCTTATTTTTTTATGCTTACAAGCAAAAAAATTTATTTTTACATTATTTTAGAAATTTTTTTTCTTAATCAAATTTTGGACACTATTACGAGCATTAATATCTAATTAACAGTCATTTTTTTGATTGATAACATTGTGCAAGATGCTATTTTATAGGAAAGGAATTTAAATTAAAGGAATTTAAAGGAAAAATCATTCTAAAATAATGCAAAATTTTAAATTTTTACCTATCAAGATATGCTGCGCGGTAATGAACGCAACGTTTACCAACAGCCAGACAGCCAGACATATTGAAGAATCAACTTTTCTAAAATTGTTTTTTTTTCAACGTTGCTAGCTCCCGTACTATGTATTACACAAATAGACTTTTAAAATTCATTCAATTGAGTCTTTGGACATCAGTTTACTCTACAAAATTTATAACGCGAATACATAAAACAGAATATTGTTTAGCTTATAATTATTATTCTGCTTTACCTGTAGATTCTCATAAACTTTCTAAATGCACTCTAAGGATGAAAGTTAGAGCGACTTTCTCGGAAAATTTCATTAGCACCTCTATTGTTTTCTGTTCTCGTTTAATAAAATTGTTTAAAGTTTAATTTTTTGCACTAAAAAACTGCACAGAATAAAATACAAAATCTATCAACGAGTGCCTCAGTTATTTAGCAGTACCTGCTTCACTATTTTTATTTCATCGTTAGATAGCAAGCAAGCAGATGGCTCTTCTAATGGAAAGAGAAACCACCGCTTATAGCCACTAAATATGTTACTAGCGCGTTCCTATCAATGGTGGGATGGCAATGCCACATGCATAAGTCTACCGTCTACCTTACCCTCTAAACTGGGGCGCGACAATAACAAGCACTGACGCTATTGCAGCAGGAATAAGCGTGGGAGTGGTACAAGACCAAGGCAAGACAATGGGGAACCCTATCACCTAATAGTCATGATTGTATTGGCACGTATAGCCAATCAGTCGCCTTTTTCGACCAGTTTGGCAAAACGGCAGTTGGTCTATTCTTCAAAGGAGCCCGGGCCAACACGGCGGAAGTGAAATAAAAGCACAGATGCATTGTTTACTACACTAATTACTTACTTAGTGTATATTAAAGATATGTGTCATTCATAATAATACTATCAATGGGAAAATGTTTGTGTTTGTCCGTTTTTCACGGAAAAACGGAGAGACGAATTGACATGTTTTTTTAAGTGGAGATAGTTGACGGGATGGAGAGTGACTTATGCTACTTTTGACTCTTTCTAACCCCCAACTTCCCTTAAATGAATTTAACGCGAGCAAAGCCAAAAGCAAAACTATATACATATACATATACAATGTATATGTATATGTATATATATTATACATATATATATATATATATATATATATATATATATATATATATATATATATATATATATATATATATATATATATATATATATATATATATATATATATATATATATATATATATACATATTAGTATCAAAATCAGTTTAAACATTAGGCAAAGAAACATTGTTCTTCATCCAATACGTAAGTACTAAATATACGAGTCTGAGAAAATAAGCAAGTAATTCACCACGGAATGACGGCTACCAGCGTCTTCTCTTCAGGCATTAGTTATACAAAAGGTTTCATAAAATCTAAACAAAGGATTTTTCGTCAAAGGGGTGTGTGCTGTGGAATTTTTAATCAGACTTGCTTCAGTCTGCGCACCTACCTGCTGTTGACAGAATATTATCTCTCATTTTCAGCTGTTTGCGTCTGGTGGCTACAGTTAACTTTAAATAATGTTTATTTTAGTGTTGATACTATAGTTTCCAATTTTCCAAAAAGTCAGAGATTTTTAATTGGATTGTTTTTATGTTTTCCTTCAAATTTTTGTTATTTATTAACCGATTTGATTTTCTTTTCGGTTGACTTTGCATTTAGTGATTTTTTATTGCAGATTTCTAGAGATACTGGAAATTGAAAAACGCTGTAGGATTCTTACTAAGATTATATTATAACTTTTGCCCGTGTTGGTTCGGGCTCCATTGAAGAATAGGCCGACTGAGTTTCTGCCAGGCAGGTTGTAAAAAGCGACCGACTGGCTATGCGAGTCATTATCATCGTAGCTACGTGGTAGAGTTCGGCATTTTCTTGCCCGGGTCTTGTACCACCGCCTTACTTATTTCTTGCGTAAAAGCTTTAGTGTTTGTCACTGTCGCTTTTTAGTTTGGGAGGTAAGGTAGCTGGTAAATTTATGCACGTGAAATTAGACCTCGCCATAAAATAGAAACGCACCATTAACATCTTTGGTATCTATAGGCGATGGTTGAGTCCTTCCATCAGGAGATCCATCTATTTGTTTGCTATCTTATGATATAAAAATAAACTTGATGGAAATTATAGTCGAAATTGAGATAATTTCATTTATAACTTCTGCATTGCCACTAAAACAAAAAAAGGATAACTAATAAATGAAAGAAATTCACCCCATACTAATAAAGAAGACAAGAAAATATGATAAAAAGGAAACGTTTTTTAACAGTGTGTTATGTCATAGTATGTCACGTCACATCTCTTCACGGTACGGTATGTTATGTTTTTTTAAATAATCAAATAAGATAGCAAACAATCTCTCCTGATTGAAAATGACAATCATCGCCTATAGACACCAAAGATGTTAATGATGTGTTGCTATCAAAACGGCAGAGTCTCAATGTCACATGTAGAAATTTACCGCCTACTTTACCCTCCAAACTAGAACACGACAGTGTCAAGCGCTGACGCTATCGCGGCAGGAATAATTAAGGCGGTGGTACCAGGCCCGGGCGAGACGATACAGAACTCTACTAGTGACGATGGTAGTAAAAAGTATCACTGATCGTTCGTCTTTTACGAACTGCCTGGCTGAACGGCAGGTAGTCTATTCTTCAAAGAGGACTATTACGTGGTAAAAAATCTGTAAACGGTTGACCCTGAAGGCCATCCTAGAAACTTCTCGCAAAATTAAGGTATTTTAAGCTCAAAGGAGTAAAAACTATAAGCACAGATTTTTTCAGTTCAAACATCTATTTTGTAAGCATGACAGTAAGAATATTGATTTTTGAGAAGCTGTATATTTTGGAAACTATGATCAATTTTTATCTTTCGGATGGCTTTTAACTCAGTTTTTGAGATCTAAAATATTGATTTAGCTACATAATCGATAGGTTGAAAAATTTCGAAGCAATATTAAAAAACATTTTTTCAAATATTTTCGGCATTCATAAATCCCAAACAAATTGTCCGATTTTTATTCAATTTGGGTATTTAGCGCAGTTTTTTTAACGTGAAAACTGGTAGGGTTTTTAAGTCAATCGGTATATTAGGATGAAAGTTATTTCAACAATATTGAGTTTGCCAAAAACAACCTAATTTCAATATTTAAAAAGCTGTAACTTTTAAAAATTAAATTCGATTTTGATTTTTGAAACGGTATTCGGTGAAATTTTTTTAGTACTAAAATATCGTAGAATGCCATAAAATTATTGGTTAAAAATTTTGAAATTATGTCGAAAAAACACTTTTTACAAGACTGCAGGAGGCTAATGTATTAATTTCAAAATTTTTCGTCTACTATTACTTCCGAATGGATAAACCGATTTCGACGCAATTTATGCATTAGCTGATTAAATTTTGTACCCAATCGTGGAGATTTGGTGGAAACTGAATTTTTGAACATCGGGGCAAAATCAGTAACTTCCTTATCTACATACGTAGCGGGACGTTAAAAATATAAGTACAGTTACTTTTACAATCTATTTTCATAATTTTATTAAGCTATTGCATAGCTTCTATCGCGAGCCTTGAGCGTGGAGACCGAATCCAGAAATTCCGTAACGAAAAAACCTAACACCCCCCACTCCGACCGGCACAGCGGTGATACTTTTTAGTTTTTCCATCTATCGATAAATACCAGAACTTTTAATGACTTTTTGAAATATCACGCTTGTCTCTTTAGTTCAGTAACCCGCCTTTAGATGGCATTGGTTGTATTGGAAAACTACCGTAATCAGCTGTTTGTGAGAAAGTATATAGGTGTATAGGTATTATTATTTACGTACAACAGTGAATATCTGTACTCGTATAATTTGTGTACAAAGTGTTTTAAATATGAATAAACAAAGAAAAAAAATACTGCATAAATAAAATAAATATATAATTGTAATTGCATAAGTTCATAAAAATGCTATGCAATAGCTTTACCTCGGCAGTCTCCGAGTGCCACACGTCTTTTTTTTATGAGAAGAATATTCCAGAATTGCATATAAAAATATTTAAATTTTATCCGCGTAAATTAAATTATCGGATATGTAAGCTTGAAAAAGAGCGTGGATATATTATGTTCAGAATACCAATGAGTTATACTTAATAAATCACATATTTTGTAAGTATGATGTTTCTTTGATACGCGTTTCTAAATGTAAAATATTGAATGTAGAAAATGTATCACGTTTCTTTACATTTATTTGATATGCATTTCTAAACGTAAAATATTGAATTGCAGAAATGTATCACGTTTGTATATTTTTATTAGTTGTATATATATAAAAACTGCTTCATGTTCCTGGGGTAAGCTTATTCGGCTTAGATTATGAAGTTCTAAAACCGGGACGCTCTACCACTAAGCTAGTGTCGACAGGCTCGACGTGGCGAAATTCTTCTTAGCTCTATGATCGATTCCGTCGATCATACTGATCGCTAGGTATACATACGGTAACTAGTTAATCAATTCATCGTTACAGATGAAATTCATATTTATAATTTTGGTCAGTATGTACTTTCGTGTTTCTAATTATTTTTGTGTTATAGCACTCACCCCCTGATTGGGAAAACTTGAAAAACTTTAAAAACAACAAAGAAAAATATTGACACACAGGATTTGAACCTACAACCGTCTCCCTGAAGCCGGGACGCTCTACCACTGAGCTAGTATCGATAGGCTCGACGTGGTGAAATTCTTCTTTATTGCATGAACACAAAATGCTTATTTGGGAGTGGACAAATCAATCTAGCTAGGTCTGATTTTTATAAAACGTCGTCTTGGTTATCCCGATATATTTTAATATTTATGTTTAGGGCGGGCGAACACACTTCTACTACTTTTCATAATATTCTTTTACAACCTATTCACTTTGTATACTTTACTGAAAAATTATCATTCCTATAGGTTTAGGGCTCATCATAATAATTTCCATTAATATTTAGATGTGTTGTTATCCATTGTAAAAATACCATTTTTATTAACATTAAAAAGATACAAAAATTTGTATTACTAATTAGAATGTTATTACTAACGCCATCTGTCGAAAATTACAAAACTAATAAGCCATATTATGTAAACTTGTCAATTAGACTGTTATTACAAACGCCATCTTTTAGAAAACTAAAGAGTTAACATCAATGTGAACAGATACGATGTTTGGAAAAATATATCTTGATTTTTTCGTTTAGATATAAATAAAATCCATACATTAATAGTATAACACACAACAATCATTATTATAGGTTAAAAACTACTATAACTAAAACACTCATTAGGCCTAATAAACGTTCTATAAAATACTTATTCATAAACGTTTGAAAATGAAAAATGAACATGAAAAATATTTACTTGCAAGAATAGATATGGGTGTCAAAATTTATTGAAAATTAATTTAAACACCAACATATTCTACCATAATATGGTGTGCAAACATTTGAATTTCGATCGATTTCTTTATAATTACTACCGAATCTGAACGCGGCCACACACTAAGAAGATCCAGCGGAAGAAACTCAGGGAGCTTGTTTTTTTTCTATTTCACGTATTACAATTATTTATGTGTTACAATATATACAAGAATTATTTCACAACAAAAAGTTATTTTTACAATTTACAAATAAAATTTTACCATTTTACTCATATAACTATTGGACTGTTATAACAGGATTTTACATTTGATTGATTACAATTTACTGGGATTTAGCGGATTTCATAGATAGATGTTGAGAATTTAGTGAACAATGGCATTTAAACTGTCATCTGTTCTACTTGTTAGGTTCACAAATTGCATGCCATAATTAACATGTTTTTGTATGTACATATATGCAATAGTTATCTAACTGAGGGTAGCCATAGTTTGTTTGTTGTATCATGATAAAAATAAACAATTTTATTGGGAAATGTGTTTGTTCATATTTTACTCTCAAACTTTAACGACATGGTTGCCTTACCAAAGTAGGCCAGATTGCGAACTTGACGAAGTGTAGGATACAACTTTCTAAGATATTTGTAGATGAAAACGAGAGGAAGAAACAAGAAAATTTATATTTAAAAATATGAAATACTTAAAGCAGCCAAATTGCTATTTTCAATATATATTCATGCACAAAATGACTACTTACTAACAATGATTTGGTAAATGGTGGTGGTCAAAATAGTGACACTCTCAAGGACACTGTCAAGGTGTCCTGTATCTCTCAGGGAAATAAAGCAGCCTGGAGAATAGTTTTACGAAAATAACCAGCCATAATTGACATGTTTAAGTATCTATATAAAACAGTTGTCTCTTTAGAATAGCCGTCTACTTGTTTGCTAGATTATGATATTAATAAAAAAATTCACTAGAAAATGTGTATATTAATATTTTAAAATTATATACTTTTTCTTATTAACGCCATAGTGGTTAAATTCTAGTGACATGTCATTCAAGTATTATTTATGTATAAATGTATTACATTCATGTATAAATGGAAATGACATAATCACTAAGGGTCAAGACGGTTTTGCCTTTTCACTAAAAATCTATATTTTACCATCCACACTTGAACACTAGTGTTTGGATGTAAGTATCTGTCCGAGTATAAAATTAGCAGATTCGACCTTGGTGTGTGGCTTGGTCTCTTCAGTGCAGTGTAATACACACCTAACTGCAGACTGCTTGGGTTGTATACACTGCTTTTTAAATCTGATTTACCATTAAAACTAACTGATGAAATGGTAACACTTCCAGCAGAACTGTATCATCGCTGTGGAACTTTTAGCAGGTGATGTTACAATAATTCCCTACCCGTGTTTTGTGGCAACTTTTATAAAAGTTGCCACACATACTTTTTTGGATAAAAACTTCTTGAGCCCTTATAAAGATCTGCTTTTTGCTAGTAGCCAAAAACTATTGCATCACAAAGTCTCTCTCCCATTCATCTTAGAAATTCAGTCAAACTAATCATAATAATTATGAACTGAAAATTATGGAGCAGAAATGCATGAATAGTGCGCGCTATTTGAGACGGCCCTGTCATCTTTTGTTCTCTGAAACGGTGAGTCCTCAGAGATAACGATAATCATGGCGATGGCGATGGTACAAAAATATCAGACAAAGCGTATTGAAAATATATTTATGTCTTTGTTTTTTTTTTGGAACGAAGTTCCTTACGGCAGGCTTGGAGGGGATAGGGATTTTGCTGCGCGACCGAACTGAAAAAAATGTGATAGTAAAACCGTAAGAAAAATGCGTGGAATAAAAGCGTTAAATGAGACGTGCGCAGGCGCGACAGTCGCGTACACAAGCGAGTAGTGCCGTTTAGCCGAAGGAAGTTCGTTCCTACCTGGTGTCCCGCGACACCACATCAATTTTTTTTTCATTTTTTTTTTCTAATTAATTATTATTGTGCGTAAAAACTAAACTAAATTTATACTACTACATAAGTCTCTGTATAGCGTCTGTCCCTACATTATTTTTTTATAGTTTTTGTGATAAATTGTTGTTTTATGACTTAACAACATCAATTTCACAATTTCGATTTTTTTCATATTTCCATAATATTATCTATATGTGCCACTGTAAATCAAAAATGGCTTGACCAATTTTGATGGAAATCGATAAAAAGTGAAAATGTGTAATTGCGCAATCAATAGGCTATATTTTTTCTGTCTGTCTGTTTATATGTTTCGTTATAACTCGAGAGCGGCTTAAATTTCCAGTGACAACACGTGATTGTGAAATTTGTAGGACAAGTAATTTTATAATCGTCAACAATCTTACTCTCAGCAAAGCAGGTGGAGACTAACTAGAAGGTCATGATTTTCATAAGCAAATCAAGCCATCAGTTTGTTGTACCTCAAATAATCATTGCTTTTTACAGTTCTCCCTATAAGTGTGATTGGATAATTGATATGTATTGCTTGTTAGTATTTATGGAAACTTGTAACGTAAATATCCTTAAACTGATAGTGAATTATACTTCTTCCTTAATTAGTGAAACTGTTAATTTCGAGACAAATTATAACAAAAACAATTAGCTGCATTTTTTAAACAGTAGCTAATCTTTTTTAAGAAGTGTTCGATTTTTACTATGTATTTTAGCATCATTTTTTAGAAGCTTAGTTAGTTTGACGTTGGCTTTAATTGCTTTTGTATATCAAATAAATGTACAACATTTCTCAATAGTATTATGTTATAAGTTTATACTATAAGGATTAATGATTGTAGGAGTCACAAACCTACTTAGTTTGTCCATTAATTTTAAACCTCTGCTTTTTTTTGGACAGGACGTAAAAAGTAAATTTTTCCCCAGCTATCTGATCAGATGGTAAGGTAATCTAAAAACTCTCCCGTATATGGTACCACGGGATTATATTCCTTTTACCGTAATGACAGCACTGATTGCAGTCACTTTTTGGCTAAAACAATATGGATGGCAATGATCATATAATATATATTATTTCTAAGAGGTGTTTTTCCTGGAGTGCCTCGATCTCTTTAAGTTCTTCACAAAAAAAATACCCAGTTAAAGCTTATGTTTTCTACTTTGGGCGTAAATTTGAAAACATTCGAAAAAACTTTTTGTTAATAACAAAATTAATAAAATATAATTTTTATAACAATCTACCGGAGCATCATCTATGGGTGATATATCAAACATGTTAATAGAGCTTTATACATTTTTTTTCATTATTTTAAATAAAAAGTATAAAATCAAGCATTGCAAAAACCAGCAGGTTTATCCGTGAGCTTGTCACTACACAGTATAAAACAAAGTCGCTTTTGCTATATGTCCCTATATCCCTATGTCCCTATGTCCCTATGTACGATTAAATCTTAAAAACTACGCAACGAATTTTGATGAGATTTTTTTAATAAATAGATTTATTCTTGGGGAAGGTTTCAGTGTATAAACCTTTCCGATATTCCCACGGGAACAAACGCTATGCGGGTGAAACCGCGGGCAGGTCGCTAGTCACTAGATAGTATAAAACAAAGTCGCTTTCTCTGTCTGTCCCTATGTCCCTATGTCCCTATGTATGCTTAAATCTTTAAAACTACGCAACGAATTTTGATGCGGTTTTTTTAATAGATAAATTAATTCTTGAGGAAGGTTTAAGTATATAAACCTTTCCGATATTCGTACGGAAAACGAAAGTTACGCGGTGAAACCGCGGGCAGGTCGCTAGTTTACAATAAGTCAAAAACGCTAGATGGCGAGGTGCGAAATCTTCGCACGGATCAGCTACTTGCTTCATATTGTACAAAGACAAAAGCTATCCACATATTTGCTATAAAGCTACTAAACCTGTCTGCCTAAATATTAATATTATTATTGTTACGAACGGAGAAAACATGTGAAGTGATGGCTATATTACGCTGCAGTGCGTAAAGTGATATGTGTAGTGAAATGTGTTCTAAGCGGCGCTTAAATACATAAGTACTAGAATAGGTTAAGTTCTTATGGATAAAATATGTTTAAGTTATGTAAGATTTATGTAAATATCTTCGCAATAAAAAATGTTGATGAATCCCCCACGACCACGCTGAAGGCTAGAAAGTAATAGCCTAAGAAAGAGATAGCTTAAGAAAGAGCATGTGCATTACGAATGTCGTTACTCAAACACACAAAACTACTAAACAGATTTGGATAAAATATGACACACAGTCTACTTTTTATCCCAGAAAGATAAATTGTTCCCAGGGGTACAGCTAGGTACAGCTAATATCATAAATGCAAAAGCTTGTTTGGATGGATGAATGGATGTTTGTTACTCTTTCATGCAAAAATCGGTGAACCGCTTTTAGATGAAATTTGGCACACGTACGTGTAATAGCACATAGGATACCTTATTATCCCGGAAAAAAATGATGTTCCCGTGGGATTCGACAAAAAAATAATGATGTAGCGAGCTGCAGGGCGCAGCGAGTTAAATATAAATATCGTTTTCGCCTGTGAATTACAAACTATTTATATTCAAACCAACGAGATTAAATGATAATTTAAATATTACCTTTAATAGACCTTTAAAATTATAAATAATGTAGAATATTTTCATTGAACGGTATTAAAATATTGTTTGCAAGATATTTTGGAAAAAATGTGGGAATTACACTAATGGAAAGAAGGAAATTGGGAATTAAATTTTTTTCCTAAAACCTTCAAAATATATGCTTAAAAATTGCATCTATTTCATTCACGGGATTCCCTTTTCATGCAGGGCAACTAAATATCAAATAAACACTCGTTATTTCCTTGGAATGACGTGCAGTGATCTATGTCGTCGTATTTGTAAATAGACTAAACATGCACTGAGATGAAGGCCTTATGTGGTCAACGCCGACACCGGACCAGAAAAACGATTTTATTTACTTAATTAATTTTTTTTATTTAACTTATACTAATTTTAAAATTTATTTATTTTATTTGTAACTGAATCATCACGCCGGTTTCCTAGGCAGATTAAACGAAACGTCTATAAACTTTCCAATTCACCACGATTCAACGATTTATCTCTTACGGCGGGATAAGTTATTGATACCATCGCAGCATTTTATCAAACTGATAGATTATCATTAATTTCTTTGGATAACCGTGACCTACAGCTTTACATGGTCATTAGAGAGACGAATCGATAAACCACCCGCCTGAGTACGAGCTGCTACTGAGGTTTGAATATTCGAAAAAAAACTTTAAAACGCATTATTGATCGCCTACTCACCGTAGGCGTAGGCTACTACCGGTGGCGATAGGCTTGTCAGCTATTACATTATGGGACTAAATATCTTCGGCTAATCGTGAGTGTACTTGTATCTCTGCCTACTTTCGGTGTGAAGATACTTTAAAATAGCTTAATAACATTTTTGTCTGACCTGGAGATCGAACTCGCGACCCAAAGATCGAATATACTTACTAATTCCTAGACCGTGAGGAACACTAAAAAAATAAAATTTTATCACAAGGTCATGATCCACTTACATAATTTCTCGAGAAGCCCATAGGAAGGCAACTTTGAGAGAAGCGCTTTATGCCATACCCGATCGAAGGCCTTCGCTATGTCTAAACTAACTGCCAATGCCTCCCCCTTGGACTCAACTGCCTCCGCCCAGCGATGCGTCAGATATACTAGAAGATCACCAGCTGAGCGACCACGACGGAAACCGTACTGACAGTCGCTAATCAGCTGTCGCTCTTCTAAATACTTCAGGAGCTGACAGTTTATAAGTGTCTCCATGACTTTGGAGAACAAGGATGTTATGGCTATTAGCCTATAATTTGACGGATTAGAGCGATCTCATTTTTAGGGATGGGATGCACTAAAGCTGTTTTCCATGAATTCGGTACCACTATATAATAATAGGTGCGTCAATACTGGCGCCAACTCTGAAGCACATACTTTAAGCACAATCGGAAGGATGCCATCAGGCCCACTCGACTTGTGGATGTCCAAGGAAAGTAGTGCTTTACGCACAAGGGGGAGGCCCCTTGGACTCAACTGCCTCCGCCCAGCGATGCGATATACTACAAGATCACCAGCTGAGCGACCACGACGGAAACCGTACTGACAGTCGCTAATCAGCTGTCGCTCTTCTAAATACTTCAGGAGCTGACAGTTTATAAGTGTCTCCATGACTTTGGAGAACAAGGATGTTATGGCTATTAGCCTATAATTTGACGGATTAGAGCGATCTCATTTTTAGGGATGGGATGCACTAAAGCTGTTTTCCATGAATTCGGTACCACTATATAATAATAGGTGCGTCAATACTGGCGCCAACTCTGGAGCACATACTTTAAGCACAATCGGAAGGATGCCATCAGGCCCACTCGACTTGTGGATGTCCAAGGAAAGTAGTGCTTTACGCACATATGACTGCCGAAACTGTGGTTCTGGCATAAAACTGTCACACTGCGGGATGGTAGGTGGTGCGTTCCCTTGGTCATCCAGAGTCGAGTTGGCCGCAAAGAACGAGCCCAGAAGTGTTTCGGCGGCCGGCAGAAATCTTTGCCCAGAATCCTGATGAAGTGAGATTTCTGAGATTTGAGTTTCACTGAATTTGACACGTACACGTACCTGATGGGGAATTTCTTTTCAGTATTTAGTTAGGTATATCTCAAAAATCCTCAGCAAACTTCCATGGTACTTTTGCCACGACTATCTAGCATTTGATAATCCACAAGAGGTCAATAAGATAGCAAATAAATGTCACAAGCGATGTGGACTATTGCTAACACATGCCTCATTCTAAAGCTGATCTCCTCATCCTGATCTCCTCCTCAAGAATTACGACGTATAAATGTCAATAAACTCTTTTTTTCAAAAATGTTCATCATTGACAATTCCCAAATAAATAGACCGATTTTGAATCAATTTTCGGTATTCAGCGCAGTTTTCTTAGAGAGAAAAACTGATAGCAGTTTTAAATCAATCAATCAGTATATAAGTCTGAAAAAAAATAACTATTTATATGTATAGTATTCTTTCCCATAACAACCATATCACTAACAAATAATTTGCTTACCTTGAGGTAAGATCAATTCATGTAATTTGTCCATCGATATTTATTTATTTATTGTTGTCAATAATAGTATTGAAAAGATGCTTACATAACTGATTCTCTAGGAAATTCCATGATTATGAGACTTCGTACGGTTTTATCAAGAATCAAATAAGTCTTTTTTAACTTATATGATAGAAAAATGGTTATATATTTGTTTATATAATTTGATAATATTTGATTAATAATAATTAAAAAAATATTCAATTCAAAATTAATAGGACAAAGTTGCTGCTAAGGAGTCCAGTGAACTTTGTAGATTCAAGGTGGACTTTAAAAAGCGTAGTTTTGGCGTAGGTATCATGTAAAATTGTCTATCAGTGCGCTTGGGAATGGAGTTATCAGATGACACTGGTAATCAGAAGATTGTTGACATTACCACTGTGGAGGTTCATGACGTCACAAATGGATGGAAAATGGAAGATCTTTCCACCTCTTAGAAATAAAAGTCGATCTTAGAAACGTTAAATTTTATAAGAAACTACAAATTAAAGGATGCCTCTCTATCTCTCTACCTAAAATAGTGAGGAGCCGTTATGCTAGGCCAAAAATTTGCTAGAGACTAGCTAGATCAATCCATCACGACTGAATATCAAAGTTTTGCACTGTATGGTAGTAGGTACTTACAACCTCTGGTGCACGCTATAGTTACATTACTGATAAAAATAACAAGATAATCGTCATTTAAGACTTGTCGGCTTATTGTGTTACAGTCAGAAGTCGCAACGCAGCAATTTAACGAAGCGATCTATTTATCTAAGTCCAATTGCAGGCAATAATAAAAAAAAAATGGGTCAAATATTCACACGAGGTTTTAGGTCAGGTAGAATAGTGAAGATTGTACAAGTAAAAGTTGTGTCTTCCCCGTATTGGTCCCGGGCTCCTTTGAAGAATAGACCAGCTGCCGTTCTCTCAGGCAGGTCGTAAAAGGCGACCAATTGGTTATGCAAGTCACTACCATCATAGCTACTAGGTGGTAGAGTTCTACATTATCTACCCGGGTCTGGTAACACCGCCTTACCTATTCCTGCCTCAATAGCGTCAGTGCTTGCCGCTGTCGTGTTCCGGTGTGGAGGGTAAGGTAGCCGGCAAACTTATGCATGTGACATTAGACCTTGCCTCAAAATAGCAACGCACCATTAACATCTTTGGTGTCTATAGGCGATGGTTGACTCTTTTGATCAGGAGACCCATCCCCGCTTTTATCTTACAATAATAATACATTAGGCAAGTTTTATCGTTGGTGAAAAAATTAAATGAAGGACAACACCATCATTTTAGTGTCTTTAAATCGATCTAAAAGAGTCTGTCACATATGATACTGGCACTCGGAAAAAGTAAAGTTTTTTTATATCATAAGATAGCAAACAAGATGGGTATCCTGATGGAAAGAGTCAACCATCGCCTATAGACACTCTTTGGTGTCTATAGGTTAGGATTAGGATGTTAATGGCGCGTTGCTATCTTGTGGCGAGGTCTAATGCCACATCCATAAATTTAAGTGTTGTTTATTTTATTAATAGTAACCCCACGAGTACGGAAATTATCCAGGATATTTTAATAGCGCTTTTGTTACTACGTGGAATAAATTTGCAGCACCTTTTCAATTATAATTCACCAACTGGTTGATGCTTGGCCTATTCGTTAAAATAGTAAAATGTTCTATCTGAATTTTGTTCAAATTGTAATGATCGTACACTGTGCACAAAATGCAGGGTAGTATTTTCAACGATGGAGTCGTTTATCTAGGATCACAACTCTTCGCAGCTGGCCAAGCGTACATGGGTGATTCCGTTCTAACTGTGATATAATGTCAGTACCGTGTCATGTCTATTTTTAGAATTTATTTATAAATTGTTAGTTTTTTTGTCGTAAACATTAGAATTTATGAGGTAATTAGTTTAAATCATTTATTACGACAAAAAAACTAACAATTTATAAATAAATTCTAGAAATGGACATGACACGGTATTGACATTTAAGTGATATATTGTAAGTTTTCTGTAAGTGGCAAGTTATATTATATGAAAATAATGTTGAAATATGTTTATTATTTTCCAATAAGTACAAAAATTTCATAAATTAATTATTAATTAACGACCTGTGAGAACAAACAATACAGGACATTGAATATCACAGTTAGAACGGAATCACCCACATAGCCTTTAATAATGTCAATTTAACTCCTCCTTTTTAAAGAGCTAAATCGTACTAAATTAACTAGCTACCGTCCATACAAAAATAACACATTAAAATATGAAATGAGCAAACTTATAAACGTGTTATTCGATGAAACAGTTCAAGCAAAGCAAAAATGCTACCAGAAAATACGATAAAAAAATAGAAAAAATGAAATTAAAAATTAAAATCCTGCATGGCAATATCACAACTATCTATCTTATGTATACTATATACAAGTTTCAACGCTTCTCAGATAGACTTCGGTGCCCAGGCAGTACGTCTTGCATGGCTAGGAAGACCTTCCTATTCGCTTTCTTCGGCCTTCAGTGCCTTCATAAATATTTAGTGATGACGTCAGATGATCACCACTACTAACAACCACTAACGCGCCACAGTGGTGACCTTCGACAAGAAAAACAACACGCATCAACCTTCTGACCATCAGCATCTACTATACCACCTTCCACTCCTAACAGCATCAACTAGCTTCACAAGCTACGCCTCATCTACGCTTTTCGGAATCCACTTTAAACTTTTCACGTTTACTGCATCTCCATGTAGCAGCAACCCTGTCTCGCTAGTTCCAACTCATTGCAAACAACAGTAGAGCGCATTCGTCCCGACTCACCGAGGGCCGCGCGCATATTCTGCTCGTCTCGATGCACCGCAGACTCGAGCATTCAAGGCACATAACACTTCACTGGCTCTCAACTAGATCGACCTTCAGTTTTGGGGGAGAGTGTTGTAGCGGTTCAAGCAGTCTCGATGAAAAAAAAAAATCAAATACATATATAGCTTTTAAATAAAAAACTTGTTTTTATTAAGGATTTTTGGCCAATCATTTACTTTAATATAACATGCCTGCCTGGTTTCTTGTTAGCTTCTCACCCTTAACATCCGTATTGACTTAATCGTAGGTGAACTAGCTGTATCTTTCTCAAAACACTTCGGGAAAATCAAAGTCACGATGTGTATAGTTTAAATATATATTTTTTATTTCGATTTGTAGTTTCTCCCTCATGTTAGTCCGGATTTCTTTGAATAATATACCAACTGCTTTTTTGTCAGGGAGGTCGTAAAAAACGACTAATTGACTATAATTGCACCATCGTGACTACTAGGTGGTAGAATTCCACAACGTTTCGCCCGGGTATTTGGTACCAAAGACTTACCCATTTCTGACGCAATAGCGTTATTGCTTGTCATTGTCATGTTCCGGTTTGGAGAGTAAGGTAGCCGGTAAGCTTATGTTTGTGATATTACCATCCCGTCACATGGATTACGACACATAATTAACATCTTTGGACGATAGACGACGATTTCTCTATCAGGAGAATATCTGCTTGTTTGCTATTTTATAATATAAAAAAAATTGTACACTAGTTGACCCTGCAGGCCATACCTGAAACTTCCTGCTAAATTGAGTTATTTAAGCTCGAAGGAACAAAAACTGTATCTAAGTCCAGGAAGATCCACTTTACGGTATTTGACGCAGATTTTTAGACATAAAAGCTGCTAAAAATATATGCTAAATAATTAAAAAACTATTTAATTTATAACATTTCTTTAATTCAAATTAAAATGATACTAAACTTTTTATTTTTTGTTTCAAATGTATTAATTGTAATATTATTTTAAATTGTAAACCAGAAAGTATATAAATGAGAAACAAATAACATTGTAGGTAGATTACTTCCTTGCGAAAGTGTTGTATATATAATTAATACCCCCGGAACTAATGTTCAATCGACTGAAACAAAAACAATTATATCATATTTTATCTGGAATTAAATTAATCTATATATTAATAGGTGAAGAAAAAACTATGTACCCCTTTTTAAGAAAATACGGTGAACAATTGAGTATAAAATTTGTCACAGTTAAAGTGTATATATTCCGAAGGATTGCAGAATATTAATATTTTGAAAAAAAATCATTAGCAATACATACTTGAAATTTTTAAAAGTACATATTAAACACACTACATTCACGTGACACACATGATAATATATACACATGTATTTACGACTATAGTCAGCAGTCAAACTTAAAACAGATTTTTCTATTTAGTCTATTTTCAAATTTCGGCCCCAGGCGATCGCTAGTATTAATAATTGTTTTGTAATTTAAGTAATCATTTTCTACCAAAAGCATTTTATTATGTTCCACTATTTTTTCAATTTTTGATAATATGTCGCAACTAAATTATCAAAGCAGTGATATTGTAATTTCGTAAGTGATATTACAACTAAACAGTAGATTGTCAAACGACTTCATGTATACATATAATAAAATCGTAGGAAAGTAAACTGTACATCGAATATTTTTTTAAAAGAATATTTGGGGCGTGATCTAAAATTGATATCGAAGCCAAAAATATAGTTTTTAGAATTTTTGTCTGTTTGTCTGTATGTCTGTTTGTCTGTATGTATGTCCGGGGTACACTCAAAAATTACTGCATGGATTTACTTCAAATTTTGCATGAATATTACTAACGGGTGGGGTCAACATATAGGCTACATATTATCACGCTATCACCTACGGGGGAGGAGCTGTGCGGAGTAAACCAAGTCCGCGCGGACGAAGTTGCGGGCAATAGCTAGTTTTTTATAATTTAACAGCCCGGGCTCTGTTTAATAAACATTCGACAATTTTGTAAATAAGTGATATATTTGTGAATTTGTGTGAAAAGTGCTGCTTAATAAACCTTACAATTATGTTTGAATTTTACACATAAAAACTTATAAATATCACAATTATAAACGTTGTTTGATATACGTTTACACGTGTAGAAAAGTCCTGTAGATTTCGATGAAATATTGTACCTATAAATTTCTGGTTGTTAATTACAAATTACATAAAATGTAAATTTTTATTATAGATGCAGGTAGATTTTCATTTTTAAAATATTTTTTACTTTGACCGCCCCGTTGGTCGAGTGATTAGCGACTCTGACTACGCAATCGACAGGGTTTGGGTTCTATCGCCGACGGGGACAAGCATTTATGTGATGAGCATATATGTTTGTGTTTCCGGGTTTGGGTGTTTATTAAATATATTCCAGTATTTATATATGTATTTCTATGTATTAGTATCTTTGACTAACACCTGTGCTACAAGCAAATAATTTGCTTACTTTGGGGTTAGATCAGTTAGTGTAATTTGTCCCGTGAATATTTTTTTTTATTTATTTAAAATTAAGTTTATAGAGTCTTTTTATTTTTTGATGTACAAAAAATCTATATTAATATTATAAATGCGAAAGTTTCGATGTTTGGATGGATGTTTGTTACTCAATCACGCAAAAAATCCAGAACGGATTTGAATGAAATTTGGTACACAGGTAGATGATGACCTGGAATAGCACATAGGCTACTTTTTATCCCGGAAAATTTAAGCGATCCCGCGGGATTCGCCAAACACTTTTATAATGCAGCGGGCTGCACGCTGCAGCTAGTAAATAATAAAAAATAAAAATAAAATAAAAAATTATAATTTTGTCTTTTATTAATCCCCGTCAACAATTTATAATTATGATAATTTATGGGATCATCGTGATCATCATAGTAAGTGAATCCTGATCATCATCTATAAATCCTGTTATTATCAATTTTCAAATTTAGCTGAAGTTAAGTGTCATCTGTAAAGAGAAAATGTTTATTAAACAGAAATATGTATATTTGTCGGTACTGTATTGTATATTTCCCACGATAGTAGACTTATAACTTATATTCTTTATTAAACAGAAACTTGTAGATTTGTAGCCTGTAATATATAATTACAATTTACAAATTATAGTATTTATTATCCAGGGCCCCGACCGCCTTCGACCGCCCCGTTGGTCGAGTGGTTAGAGACCCTGACTACGCAATCAACGGGGCTCGGGTTCGATCCCCGACGGGGACAAGCATTTGTGTGACGAGCATAAATGTTTGTATTTCCGGGTTTGGGTGTTTATTATGTATGTAAAAGTATTTATATATGTATTTCTATGTATTAGTATCGCTGACTGACACCCATAACACAAGCAAATAATTTGCTTACTTTGGGGTTAGAACAGTAAGTGTAATTTGTCCCGTGAATATTTATTTATATTTATTTATATAAAAGATATAAAAGGGCCCTAGTTTTAGGGGCATTGTAATGTCACAGGGTCACTATAGTAATATTATAATAGTAGTTGTTAGACAGTACAGTTCATTTAAAAAGAGTGTTTTTTTTTATGAGAAGATAAATTTTTCTATTATAATTTAAAACTTTACCGACGAGGGTTTTTTTTCTTTTAATAGTATAAGATAGCAAACAAGCAGATGGGTCTCCTGATGGAATCAGGAAGTCAACCATCGCCTATAGACACCAAAGGTGTTAATGGTGCGTTGCTATCTTGTGGCGAGGTCTTATGCCACATGCATAAGTTTACCGGTTACCTTACCCTTCAAACCGGAACACGACAGCGACAAGCACTGACGCTATTGCGGCAGGAATAGGAAAGGCGGTGGTACCAGACCCGGGCGAGACAATGCAGAACTCTACCACCTAGTAGACACGATGTTAGTGACTCGTACAGCCAATCAGTCGCCTTTTACCACCTGCCTGGCAAAACGGCAGTTGGTCTATTCTTCAAAGGAGGCCGGGACCAACACGGCGTAACAAATGTTCATCCATCCATCTATCCAAACGTACAAACTTTCGCATTTATAATAATTACTGAAAAAGTACCGCACTTTGAGGTTTGAGCTTTGACGTGGTAGTTTAAATTCATGTCTAGATATGATCTACCAATAAAATACAAGTATATAAACATTAAAAAAAATTGGCGTATTTTTACGGCATACGGCATAAATACGGCATTTGGAGTATTCTTCAAAGGAGCACTGGACCAACACGGGGGATTTACTGACGGAGGTACGAAACAGAAGTTTCGTACCCTCATCAGTAAATTTTTTTAAAGAATTTTATAGAACCACATATAGGATTACCATATAGGATTTTTAAGAGGAGGATTAACAAATTCCTTAAAAGCTGGCAACGCATTGGCAACTAACCGCTTATGTTGTAAATGTCCATGGGCAGTAGTGACCGCTTTCCATTAGGTGGCCCACTCGTTCGTACGCCTGCAAATTCAATAAAAAAAAACATTTGTCTTCCTGTAGCGTGACCTTATTTCTTAGCATCTGAATTTCTTAATCATTGGTTAAAACGTTAAATCCAAGAACCGGTAATCTCAAATTCAACATCGGGTAGAAAATGAAATAAAAGTTATTGTGATATTATAGTCAAAACTTTTGTCGGCTGAGCCCTGATACCGATTAAATAATATCAGGGTTTAAATATACATGGGAATGTTTCTTTGTAAATGTGAATACTAACTTTATATGTTTCAATTCATGATGTAATGAAATAAATAAAAAAATGTACACATGAATTATTATACTACATTGGTTTATTTCAACATAGAACATTTAATTAGTTTGTTTAACAGAATGGCACACTATGTCCATATTATGTTCGTTATATTCTTCTTGATTGTTTAAGCTCTTAAAGATTCTTTACCTATTCATTTTTCCTGGTAAATGAACCAACGGACTGTTCTATTGTTCAAATAGTCCAATGTATTGCAATATTTAATTAAAATAAACGCTGGTAATGTTTATTTAATTAGTTTCATCAAGTGCACACTTGTTTTCTTATATAAAATACTAGCTAGCTGCACCGTGCAGCCCGCTGTATCATAAAAGTTTCCCGTGAATCCCACGAGATTTATTTACATTTCCAGGATAAAAAATAGCCTATTCCAGGTATTGGTATGCCGAATTTCATCCAAACCGGTTCAGTAGTTTTGGCGTGATAGAGTAAAAAACGTCAATCTATCCATCCATCTATCCATTCATCGATTAATTCATGCATCCAAACATCCAATCTTTTGCATTTATAATATAAATATAGATTGCAATGAAAATAGAGTTACACTTAGTGCCAAAGACACTAAAGAGTATAGAATAAAGTCAAATACACATGACCATTATCAGTTTTCATGCACGACACATGGACACAATCCTCGTATTTGCTAAGCCCGATAGTCTAGTCAACAAGTTCAAAAACGTGTTAAATAGACATAAAGCTCTTAAAAATATGTGCCATAGCTCATTTGATTCGGAATGACATCTAGAAAAATGTTTTTTAAGGGTATATTAGCACATAAAAAATTGCGATTGTTATTAACAAAATAAGATTTAAAAAATAAGGTATTTAGTTTTTCGTTAATAACTTTTAAAATAATGATATTTAAGGAATTTTGAAAAAAGAACCTGAAAGAGGAGAAAATTTCCAATAAAAAAGTCTTGACTCCCGGAACTCTATCTATATTATTTATAATTTTTTTTTAACGCTGAAAATAGGGCTCCGCGAGGGCGTTACGGCATAGGCGCGCCGCCTAAAAAGCCGGTATATCACCTAAAATAATTTTTTTTTAATATTAAATAACAATTTAAAAATTTGAATAAATTATAGTGTAATCTAGACACTTGAACGAAAAAAACCTCGGTGAAAAAAAATTTTTTTGTCGATTTTTCAAAAAGTTACACCATTGTTAATTAACTATTTTTTTCCAATATCTGTTTTTATAAATTATGGTATAAAAGTTTAAATAATTGGTCTATAAATTTTTCGCTTCGTGGAGCTCTTTTTGTTTAGGTACTTAATAAATTTATGCAAAAAAAAATTATTAAAGTTAATTATTTTGTTAATTATAATTTTTTTAAACTAACTAAAAATGAAATTTCTAAAAAATGTTATCAAAAAAAATTTTTTTGGTAATATATTATTATTGCTGTTTTCGCACCTGATATAGGTATTAATTAACATTGGAAAAAAAAAATTTACGTCATTTGTTAAAAAATTGTTTATAAACAAATAGACTATTTTGGGATTTTAAAAAAAAAAATTTTTATTATCTTATAGCATAGGTGAAACGATGATTTTTTTTAAAAAATTTTTTTCTTAAATAATTTTTTTTATTGTTTATAATCGTTTTTTTTATATTTCAATTGTTTAAATAATTAGTTAAGAAATTATTTTATTCTTAAAAATCATCATTTACCCTTTTCAATGGAATAACAGAGAAATATTTTTTTTTTATAAATAATTTAATTGTTTATTAACTTAACAATTTGTTATAAACAAATAATATTAACCGTTATATTTTTTTTCGAAAATTTCAAAAAATTACAAAAACAACCATATATAACAAAGTTAAGAAAAAATTTTTTTTGTATTTTTACAACACTTTTAAATATTATACAATAATGAAATTACAGCCGTTACATAATTTGTCAAGTTAAAAATTGTTATAAATTTTAAACTATTAGAGATAGGGTGAAGAACATTCAAGTCATTTTTGTAAAGGATTTATTTATCTGTAAAATGAATTCAAAATCGATTCTGTAACTATTATTTATCACTTGTTATAAGCATTTATTTATAAAAATTTTAGATTTTTTTACATCTTTTGAAATTGGGTAAGTATAAATTTGAAATAATATATTATTTAAACAAAAATGGATATTGCTATAATTTATGCGTAATTAGAAAGATATTTTATCATAGAATAAAAAAGTTCTTGGGTCCGTAACTGTATCTATATTATTTAACAATTTATAAGCTATGGAATTTCAAAAGATGTAAAAAAAAATCTAAAATTTTTATAAATAAATGCTTATAACAAGTGATAAATAGTAGTTACAGAATCGATTTTGAATCCATTTTACAGATAAATAAATCCTTTACAAAAATGACTTGAATGTTCTTCACCCTATCTCTAATAGTTTAATAGTTATAACAATTTTTAACTTGACAAATTATGTAACGGCTGTAATTTCATTATTGTATAATATTTAAAAGTGTTGTAAAAAATACAAAAAAAAATTTTTTTTAACTTTGTTATATATGGTTGTTTTTGTAATTTTTTGAAGTTTTCGAAAAAAAATATAATGGTTAATATTATTTGTTTATAACAAATTGTAAAGTTAATAAACAATTAAATTATTTATAAAAAAAAAATATTTCTCTGTTGTTCCATTGAAAAGGGTAAATGATGATTTTTAAGTATAAAATAATTTCTTAACTAATTATTTAAACAATTGAAATATAAAAAAACGATTATAAACAATAAAAAAATTTATTTAAGAAAAATTTTTTTTTAAAAAAATCATCGTTTCACCTATGCTATAAGATAATAAAAAAAAAAATTTTTAAATCCCAAAATAGTCTATTTGTTTATAATCAATTTTTTAACAAATGACGTAAAAATTTTTTTTCCAATGTTAATTAATACCTATATCAGGTGCGAAAACAGCAATAATAATATATTACCAAAAAAAATTTTTTTTGATAACATTTTTTAGAAATTTCATTTTTAGTTAGTTTAAAAAAATTATAATTAACAAAATAATTAACTTTAATAAATTTTTTTTGCATTACTTTATTAAGTACCTAAACAAAAAGAGCTCCACGAAGCGAAAAATTTATAGACCAATTATTTAAACTTTTATACCGTAATTTATAAAAACAGAGATTGGAAAAAAATTAGTTAATTAACAATGGTGTAACTTTTTGAAAAATCGACAAAAAATTTTTTTTTCACCGAGGTTTTTTTTGTTCAAGTGTCTAGATTACACTATAATTTATTCAAATTTTTAAATTGTTATTTAATATTAAAAAAAAATTATTTTATGTGATATACCGGCTTTTTAGGCGGCGCGCCTATGCCGTAACGCCCTCGCGGAGCCCTATTTTCAGCGTTAAAAAAAAATTATAAATAATATAGATAGAGTTCCGGGAGTCAAGACTTTTTTATTGGAAATTTTCTCCTCTTTCAGGTTCTTTTTTCAAAATTCCTTAAATATCATTATTTTAAAAGTTATTAACGAAAAACTAAATACCTTTTTTTTAAATCTTATTTTGTTAATAACAATCGCAATTTTTTATGTGCTAATATACCCTTAAAAAACATTTTTCTAGGCGTCATTCCGAATCGAATGAGCTATGGCACATATTTTTAGGAGCTTTATGTCTATTTAACACGTTTTTGAACTTGTTGACTAGACTACGATGCCGGAAACTAATATCGATAATCTATTAAATAGCTATAGATATAAAAATACTTCTATAACTACTTATTTATAGCTTAGATTTTGCACTAAATCGAAAGTGGGTAAGAATATGTAATCGTATAGAATTAATTATAATATGTCCACTGACTGTGCTGTCCGGACTGAAGACTCGCAAGTTAATCGGTATATCATATATTGTAGTATATAATAAGACTATCAATCTACTTACAGCAACATTGTTGTGACTTAGTACGCCTGAAAATTAAATTAGAACTAAATTAATTAATTGGTAGACCCGTGAAAATGTTTTGCTTTACCTCATTAAACACTATATTTTTACAAACTTTTTATTTCCGTGTTCATAGCTAATTAAAAAGATCAGCCAATCGCTGATAACCAAACCAATAGCGTAATGGAAAATATTGTAAAAAAGTAGTATAAAAAGTATTTTTTATCAACCATTTTATATTTTGATTAAGATTCTTTTTTGTGATATCTGACATAATACTGATATTTAAAAATAATAAACAAGGGTTTTTGTAACGAAAAAAATTACCAACGCATAAAGACACTAAAAATATCAATATTGCATAAGGTTGCATTGTCATCCATGGAGTAGGAACGTAAAGATGTATGTCTTTGTTTGTGCCGCACTGGAACACGATAAGTACTGACACTATTGAGGCCCGAATGTGTTGACCTTGAACAGGTAAGCACCAGGCAGTAGATTTTTGTCTTTATATGTGTTTTAGCACTTATCCAGTGCTTCTGAAACTGTGTAAGACTAAAAATAACAAAGAAAAATTGTCCGCACGATAGATCAGATGGAATTGATCGTAAAGAATAATTTTGCATCTTTGAACCAGTTGAAACTTAGTTGGTTAGAGGGTCCCGAGAAGAGGAAATTTCGCAGGTTCAAGTCCTGACATTTGTTCTATTGTTTTTAAAGTTATTCAAGTAGAATACTGTCACCTCCATAATGTTGTTGCTATAGTAGTGACGCTTTTGGCCAATTGCTCGCCTTTTACAAATTGCCTGGCAGGACAGCAGATTGTCTATTATTAGACCATTTGCTGTCCTGACAATCAGGCTTCTTATAAATAACTATAAGGAACGCGATCAACACGTGACGCTTTCTTGCAGCTTGGATGCAAAGTAGAATGTGAAAGTTTACTAGCTAACAGCGTAATGGCTGTCGCCCATCTGATGAGTATATGAAGTAAGAATCGTTTTGTCATAAGCTAACGATGTTGAGTTTCGGCTCGCGCCTAGACCAGCACAGGGGCTGGATGACCTATTGGTCTCTGGTTTCCCTCTTAGCTGACAAATCCCCAACAACTCAGTCCAACCTTAACCGTGCCTAGCCGTGATGGCGATTTCACTGTTTCGTCTTCTGTGAGCCGAAACTCAACATCGTTAGCTGATGACAAAGCGTTTCGTACTTCATGTACGCATCGATGGGCGACAGCCCATTACGCTGTGTATGTTATGCTTATCCGCATAGGATACAAGTGAGAATGGACTCCGTCAGGGGAGGACCATCCACTCTTGAGTCTATTGGAGCAACGCTCGCTAGACCAAGGGCCGCTTCAGCGGTTCGGATTGGAACCCGTTCCATTCTATACAGCTAATCTCATAAGAGAGAAGCAATGCATTTACTAGCTAACCTCATCCCCAATCTTTAACAAAACACTCAATTAACTAACGATAGTGGTGCAAATTAGTAGTATAATGCTTGAATAAATTTTACTATAGGAATTTCTTTCACCTTCAGATTTTTTATAATTGGTTATTTTCGATTTACATTTTGTAATTGAATAATAACGGAAAAAAATATAAAGTCTAAATATGTGAGTTATGAATGTAATTGTTTAATAGACACATGAAAAAAGTTTTAAAAAAAATACACTTACCACCACCTTCAGGATTAGAAATAACTGCAAAAATGTTAAATATAAGTATTTTAACAAACGCTAAGTCAATCTTAAAAAAACGTAAATATCAGTTCTCAAAATCTAATACTGAGATTTTTGATTAGTAAAAGTAATCAATCGCCTTTGTGGTGTAGTGGTCCGGTGTCGGAGTTGACCACATGAGGTCCCGGGTTCGATTCCTGGGTCGGGCAATTTAAAAAATGTGTTTTTTCAGTTTTCTGATAAAAACGACATTGCCTGGGATTGAAAAGTGCCCGGTTGGCGATAGGCTTGCCACCTGTCACATTATGGGACCAAGTATTTTCGGCTAATCGTGGGTGTACTTGTTGTTCTTCTGTCTACCCTTCCAGGGATACGGGCGTGAAGATACTTTTTTAAAAGTAGTCGAAAATAAGCATAAAAGTCGACACATTGCCGGCGTAGGGATATGACGATTCCATCGCCCACCGGTGGGATAATTTTATGACAAAATTATTCCACCAGTGTAGTTAATCAACTAAATTAGTGCTAGTGCCATACTGCGATGGGAGTTGGAACTACCACTAATAAACATACAGCAGCACGCCCGGGGAAATACTACTCTCTCACTTAACACCGATGTAAAGCTTTGTCGTTGCGTTTCGTTCTGTTTGTGACAGTCCTGGAGGCCTAAAACAGCCAGATCAGGGATGCTTAGGCTACTAGGCGTACTCTAGGGGGTAGAGTGTCAAAATTACGCTCATAGACAATCTAGCCCGAGGCAATCACAATAAAAAAACTATGGCACCCCATTCAACGCTCACTGTAGATTTTTGTAATGTCCAACCTGAACGCCGTCCATTACCATCTCAAGACTTCCACACTCCACGTGGACTTTACAAATATTAGGGGTTTAATTCATTGGAACTTAACTTTTGAAAAAACTAAAAAAACATTTTTGGCGAAACAGTATTTTTTAATATAACTTCCAGATGTATCGATTGAATACAAAAAATAGCCAGCTCTATTTCTCAAAAAATACGTCTAATGCATAAATTGCATCAAAATCGGTTTATCCGTTAGGGAGTAATGTTTGAGCAAAATTTTTGAAAAAAGTGTTTTTTGGCATAACTTTTTCAACCAATAATTTTTTGGTATTCTATGATATTTTAGTACTAAAAGAACTACATTAAATAGCGTTTCAAAAATAAAAATTGAATCTAATTTACAAAAGTAAGGGTTTTTCAAATATTAAAATTATGTTGCTTATAGCAAACTTACTTAATATTTTTGAAATAAATTTTAGGCTAATACACTGATTGACTTAAAATCTTATTAGCTCATATATTAGCTCAAAGGCTGCCCCGCCAACTGTACTCGGAATTATAATTCGATTCCACATTTGCCATTAGCTACTGTCATTTTATAAAATAATGATATCACATATGTTTATGCAATTATAATATTGGTATGCCAATTAAAGACTAAATTATTGATTTTTATTCAAATAAATACATAATTATTCATAATAATTATTTATTAATTAGTAACCACTGCTTTATTTTATAAAAAGTTAATATTTTTGTTTTTAATATTAAAAACAAAACTTATATTAAAAGAGCCTAGATAGATAATTTTCTGTATTGGAAACCCGTGCATGCTCGTGCAGCTATCGCCATTTTGTTTATCTGGTCATTCGACTTCATTCTCCCAGTCTGACTGCACGAATATCTTGTTTCATTGCGAATGGATATTTTGTTATTTTGTTGGGTTTTTGTTAAAGTTTTGTTACATTGTGTTTGTTGTTACGTTTTTTGTGAAGTTTGAGTGAATCTATTTGTTTTGGTTTTCCATCAAAATGGATCCTCAGCCAAGTACAGCCATACAAGTAGTGAAGAAGGCTTCCTGGAGGAGGGGCCTATGATTTTTGAAATAAAGAAAAATAATTGTGAAGATTACCATGATGAGATGAATGCAGTTTGTTTTGAGGAGTGGTTCGCTAGAGTCTTACCAAAATTAAGATCAAACTCAATTGTGATGATGGATAATGCACCTTACCTCTCCTGAAAATTGGAAACGGCACCAAAAATGAGCTGGAAAAAAGCTGCCATCCAAGACTGTTGAAGTTACGTTTTTAGAACTGATTCCACTTAACGAGTTTTTTAATAAGTACGCTGTAGACGAAATGGCAGCACAACATGGGATCACAACAAGATCAACAACAAGACTGCCCCCTTACCATTGCAAACTGAACTCTATCGAATTGATATGGGCGCAGGTAATGGGGCATGTAGCTCAAAAAAATAAAACCTTCAAAAGACGTGAGAAATTTATTTGAGGAAAGCATTCAAAAAATTAAAGTTTGTATCAAAAATGAATTGTTTATTTATTACATTTCTATAAATTCTAAATTATTTTAATTTAGTATTCATGCTTTTTAATACAATTAAGAAGTGCGAATTTTAGGATTTTTTATTTTAATGTCTTAAAGGGGTAAATAGAAGTGTTAAAATTTGTATAAAATATAAATAATTTATAATCAACATCGCTTGAAATTTAGTATTTAATACTCTTCAACCCAATTAAGGATGTTTTGAGTTTGATCCCTCAAAGGGGTAAGAGGGGGTGTTAAAATATGCACGAAACAATAAACGTTTAAACTGTCAAAATCACTTGAAATTTTGTATTAACACAATTTAGGAAACATTTTTTTTAGATTTTTTTTAAATTTCATCCCTTGAAGAGATAAAAGGAGCGTTAATGATTGTATTGATATAAATTGTTTATTGTAGTTATTACTTAAAATTTAGTATTTATGCTTTTGAATATGATTAAAGAAGTACGCATTATTAAATTTCATTCCTTAAAGGGGTAAAATGAGCGATAGTTTTTGTACGAAAAATGAATTGTTTGTTGCAGAAATTACTTAAAATTTAATATTTATGCTTTTTAATACTATTAAAGAAATGCGGATTTTACAATTTCTTAAAATTTTATCCATTAAAATGGTACAAAATAAGTGTAAAAATGTGTATGAAAAATAAAGTTTACAATCAAAACTCTTATAACATTTAGTACTTATGCTCCTCAATCTAAATTGAAGAAACATGCACGTTATAATGTTCGGAGTTTCATCCATTAAAGAAGTAAATGTGGGTGTTATAATTTATATGAAAAATCAAACGTATATGGTCAAAATAACTTGAAATTCGGCACTTATGTTCTTCAACACAATTTAAGAATCATATATTTGGAGATTTTTTTAATTTCATTCCTTAAAGGTTAATAAAAGCATTGATGTTTATATAAAAAATAGATTTTTTATTGTAGAATATTGTAGAAAGTATTTAAAACGTATTTATGATTTTTAATACAATTAAATAAATACGAGTTTAAGGTTTTACAAATGTCATCTCTTCAAAGGATGAAAATAGTGGTAAAGTTTGTAGAAAAATAAAATATGTTTTATCAAAATCTCTTTAAATTTATTAGTCATGATCTTTAGTTCAATTAAATAAACGTGCATGTAAGGATGCTGTGAGTTTTATCTCTTAAAGAGATAAAAGAGGGTATTAAAGGGGCTAAAAGCTAGTACTTTATAAATAGTTTTATTTGCGAGTAAACGCTGAATAATATTTTGAGACTAATCATGTACTTACCTACGTTTACACTTGAATGTTTTATTAGTTATAGATAGATAAGTATTTTGTCAATATTTTGTATAGATGTACAAAAAAACATATAAACAAAGAAGATAATTGAAGAAAGCGAATAAAAAGCAAAACTCTGAAGAAAAAAATAATAACTGGTACTATTTGAAGGTAGTAAAGTCTTCGCAACTAAAAATAAATAAATAAAATATATTATACACACAAATAGTCTAAATAAACTAACTTATTTAGTACTTTCCTCTATAAACATTAAATTAAATTATATCTCTACTTTTTTCTTACGAAAATTTGAAACAAAAACTAAGAAGCCAGTTAAAGTTTTAAAATATTATTCAAGATATTACATTTTACAAAATCAAACGTAGAAAGGATTTGTTAAATATTAATTGTTGATTATATGTATCAAAATAAAGTGCTACATGGGATATATTGTATATTACAAAACTTACAAAAAATAGAATACGTAACTGTTATTATTGTGTAAATTGTTATAAGATTTTTTGTCGATTTTCGATATATTTTATCTTTAGATATTTATCGTTTTTCTAAAATGAATGGATATGTAATCGATAAATGAGCGATTACTGGTTATTGGTTTTGAGTTTGACAACATTCAGTCGATTCATGATAAAGGTTCATATAGGTGAACAAAAATGTTAAAACGTATCTGCATCTACTGAAAATTAATCTTTTACGTCGGGGCATGCCAGCGCGCGAAATAGTACTTGCGCTGCTCCTGTCAGAAACTCAAGGTCGTTCACAGCTATAATCGCCTTAATCGTCATAGCTAAATTATGCGTTCAGAAATATTTAATTTCCTGATATACTTAGTTTCTATTAAAGTAGTAGTTGTTTAGATATACTACTATAAACGAGAGAAATGTTCCGTTTCCGTATCGAGTAATTTCGCAACGTCACTATTTAGTACTTGTCATAACGTTGCAACACTGAAATTGCCACATCTGGAATCGAATTAAAATTCCGAGTATAGCGAAAAATCCCAAAATGCGCCATAGTGCTCGTCGGCGACAAGATGAGAGGGCCCTATGGACATTTTCGTGGGGGCTCTGGCCTCCCCGCAGTTTCCAGACTAGTTTCTATTGTGTCTGTGTGTCTCAGGTCCGGAAGTATAGCGCCTCGATTCACTGCCGTCTTCACACCTTCTCACTCACTCTATAAGACGAAAAAGACAAGGTACAGGAATAACGTTGTACAGCGCCAGCACTCTCTCTCGATGAAAGCAATTTTTTTTTGATCTCAAAGATTGAGTTGCCATTCGAAAGATCAAATTCAATCATCGTTTCCAAAATATACAACTTTTCAAAAATCAATATACTTCCATTTTTAACAAAATTGATGTTTGAACTAAAAAAATCTACGCTTTTAGTGTTTACTCTTTTAACTTAAAATGCATTAATTGGTGATGGCCTGCAGTGTCAACCGTTAAGAGATATTTTTAATTTATGTGTAAGACAATCTTAAAATGATTTATCATTTGAACGTTTTTTGATCAGTGAAACAGTACACCACACAATGTCGGACCTAATTTTGTTTTATAACGTTAATTGACTGGCCACTCTGTATAAGTGTGTCAAACAGGATCTAGAATTATTAACCAAAAAGCAGCACTTTTTTCATATTGTTGGACGCAAATGTAGGTATAACGACTGACTATATTAAGTTACTTACCACCTCCTCCTATAAGGCCCCCTTGACCTGTGAATATAGTAAAGCATCATTGTTATACATGAAAAAGTGAAGAATATATATATATATATATATATATATATATATATATATATATATATATATATATATATATATATATATATATATATATATATATATATATATATATATATATATATATATAAAAGGCCAAAGTGACTGACTGAGGTATCAACGCACAGGCCAAACCCTTAGGGCTAAAAAATTTGAAATTTCGCACACGTATTTTCCTTATGATTTAGGCATCCAGTAAGGAAGGATTATTCAAAATTCAACCCAGAACAGGGTGAAATAGGGGATAAAAGTTTTATATAAACTCACAGTCCAAATCTTTAGGGCTAGAAACTTGAAATGTCGCAAACCTATTCCTCTTATGACGTTGGCATCCACTAAGGAAGGATTTTTCAAAATTCAACTCCGATGGGGATGAAATACGGTATAAAATTTTATATATTTTTTTATTCCTTGGACATATTTGCATGAAATTTCATATGAATTGAGTACAGCAACAATAATACCTATGTATATTAGCGTTTTTCCAAATTCAAAGAGGTTAAAATAAATTTAATAGGGTATATAAACGCACAGGCCAAACCCTTAGATGAAGAAACTTAAAATTTCGCACACATATTCCTCCTATGACGTAAGTATCCACTAAGAAAAGACTATTCAAAATTCAACCCTAAAGGGGGTGTAATAGGGGATGAAATTTCTTTGAAACTTTATATTCCTTGGACATACATGCATAAAATTTCGTATGAATTAATATGGCAAATAACATGTATTTCAGCGTTTTCCAAAATTCAGTCCCTTACAGGGTAAAATAGGGCAAGAAGGTTTTATATAAACGTACAAGCCAAACCCTTAGGGCTTGGCTTGAAACTTGAAATTTCGCACACGTGTTCCTCTTATGACGAAAGCATCCACTAAGAAATGATTGTTCAAAATTTAACCTCCAAGAGGTTGAAATAGAGGAATAAAAGTTGTATGATTTTTTTTCCATCGGATTTTTTTGTGTCGCGTGCAATTCGGTTAATCAATTTTATATCATTGAAGATATTTATTATGATAAATATCTATTTATTTATTTATTTAAATTTTGCACACATACTTTTGCACAGGTAGACTTAACGCCCAAGAGCATTCTCTGCCAGTCAACCTCCAAAGAGTACAGAGAGGGCGTAAGGGGTGCACATAGAAAGAAGAAAATAATAATTGAAACTTAATTTAGTACTAGTTGAACACACTAGTTATGTGAAAACAAAACTCACACAATTAAAACACATAATTAAAACATACATTTATATATAATATAATTATATAAATAAATACACATATTGAATTTACATGAATACAAATAATTCAATATATAAGAATAAAATACATATACTCATAACTATAGACAAATATGTACTTAAATAAATAAATACATATGTACGGTGGTTTGGTTCCGTACAGAGTAAAATACAAGTTAAGTTCAATATTATGTTTATTGAAAGCTTAACTTATACTAAAATAGTTTAATGGTAAAAATGGTGAAGTATGGTTAGGTGAGCACGCGAACCGATTGGCGGCTTGACGCGAACTGGTTAAAGTATGTAAATTATAATAACGCGTGGCGACATATACGCTGACAATGCCAAACGTGATGTACGGCACTGTCGACAAGCTGTTGCCCGTACATGCTGCCACCGCGAGAGAAGAAGAATGATGGTGAAAATGGTACAAAAAATAAATGGTTGAATATTTAGTGAGTGACGTGAGACAAGGTGATAAACAATATTTGCTTATTCTAATGGCACTCTAGCGTCTCTATCACAATAATCACTAAAATTATGCTTATGCACTACGGGAGAAGTGGACTGGTCTTTCACTTTACCACTACACTTAACACTAGATTGCCTATGGTCAACTACACTTACACACTGGTCACTAACACTGTACACAAACGCTGCGTTCGCCAGACCCCGCGGCTCAGGGCGCGGTGGGTCCGGCCTGGCAGGCGCTGGCGCTGCGCCAGCTGATGCCGGCGCGCTGGAGTCTCGGCGGTGGCTGAGGCGTGGGCACCACCGCCGCGTGGCGTACGCGGCTGCCCCGGCCACCAGCACACCCACCACCACGTATATCGCGACGTAATGGTGAACGTCGTGATAAGATATACCACTCTTTAGACCACTCTCTGAACGCATTTGTTTTATCTTAACGCCTATATCGTCTAGATCGTGATCGTAACCACCCGCTACTGACGCTGGCTCCGAAATCAGCTACACGGACGTTCTGTTCTGGTTAAAGATGTGGTTGATGGGGAGAATGTCAATTGCTGGTATATCTGTCTTGATGGTTAAAATATTATTATGCTGTCTCTGAGCATAAATGGTTATGTCATTTCCTTTCAGTACACAGTCTGGACCCAGCTTCGTGATACCGCTACTATTTAGATTTTTGGAAAATATTTGTTCATCACAGATGATGCGCACTGGACAAGAGTCGCAGCAAAAGAAAAAGTAAGTGTTCACATCATTTAACTGAGACCACCAGTCTTGACACCTTGCAGTTTTGGTTCTGCACCGCTTCGTCTCCTGGTCTTTGGAGCACAATATGTCATCATGACTCATATGTGAGATTGGTTTCTGTAGTAGACAAAGTTGTATTTCTAAATCTAATTGAATACACTTATGCAATTCTAATTGCGATATGGTCATGAATGAGTCTCTTCGTAAGTTGATCGCTATGTAATCTGAAACTGGAACTAGGGTGACCATGGTTTTGTCAATCCGTCTTGGGATAGGATAAATTCTATATACTTGGAAATTATCTCTACTCACTAATGGTATTTTAATTTCAAAAATAAAATAATCTTTCATCATCTTGGCTCTAACCTTAAGCAAATGGTAAATTTTGGTAAATTCTGTGTGAGGATTTTCAATTGGTAACCTTAATTCATTAGACAATTTCCCTGAAATAAGATTTAACTCCTCTAAAAGCTGGTCCGGTTTCAAAAGATGAATGTTGAATTTCCCAAAATACACTTCCGAAACTGTATCTAGTAAAACATCCTGCATATTCTTCAAATTAGACTGCAAGCTGTTAGCTGCCATGGAGCATAACAAAAACTCATTGGTCGCTTCCACGTCTTTCAGTTGACTTTTAACATCGTAGGTGGTATTTTCTAATTGGTTAATGTAGTGTGTAAATATCTTATGTTGTTTATCAATAGAGCCTTGCATCCTCTTCAATACATTATATTCTGCCTCTACTACAGATGTCTGGTTTTTCCATAGAGCAGCAAGATGGTTTTGGTTTTCTCTAATTAAACCAATGTCCTTAATATACTGTTCAGCGAATTGGTCATCGAGTACACCGAATAGAGCGTGTGCGACATTACCCACAACATTGATAAGGCCGCGTCTGCGCCGCGCGTGCCCGTGTGGGAACTGCTGCGTCGACAAAATGCTATTATAATGCATTAACTCTGTATAGCTGTGCCGTAATTGTATTAAAATGGATTCGCAATGGATTTTAACTGGTGATTGTTTGCAGAGATATTCCATATGATCTATATATTTGGATAACAGTTTACTGCCCTTCCAATATGGTCCTAAATCATAATATACTACCAGCTTCCACTCGGCTTGAACTAATCGCATGGTAGATATTTTATCAAAATATAAACTTTGACTATCGTTAAAGTTTATTGCGTTGTATGCACACGTGGCTGGTGAGAATAAAAACGTAAACAATATAAGTGTCATGGTAAATAAATGAAAAATGCCTTTTTTAGCTCGCCGTTTTGGTTTTGGTAAATTATTGTCATTAGACTGGTTATTCGGCTGGTTATGCTCGGCATTTTGAAGAATTTGGTTACTGTCTCCTTCTTCACTGGTATTTTTAATTGGTAAAAGGGATAACTTAACTATTGGTCGTTTCATAACGCCATTCTTAGTTTTTACAGAGACTACTCTAGTTAGCCTATCTTGCCCCGGATGTAGCTGCACGACTCGACCGAAAGCCCACTTACCCGGTGGCAGATTAGCGTCGTGTATAATAACAATATCTCCTTCATTTAAATTTGGTTGTGAACGTTGCCACTTAGACCTAGTGTTCAGCTGTGTAAGGTAATCAGTTTTCCATCTCTTCCATACGTCTTGGTAAATTTTCTGTACTAACTACCATCTGGTTCTCAGATCGTGTTCAGACTCAACAATGGTCAATGTTGGTCCACTGCCTAGAAAATGGGATGAAGTAAGGAAATCCAGATCTTCTACGTCTTCGCTTAGTGGGCACAGAGGTCTTGAGTTAAGGCAGCCTTCTAGTTGAGCTAACAGAGTGGAGAACTCCTCGTACGTAAGTTTTTGTTCTCCTATGACTCGCTTCAGATGGTATTTCAAACTCTTTACTGCCGCCTCCCACAGACCACCTGCACTAGGCCAAGATGGTGCGTTGAAATGCCACTCTATCGACATGTCAGCTATTTCCGAATAAAACTGGTCGTTTAGAATAGATTTTAAATTAACGAACTCTTCCTGCAAAACTCTATTTGCCTTTATGAAATTTGTCCCGTTGTCGCTGTAAATGTGAGCGGGCGATCCTCTCCTGGCAGAAAGTCTTTTAAGGGCTGCTAAAAATGCTGATGCGGTGAGATCGGAGACCAACTCCAAGTGTACGGCCTTGGTCACCATACACACGAAGACGGCGATGTATCCTTTGGTACATCTCACCCCTCTACCCTTTGCCGCCTTAACATCAACAAAACCTGTGAAATCAACCCCTGTGTGATAGAATGGGCGGGTCCTGTTGACTCTAGCTGGTGGTAAATCTCCCATCAACTGGTCGTGTTTCAGGGGGGCGTGCCTTCTGCACAGCACACATCTTCGAAGTCTCTTCTTGACAGCGCTATTTCCTCCTATAATCCAATATTCTTGACGCAACCACGCGAGGGTTAATCGTGCACCCCCATGGAAGGTCATTTTATGTGCCTGGTCAATAATCATACTGGTAAGTAGATGGTCATGTGGTATTATACACGGATGCTTCATACTATCTTCTATTTTGGCGTTGGTCAATCGCCCACCAACCCTTAAAAGTCCTTGGTCATCAATAAATGGTTTTAATTTTAATAAACTACTCTTAGGGTTAGGTTGTTTATGATTTTTAATACATTGTATATCTTCTAAAAATTCAATTTGCTGTACATATTTTATGATTAAGTTTTTAGCTTTTCTTATTTCTAATATACTTAAGTATTTTTGTTTATTATTTTTAGACTTAGATGTAAATCGCAACACCCACGCAAGCACTCTTGAAGCTCGCGTAAAATCGCTGTATTTGCTAATTATATTTTCAATAACTTTGTTTTCATATGTAATTGCAACATTTATATTTAATAATGGTTTCTTCAACTCTTCGTTGGTTGTATAAAATGAATTGGTTAATTTTGACTCCTCGAAAGATTTTAGCCAGTGGGGTCCCGTCCACCACATGGAATGGTTAATCAGCTGTTCCGTAGTGATGCCTCTACTTGCGCAGTCAGCTGGGTTGTTCTTGGTTGAGACATAATGCCAGCTGCTTGGTGGCATGATGTTCGTCACCTGCTTCACCCTATTCGCCACGAACGGTTTCCATTTACTTGGGTCACCGTTGAGCCAACCTAACACCGCCGTCGAGTCGGACCAACCGTAGATTTTGATGTTGTAATCCGATAGGCAATTACAGGTGATCTTTATGACCTTGGTAAGTAGAACAGCTGCACATAATTCTAATCTTGGTAATGATACAATTTTCTTTACAGGTACGAGACGAGACTTCGCTGCCACTAGTATTACAGAAGAGTGGTTGTTAGTGTTATTGTTCACTCTGCAATATACAACACAAGCGTAGGCATTTTCTGACGAATCACAAAACCCATGTAATTCGATAGTATCGTTCTTTGAAGACTGTAACCACCTTGGTATGGAAATGTGGTTAATTTTGGTGATGTCAGCTTCTATGTTTTTCCATCTTGTGTTGATGTCAGCTGGCAACTCATCGTCCCAATGAAGGTTTAGGAGCCAAACTTCTTGGAAAAGTAATTTCAACTTGGTGGTCACTGGTGAAAGAAATCCAAGCGGATCCAATATTTTTGATATATTCAAGAGTAAACTTCTTTTGGTAAGCTTAAGGACTGGTTCAGATTTCAATTGAAATGTAAAATAATCTTGGTCTGAATGCCACTTAAGTCCTAATGTCTTGGTAGATTCCTGGTATTTAAAAACATACGCTTGGTCTTCACATGGTGACTGATTATCCGGTAATACTTCCGGTTTGTTAGATGACCACTTCCTTAAATTAAATCCACCTGACTTTAGAAGATTAATGAGATCAGAAATTAGCTTTTTTGCAGATTCCAGGTCATGCTGTCCATGGAGAAGGTCATCCATATAGAACCTGGTAGCTAGAGCTTCTGCTGCTTCCGGATGGTGGTGACCTTCATCCTTAGCCAGACGTTTCAATGTCATCATGGCTAGGAATGGTGCGGCCTTGGTGCCGTATGTGACAGTGGTAAGTTGATATTCTTCTAATGGTTGCTGTTCTGAATCCCTCCACATGATCTTCTGGAGCTGCTGGTCATCTTCATGGATATTTAGAAAACGAAACATTTTCTCTATATCTGCTGTAAAAGCTATTTGGTATTGCCTCCACTTAACGATGAGAGTAAATAAATCTTCTTGCAAATTTGGTCCAGAGTACATAAGGTCATTTAACGAAAATCCTGTTGATGTTTTCGCAGAGGCATTAAAAACAACTCGCGTGGCCGTTGTCGTGGAATCCGTTCGGATTACACAATGGTGCGGCAAGTAGCATTGGAGTATCGTATTACTATTGCATTTCTTCATATGTTTTAAATTAATATATTCATGGATAAATTGTTTGTAGTTCTGTTCGATAATTTTATTTTTCGAAAATCTTTTTTCCAGCTGCCGAAATTGAGCCACAGCTTTGGTTTTTGAGTCACCCAGTTTTTCAGCAATCTCTGGTTTCAGTGGTAATCTAACTATGTAACGTCCATTTGGTTGACGCGTCGTATGCTGCTGATAATAATGAAGGCAATGGTTATCTTCATCAGAAATATTAACAGCGTTATCTGAGATGTCCTCAATCTCCCAAAAGCGCTGAATGTCTTGCAAGTTGACCATGACGACGTTGCAATATTTTTGGTTTGGTTTTATGGTACCACTTAAAATCCAGCCGAGTTTGGTATTTTGCGCAATTGGTAGTGATGTGCCATTACGAATTAAACCTGGTAAAATAATTAACTCGTACACATCGACACTTAAAATTAAATCTATAGGTTTACTTTTATAAAATTCCGGATCGGCAAGTGGTAATTTATCCAAGCACGGCCATGGTGGCTTTTCAAGGGATTCGTTTGGTAAATTTCCGACGACTTGCTTCATGACGTAGGCTTCGGTTTTAAATGTAAAATTATTGTGAAGAGAAGATACGTTTATTTGTACGACTCCCACACTGTTGTTGGTTTTCGCGCCAACTCCGACCACCACACAGTGGCGCTTAATTCTTGGTAGGCCTAAAAGCTGAGCAGCATTTTCCGTAATAAGAGACGACTCTGCACACGGGTCTATAAGGGCTCGCATGGTACGGTGACAGCCATCCACAGACCTAATATTAATTTTAGCTGTCGCTAATAATTTGTGCATTGTTTCTTGTGGTGCATTCGTAACACATATCTTCGATTTTCTGGTAGGCTGCTCGATGTTGGTGTTGCTAGAAGTTGAGGGAGCAAAAGTAACGAGGGCATTATGCAATAAAGTGTTATGTGGCTGGTTACAAAAACGGCATGTTTTTTCCGAAAAACATTGATTGTCGTAATGGTTAATTAAGCAATTTTTACATAACTTATTTGTTTCAATAATTTTTAGTCTATTCAGCGGCGACGATTCTAGAAATTGTTTGCATTTAAACAATTCATGGCAACAGTTTTTACAGAGCATGCATTTCCGTTGTGTTGCAATATGCATTGGTTTCGTATTAATATGATTTATTACAGCTGGCCTTGGTTTGAAGTTTCTGTTCATAAAATTATGCAAATGGTTATTTGAATGCTTTTCAACCCATGGTTTCTGGTATTGGTTTTGGTGAACTGGAGATGAACCTGGCTTATTAAAATCTTGCTTACGACGAGAGCTTTCTAACGATATAAATTTAATTTCTAAAAACTTCAAAAATTCGGACAAATTGGGCAATTCTTTTGGGTTCTTAAGCGACTCTATGTAATCGTGATGAGTTTCGGTATCTAACTTTTGGCACAAAATGTAAACAATTAATGGGTCCCAGTTGGAAATATCGATACCCATTGCTTTTATAGAGTTAAGACACTCGTTGGTGGTGTCATGTAACCTTTTGATGACTGCTGCAGATTGTTGCTGAATGGTAGGCATAGCTAATAATAACTGTATGTGGGAATTAAATATTAACCTGGTATTATTGTAACGTTGGTTTAAGATATCCCAACATACTTCGTAATTTTCGGAATTAATACGTAAATGGTGAACTAATTTTTCAGCCTCTCCACGGAGCTTGCTTTTCAAAAACTGCATTTTTTGGGCATTTGGTAGAGACTTATTATGATGTATGGTTTCGGAGAACAAATCTTTAAAACATATCCAATCCTGGTAATTTCCGCTGAAAGTGGGTATTTCCATTTGTGGTGTTGAACGTTCCCTATATGATGATGACCACATCTGTCTGTTCACTGCCTTCTTCATGGTGTTGTACTTCTTCTCCATCTCAGCGAAGGCTGTCTCATATTCCTCATTGTCTAGCAGCCCTTCGCTGTCGATGTCCCAGTGAAGAGAATCGATGACCGCCCATCTGGATTGGATAGTCTTTAAAATATCTTCAAACTCCCAGCGTTCGGAGCAGCTCTCAAGGTCGACGGCCTCTATGGTTCGAGAAAGCGCCTTGAAGTTGCTCTTCTGTTTACGGAGCATTTCTTCTACCCTACTAGAGTTACTTTGGTTCTGGGTGGTTAATAGAGCCTCCATGGTTGCGGGCATTTAATGGTTAATAGAGAGTGGTAAAGTGGTAAAAGGAAAGATCTTACTTGAAGACTGGCACGTGGTGACCTGGTTTGTCCTCAGAAGTCGTCCCCAATGGTAGTCGCTGGTAGCGTCGCTGGTTTGGTGAACAGGTTACACTCCACACACAAACACTTTGGTTAAAATTAGAACCCTGGTTCGGTTCTGGTCAATTGGTTACACGACACACGCGACTTAATTGGTTAAACTGGTTAAAACGCAACTGACACGTGTATGGTTTCACAGCGCGCCGGTCTCTCCTTACGTCAAGGAACGAAAGACCACGTTGCTCACACGTGGGACTATAATGGTTAGGTAACTGGTTTAGGAATTTTAAGGATCTCAATGGTTTTATATCCTTAAAAATGGATAATTCACTATTTGGTCACTGGTTTGAAAAGGCTGAAGATCACAATGGTTATGAATATTTCAAATGGTGAAATTTATTGGTCACTGGTTCGATAAAAGGCTGAAGGACCACAATGTACGGTGGTTTGGTTCCGTACAGAGTAAAATACAAGTTAAGTTCAATATTATGTTTATTGAAAGCTTAACTTATACTAAAATGGTTTAATGGTAAAAATGGTGAAGTATGGTTAGGTGAGCACGCGAACCGATTGGCGGCTTGACGCGAACTGTTTAAAATATGTAAATTATAATAACGCGTGGCGACATATACGCTGACAATGCCAAACGTGATGTACGGCACTGTCGACAAGCTGTTGCCCGTACAACATAGTTACCAATATATATTATATAAATACTCTTTTATATCTTCATACCACAGCAGCAAATACATAAATAAAATTATATAAGTATTTAAGCAATCAATCAGGAACAATGCCCAAGTAAAGATTTTTGACTTGCCGTTTAAAAGAATACCTTGAATCTGCCCTCCTAACATCAGCAGGGAATGCATTCCAGAGTCGTATAGCCTGACGGACAAACGAACATGATAGAAAATCAGTACGACAAAAGGGGACATGGAGGGTGAGATCATTATTAGATCGAAGATTACGATTATGTGAAGTGTATTGATATTGAAAATATGATTTAAGATACGTAGGAGCGGATGGATCGTATAAAACAGAAAACAGCATTCATAATAATCTCATATGACGTCTTTGATGTATGGTCAGCCACTTAAGCTTAGAACGGTAAATAAATATGTGATCACATTTCCTCAAACCAAAGATAAAACGAATACAATTATTCGAAGACGATCCAATTTATTGAGAAGTGTTTGGTTGAGATCAGCGTAGCATACGTCAGCATAGTCAATCATGGGAAAGATCAATGATATAAAATTAAATAACCGAATGGCACGCGACACAGGGGCAAACTTCAGCAGGTTAGTCCTTGTTCTAGGGACGCTCAGCAATGGGGGGCGGCGACGCGCGCCGACGTAGCCGTCAGGGACGCGCACAGTCGTAATTCCGCCAGGACCGTAGGGTGGTGCAATTGCCCGCGCAGGACGCGTACCAGCATACCAGCGATACGTCACGCCGGACGCTAAGGCGAATACATCCGACCATACCTAACACAAATAAACTAGGATACACTAGCGGATACATATGGTACACACCATATTCTTTAAAATATAAAAATCGAGTAAACTTATTTTGAAATTTTTCCAACATTAGACTATATTTTGCGTCATGGGGATTCCAAATAATAGACGTTGACTCAAGATGACTCCGAACCAGTGCGTTATACAGCATTTTTATGACTAACATATTCCTAAAGTCTTTGCAATTTCTTAAAATAAACCCTAAATTTTGGAACGATTTCTTGCAAATGTTCACAATATGGTTACGAAACGTTAGCTCAGGTACCATCTCAACGCCTAGGTCACAATTAAAACGTGCAATTGACACTGATTGCATTTTGTAATGATAGAGCAAAGAAGCTTTAGCCCGGCTATAGCTCATTATGCCACACTTTGCCACGTTAAAATCAGCTTATTGGCATTACTCCACTGCACGATCCTATCAATGTCCTCCTGCAACCGCTCCATATTCGAAGCGTCTGCTTTTGATAAAAAGACCTTAAGGTCATCTGCGAACAGCAGACACCTCGAATAACCTCCGGTAGGTCATTAACCATTAAAATAAATTCCAATGGCCCTAAATTACTACCTTGACTTATGCCGGAAAATGTAAAATATGGCTCAGATTTATGAATCTGAGCCATATTTTACATTTTCCGGTAACCTGCATATTCTAACGTACTGCCGGCGCTCACCAAGATAGTTAGCAAAAAAATTAGGTAAATTTGAAGTAAAACACGTAAACAGCACATCGTTGTTAACAGTATCGAATGCCTTCCGGAAGTCAAAGTAAAAACTGTTAAACTGATATTGCGTGAAAGCAAAATAAACAAATTTCAATATTATAATATAACTAGTGACCTTTTTCTGCTCAATTTTCTCTACTTTACGAAATATTGGAATATATTTTAACAATTTTTCTTTAACATATATCATTAGATAGCAAACAAGCATATGTCTCACCTGATAGAAAGAGAAACAATAGCCTATAGACAGCAAATATGTTAATGACACGTTGCTATTTGTACTTATCCTTCAAGCCGGAACACGATAATGACAGAATCGACGTCATTGCAGCGAAATCAAGGTATTCTATGTCGATGCGTTATTGCGATAGGAATAGGTAAGGCGGTGTTACCAAATACCCGAAGTGAGACGCTGCGGAGCTCTATCACCTAGTAGTCACGATGGTAGTGAGTAGTGACACGTAATAGCCAACTGGTCACATTTACGACCTGCCTGGTAGAATGGCAGTTGGTCTATTCTTCAACGGAGCCCTGAACAACACGGGGAATTCTCATCTTGAATCACTCTATTTCTTATTATTCCTGTTTGTTCTCGTATATATGCGAAAATTAATACAATCATTTTAGTATTTTCATGATTCACAACTCGCCTAACTGTAAATATTAAGGCGAGGTATTTTGATGCGCGCCAATTCTATAGAAAGTGGGCGGCGCGGTATGTTCTGAAACCGCTAAGAAATGGTTTAGTTTTCGGATGAATAAATATAGGACTTCAACTGAAAACTAAATATCTAAATACACACACATAATATAAAGACATTTAAAACTAAATATAACCATATAAAAATCATGTGGAAAATTAGAAATAGTATGAACAAATTACTTGTTTTAGAGATTTTTTTAGCTTGTTTTCGTAATTTTTTATGATCGAGTAAAGTACATTATGTCATGTAATGAGTTAGTACATTCCTTAGATAATATCTTCAGATATATAGAGAATTTTATGTAAAACCTTTATTTAACAATCAATACAAAAAAATGTGATTAAGCAAACCATTTTCTTTCCGTTTGTCTCGATGCGTCGCCTTAAATGATCGATAAACTTGTCGAAGATGTCGACATGTGAGCATCAGTAATTTTAGTTTCATGGACACTCGCATTGGTCTACAGCGTCAAAATGTCGATATTCAAATAGGCACAAAAATTCTTGGACAGCAGCAAGTCCAGTAGTAACGTCATTTATGAAATCGCATTCTTACAGCAAATAATGTAATTATGCATTTTTAATCATCCTAACTTGAAATAATAATCGTCCTTTTTTATATCATAAGATAGCGAGCGAGATATATTTTATCATAAGATTCAAAGGAGCCCGTGTTGGTACAGGGCTCCTTTGAAGGATACGCCAACTGCTGTTCTGCTAGGCAGGTCGTATAAGGCGACTGATTGGCTTTACGAGTCACTACAATCGTGACTACTAGGTGGTAAAGTTCTGCATTGTCTCGCCCGGGTCAGGTACCACCGCTTTACTTATTCCTGCCGCAATAGTGTCAGTGCTTGTCGCTGCCGTGTTCCGGCTTAGAGGGTAAGGTAGCCAGTAAACTTATGCATGTGGCTTTAGACCTCACCACAAGATAGCAATGCACCATTAACCTTTGGTGTCTATAGGCGATGGTTGACTCTTTCCATCAGGACCCATCCATCCCAGTACCCATCTGCTTGTTTGCTATCTTATAATATAAAAAAGCAAACATCGGATTTATACTGTACAAGCTCACCAGTGCAGCTTCGCCCGCGATATAGTTTTTCATATAAATTTCATTCCTAAATTCCGTTGATTTTTGAAAAAAAGATAGCTTATTTCTGATCCCGGATCTTCACCTATTGCCGTATCAAATCGCATGAAAATCGGTCCAACGGTTTAGCCGTGAAAGCGTAACAGACAGACAGACTTTTGCATATACAACATTATTATAGAAAGTATGGATATGGATTGAAAGCTCTTGTACTGTTTTACTTGATTTTTATATATACACATTAAAACCAAACGGTTTCGCGTTTTAACGCATCATCACAGCAAAAATATTGTTTTGCAAAACCCTATGCGTTAAAACCAGTTGGTTTAAGAGCCCACGACACTAAACCTAGTCCCATAAGACTACCAGATGGTATATACATAGTTAGATTCGTCGTTAATTGGAGAATACGAAATGGCTATGCTGCAATGCGAAAAACCGGGTGGCGCTATTAAAAAAAAGAAAAAAGAATGAAAAAAAAATCGATTTCTGGTACGATAAGACTACCGAATTTCGTTTGTTCCTCGATATAGGGGAGGGGTAGGACTCTACGAATATGCGGTGCTGCATGTCCCCATGACTGGCCTTATCAGTGGCAGCAGCATTATAAGTGACGCCTTGTACCTAGGTATCTAGTACCATCGGACTACCGAACGAACCAAAGTTCATCTGAAAGATCATTAATTTCTGTGTAAGAAAAACCGCTGCTGCATCTTCGAAACGGTGGATAAGGTGGTTGCAGCAGCGATTGAAGATCACCCACTGCACAGCTGAAATCAGCGTTTCTGCTCGGTTTTGTCAGCAATTACCCGATTTCTTTCGATTGGTACTAATGCTTAACTGTTTAAACAAATGAAATTACATATTTTATGGAAAATTGCTGGATTTCTCAACCGTTTTCACTTGGTTGTTTTAATTTTATGTCCTACTTAGGGATTTATAGGGTTCTGAAGTCAACTGGAAACCTTTATAGTTTTATATATCCGTCCATTCGTCTGTCTGTCCGTTCGTCCGCGCCTTAGCTCCGAAATTCTTAATAGTAGAAAGCTGTAATTTGGCATTTGTACCTATACATATTAGTCATGCAATCAAAAACGGTAAAAAAAATTAAAATATATATTGTTTAGGGTACCCTCTACAAGTAAAGTTTTCTCGCAAACCCCGTAGTGTAAATTATCGTTGTATAGAGTTCTTAAACAATATCGCGTGTTGTCATCATGACTTTTCAATTAATGGATCCGTTTGAAAGATGTTAAGTTTTAAAATGGTAACTTTTGTTAGAATCGCTTGTCATCGATACGATATACGATACGATATGATACGATTTTACGGTAGTAAGATATATTATAACAAAGTTTAAAGGACAACTATTCAGGCTAAATACGCTTTACAAGTTTACAAGTAATTGTCGGCCTACTGACAAAATATACTTGGAGAAATTTTTATAGACTGTAAACCTGAATTGCGAATATATCCGCCATTGACTTTGAATAGGTTAAATGTTCACAGTACAAAACGAAAACAAAAATGCCCTCCTCTTACTCAACATTATTGTGATGGACAACTAAGAAACCCCACATTGCGCGTGGCCCGACACACTTCGCCGGTTTTTTGTTGCAACAGGAGAAAAGCATAACTTGGTGTGATAACCCTTCTTCATGCCCTAGGGCTCTATGTATTGGGGAAATGTGCAAATTGGTTTAGTATTATAATTCTACGAATTACTCACATTTGATTATTTTATACTAGCTGTTGCCCACGACTTCGTCTGCGCGGACTTGTTTACTCCGCACAGCACCTCCCCCGTAGGTGATAGCGTGATGATATGTAGCCTATATGTTGACCCGACCTATTAGTAATATTCATGCAAAATTTGAAGTAAATCCATGCAGTACTTTTTTAGTTTACCTCGGACATACATACAGACAAACAGAAAAACAGACAAACAGACATACAGACAAAAATTCTAAAAACTATATTTTTGGCATCTATATCGATTGTAGATCACGCCCCAAGTATTCTTTTAAAAAAATATTCAATGGACAGTTTTGACTTTCCTACGATTTTATTATATGTATAGATGTAATAGTAAAAACAATAATTTTAAACAACTTAGTAGGAGATTTTTGGTTAGATTTTAAGTCTTGGCTTAAAATATCTGATAAAGGTAAGAGTTACCGTAAAATCAATAATGTGAAAAAGTATACGCATTCCAAAATGGCATAATCAAAGCAAGGTATTGCCTGACTAAGTAAGTCACGGTGACAATACGCAATATTGTTTAAGAACTCTATAGAACGATACTTTACACCATGGGGTTTGCGAGAAAACTTTACTTGTAGAGGGTACCCTAAACTTTATAAATATACGTTTTATTTATTTATTACCGTTTTTGATGGCATGACTAATATGTATAGGTACAAATGCCAAATTACAGCTTTCTACTATTAAGAATTTCGGAGCTAAGGCGCGGACGAACGGACGGACAGACGAATGGACGGATATATAAAACTATAAAGGTTTCCCATAAAAGGGCTCCCATACTAAGTTGGTTCGTTAGGAAACGGTTTAAATCAAACTGACAAGCCAGGTCAATCAATAGAAACAGCCATTTATGCCATATACACTTGTCGGATATTTGTGTTTTTTATAAGATTTAACAGATTTTTTTATTACAAGAATATGGAAATATAAGAGAACAAACGGTATTTTTTTTATGTTATAAGATAGCAAATAAGCAGATGCGTCTTCTGATGAAGAGTCCACCATCGCCTATAGACACCAAAGGTGTTAATGGTGCGTTGCTATCTTGTGGCGAGGTCTAATGCCATATGCATAAGTTTATCGGCTACCTTACCCTCCAAACCGGAACACGACAGCGACAAGCACTGACGCTATTGCGGCAGGAATAGGTAAGGCGGTGGTACCAGACCCGGGCGAGACAATGCAGAACTCTACCACCTAGTAGCCACGATGGTAGTGACTGAAATAGTCAATCGGTCGCCTTTTACGACCTGCCTGGCAGAACGGCAGTTGGTCTATTCTTCAAAGGAGCCCGGAACCAACACGGTATAATTTTTACTTTGCGTATTACTTTAGTGTAATATGCAAAGAACAAAAAATATTATGTATTTTGTGACAAAGAAATATTTAATGATTTTTGTTCATTATTGTTAAAAATCAAACAAAAGTGAAATATGTAAATCAAAAATTAATACGTAATACCCATGATACTGAAATACGCTGCGGTTTTTGCAACATATTTTCTTATTTTGTATGCGTAAAAATACAGTGAATAGATAGGTAATTTCTATATCTTTATGCGTACCGGCCGAAAAATTAAATTAATGAATATAATTATTACACTAGTGAGTGTGTTCATAAATTCTAGTTATGTACATTATTTTCTATATAACACGATCCGTTTGTTCCTGCGTACCTCAAGTCTCTTTTTGCTTGGCAGAGTGACACACACAGTCGGAACCTGCGGTCTCAAGAAAATTTGTCCTTGTATGTTCCGTTTTGCCGAACAGATTTTCTTTTACAATATTTTTCTCATCGAGCAGTACATTTGTAGAATTCACTTCCCGAGGATATTAGGAAAGTCAGCTCAAAACTATCATTTAAGAGACAGTTAAAATTATATTTCGATCTTTCAAGTTAATATAAATATTATAATGAATGATAACTTGTTCTTTGCTCATAGTTGTATGATTATTTTAATCGTATGTATTTATAAATAATTGTATGAATATAATGTATGTATGTATATATTTATGTATATGTATTTAGTATATAGATATGTATATGTATGTATGTAGTATGTATATGTGTGTCACTTGATGTATATATGTGTACTTCTCAGTACCAGCTCCTTCCTCTTGATCGCATTCAGCGTAGAGCGGTTCGAATCGTTGACGACCTGGCTATTACGAAACGGCTTGACTCTTTGGTATTGCGCAGAGATGTTGGTTCACTTTGTGTCTTCTACCGTATCTTTCATGGGGAGTGTTCCGACGAGTTATTTGGATTAATTCCTGCCGCCGAATTCCATCATCGGACATCGCGTCAAAATTTGAAATTCCATCCTCACCATCTCGATGTCTGGAAATCCACAACTGTGCGTTTCTCTCGACACTTTTTGCCTCGCACTACTTTGTTGTGGAACCAATTACCAGCAGGGGTGTTTCCAAACGGATACGACTTGGGGCCTTCAAGAAAAGAGCTTACTCATTCTTAAAAGGCCGGCAACGCAACTGCAAGACCTTTGGTATTGTGGATGTCCATGGGCGGCGGTGATCACTTACCATCAGGTGCACCTCCTGCTCGTTTGCCCCCTCTTCTATAAAAAAAATATATATATGTGTTGTATGTCTAATCCTTCAAATTTTTAGAATATAATAGAATAGAATAGAATAGAATAGAATACTTTATTTGCATGAAAATGGGTTATACAATAGGTGTTACAACATTATTTCTAGCCCGCCATAGTCAACCGGTAGTGCCGGTGTGCAAAATTATTATAAACTTATAACTTATTTAATTAAATGTTATATAAAATGAGACATTATATATTATTGCTATTTAAAATTTGCTAATTCACATTTCATTATATTTTATTAAGGTAATTATATAAAAGAATGTCACATTTTATTTTATTATTGGTTAATATTTGATTATATACATTTAATTATATTTTATTAAGATAATAACGATAAAAGAGAATGTCACATTTTATTTTATTATTAGTCAATATTTGATAATATACATAGAATTATATTTTATTAAGTAACATTTTTACAATAAAAAGAAGAAACAGATAACTCGTTGTATTATTATAACTTCAAATTATCAGACTTAAGCGCATATCCAGTGGATTATACTTGCTAGTTAGACAGGGAATAATTATTATTATACAACAATTTTATCATTTAGATACTCGGCAATATTGTAGTAAGCTTTTTGCGTTAACAGTTTAGATAATACATTTTTAAATTGTCTTAATGGTAGTTCGCGGATTGTTTTAGGTAATTTATTGTAAATATTTATTATCATAGCATGGCAATTTTTTGAGTACAATGCAGAAAAACTCGTTGGGACTTGTAGCCTGGTTGGATCCCTAGACCCTACCCTTTTGTTATCATTTAGTTTATTGAATAGTTCTTGGTGTTTTCTAACAAATAAACATGACTCTAATATATACAATCCAGTTAAGGTTAACAAGTTAAGTTGCTTAAACAATGGCTTACATGACTCAGTTGGATCCGCACTACACAAAGCTCGAACACATTTCTTTTGCGCAATAAAAACCTGGTTTATATTGGTACAGTTACCCCAAGTAATAAGTCCATACCTCAAAACAGAGCCTATATAACCATGATAAGCAGTTAATGCTGCATTGAGTCCCACCGTTTTTCGGATTTTTTTGAGGGCGTATACAAATTTATTGATTTTTTTACAAACTGTATCAACATGTGGTTTCCAGTTCAAATTTCTATCTAAGTTTACTCCTAAAAATTTTACTTCTTTTACTTCATTAATTAAACTACCCTTATAGTTAATTTCTAAATCATGGCACTCATTTTTGTAATTTGTAAATTGAACTAACTTTGTCTTTGAAAGGTTAGCCGTTAAGTTGTTTCGTTCTAACCAGGATGTTATAGAGTCAATTGTTGATAGAACTGTTTGTTTATATTTATTCTTGTTATTATGGTTATCTGATACTATTACTGCTATGTCATCGGCAAATAATATACTTTTACATTTTGTTTCTTTTGGCAAGTCGTTTATGTAGAGTAGAAAGAGCAAGGGACCAAGAGCGCTTCCTTGTGATACACCAGTTTCTTTTGTTACAAAAGCTGATCTGTAAGCTCTAACCGTTTTAGTTCTATCTAGACGTAAAATTTCTACACATTGCATTCTATTTTTTAAATAACTCTCAATCCACTTGTTTGCATTACCTCTTATACCATAATTTTCGCATTTATTTAATAATATCTGGTGGTGAACATTATCGAACGCCTTGCTCATGTCAAAGAATATGACGGAAGTAGTCTTACGTTTGTCTATATTTTCTACAATATTTTTTATCATTTTGTATACTGCAAGTGTAGTAGACTTATTTTTCTGAAATCCGTTCTGCTCGTCCGCTATAACATTAAATTTATTTAAGTAATTATTTAATCTAGTATACATGGCTCTTTCAAATACTTTTGAAAGCACTGGTATTAATGTTATTGGTCTGTAATTATTGACTTCCATTTTATCACCCTTTTTAAAAATGGGTTTAACTATTGCTTTTTTTAAGCTACATGGGAAAATTCCTTGTTTAAAAGATCGATTAATTAGATATGTAAGAACTGGAGCTATATACTTACCGCACTTTTTTATAATATTTGTCAATATTGAATCGACTCCTACTGCATATGTATTTTTAAGAGACATTATTATTTTTGAAATCTCATCATTTGTAACTGGTCTTAAAAATATAGTGGAATTGATTTTATCAGGTACTTTATAATTTTTTGTCGTAATATTTGTCGTATTTACTGAAGTAGTAAAGAAGTTATTGAAACAGTTTGCAATTTTTAATGGTTCATATAACTTTTCCCCCTTATAAGTGATACTATCTACTTCGACTCCCTTTTCTGACTTATTTCCAATTAATTTCCAAGTCGCTCTACATTTGTCTTTTGCATTCGTGATATATTGATTATTAGTATTTAACTTCAATAATTGTATACATTTCTTAAATAACTTGTTATAATTCATAAAATTTAACTTATTTTCAATGTTTTTGTTTTTGTATTATGTAAATCTTAATTTTCTTTTTGTGATCGCTGATTTTTTGATACCTTTAGTTATCCACTTATGACAATTATTATTATTATTTATTCTAATTTTTTTAATAGGGAAGCAAAGTTCGAAAAACATTTTAAAAGTTTCATAGAAAACATCAAAGGCAGTGTTGAAGTCTTTTATATTGTAAACTTCAGACCAGGTTAGACTAGCCAGACATTTGTTAAATTTCACCACATTTTCGTGGTTGTAGTCTCGTTTTAGTATGTACCAATGATTTTTTTTCGGTTTTTCATGTACAATGGGTAATTGTAGAGTTTGAGCAGTGTCATGATCTGATAAATAATAGTGGTGTACCTTTCCTACCGCCTGCTTATCACTACTAATAATATTATCTATACAGGATTGCTGGCGCGTAGGTTCATTGATGTGATAGTGTAAATTGTAATTTAACAATAAATTTTTGAAATCACATGTTACTTTGTTATTTTTCAGTATATCGATGTTAAAATCTCCAGAAATCACAATGCGGTATTTCGTCTTATTTATTTTATTTAACAATAGATCTAATTTATTTAAGAATATATAGGGATCCGAGTTTGGTATTCGGTATACACATACTACTATGCATTTGTATGATGGTATGACCACTCCACAGCATTCAAATGTTTTTTCGCTTAACACATTTACGTCTATAGTAAGTGGTGTGCAATTCACAGAGTTTTTTGCCAATATACAGACCCCACCTCTCTTTTCTTTTTGTCTAGAAAAGGAAGAAATCAATTTAAAATCTTTGATCCTAATGAAGTTCTCGTCCCCCCGCTTTAAAAATGTTTCCGACAAACACATAACTTCTATAGGCTTATTATATTTCGAATGCTCACATAAACACAGTTCCAGATCATCTAATTTATTTAAAACACCTGCTATATTCTGGTGAAATATTGTGGCTATATCTCCTAAGTTATTTTGATTTTTTGTCCCATTATAGTTTTTACGAACGAAAAAACGTGTTTTGTTGTTTTGAGTAATCTCTGTTATTAATCACATGAACATTTTTATTAATCACTGGAAAATAGAAGGGTATGGTTCCAGGTTTTAAAAGTTCCGAGTTATTATTGCTAATCTTACCAGTTGACCTACGTTTGTGCTCATTTTTGAACGTCAAAAACCTCTTAATATAATATTGCATATCTAAATGGAAGTTGATCTTTCTAGTGCAATTTAGTAAATATTTTTTTTTATTATAATATTCATATGTAGCATATTTAGGTATTTCAATGTTCATAAATTTACAGTTTAGAAAGTTATTACATATAGATGATATTAAATTATTAAGTAATTTTTCATTTAAATATTTGTTACATAACACATTCATTATAATAAATTTTGATTTTGGTAGCAATCGCAAAATTGAAATTAGATTAGTTACCGTGGTATATGGATTGCAATCATTTTCACCTACACATAATATAATAATATTGTCTTCTGAATCCTCAATGTTATAACATGATGAAAGTATTTCTTCTGAAGGGGCATCTGGCTTTGTAACAGAGAAAATTGTGTACATTTCGTACTCAGTATTCCTCCTAGACAACATTAGTTGTGTTGCTAAACCGCTTAACTGATGTCCACCTAATATTAAAATGTGAGGAATATTTTCAGTCACATTTAATGTCATACAATCTTTTTGTTTATGTGAATTTTTCATGGTACAGGCCGCGACATCTATTGTTGAGTGTTCTGTACTTGCAATTTTTGAACAAGATCCAAGATTTACTGCGCCATCTATGTCGTGTTTATTGTCGTTCAAAAACAATCCTAGATCGTTAGAACTCATGTTAATATTAGGATCCGTGCAGAGTTTCTTTTGAGCCGATCGTGATTTTTTCTTAGAACTTAAATTTTTTTCTTTTATATTTGTAGGATCAAAACAATTTTTTTTATATTTAGAAATAATTTGTTCATTTTCCAGAGACTTCCTTTTAAGCATACTATTTTCCACTAACAATTCATCAATTTCATTATTTGCAGAATGTAATAATTTTTTTAAATTAATTATTTCTTGTTTAAGTTCATTAACTTCTTCATTATTTATATTACATGACGATAAATCGGGTACACTTCTCGCCAGATAATCCGAGTCGGTTGAAACAAAGGAAGAGTTGGGTGAAATTGATCTGCGCTTTTTCCTCATTGTAATATTTTCATCCATGATTGATATTAAATATCTTTCGTGCTCATCCATTTTATAATATTTTTGCTTTTTAATAAGATTTATAGATAAAGTAAACCAGATTCTTCATAAAAATGTGAAATTCAAAATGCTAGGCTGTTGCACGGGATTGTAATGAAAATAGTTAATATATATGGCATTCGTCACAAGTGACCGTTATTCGTTACATTGCCAGCAGCAAGTCCAGTGGTAATATTATACATGTCAATGAAAATTAGTGTAGTGCCCTCTCTGTAATCAAACTGAAGTTATTTCATTTTTGTCTTTAACATGCGGTAGCGATCTCTAGTGAATTATCTAGTAACAACGGCGTTAAGTCCTCGATATTTCAATGCTTGACGTCGATATGATACAGCTAACCGTCCCGAGATGGCGCTACCAAGAATGTGATGTTTTCTTAAGCGTTACTTTTTGAATGTAAATTAATTAACGACTTTAATATGTAAAAACACTTTCGATCTGATAATTGCACTTGTAAAGTATGATTTGGTAAATTAGCACTGGAAATGTAAATTTTCACTCTTACTCATGTTATTTGCACTCAATTTCACCGAAAGAACAGTTTATTCCAGCAGCACATCACAGCAGTTTTTGTATTGATTTGTTCCATGATTACTATAGAAAACGATTATTCACTGAGAAATCGACCTTACGTGACACAAATTGCACATTTATACTTTGCTAACTTAATTATATCTGAAGATTTGATTTAATATTACGGAGAGTTCTGCCTAACGATGTTTATGTGAGAAGCGCCCTCTAGCTAGCTTCAGCGCCCTCTAGCTAGCTTCTTTTAAGTTAGTTTGTTATTTTGTTCCCTTTTAATTTGTGTTTACAAGTTAAGATTACTCTGTTTTTAAGTAAATTAAGATGCACCACCTCCATTAGTCATGTTTCTGTTTTGCACGAGGTTGGCTAGGAAAGAATGCCTTTAGGCGTTAATTTTAATCTATGTACGTTTTTGTTGTGCATGAATATAAATAAATAAATAAATAAATAAATAAATATTTTTACATCATCTTATACTTCATGGAACAATATCTATTATGTATATTTTATTCGCCGTGTTGGTCCCGGCCTCCTTTGAAGAATAGGCCAACTGCCGTTCTGCCAGGCAGGTCGTAATAGGCGACCGATTGACTATCGAGTAACTACCATCGTGGCTACTAGGTGGTAGAGTTCTGCATTGTCTCGCCCGAATCTGGTACCACCGCCTTACCTATTCCTGCCGCAATAGCGTCAGTGCTTGTTATTGTCGTGTTCCGGTTTGGAGGGTAAGGTAGCCGGTAAACTTATGCATGTGGCATTAGACCTCGCCACAAGATAGTACGCACCATTAACATCTTTGGTGTCTATAGGTGATGGTTGACTCTTTCTATCAGGAGACCCATCTGCTTCTTTGCTATCTTATGATATAAAAAAAAATATCTAAGTATTTGTAAGTATGTATATAAATACCATGTATATATGTATCTATTAGTATTTGGGTGTGTTTAAGTTATGTGTATGTATTATAAATTTCAATATTAGTTTACATAGTGTATGTAGTATATTTTATTATTTGCTGAGGGCTACATAATAATATATCATTACAATTTAGAGGCACCGCATACCTAATTTCTGTATGCCTAAAGGTTGAATGGAGGAGAATGCATCTAGGCATTAAGTTCGCCTTTTGTTCAAATTATCCTTAAATATAGTACAATTAATATAAAGTTAAATAAATCAAAATAAATAAATTGCTATCCTGGGATACGGATATCAACATACCATTATCACTTTGGGTGTCTGTATGCGATATTTGCTATACTCTGAACACTGAATATCATCGGCACTTGGTGAAACTTCATGTTAACTTGTAGCATTGTATTTAAAGGCACTTGTACTCGTACTGTTTCACTTGATTTTTATCTATTAAAACCAACCGGTTTCGCGATTTAAGGCGAGGCATCGTGACAAACGGGAAAAAACTGGTTTGTTTAATCACGTTTTTTTTTTATTGTTAAATAACAATTTTACAAAAATTACACGATATACCTGAAGATATTATCTAAAGAATGTGCTAACTCATTACATGATAGAATGTACTTTATTTGATCATATAAAATTCTGAAAACAGGCTAAAAAATCTCTAAAACAAATAATTTGTTATTAATATTTCTAATCTTTCACATGATTTTTATATGGTGATTGTACGGGTTACCGCACATATCTAAAGTCAATGACATGTAATTTATTTAGGTTACATAGAAACAACGTCATAAGTTAAACACGCACACATTGTTACGGTTGCACTTTTATTTAATCATCATTTTTGTTGTAACCTTATTAATAAATCAGTGTTAGAAAGAATTTCATTGGGTTTGTCTCGTACACTGACTCTCCCTCACATATCTTCTGCACTCATCTTAAACTGTACACAGACATTACAGTTTTTTTTTGGTCCTTCAGCCTTCAGGACCTTACTCTCGCGTCGCGTAAACATACAGTTGCTCTACATCCGCGCCGCGTTGTGAGGATACCAGTAACTTTAGCACATACAGTACAGTGTTTAGTGGACTCTGCACCGTGAGGTTTCTGTAGCAACGACAGCCGCAGCGCTCACAGCATAGACAGCAACGACAGCAGTCCAGCAGGAGAGTAAACCACAGAACCAAGTAAGATCTTTCCATATTTTTTTTAAACGATGGACAAGCTAATTCAACAGCAGAATGCTATCCTAGAAGAAATTAAACGTATAGAGATTAACTTTAGAAAGGACTCACCATCCCGTAAGACGCGCGAGTATCTCGATGAGAGACTTGCTAATTTGGACAGGCTCTGGGCTGAGTTTAATGCGAACAACGATAAGCTCAGTCTGTGCGGCCAACCTGATGCTCCATACTTCGTCGAAAACCAGTACGAGGAGGCACGCGAATTTTACAATAATGTCCGTTATAGAATTTCTTCCTATCCACCTACAACAAAAACAGACCAGACAGGTGTTAGTTTGTCCGTCAGAAAACACACGACAACACAGTCGCCGTCTCGAGAACATGCGCCGCCAGCACGGGCACCGCCAGCACAGGCACCGCCAGCACCGTCGCAACAGGCACACACAGACGTTGAAAAACTTTTGTCGCGTCAACGTACAAATTTTAGAGCTTTTGCTAGGCTAATTAATAACATTAACGTAGATAACATATGCGATAAATGGGAGTTAGAAGACGAGCTGCGCAGTGTTCAGTCTCGCTGGACTAACATTGATTCTTTACATTTAGAGATTGACAACATTTTACAAGGAGATAATGCGGACTACGATAATGAATTTTCCTACTACGAAAATTATTACAAAGACATTAAACGGTCACTTAATAAAAAATTAGCATCTGCAGCTCACATTCAACAAACTACACCTCAAATAGATATCCCAGTATTTACAGGCAAATACACACAATGGCCTACGTTTTATGACTTATTTTCCGAAAGCATCCATAACAATAATTTGCTCACAAAAGGTCAAAAAATGCAACACTTAAAGGGTAAACTAAGAGGAGAAGCCGAGCGTCTGATACAACATCTACATATTTCCGCTGAAAACTATGATACCGCATGGGAGCTTCTTACTCATCGGTATAACAATCGGCAGTTGTTATTTACAAAACAAATAGAAATATTTTTAAATCAGCCAGTTTCTTATAAACAATCAGCTTACGAAATAAGGCGTCTCTATGATACGTCTATGGAGTCTATTAATGCCATACAAAATCTCGGCATAAACACATCCTCTTGGGACCCGCTAATCGTACACCTGATTGCAAAAAAATTGGACCCTGACACGTACAGTGACTACCAGGAAAATCGTAAAAATCCACGGGAGATACCCACCCTGGATGAGCTCATGAATTTTCTCGAAAATAAGTTTACAGCTTTAGAGCCCATACAAAAAAGAAAAGCTCAAACTTTCACACCAAAGCCCTCTTCGTCGCATTTAATTAATACGCAATACAATACCAAATATTCTAAAGGCAAATATATTGCAAAACCGCATTATCAGGCGACAGTTACTCGCACGTGGAACTGTCCGCTATGTCAGCAAAAACATATTTTATTTCAATGTAAGAAGTTTGCTAAGTTGCCGGCCGAGGAAAAAATGAGAACAGTATTAAAATTAAATGTTTGTCAAAATTGTCTTTACATACACGATGCAAATGGATGTACTTCTGCAAAACGTTGCAAACGTTGTCATGGTGATCACAATACCATTCTTCACGACGGATATTACGCTGTTTTCAAAGTACACGAATCCTTACCTCATACGACATACTCGACGTCATCGATTACGCAATCACAGCCCGTCGTCACAACAGCTCCGTCGTCAAGTTACATGACTATATCCAACTTAGCAAATAATAATTTTACACCCGCTAATAAAAACCATAATGTTAACTACGTAGCTGCGAATAATGAGGAGATTTTATTAACTACATTACTTCTAAAAATACAGGCCTATGATGGTACTTACACAGTTTTAAGAGCACTTTTAGACCAAGGCTCTCAAATTTCTTTAATTTCGGAACGCGCCGCTCAGCTTCTAGGGCTTCCTAGACAACATCATCCCGCTTCTATTTCTGGAATAGGATATGGCTCTAAACAAGGAAAAGGAGTCGTTACGTTGAATTGTATGTCGATTTACGATGACTATACATTTTCAACACAGGCTATCGTTATAAATAAAGTCATTAACAATTTGCCTAACGGAACATTTAACAAACAACCCTGGTCACACCTGCAAAACATTAGACTTGCGGATCCTGACTTCAACGTCTCGAGACCCATTGACATACTCCTGGATGCGAGTGTGTATTCCGACATCTTGATGGATGGCCTTATCAGGGGCTCTAACAAGGCGCCCATGGCACAACAGACTAGGGTAGGCTGGATCTTGTCAGGGCACGTTAGAACATTTAATTGCTGTGTCGTGCTGAACAATCTCGCCGATATTTCGCAATACTGGGAACTCGAGGAGGTTCAGAGCTCCTCGACTGCCCGCTCGGAGGAAGAAGAGTACTGCGAACAGCTGTACCAGTCTACAACGAGACGGTTGGAAAACGGTAAATACGAAGTTGCGATTCCGATGAAACAGGATTTTGAGAAATATCTAGGAACTTCTAGACAGAAAGCGATGGCACAACTATATAATTTAGAACGTAAAATGACAAAAAATACAGAATTCTCTGAAAGTTATATACAGTTTATGAGGGAATATCTAAGTTTAGGACATATGACACCTGTAACAAAAAAGGTAGAGCCGTCGTATTATCTCCCGCATCATGGAGTATTAAAAGCTGACTCGACAACAACTAAACTGAGAACCGTATTTAACGCTTCAGCAAAAACTTCTACGGGGTACAGTTTGAACGACTTGATGCTTCAAGGCCCAAATTTACAAGGCGATTTACATAGTTTAATTTTATCGTGGCGTAAACATAAAATCGTTAAGCCTTCACGTTGGCATCATGTGAGCACAAACTTAAATGCAGCAGATTGTGCTACAAGGAGGATTAGCACCCCTGGATTTCTTGCAGCCTTTCGCCGGTTTTGTGCCCGGCGGGCCACTCCAAGTCATATGTACAGTGACAATGGGACAAATTTTAAAGGTGCTGACAGATTGCTGACTAAAGAGTACAAAGAGATTTTGGCAACAATCGACAGGAATTTCTTCGCGAACATAAACAGCTTTTATATCAAATGGAATTTCAACGCACCGTCATTTCCATCTGCAGGAGGTTTGTGGGAGGCCGCCGTCAAATCTCTCAAATATCATCTTCGACGAGTAATTGGCGAGCAGCGACTTACCTATGAAGAGTTCAACACACTGTTACAGCAAATAGAGGCCTGTCTCAACTCACGACCTTTGGTCGCATTGACAGAGAGTCCTGATGATGATTACCTGACTCCAGGACATTTCCTTGTAGGGGGACCTTTGCTGTCTCGACCGCAAGCTGAACCAGAACATTTTAATCTTAACACCAGATGGCACATGGTACAAACAATGAACAGGAACTTCTGGAAGAGATGGTCTTCAGAGTACCTTCAACAGCTCCAAATGCGATCCAAATGGCAGAGCCCATCGAGGAACTTTGAAGTGGACAACATAGTTCTGGTCAAGGAAGACAATTTACCTCCTGGGAAATGGGCTTTAGGTAGGATAGTCCAGGTACATCCAGGCAAGGATGGGTACGTGAGAGTGGTATCGATTAAAACCATGAATGGTATAATTAAAAGGCCAATTTTAAAACTTTCACGGCTTCCAGTCAAGGAGAGCGATACCGTACAGGTGAACAGCGGCTCTAGTGATTATGATCGACATGCCGTGACTTCTGGAACAACGAGCAGAGTACAGCCAGAAAGCCAAACAAACCAGCTGCCGCAATCTCGACGTCGACCTCGGAGGAATAAATTATGTAATTTTATATTCACTTTAATACTTATGATTTTATTTACAATAACACCCACACAGGGTACCTACAATATGTCTAATTTCAACTCGAACCAAAGCCTATATTTCGACAAACAGTTCGATATTAACTTAATCAGAGATGAGTGGAAATTAGTTGTTTATTATAATATGTCAACCTATTGGACGAGTTTATCATATTTACAGAAGTACGTAAGGCGTATACAGAAGGATACATCGCAACTTTCACCGCAATATATAAGTATAGCAGACCAACTACAACATGAGCTATCGGAACTTCAACATTATAATGTATTGCTGCAATATAATACAAACAAACGACCGAAGAGAGGCATAATTAATGGTGTGGGTTATGTAGCTAACGCATTATTCGGAGTTCTCGATGACAGGTTCCTGAATCAATACGAAAAGGACATAGAGAAAATTTCATACGACTCTAATCACTTACGAAACCTCCTGAAAAATCAAACGAGCATTATTGAGGCACAGTCGAACATTTTACGCAGAAATGAAGATATAATGTATAAGCAGTTTAGCATGGTACAGTCACATTTACAAAACTTTACAAACATTTTAAATCAAGTACAGTCGGACAATGAACATCAATTTAATACTATATCATCAATTCTGTCGGCACAGATTTTAATATCGAATCTGAGGCGTATACAAGATAATTTAGTCAATACAGTAACTGATTTATCTCAAGGACACTTGGACGCACATTTAATACCTTCAGAACAGCTACAAGAACAAATGCACATTATTTCGAGTCAATTAAGAGGAGACCTAACTTTGCCTATTACTGAAGAAAACTTACAGGAACTATACAAGGTCATGAAAGTAAACTCAAAAGTCGGAAAATCATTCCTAGTTATAGAAATAAAAATACCTTTAATTGCTAAGGAATCATTCGAACTAGACAAAATATACAGCATACCTTTGAATAGTAATATTATTATTGAAACATTTACACCTTACATTGCTTTTAATTTACGAAAGGAAATATTTATTTTACTAACAGAAGAAGATACTCATTTTTGTATGCATTTATCCTCAGAAAAAGTTTTGTGTGCCTTCGATAAACCAATTTATGAGCAACAAATTAATCTTTCCTTCTGTAGCCTGCATACAAACAATAAGACATTATGTACAACTAAAACTATTAAGTGCGAAGAGCGGTGGATCAAATTACGTGCTAATAACAGGTGGTTATTCTCGTGTTGCGAGAATTGCCAAGTGCGACTTTATTGCTCGGACACAATAGAAATGATTAGCTTAGACGGGAACGGACTCATGGACTTAGCGCCGGGATGTGTTTTAAAGAGTAAATCCGTAACAATTTACGGACATACTAATTATCTTACAAAACTATCTACTAAACCTAATATAGCTACAGTATCAGAATTTTCAATCCTTAATCATATTTTAAACTCAACACTACCTGAAAGTTTCATACCGGACAACCACAGTCATACCTGGGAGCAGATGAAGATACAATTGGAAAACATAAAAAAGGAAGCTGATGTGGTTTACTCTCCCGTCAGTGTACACGATGTACACCACTATACTGTGATCTACGTCACGCTGACACTGCTGCTCTTAGTTGGGTGCATTTACGTTGTCCGTCGTGTTCGCAAGACGAGCCAACAACAGTCTAGAGTGTCCCCAGCTGTCACTGCCCCGGTGACTCTGCGGGCGGTGGAGGCTACTAACGTGGAACTCTCGCAGCTGACTACAAAGCTGCAGCCGTCATCATCATCACCATCGGGGGTGGTTCCTCCGAACACCAGTACGCAGTCATGTGTGACAAAAGGTGGCAAGTGTAAAAAATCTGTGCGTTTGTCGGTTCCAAAAATTAGTGAAAGTGCAATTAGTGATTATTAATTTTAACTGTGACACAAAGTCGTTTAGGCTAAACATTATAGAGACATTAAGTTACGTATGGACATTAAGTTTTATTTCTAAATATTCAATTTTAAAATTATTCAGTTTACTAGTGGAAGAAGAGCACAGACAAAAACAACCAGGTGCCGTACAGTCATCGACAAGGGATGACATCACCCTCGCTGTCTCGCAAGCAAGTGGATATCAACCAAGACGCTTGACGGGGAAGCCTACAAAAAACTTCTTATTATGATGGCAATTATGCTGTGTGTATCTTTTCACCCCCTACTCAGTATTCATAAAACATAAAACTTATCATCTACAAATTTGGATCCATCCACGTACTAACAAAGTATTATTCTACAGAGCAAATAAACCGATTTACAATAATAAATTACAATTATCACAAGCAGTTTGTAACTTGAGTTTTAATAACATTATATATAAAGAAGTCGCCGAGCCACGAGCGGAAGATCAAGTTACATTGCGATATCAGTGGCTATTCTCATGCTGTGGGAAATGCATAATGCACATATTTGCAATAACAATTAAGTCACTGACCAGGAACAACACACTAGAAATAGGTCACAACCTTGACCTTGACTATTTATAAATAAAGAGTGACACATTTTCTATACTTCGTCATAATAACTACTGTAGCCACTCTAATATCAAAAACAGGACACTAACAATATCAGATACATCAATTCTACATGTCACACTTCTACTGCTTATCTTTGAATTCTTCTGTTCCTGTGCATCATAAGAGCATGAAAGTGAGTGACGTCCCGTGAAAACAGATGGTCAAGCAACGAGAACATATACATACTACTAAGTGTGCACGATGTTCATGATATGATGCCATAGCAACTCCATACTGATCATAATCACTGTCGCAAGGTGCACCTATATAAATACAATATCTCAGAGACAAGAAGTGTGGCAGAGACGAGTACCCCTTTGCTCTCATGAAAGGAGGATGGTGGAAATTATAAAACGTGGCCTGCAGCAGCCGTGAGAACCCGACCAACTGGACATTCGGGCTATAAGTGCAGTGAACAGACATTTTACATTTTTTACATTTTTCATTATTATGCATGTTTTACATTTTTATTTTTAACCTTTGTATTCTTTGTGTGTATAAATTCTTTACATTTTTTTTACTTTCATACTTAGCATTTTTTACATTTTTAATTTTTTTTAAACTTGTATTTATTGTCTCCTTTTTGGGCCCGCAGGATGTACGGGTTACCGCACATATCTAAAGTCAATGACATGTAATTTATTTAGGTTACATAGAAACAACGTCATAAGTTAAACACGCACACATTGTTACGGTTGCACTTTTATTTAATCATCATTTTTGTTGTAACCTTATTAATAAATCAGTGTTAGAAAGAATTTCATTGGGTTTGTCTCGTACACTGACTCTCCCTCACATATCTTCTGCACTCATCTTAAACTGTACACAGACATTACAGTGATATTTAGTTGTAAATACAAAAAAGAATTTGCTAAATTTAATTTTTCATCTGATGTCCTATATTTATTTATCCGACAATTAACAGGTTTCCCAGCGGTTTCAGAACATACCGCGCCACTCATTTTCTATAGAATTGACGCGCGTCGAAATACCTCGCCTTAACGCATCATCACAGCAAAACTCAATATTGTTTTGGAAAACAACATTAATTTTTGTTCTGATGATGCATTTTCCGTCCCTCCGTCCACTTTGCCGTGCACTTGTTTAGGGTGAAATAATTTTGAGGAAAATGTAGATTTTACTTTAAAAAAACAACATTGAATTTACGTTCTGTAAGTGAAACCAAACCACTGCTTTCAAGAATAACGCGGTTTACAGAAACGCTTTGTTTTTATATTTAATAGAGTAAAAAATCCGCATTTGGATAAAAAATTTAATCACCGTTTCTACTTATTTATTAATCCAGATATTTTATTTCTTTTGATTAATATTTGTAAAAGCTGTAACCAAGTGTATAGATACTTGGTTAGATTTAAAACTTTAAAACTATTTAAGACAACTAAAATATTGTAAGAGGAGGAGGAGGAGGAGTACAATATAAATCCGATGTTCGCTTTTTTTATTTCATAAGATAGCTAACAAGCAGATGGCTCTTCTGATGGTAAGAGTCAATTATCCCCTATAGATCCCCAAAGATCTTAATGGTGCGTTGCTATTTTGTGGCGAGGTCTTATGCCACATACATAAGTTTACCGTCTACCTTACCCTCCAAACCGGAACACGATAGTGACAAGCATTGACACTATTGCGACAGGACTAGGTAAGGCGGTGGTACCAGACCCAGGCGAGACAAAGCAGAACTCTACCACATAGTAAATCACAAAATTTCTTACCCGATATTATATTCTACATGTTATTAACGTTATTAACTCACGAGGAATTCATGTACACATTAACATACAGTTATATTTATAGACAGACATAGTGACATCGTGGTAAAAATAGTAAATAAATCTTTTTAGAACCATAACATTGTAGGGATCTAATCAAAACTTGATTTTCAAAAATAGGAATGAAATCAATAACTACTTTTAAATAGAAGTTAAAAAAGTCATCTAAACAATATTTCACTAAAATAACTTCTAGACTAATACACCTTTTGATTCTAAAATTTAATCAGTTGATTTATTTTTAACTGTATCGAATACCACAAATCGTATCAAAGAAGATTGGTTCGTTTGAGTTTCTTTTATATCACAAGATAATAAGCAAATAGCTCTCTTAGTTGAAAGAGACAACAATCGTCTATAGACACCAGAGATGGCAATGATGCGTTGATATCCTTGTGATGAGATTTTAATACCATATGCAAAATTTTACCGACTCTTCAAACTGGAATACGACAGTGATAATCACGATAACGATAATAACGATAGAAAATGCAGATCTCTACCACCTAAAAGCAACGATGGTAGAGACTTGCGTAGCCTTCACTATCGTTTGGCTTTTATAAATTGCCTGCCAAAACGACAGGTGGTCTTTTCTTAAAAGGGGGCCCTGACTAATACGAGGAAAGTTATCGTTGACGATTTAAGACCCTTGTTTTTAATATACCAATGCATTACTTATTACAGCATAATGCCAGTACTTTCTTGAGTTCAGATTTGCATGGTAAAGTATGCAGTAAACTTGCGCACATTTACATCAAATGACAATAAGATTAGTAGTATCGATAAAATGATGAAATATTTATATCGAAACTAGGAAAATATGTTTTTCTATTTTGCTTGGTTTAACAATTCTTCGAAACTTATATACAAGCTTCCAAGAATTGTTAAATCAAGCAAATTAGAGCAAAAGGTTACCTATATAGAAAACTAATTTTAAATGTGAAAGTATCATGATCATTATATATACAATAATAAAAAATAATATTTAGTTAGATCAAGAAATGCTGCCGGAAAATTAGTGGAAAATAAAACAAAATGAGGTTTAAAGGTTACTTTAACCAACAAAAGAATACTAGAATTTAACGAAAAGTAACATAGAGAAAAGTGCAATATTTTGGTTCATTCGATATAAAAAAATACTTATTGTATAATTTAGTTTTTGTCTTCAAATTAATGGCGCTTTGATACAGGGGAATTTTTCATATAACAATTAATTGCATGTAACAGTATAACAGGAAACAAAAGTTATACTAACCTTCTACACCGCCGTTAACAGAATTCATTAAGATGAATGCAATAGCAAAAATTAAGATTACATATATCTTCATTTTGAAAAGTTAGTATCTCCCATTGAAATATGGAAAACTCTTATAAAAATGTGAAGGTATCAAATCTACGTAAGCATTTATATATTACTAATTATCAGTTTCCGTGACCACGTTAAAAATATAAATAATTTTATGATTGTATTATGGATAAGATTTCTGGAATTTCCACACTAATAATATAAATGCGAAAGTACGTATGTTTCGAAAAACTTAAAAAGGTGTTTGTTACGCTTTCACGGCTATACTGCTGAACCAATTTAAATGAAATTTAGCAAAGAGATAATTAATAACCCCGGTCAAAACAGATTTTTTTGCAAAAACCCTCTCCTTGTCACGGGTTTCGTATCGAGAGAATAAGAAAACATAGACAATATCGCTCGTTTGCCCCCTCTCCTATAAAAAAAAAAAACTTACATATACCGAAGTGTCTATGTTGGTGGTAAGTGATCACCGCCGCCCATGGACTTCTGCAATACCAGAGGTCTTGCAGTTGCGTTGCCGGCCTTTTAAGAATCAGTAAGCTCTTTTCTTGAAGGTTCTTATGTCGTATCCGTTCGGAAATACCCCTGCCGGTAATTGATTCCACAACAGAGTAGTGCGAGGCAAAAAGTGTCGGGAGAAACGCACAGTTGTGGATTTCCAGACATCGAGATGGTGAGGATGGAACTTTAAATTTTGACGCGATGTCCGATGGTGGAATTCGGCGGCAGGAATTATTCCAAACAACACGTCGGAACACTCCCCATGATAAAGACGATAGAAGACGCAGAGTGAACCTACATCTCTGCGTAATGCCAAAGAGTCGAGCTGTTCCGAAATAGCCTGGTCGTCAACGATTCGAACCGCTCTACGCTGTATGCGATCAAGAGCAAGAAGCTGGTATTAGGGAACACCGGCCCAGAGATGAGAACAGTACTCCATGTGAGGCCGAATCTGTGCCTTATAAAGTTGAAGGCGATGGGCCGGCAAAAAGTACTGTCTTGCTCTGCTGAGCACACCGAGCTTTTTAGAGGCTAATTTAGCCTTGCCTTCCAAATGACCGCGAAACTGAACGTAATTCGATATGTCGACTCCCAGAATTCCGACACTAGCTGTGGCCTTTAGGAGAGTATCCCCAAATCGAGGTGATACGACAAAGGGTGTCTTTTTTGCGGTGAACACGCAAAGCTGTGTCATCTTGGGGTTAAAAGTGACCAGGTTTTGACGACCCCATTCATAGACATTGGTAAGTCGATTCTCGACTTCAGACACAAGCTTGTTTCGGCACTCTTCGACGTGTTCCCGAGAAATACCGCTTCGGCCGGAGTATATAGCATCACCAGTACTGTCATCCGCATAGCAATGTATGTTGCGGATTCGCATCATGTCATTGATATGCAGAAGAAACAGAGTCGGTGATAGCACGCAGCCTTGGGGAACACCAGCATTGACAGATTTAAGGTCGGAGCACGCACCGTTGACAACGACCTTGATGCTCCGGTCAGCCAACAAACTGGTGATCCACTTGCATAATTTCTCGGGAAGCCCATAGGAAGGCAGCTTCGCGAGAGGCGCTTTGTGCCATACCCGATCAAAGGCCTTCGCTATGTCCAAACTAACTACCAACGCATCCCCCTTGGACTCAACTGCTTCCGCCCACCGATGAGTTAGGTATACTAGAAGGTCACCAGCTGAACGGCCGCGACGGATACCGTACTGACGGTCGCTAATCAGCTGGTGCTCTTCTAAATACTTGAGGAGCTGAGAGTTGACGATCGTCACCATAATTTTGGAGAACGAGGAGGTTATGGCTATGGGCCGATAGTTAGACGGATTAGAGCGATCTCCTTTTTTAGGGATGGGATGAACCAAAGCTGTCTTCCATGAATTCGGTACCACGCCGAGTGAGTAGGAGAGCCGGAATAGGCATGTTAATACTGGCGCCAACTCTGGAACACACACTTTTAGCACGATCGGAGGGATGCTATCCGGCCCACTCGACTTGTGGTTGTTCAAGGAAAGTAGTGCTTTACGCACAGATGACTGCCGAAATTGTAGTTCTGGCATGGAACTATCACAATGCGGGATGGTAGGCGGTGCGTTACCTTGGTCATCCAGAGTCGGGTTGGCCGCAAAGAAGGAGATCGGCCTTCTCTTTTGCGGTATGGGCCAAAGAGTCATCGTCTCCGTGCAAAGATGGAAGAGAAGGCTGTGAGAAATTCCGTAAGACAGCCTTGGCGAGAGACCAGAACGCACGGGTCCCTGAAGGAAGGCGAACTAATTTCTCGCCAATTCTGCCTATGTGTTCAGATTTTTCCTTGGCGATAGTTCTTTTGAAGTACCTCGAGGCAGAATTGTACTCCTTACGTAATATGCTGGTTTTTTCATCACAAGATGCGGACGCAGCAGCCCAAGCCCGGTAGCACTTCTGCTTTTGGTGTGAAGCCGTTTTAAAAGAGCGACTAAACCAAGGCTGAGACTTACCATCAATTGGTACCGCAGAAAATGGAATGAAAAGTTCCATGCCCTGCAGCACCACATCGGCAATAGAGTCAGCGACTACACTCGGATCATCCAGCGGGAAGCACAACCGCCCCCATGGGTAGGACGCAAAAAAAGACCGCATCCCGTCCCAGTCTGCTGACAAAAAAAGACATTCGAGTCGAGCACACACGGCAGTATCACGCCAATGCTTGGACGCCTGTTCTTTGTCGGTTTGCACGCCGCGCAGCATAAGAGGCTCCATTCTTATCGTGATAACTTTTTAATTATTCGTCCGAATTTCTTAGTGTAAAAGGCAAAGTTCATATATATAACATGCTGAAAGCGGCAAATATATTTATTTTAATAAAAAAAAAATTGCTCCGAAATATGCTTTGTAAAAAAGTATAATAATTTAATTGTATTTATGGATCACTATTTTCGATATTATGGATTCCACATAAAAGGTAGATATACGCTGTCGCGGACTTTTATTTAGAACTATTTAAAATAAACAATTCTACTATACATTATCTTCATGTAACTTCTGCGGTTTTGGCAGCGCACGCCAAGATAGCTCTCAGAAGGCAGGAATTCTTCTGACTTACTCGATACTTATCGTTATATTACCGCCAAATTACACAAAATCTTTATAAATTGTAGCCTATGTGTTATTCTGATGTATAATCTACATTACTATAAAATTTCGTTTAAATCAGTTCAGTAGTTTTTGCGTGATTAAGTAACAAACATCCATCCAAACATCCATCCAGACATCCATCCAAACATCCATCCAGACATCCATCCAAACATCCATCCAAACATCCATCCAAACATACAAATTTTCGCATTTATAATATTTATATAGATTTTAAACGAGAAAAACTTCAACATACATAAAATCATCTATTTAATAAAATATTCAACGTTTTGCGGTAGCTACTGTGAGTAGTTTAAGTAATAGGTAATATCCCGAACCAATCGGAAACTATTTGCTTACTCCCAATAACGATGTTGATTGGTTCTTAAATTGAACTAGCCTGGATATTGAGTTTATTCGTCTTTTATGCTGCTTTTAACTTCGAATCGAATCGAATCACTTAAGGATCAGATTTTTAACTTCCCGCTACGTATGTAGATAATAGTATGGAAGCCCAAGAGGAAATTTTTTCATTTACTCGAGCACGTCAAACTAACATAGGGAAGGGGGGGATGCCTCGCATACTATTGAGGCTCTTCACCAAATAAAAGCCCTTTATAATATACAGACGAGTAACTAAGGCAGAAAAAAAAACAAATCCAATAACTTTGGCTTGTGGAAATTGTAAGATTATACTTTTTTCGTTATTCTTACATAATTTCCTATATAATAAAAGAAAATGCAGTCGCGATTGTGAATGAGAAAACAACGTTTTCTTTGCAAGTTTATAACCCTCCCACTCCCTTAAACCATACTTGAATCGGCAGATTTTCTAAATTTTAGATGGCAATCAATCCCCCATACATTAATCTATGCGATTTAGTGTTTCCATGTCACCGTTTTTTTCTCAATCATTTATTTTATCTGTAGATGTCTTCCCCACCATTAAATTGAAAAACATTATTCAACATTTTATTTTTCCAATAATATAATCTACACAGCTATACAGCATCGTGGGCTCTCATACTATAAATAAGGAAGTTACTGATTTTGCGGTTTGAGGTTTCACAAGATCTCCACGTTTTGAGGTCCTAAAAACCTTTCCTGACTAATTTAATGATGACGTCAGAATGTCTGTATGTATGTATGTGTGTGTGTGTGTGTGTGTGTGTATGTGTATATGTAAACATGTCATAACTTTTGAACGGCTGGACTAATCGAAAACGGTTGATGGCATTCGATTGGATTTCGTTCAACTAAGACTTCCTGAAAATTTGAACTAAGTCGGCCCAGAAAATTTTGATAAATTTTGAAAAACCTCAAAAAAATTTGGTGAAACAGTATTTTTTTAATATAGCTTCCTTATTAATGTACCGATTGAGTACAAAAACTAGTCAGCTCTATTCCTCAAAAAACTACGTCTTATACATAAATTGCATCAAAATCAGTTTAATATTCTGGAAGTAATCGTTGACGAAAAAATTTTAAAAAGTGTTTTTTCGACATAACTTCGGAATTTTTTACCTAATAATTTTTTGCCAGTCTACGATATTTGAGTACTAAAAAAACTACGTCGAATGCCGTTTTGAAAGTCAAATTTGAATCTATTTTTGAATGAAGTTACAGCTTTAAAAATTTTAATATTACCTTGTTTTTATGCAACTTTCTCAATATTTTTGAAATAACTTTCAGGCTTATACTCCGATTGACTTAAAAATCTTATCAGATTTTCTCTTTTAAAAATGCGTAGAAAACTTTTATTTCATCAAAATCGGACAATTTTTTTTGGATCTATCACTGACGAAATTTTTTGAAAAAAACGTTTCTTGACACTGCTCCGAAATTTTTCGACTTATTGATTATTTAGCTAAAGGAATATTTAAAATCTCAAAAATGTAGTTGTCATTCGAAAGATCAAAATCGATTAACGTTTCCAAAGAATACAGCTTTTGAAATATCAATATACTGCCATTTTCAACAAAATAGATGTTTGAACTGAACAAATCTATGCTTATAATTTTTACTCTTTTGAGATTAAAATAACTTAATTTAGCGGGACGTTTCAGGGATGGACTGTATGGTCAACCGTTTACAGATTGTTTGTGGCCTTGTTTGTGGAAATCGCGCGACGGCATCGGTACACAAAGTCACCGTGGGCGAGGGGACTTAAGCTTTCAGTGACCTGAATTATCTATTGTTAGATCAGGTATGTATTTTGTTTTAATCAATTAGTCTATCAGATTTTCTTTTTTTACGTGCCGTCTAGTCTGTGAAATGCACGTTTTACCTTGCTCGACTACTCTGTACATATAACTGTCAGCGGTAATAAATATTTTCTAGTCCTTACAATTTGGGAGTTTTCAAGAAAAAAGTATTTTCAATTTCAAATTTTCAAAATTAAATTCCTTGCAGGCAAACGATACATTATAAGACCTGTATAGAAACTATTCATGGGCAGCTGTGGTCACTTAAAATCAATTTAACGTCTGGCACGTTTGCCTATAAACGCATAAAAAATAAGGTGACATTAATAGCAAGAAATGTGAAAAAAACTGTGTGTAAGGGAGCCCAAGATGCTAAATGTGTAGTTACTCGAGGGTCGTGGGAACCTATTGGATTTTGTAGACTAAATTATATCATATAACAAAAAGGCTACATAATGCTTTTTTATTCTAATGGTGGGGAAAAATCTACAGATAAAAAATGTGGAAAAAACAATGAGATAGAAACACTGAAGTACATCAGCATCAGCTTAAGGTGTGCTGGATTAATTACAGACCAAAATTTAAAAAATCTGTCGAATGGAGAGTATCGTAAGAGAGTTGGAGTTTCGCAAATTTTCAAAGGAAACGTTGTCTTGACATTCTCGAGCGCGTCTGAATTTTATTTTATATTGAAGAAAATAATATTAGAAAAACAAAAAAACTACAATCCACAAGACAAAGTTATTGGAATTTTGTTTTTTTAATGTACTAGATGCCCGCCTTTATTTAAAAGGCTTATATACGGTAGAGAACCTCAAGAGTATGCGAGGTACCCTACTTATGTTACTCTGACGCCCTCGAGTAAATACCAAACTCTCCTCTTGGGTTCCCCTAATATTATTATTGAGGTACTAAAAATTTAATTGCTGGGTTTTACTGTTTAAAGTTATCGTTTCGTTATATACTAAAATTTTACTGAACGATGCTTTCGTGCATGATCCATCCATAATCACAGATAAAAATACTATAAATTATTATAATAATCATAACCGTTTAAAAATTAACATTCGTGATCTTTTAATGTAATGATTGCAATGAAAAAGATTTTATTTTTTGTTATTGCACGGTTATGATTTTGCTATCAATTAAATTAATTTGAGTTATGTTTTTTCAATAAAATATAAAGACTGCTTAAAGTAATTATCACTCCTACGTAGTTTGTTTTAACTACATTCTAATTTTTTTATGTTATTAATTACAACTTGTACGAATTTCATTCAAATCTTATGTAACTTATAAGGTTGGGGCAAAAGTATTTTCGTATTGTTCATACAAAGGAAAATATTTTTTAGGTATAATTTTTTATTTATTTATAATATGTATGTGCCGTTTTGATCGATGTCTTGTTGCCATCTTCTGGGTAGTGCCATAATCCCATTCCTGTTTCCCATTTTGAGAGTTTTGATTTAAAAAAATTGACAGGCAGTGTTCACGGCGTTCTTTTGAGGTTAGCTTTATGCTTCCTAAGGAGTTCTGCAATGACCGAAACAGGGGAATATCTGAGAGAGCAAGGTCAGGGCTACGGAAGATTCATCAACACATCCCAAGCTCTTTCAATTTTTCCTGTGTGGCTATACATGAGTGCGGTCTGGCGTTGTCATAGTGGAACACTACTTGCCCTTCCTATTCACCAGCTTCGGCCGGTTTTTCTTAATAGCTTTTTTAATCTCCTTAGTTGCTGACAGTATAGGTCAGGATCGATAGTTTTACCTGGTGGCAAAAGCTTATAATGGACGATTCCTTTCTATCCCCACCATACACATAGCATCACTTTATTTCGAGTCAAGCCGGGCTTTGCCACGGTCTGTGGAATTTGTCCATACTTCGACCATATATTTTTCGCACATTCTTATCATAAGTCAGCCAGTTTTTATCACCCGTTATCAACTGCTTAAAAAGTTGGACGGAATTGTTACGTTTCAACAAAGAATCGCAAATGGAAACAGGTTGCATTAGATTTCTCTTAGTGAGATAATGTGGTACCCAAATGTCAAGTTTTGTCTTGTACCCAGACTTTCGTAAATGACGTAAAATTGTTTTATGATCAACATTCAGTTCTTCAGCAAGGTCGTAGCTACTAATATGTCAATCTTGCTCTACTTGCTCAAAGATGGCACTGATTTTATCTGTGACAGGGCATCCAGAGCGACACTCATCTTTCACACTAAAATTTCCAGCGTTGAAACGCTTGAACCACATTTTTGCTACTCTTATTGATACCGCATTAGGTCCGTAAACTGCAAAAATTTTATTCGCGGCTTTCGTCGCATTTTTACCTTTTTTTATAATAAAATTTTAAAATATACTGAATTTCTTCGTCACGTTCACGTTCATTTTACTTCCTTGAAAAACAATTGAAAAGTGGCGGGATCTAGTTTTTTTTATTTATTTATTGCATCTGCAGAATGTTTACCGGTGGGAAGAATGAGCTGTGCCACACTCCCGGCTGCATGGGTACCACCATCTTGCTTATTTTTCCCATGAAACAGCTTTGCTGTGTTTCAGAGAGAAGGGCAAGACAGGCAGTGTAATTACTGGCACCGAGAATTATCATCTTATGTCTCAGGATAGGCAACACATGAATGGAAAACCTGGGCTAGTTCCAGCCCTGGTAACCCATTTTTGTTCATTGGCGACGTCGACCACTTACCATCAGGTGGCACGTCTGCCAGTTTGCCTAACTCAATAACATAAAAAAATGTTACAATTAATGGTATTAAAACTAGCCAGTTACATTCAGTACAGCCAAATAGGTTTGATTACTAATAATACATTCAAAATACGAAAATATTTTTGCCCCAACCTATAATATCAAGCTAACTGACCAGCCCAGCTTCGACCACGAATAAATTATGACCCTGAAGTTAGCGGACAGCAGACAAAATAAAATTTCAGATAGGGATATCTAGAAGCGAAATTAAATTTTTCGAGTTTACCAAATTATAAATGGTTTGTCGTTGACTTACCTACAGATGATAATAAACAATTTTTTTTTTTGCTAATAAAAAATTTTTTACATTAAAAATTAAATTTTGGGAAACTCTCACCGTGTTTCCTATCGTTTCATAAATATGAAATTTTCAAATTTAGTTTATTTTTAGATCCAAAAAAGATGATTTCAGTTAGTTTTTTAAATTTTGGCTAGGTCATTCTGGGACGTATATCTGCGAGTAAAATGATTATTATTAAAAAAAAATAAAAGTCACCTTTTCGTCTTTGAAAAATCTAAAGATGATATTTTTTTGATTTTAAATTTGTTAGTCGGATCGTTAGATATCCTTAATTTTTTATTTTTTTGAAAATTTTGGTGCCGGATATCAAAGTAAAAAATAATCAAAATCAAAATTAAAAAACTGTCATGTTTTCATTTTTCACGAATCTAAAGATGATTGATCTCGGATTTTTTATTTTCTTATTTATTTCTTGAATATTCTTATAAAAAATAAATAAGAAAATAAAAAATCCGAGATCAATCATCTTTAGATTCGTGAAAAATGAAAACATGACAGTTTTTTAATTTTGATTTTGATTATTTTTTACTTTGATATCCGGTACCAAAATTTTCAAAACAATAAAAAATTAAGGATATCTAACGATCCGACTAATAAATTTAAAATCAAAAAAATATCATCTTTAGATTTTTCAAAGACGAAAAGGTGACTTTTATTTTTTTTTAATAATAATCATTTTACTCGCAGATATACGTCCCAGAATGACCTAAGCCAAAATTTAAAAAACTAACTGAAATCATCTTTTTTGGATCTAAAAATAAACTAAATTTGAAAATTTCATATTTATGAAACGATAGGAAACACGGTGAGAGTTTCCCAAAATTTAATTTTTAACGTAAAAAATTTTTTATTAGCAAAAAAAAAAAATTGTTTATTATCATCTGTAGGTAAGTCAACGACAAACCATTTATAATATGGTAAACTCGAAAAACTTAATTTCGCTTGTAGATATCCCTATCTGAAATTTTATTTTGCCTGCTGTCCGCTAACTTCAGGGTCATAAAAAATTAACATGTCGTTCATATAGTTTTTGCTATATATTTTGTCATCATCTATTTCAGCTCCTTTTGAAGTGAAAACTTCTTTAGGCGCGTTGAGCGTTTTGGTAGAGGGTAAAATCCTCGGTTCGCGTCACTGACATGCTAATGATAATAGTATATCTATAGCTATGTTTTGCATATAGTTTTAATTACTCTCAACTTAATAGTTCCGTTTTCACTTCTATCGGCAGTCCCACGACTGCTACTGTTTTTTTTAAGTAGACTATCTGTCACCTCAGATTTATGACCATATTCATGTAAATTTAAGCGAAATCGGTTCAGTGGTTTAGCCGTAAAATCGTAACAGACAGAAACATAGAATTTTGCATTTAGTTTCAAATGCAATATATATATATATATATATATATATATATATATATATATATATATATATATATATATATATAAGGCCCCCTTGACCTGTGAATATAGTAAAGCATCATTGTTATACATGAAAAAGCGAAGACTGCATATAGCTATAATTTAAGCAATAGATAGTAAATTATGGATTGTACTGCGACTAATTTATAGTTGACAATAATAATTAATTTGTGCAAACAAATTAATTATTATTGTCAAAGTATATCAACTTAATGGGAGTAAATGCATTTACAGAACATGAATTAATATTTTCTGTTATTTTTCAAAAAATAGTTTCCATATCACAAGCGAAAAGAGACATTTACTGTTCTACATAATTAACCGAAATAGTTTGATGCTGAAGTGGGAGTGAATCCGATCCCACTTCTGATGTAGGAAGTGGGTCAGATACGATAAATAAAATGCGGATGTAGTGACATAACAGCTCTTTATCTGCTCACACCACCAGCCATTTTCGTATTTTTTTTTAAAACACACGGACCGTTACGCGCACGCGTTTCGAGTCCGTTCCGATGGACCGTGGTCACAAAAATGGTTTATGAGTTGTTTGGATTGAATCCGATACTGTAAAGCGTATATTTTTTAAGAGATCTTGAGCACTGCAATACACTGGTGTTAGAATTGTTTAATTTAAATGGCTTAAGTTACAAAATAATTCAGGTGTAACACGACACTTTGAGAAAAATATGACTACTTGTTAGTCGATGATTTTTAATTCAAAAAGTAAATCGATGACCTATGCTTTTTATATTTTTTTTATATAATTGGTAAACATATACATATGGAAAAAAATAAACAACATATATTATAGTACAAAAATATTTATTTACATAAATATTAATATCTTTTTTTTTCATAATTAATACGTAATTTTTTTCGTAATTCCTAAATAATTTATTTCTTTTTCAATTTTACGGTTATGTTAATTTTTTTTTAAATATTGTTTAGGATATTTCACATTCACATCATATGATTTTATTGAGATCATAGATATCAACACTAAAATTTACGAAAATAAATAAAAATAGGTACCGTCATACCCAAAGCGCTGATATCATTAAGTTGGTCATTAACGAAATATATGATTTATTAATTGATATTTACGGTTTTTTGACAAAATTATTATCTAAACTGTTAGATCTTGAACTAATCTTGATTATAAATAAAGTTTACTTGTTGATTAATACGCCAAAACACTTTTAAATTAACCTGTATCATAAAGTGCAACCAACACATAACACACAGCACAAATCAAAATGGCAAACTAAGTTCTTTTATTTTTCCCCAAGAGCGTATTTGAAAAAAGAATGCCAATTGGATGTTATTCTATATAATGTTTCTTTCGAAAACGATAAAATACCATAGAGTATTGTATTAAAACTGGTAAATAGTGAAAAAGTTGTTTTTTTTGTATGAAGTTAGCGTTGGTCCCTATAGAGACCGTAGTGTATTAACGGCATTTTCTCAGAGGCCTCATTAGTTACCAAAGTGATGTGAGCGGTTAAATTTTGATCAACAATCTATTATTAATTACTAGTTCTCGTTAACGATTCCAATCATAATTATTCCTTATTACAAATAAGTCATAATTTAAGCAATATATAGTAAATTATAAATTGTACTGCAACTAATTTATAGTTGACAATAATAATTAATTTGTTTGCACAAATTAATTATCCAAGGGTCAAGGATAAGCTACTAGCAAGATACAACAAGTGTACCGAGCCACGCTAGAGCCAAGACTGCCCGAACGGCGGGCGCTCAGAGCCTTTTATACAGGTAGCAAAACAATTTGAGTAGTAGGGATATCGAACGATGCGCTCGCCGCATGACGCGGACGCCGTCACGGCCATACTGACATGTACACGTCCTCGTGTGCGCATCTTTATACATCTGAGGACAAGGAACGCCTCGTTCATCCTGACGAATCTAAGAACACTTTAAGCACAATTGGAGGGATGCCATGCGGCCTAATCGCCTTATGGACGTCCAGCTTCGTTACTATTAGATCATTATTTTACTGTAGAAAAATAAAATTGTAAAAAATAGCTAACGATTTTAAATTATATTAACTATGTCATTCTACCAGGCATTTCGCTAAAGTCAACTATTGGCTATACGAAGAAGAAAGTTTTAAGCTGAAATAACTGGTGCATACTTCTTAACATACATAAAATAATATGTGGCCGTTTCAAGCACTGAGTGGCTTTAAAGAAATCCTCTTGTATTAAAATACAAACTTCATTGAGAATGTAGGAGCTAAAGCTTTACCCTCTCAATGAAACTTGGGGAAGGTCGTCGAATATTTTTTAGTACTCGACGAAACAACATGAACGAAAATGAAACGTTGTAATAAAGGAAGCGTAGGTTATTTGTATCAAAATCAATGTTAAAATGCAGCAACGTATTCAACCGGTACATATATAGCAAACTCTAAGGAATCATCTATTGATATATAAAAGTATACTAAAGATCCTGGCCTAAAAGATAGTAGAATAGTGCAAGTATTTATTCTTACTGGTAATAATTATTAATACAAAACAATACAAGAGGATTTCTTTAAAGCCACTCAGTCCTTGAAACGGCCACATATTATTTTATGCATGTTAAGAAGTACGCACCAGTTATTTCAGCTAAAAAGCTTTCTTCTTCTAAAATACAGTTCCGGGTTTGATTTGAAAATTTTCCGTTTTCTATAAAGGTTGTCAATGAATGCTATAGACGCTCATCTCGCTTAACAAGTCATTAACGAAACCAATCATCGTGCATAATGAAACGTAGATTCGGCTTTGACTTATTTTCTCCTAGACCGATTGAAAACCAACCACACTAACCTTGCTAAACTACACAAGTCATCATAGTATGTAATCAATTATCATGTCTTACGAAATCTAGGTACGAAATCTAGTTACGGGTTTGATTTGGAGCTTTCGTTCTCCTAGACAGAAACCAATCTTCTCTCACAGTTATTGACAACCCTTGTCGGTTAGCAGTTTTTTTTATTCCTTAGTTAGCAAACAAGCAGATGACTCTTCTTATAAAAGGTGAAATTATCTCTTAGAGATATCAAAAATAGAGCGTTACTCTCCATGAGGCGAGATGGAAATGGTACTTAAAATAAGCGTACCGTCGTATTTTACCCTCCTTGCCGGAACATATGTCAAGCCTTGATACTACTGCAAAAGGAAACTGGTAATGGGGAGATACCAAATACCCGGGCGAGACGTTGTGGAACTCTTAGATGATCATAACACGTATAGCCAACAGTTGACTTTAGTGAAATGCCTGGTAGAATGGCATAGTTAACATAATTTAAAATCGTTAGCTATTTTTTACAATTTTATTTTTCTACAGTAAAATAATGAACTAATAGTAATAAAGCTGGACGTCCATAAGGCGAGTGGGCCGCATGGCATCCCTCTAATTGTGCTTAAAGTGTGTGCTCTACAGTTGGTGCCAGTATTAACACGCCTATTCTAGCTTTCTTACTCACTAGGCGTGGTACTGAATTCATAAAAGACAGTTTTGGTGCAACCCATCCCGAAAAAAGGAGATCGCTAACTAACTATAGCCCTAATAAACCTATAGCCCTAACCTCCATGTTCTTCAAAATTATGGAGACAATCACCAACTCTCAGTTCCTCGAGTATTTGGAAGTGTACCAGCTGATGATGATAGCGACCGTCAGTACAGTTTTCTTCGTGGCCGCTCAGCTGAAGATCTTTTAGTATACCTAAGACATCGGTGGGCGGAAGCAGTTGAGTCCAAGGGGCAGACGTTGACAGTTGGTCTGGACACAGCGAAGGCCTTTGATCGAGTATGGTACAAAGCGCTTCTTGCAAAGCTGCCTTCCCATGGGTTTCCCGAGAAATTATGCAAGGTGTTCCCCAAAACTGCATAATATCACGGACATTGTTCCTTCTGCATATCAATGACATAATGCGAATTCGCAACATACATTGCCATGCACATGACAGTATTGGTAGTATTACATACTCCGGCCATAGCGATATTTCTCGGGAACATGTCGAAGAGTGCTGAAACAATCTTGTCTGAAGTCGAGAATCGACTTACCGATGTCTCGGTATGGGGTCGTCAAAACCTCGTCACTTTTAACCCCAAAAAGGCACAGCTTTGCGTGTTTACCGCTAAAAAGACACCCTTTATCGTATCACCTCGATTTTAGGATACTCTCCTGAGAGTCTCAGCTAGTGCCAGAACTCTGGGAGTCGACATACCGAATAACTTTCAGTTTCGCGGTCATTTCGAAGGTAAACCTAAACTAGCTTCCAAAAAGCTTAGTGTCCTTAGCAGAGCGAGACAGTACTTCGTGCCGGCCTATCGCCTTCAAATTTATAAGGAATAAATTAGGCTTTACATAGAGTACTATTCTCATCTCTTAAAAGGCCTTATAAGGCCGGCAACTCAACTGAAAGATCTCTGGTAATGTGGATGTCCATTGCCGGTGGTGATCACTTACCATCAGGTGCACCTCCTGCTCATTTGCCACCGCTTCTACAAAAAATGAAGCCGGATAAATAATTTAGCCCCCGATTTACCTACCTATTTCTTTCCACCCGCACAACCATTTATTTGTTATAGGCCACATTTTTGCAACATTAACAACTAGTACTTATGTTTTGGGGAAACAAATACCAAATGATTTACGAGATTATTTAAAGCGCTTTGGATAAAGACACCGCCACTAGACTCAAAGATATTTCACTTAGATTTAAATACCCATCAACATTTTTTCTCGGCCAAGTAGTTAAACCTATTTCGTAATAATCTGGGCCAAACAAGCTAATCACTGGAACACGTGGCCACAAAAAGTTGTGATTTATGACAATAAAATATTTATATTAAAAATAGGTGATGGCAGTAAAAGTTATGAAAAATAAATGTTTATGCTTAAATATAACATCAAGGTCACGAGTCACGATCAGTAATATTATTAATATAAAAAAACCGTGACAAAAGTACACGTGGACACGACTTAACTTGATATTGTTATACAGTATGTAAAAAAACCCTGTCAGCAGGCAAAAAATATATATATATATATATATATATCGCGAGGTTCCCGCAACGCCCTTGTACTATCCGCCTGCGCTGGTCCATGGAAGTATATATATATATATATATATATATATATATATATATATATATATATATATATATATATATATATATATATATATATATATATATATATATATATATATATTTATATATATAAGGTAAACAGTGTGGGCGCCAAAACGCATTCTTGCTTCATCCCACAGAAGACGGGGAAAATCAGACTTTTCTTCATCAACTACGACACATCACACCATATCTTCATGTATCAGTCTATTTTTCTAAGCACCATCCAGCTTGTCAAGGCACGCTATCAAACACCTTCAAGGTCGACAAAGCACAGGTACATATTAAGACCTTGTTCCTTGCTCTTTTTTTGTATCTGATGCAAAGAGAAAATCGCCTCGCAAGTACCATGATCAGGTCAAAAGACAAACTGGGTTTCAGGTAATAACTTTTCGGAAAGTTCCATAAGACGGTTAAGCAGCACACGAGCAAAGACCTTCCAAGGGGCCGATAGAAGCAAAATACCACGGTAGGAATCGCAATCGGAACGGTCACCCTTGTTTTCATATAGTGCCTTGATTCAAGACACCTTGAATACATTCGGAATTTGCCCTTTATTACACGTAAGATCAAATAGTTTCCATATTACCAATTACAACTTCTCACCGCCGTAATTGAATAGCTCTCCTGGGATGCAGTCTATACCCACCGTATGACCATTTTGCTGTTTTTTAAGGCAAGAGCGACTTCACTACGTGAAACTGGCTGGTCTAGCTCTGCATATATAGAAAGTTGTGGGATCGCTTGAACGCGTTCTAGATCGGCCAACCAGTCCACGTTCAGCAGTGTGATGAAGATTTCCGCCCATCGTTTAAGTACTTCTTCTTTGCTTTTGAGGAGGCCATCACCTCTTTCCGGCTTAAGAGGCACTTTTGCAGTTGAAGTTGTACCAAACAATTATCTAACTTCAATATAGAACTCTCCGAGCTGGTTTATATTAGCCAGCCACTGTTTTTTGTTTTTTATGTTAGTCTTCGAAGCTTCAAGTCATTTTTCTTATCTTCACATCCATGCCACGTTGGCGTTAAGCACCACGTTGGCGAAAAAGCGATTGGTGTTTGTCAAGGATCTCGGCTAAGACTCTATCGTTCTCATCAAACCAGTCCTCGATCTTTTGGACTGTTTTGCCTTAGGTAACTGTAGCCGTATTCAGTATGTGAGATGACAGAGCTCACTGATCAGCCTCGACATCACCATCTTCTTTGTTCGCAGGTAACGCTAATGCCTTTTCCAACGTTTCCGCATATATCTCCCTTATCTCATGATCCATAAGCCTCTTCACGTTTATTTACGCAGGTTTTTAAGCTTGAGATCTTCGAGGATATCGGAGGCGGAGGTTCAGTTTGGTGACAACAAACCTATATGTTCGGTTCAGCAATATGCACCATGCATGACACGTGTGATTTGGACTTAGGAAACATCTCTTTTCCGTACGATGACGTAGTCTATCTGATGTCAATGCTTAGATCTAGGGGGCAACCACGTACTTTTGTGTTTAGCGGGTAGTCCGAATAATGTATTCATTATTGCAAACAGAATTTGTGCACAAAAACTCAGAAGTAGCTGCCCGTTAGCGTTCCTACTACAGACACCATGTCTGCCCAGAATTTTGGGCCAAGTATCGTAGTCCTGTCCAACTCTGGCATTAAAATCGCCTAAGAGGAGAATCTGCTCTTTATGTTTTTTATTTAGTCAATTCCTCATAAAACTTGTCATTATCCTCATCGCGCGATTTTCTTTTGTAAATAAACTAGTACCTACTTATTATATAATATATGTAAAATTTTCCTTTTAAATTTTAATTATGAAATCACAACCTTATTACACACAACTTATATGACTCCAAATCAATCTCTGATAAGGAATATCTCTATTACGAACTTCAGACTTTTCTACTTTTTAAATTTAAAACTTAATACTAAAATTAATTGTTCAGTTTCATGTTTACTATTTTGACTGGAGTAAACAAAAAAAATCATCAATATAGAGAGCTATAATGATTTTTAATTTATCATTATTTTTTATGAATATAGATGGCTCTAAGTGACACTTTTTAAAACCTAATTCATATAAATATTGCTCTACTTTTTTTTACTGTCGACAGGGAAGCGCTTGACCACGATCTCGCCTGATGGTAAGCTAAGGTGCGGCTTAAGATGGAATACGCTTCCCTGAAGGGTACCTGTTCACTCTTCTCTTGAAGATCCCCAGGTTGTACCTGTCGGGGAACACAGACACAGGTAGCATATTCCAGTCCCTTGCAGTTTGGATCAAGAATGTCGAATCGAACCGCTTTGTTCGAGTACGTGGAACGTTCAACATATGGCGATGCCTACTTTCTGATGCGCCTCGACGATCGATAGAAAAAGGGGATGTCGGAATTAAGTCGTGCAATTCCACAGCGCACTCTCCAAAATGTATTCGATAAAAGACCGATAAACTTGCCACTCTGCAGCGATGAACGATGCTCTGGAGTTTCTTGCCTACCATATCATCGTCGTTTATGAGCCTTTTGGCACGCCTCTCTATCGCCTCAAGCATCTCCAGCTGGTGTTTGGCGGATCCACTCTGCTCTTTTATACCAAGATCTAGAGGATTGCTTCAGCCCATAAATTGTTTTTTTTTTTTTTAATTTATCACTAACTTTTTCATTATTAACACTATCACAAGTAATGTCTAGTTGAAGCATATAAATATCCTCTCTGAAAAAGCCATTTAAAAAATTGTTTTCACATCTAAGTTAAAAAAAAGTAAATTTTGTAAGGAGAACGATAAAGACACTCCAGTTCAAAAAATCTGTAAACTAGTTGACTCTGCAGGCCATCCTTGAAAATTCCCGCTCAATTGATATATTTTAAGCTCAAGGTAACAAAAACTATATCTTAGCATAGCTTTTTACAGATTACAAAAACTCAATTACGTTATAAATGACAGTAATTTTATTTTTTTAAACTGTTTTTTGTGAAAACTATGATTATTTTGATCTTTCGAATGGCATACAACGCAGCTTTTGAGCTCTAAAATGTTCTCTTAGCTAGATAATCTGTGCAACACAGACATATTTATTGTAAATATTGAATGTAACTAGTTTAAGTAAGGCAGGATAAATTGTATATTTCGTTTAGTTTGTAAGTTTTTATAACAAATGATGTTCGTTTTCGTCTTTTATTTGCCCTAAGAACTACAAGTTGTATAGAAATAAGACTTTACATGGTTATAATCATTGCCTAAAGGCATATTACGAACAAACAGAGTTCCACGCAGTCGACGGAATTACGAGTCGACTCTTGCTAGATGGTATTTATATGCGGGAACTCAGTCTTACGAAAACCCCGAAAAGTGCAAAATTCTTTTGTGAAAATGAATGTTATTCGATTGTAAATAGTATGTACGGTGTAAGTATAAGCCTTAGGCATATGTTTAGGCACTTTTCGGGGATATAAAGACAAATAACAGGATAGTACGACCTGAAAAGGCATACAACTCTATTATTGTAAGAGTTTCCGAGGTCCTGTATGAACGTATAATGTATATAACACTCTTTTTTGTTATTATATATGTTTATATGTGTTAAATCTTTGTACATAGATAAGAAATAACACTTTGTAATTAGTTTTCGGTAGGTCTTAGGGCATTATGTACTTTGTTTTGCATATATTTGTAAAAAGATAGTACCGTTGCACTCGCTAGAGGACTACAATAGCTAATTAGAGGTAGGAGAAGCTACCTAACACAAAATTATTGTGAGTAGATTACGAGAAGTGCGATTTAACAAATCCCAGACATTGTGGCGCCAACGCATTGCGCCAGCCGTCTTTGTCGGCTTAAGTCGCTCGTCTGGCCGCGGGCTATAAATGTCGGAAAGCGCGGCTATACAATCACTTCCGTTCCGATCTAGTTACAGTTTCGTTACATCATAAGAAATAAGTTTTCCCAGACAAGTTCTTGGGCTTTAGTATACATATAGGGTACCATTTTAGAGTAGGGCAGTGATAGGGAAAGTAGTGGCTCTCTCTCTCATAGAACAGGAATATTTGCAACGGTGCTAGCTTTATTGCTAATTTTGTTTCGTTACAATAAAGGACCCTTGTAAACGGAATAGTTGTGGTCTCGATTTATTCTTCTCGGCACCCGGCTCACGCCAAAAAGTACTACGGCTGGTGGGGCGTCGAAGAAGAAGAAGAACAGATCTGCAGTCCGCTGGCTCCCCCGGCTGTAGTGCACATAATCTATAGGCTTAAAAATGTGAAAAATAAACATTTCTTTTTAAATTTTCATAATTGTGAAATCCCAAATGAATCAATCGATTTTGCACCATATTACGGTATTGGTACGGTACGGTATAGAGAAAAGCTGATTAGACTTTTAAGCCAATCGTTATATTAGCCTGAATGTTATTTCCAAAATATTAAGTTTTCTGTAAAAAACAAAATTTTGAAAACTTGATTCGGTTTTGATTTTTGAAACTGCATTCGACGTAAATTTTTAACTAAAATGTTACAGAAGTTTGGAAAATTATTGATTAAAAATCTCAAAGGTATAAACAAACACTGTTTTCAAAATATTTCGTCAACGATATTTCCCGAACGGATAAACCGATTTATTTAAATTTATGCATTAGAATGTAATATATGTATTTTTAAGGAAATGAGCTGATTAGATGTTGTAGATACTCAAGCAGTATATTAAAAAATAATGTGTTACCAACATTTTTTTATATTTTTCAAATTTCTTCAAAATCTCCTAGACCGAATTAGTTCAAATTTTCTAAGTTGAGCGGAATCCAGTTGAATGTCATCAGCCACATTTCGATCGGTCAAACATACCTACATACAGACGTACTGGCGTCATCGTGAAAATAGTCGGAAAAGGTTCCTAGGACCTCAAAACGTGGTGATCTTATGAAAACTTGATTTACGAAAAACGGGATGAAATTAGTAACTTTCTTATCTACATAAGTAGCGGGAAGTAAAAAAATCACTCGGTTTTTCGAATGACAAGACGAATGGTGATGTGCATAGCTTGTGATTGGTGATTGTGCAATGTATACAGTAAAAAGGATTGAAACATTAACGTTAGCTTACACAAAACACAAAGTTTACACCACCATAGTGATGAGTAATGGAAAAATTTCGGATGGAAAAGAAAAGAAAAAAAATACTTTTCCGATATTTTTCCATTTCTTTTTCAATATTTTTCCACTAAACTTGAATTGTAAATAAAATAATTACGACATTGAATATTTATTGCTACTGTTTTATTTAAGTACCTATATGAAAGCATTATTCTTACAATGGTAAAAAAATAACAGTTCGCTCTATGTAAACACTCAATTTTGATCAGACTGAACTGAACCGGAGGACACAAAACTGTCACTTCATTTACACTGATGTGTTTAAATTTAAATCCATCTACAGGTTTTAAAATATGGCGATAAAGTAAGTTTCTCATACATGGAGCTACATAAAGTAATTCTTCCGATAGTAAAGATTTCTCATGTTTCTGTGTACAATCAAGGCAATCATAGTTGTAAATCTTATCAGAATCAGTTTTGCTCTCTTTTGTAGCTGACTGCGATTTGACCGGACTTGGTTGATCTTTTTCTTCGATTTCGTAGATCGGCAAGATATTTGTGCATTCTTCATTAGTTCTGCTTTTTTCCATTTTCCCTCCCACACCTGAAGACAAGGTGCTCTGTGACAGCTCAAATTTTCTGCTTCGAAACAGTCTTGTGAAAATTTCCTTTTTTTGCTAAAATAACAGTCATATTCACATATAAAAAAATTTTTCATAGTTTTCAACACGGCTAGTTATAATGAAAGAAAAAAATATAACATTTTACTTATTATACTTACATAGATTCATATTGATGAGTTCAATTTCGAACGGAACAAATATTATTGTATATTCTATTATATTTAGTATCACAAACAGGATTAAACAAGTGAATCAGGTCACGGGGTTTCCATGTTATAAAATAATTTATGACATAATATTATGTCTATGGGGAATCCTCTTGAATAGATTAATTTTGCAGTATCGATAATCGGCAACATTAAATATATAACCGTGTTCCGTTTTTAACACAGACACGCATCCACATCTTTAAACCAATCTAATACTTCGACCAAAGTTTTACTTTGGTCGAAGATCTAATACATAAAAATATCAAATACATAAGTGATTAAATTTAAGATGAATGTTAAAATGATAAATAAAGTTTATTATTTAGTACAATGTAGATATTCTAGTGTTGCCAAATAGTGGATTATATGTTTAAATAATTAAAAATATTGATTAATTACCGTAATTATCTATTCCTAAATTGTGAAGATATTATTGAACATATTTTCTATGACCTCACTGCGTCCCCACTATAAGGGTAAGGTCGTTATTTTATCACGCTGAATAAGAACGATACTTAACCGCTAATTTTAGATTTTTATTTAAATATTCGAACAATAGAATAATAAATCAATACGTCTTCTATTATTTGGCAACACTAAAACATTTTGTACTAGTTTACTACAAATGTCTCGGGTATTTCCCGCAAGACCTTTTGAATACTAGCTACGTAATTTTTACTCAGTTAGCGTGTAACTTCTCTACAGTGAATACTTGCGTTTCATGCAAATGGTGTTTTTTCCTTATCAATTTTATTAAAACAGTATAACTTTCGATTGAATATAATTATGATGGGTCGTAATAAAGATATAAACGTGTGGAATAGTGTATCATGCATGTATTGTATGAAAATATTTCGATACGCTAACGTAACCCGTATGCGGTCACATATTGCAGATTTTGATAAAAGGCACGAGATGTGAAAACTATGTTCGATCCGAAAGAAACCGATTCTACGGATAGTTTGCCTTCTACTTCATTCTGTCTGTCAGTTCCAGCAGCTTGTATGGTAAATGAAAAAAAACATAAATAAATTAATAGCTTTCTTTAACTACTGCAGTATCCGGAATCCCTATTTCTTGGGTAGAACGTCTATTATGGAAGAAAGTTTTTGCTGCTTTGGCACCATCATATCATTTACCTACTAGAAAGATGAGAAAAACGAAAAAATGTCAAGATAATATGATGAAAACACACTAATTGAAGACATATTATATATAGATGCAGCACAAAATACAGAAAATGATCTACCGTTTGAAAGTGATGATTCAGATTAATTATCTAACATTCCTACATTACATATCTACATTCCAGTTGAAAATTATGTATATGTTATGTAAATCTATGGTAAAAGAGTTTATAAAAAAAAGTTTGGCAGTTATTTTGAATCATACGCATCAAACGTGTACGTATAATCAAACGTGTTTATGATAAATAATATCAGAACAATATTTTAAATGTTATAGTAATAAATATTTTACAGTACACAATATTTTTCCAATTTTTTATTTTTCTGAAAAATAAAAGGAAAAATTTCCAAGGTTTGAAATTTTTCCGAAAATTACCCATCACTACACCACCACTAAACTTAAACTCCCGTTACCAGAAATCAAACAATCATAGTCACGAGGCCATAAAAACTACTTGCAACATATCATTTTTTATTATAAAAACTAATTAAATATAAAAACAAGGCCGCGATTTACGATCAGTATTGTTTTTTATATTATTTGGATATCGTGATCCACGTGCATACGAATTACTTATAACTGCTATATAAGCAACAATTTTATATTTTTTTATTGAATAATTAATTTTCACATTTCTCTTGATGGTCAAGGAATTTGAGGCTTGAGTGATAATGAAGATCATTTTGGCAAATATTTTTCTTTTAATGACCATCTTGATGATTGCGAAATGTAATGGAGCAAATTTAGGAGCTGGTGGTAAGCAGTATGGTTTTTTAACTTCACGCTTTATTAGTAGTAAAAAGAAGTAACTGATTTTGCCCTGATTCAGGAGATTTTGACAAATTAGAAAAAATATCTAAAAAGGAATGCAGAGAAACAACATTTTTCAAAACAACTCCCAGATTAATTTAGCGATTGCGTACAAAATCTAATTATCTTTTTTTTTAAACTGTGTCTGCAGTAAAAATGACGTAAATTGCAACAAAATCGGTTTATCTATTCGTGTTGAAAAAAGTGTCTTTTCAACTTCGTAATATTTTATTGCTTGAAAAACTGTGTCAAATATCGTTTCAAAAATTAAATTTTCAGAAGTTACTATCTTTCAATATATCAGTAATATAATAATCTTATTTACAACAAAGTTACTTTATATTTTTAAAATAACTGTGTCAAACTAAAACTCTGTCAAATAGCGGGAATCGACTCGACTCGTTCGGGATCTATCAATAATGTTTTTTTTAAGTATTTTGGAGCTAAGGTAACTTTGTAGAGGTTAAAAATTACGGCAAATGCAAGTATGAGTACATATATTTTTTAATACATTCAATACTGCAAATGGTATCAAAATCGGTTTATCCGTTTGGGAATTATATGTAGTTAATAAGAAATCTCGAAAAAGATTTTTTTAAATAACTTTGAGATTTCCCAGCCATTCATTTTTGGAAATTTTATAATATTTAAGTTCTTAAAATTTATGTCAAATGCTGCTTTGAAAATCAAAATCAAATCAAGTTTTCAAAACCAACAACTTTTCAAATATAATTTTTTAACAAAATAGATTTTACACTTTCAATCGTCGGCACTTGGTGAAATTCCATTGTTATAAGTCCAAACTAGGTTATAATCACTTGCACTTAAATTTCACTACAAATATAGACATATAATTTTAGATTAATCGATCGGTTTCGCTTTTTAAAGCATCTTCAGGACGTAATATTCTTTACTGACAGTTTAACTTTAGATAAGACATAAACAAAGCATTTTTAAAAAAGTTGTGGGTAAACTTAAATATAAATATACTCTGTATTGCTAGCTTAAGGGATTCTTCCTTAAATTTTAGGTAATTTCAATATATAATCTTATTCTAATTTATAATATTAATTGTAATTACTTACAAAATAATGTCAAAAATGTTAATATTAAATAAAGTCAACTAAATTAAAAATGATTATATGTAATTAATGTCAAAATGTAAAATAAAGATGTCAAAATTAATATTAAATTACGGTTAAATAGTTAATGTCAATAAATGATTAAAATAATAATTAATAACATAATTAATCAGAATTAATTAAAATAATAATTAATAAAATAGCATGTTCAAAAATCAATTCACTTATATATGCACGACTATTGTTCTTACTCATTTAAAATTTGTGCATTAATCACAATTTGTGCATCACTCAATAAGAAGTGATGCCTGGTCATAGATTAAAATCAGTGAGTGAACAACAATCATCCCTTGTCTTAATGACAATGACCCATCAAAAAAAGTAAATGGAGTCACCCTTATACTTTCATTTTTTTCATTCTAATAAAAAATTATCCAATGAAAAAATATACGCGCGAATTGAGAATCTCCTCCGTGTTTTCGACGGTTGGAAATTATGTTGTTTACAAAAAACTTACGTCATATTTGTAAAATAACTTGCAAACTAATGTACCGCAAAGTTTTAAAATCTAATCGACTTTTTTCCTTCAAAAACTACATCAAATACCACAAATAATATCAAAATCGGTTGATTAGTTTAAGATTCATCATTAATGAAATAACGTGTTTTAATATTACCTTGATATTTTTCAACTTTATTTTATATTATAGCAAACAAATAGATAGCTCTCCTGGTGGAAAGACAATACATCGCCTATTGACACCAACGATGTTAATGGTGCATTGCTATCCGTGTGGTAGGATGGTAATACCACATGCATATTTTTACCGGCGACCTTGCCCTCCAAATCGGAATATGACAAGAATTGACACTGTTGCGGCAGGAATAGTTAAGGCAGTGTTACAAAACACTCAGACTAGATGTTGCAGAACTCTATTATCAGACCCAGTAGTCACACTAGTGTACGAATCAATCATGCCAACATACTAGTACAAAAAATAGTTCTAATAACATTAAATAAATGTGACGTTTTCTATCAAATAAAGTTTATCTCAATTGAATAGATTTAACATTTACTGCTAATTTGTAAATTATTCTAGGCCCTTGATGGTGTATCAATTACCATAATAGATATAATGCACAGTTGAAATAAAACTAAAGAGGAAGATTAACTCAAAAAAATCATATATTAAATTGACAACTAGCCAAATAAACAAGAAAATTTCTATAAAAGCTACAAACAAAGAAATATAATATACTAGCTGCAGCGTGCAGCCGGCTCCATTACACACAGTTTTTGGCGCATCCCACGGGATCACCTCATTTTTCCGGGATAAAAAGTAGCCTTTGTGCTATTCCAGGTCATCAGCTACCTGTGTGCCAAATTTCATTTAAATCCGTTCAGTAGTTTTTGCGTGATTGAGTAACAAACATCCATCCAAACATCCAAACTTTTGCATTTATAATATTATATAATATATCATATAATAATATATAATAATATTATAATATAATATAGAAATTAATATAGATTAATAACGGATATAGCCACCAATAGCGTCAATGACACATTGCAATCTATTTCTCACGGTACCTACGAGATGAAAGCATAGATCTGACCCTCTTGTATTTTCCTAAATAGTTCGGCAGTGGTTTCATTTTCGTTTTTCCATCGCTGAACCATTAAACCCCATAGATTTTCTTTGGGGTTTATATATGCAGATTATGCCGGCCAGGGAATCACCACTATATCACCATCCCGGATGAACCACTCATTTATAATACGAGCGACGTATGTGCGTTGGCTTAGCCGTCTCAAGGTGGTTATGGACGGCGTTTAGGTTTGAATGAAGCCCCCTAATGTTCCACGATAAGCGTGGTAGGGGCTGGCTTGAGTCTCTTGGTTTGTTTGACCCGTGCAGTGTGGTTAATGAGCGCCATTTCCCCCCTACCCCCCCCCTCATAGTACGCAGGGCAGCTTGAGCATCCATGATTTGGCTGTTCAGACAATCTATAGCATGGATGCCCAGAGTGGGATTCTTCACCGCTGGTGCAAGTGGTACCTCCCTGGGGTAAAATACCTTTTAATTGCGCTTTCATGTATGCGTGGGAAAGGGGATTAGGCCTCTAGCACTCTCACAAACCGGACGAAATGCAAAAGCTACGCTGTTACTTCACGTCGGTGTTAAGTGAGAGAGTGGTATCTCCCCAGGCGTGCCGGCCTATTCCTCTACAAACACAGCACGGCACTACAAGTAATCGACTGACTGCACAGGTGGAATAATTTTCTGCAGCAAAAATCATCCCTCCGGTGGGCGATGAGGTCGTCATATCCTTACACCGGCTAAATTTACTAAATATCTTTGCTCTAAACTGCTTATCAATATGATCTTCTATAAACGGGAGGAGAAATTCATGTTTAACTATTTTTTCATTAATTAAAACTGACTACGCAATCGACGGGGCTTGGCTTCGATTCCCAACGGAGACAAGCATTTGTGTGACAAGCATAAATGTTTGTATTTCTGGATCTGGGTATTTATTGAATATATTCTAGTATTTGTATATGTAATTCTATGTATTAGTATCGTTAACTAACACCCATAACACAAGTAAATAACTTGCTTACTTTGGAGGTAGATCAGTAAATGTAATTTATCCTGGGAATATTTATTACTATTATGTTTGTTCAATGGAAAATGACGTAGTAAAATGTGTAATGACACTGATCAATGGCATCAATTATAATCGTCAGTTAGGGTTGTGAGATTAGGTAAATTTATAAGTAAACAAACACAAAAAAGTAACAATTTCCTTACGTTTATCATTTTTACTAGATTTACACAATGAGTAAAATGACCACCTTTTAGTTTTTAAAGGCATTACTGGGGCATACTGTGTATGTATGCATTGACATTTCGTCGATACGTCAATCTGCAATCAAATCTTATTTATCGTTTATGTATCAGTTTGATTTTTAAAACAAAGTATTTGTTCACTGAGATTTTGTTACAAAACATCAAGAGGATATTAATTAAAGGAATATTTTATTTATCTACCTTGACGTAATTTATTACAATTAACTGAAAAATTAAATACACAGGTACCTTTGACGTCATCAAAAATCCAGTAACCGTCATGATCTGCAACTTTTGCCCATCTTTCTAACACAAAGTTTAATAACTTTTTGTTAATCGGCCATTGCGTGAAAAACAACCTTTTTGTATTTTTTTACACTAACTGCAAGTTTTAAACTTTTACGTCGAAGTTAAATCAATTACCATATAGTTGCTTTTGGATAATGATTGCTTGAAATTAATCCTGAATTTAGAAATAAAAAACACAATAAACATTTATGTGTACCTATCTAATTATTATCTCAGTTTCATTCAGTGGCTAGCGTACCTCATCAAATATTTGCAATGACTCAGTCGGCAGTCATGTCACGCCGCATGTGTTATACGGTATCGGTTAATCGGTATTCCAAACTATCTACCTAGTAATTTTTATTTTTCTTTGTGTTTTTGATATAATACTGTCGATCAAAGAACATTGATAGTTGTGCTATAAATTTAATTTGTTGTTATGAGTGTTTGTTAATTGTTAACTTGTAAGTACCAGTCAAAAATTTGCCTAGTGTTTACGGATGTTTGGTGAACGAATAGTGTTTTGTGTACGAATTTTGTGAACGAATAGTGAATATTATTACCGTCAAAAAATCGATTTTATGTATAAGTTGATATCATATTTTTCGAATGACACCAGTTGTTGCCATCTCTCTCTTACTATTATACACTCTTAAATTAAATGCCATTTGTGCATTTAATTTAAAAGTGTTATGTAAATGTGAATTAATTAAAGTGTACAATAAAGCGTTAAATAAATAAATAAATAAATGAAAGTTAATACGTGATAATAATATTGTCAAAAAATTAATTGTTTACATACGTGAGGTAATACCACTTCATATTGCTCAGCAGCTTCATCTGCTCAAGTTTTACGTTGCTACGTATAAGTTCACTGATCTAATATTGAAATGGTGTTTTAAGCGTTATACGAATTTTATACTATTAACTTTGTTTGTTTTTTTTTTTTAATTTTTAGTTTAAATAATTATTGAATGATCAGAAATTATTTATATGGTGTATTGAAAGCCATGTACACAATTAAACACAATTGGGTTGTCGGCACTCTGTATATAAAGGGCCACTTTGAAAGGTTCGGCCGAATTTTCAGAGGCTGTTCAGAATCAACAATATTATGTTCGATTTATGTAATAAAATAATATAAATGTTCATAAATTACTACATTGTACGTTGGAGTAAAGTAAGACTCGATACATGCTTACTTAGTGACCAACAATAACAAAATAATTACTAAGTAAATTAAAAAATAAAGTTATTTTCATTTCATTTTAATGTCTGAAAATATTGAATTAATAATTACTTGATTTTTGTCTACAGATCAATGGGCTTCTGGAGCAAGTAAGTTCATATCATCAATTTAGCATATCTTCATCTTATACTGTAATAACTATGTGTAGGCCAATATATTTATTTATTAAATCCCTTATTTTAGTACACATCAGAATAACATACAAAAATACAGTAAATGATATTTTTAGAAATGGTACAAAAAGCGAGCTTACCTATTAACAAGAGATTTCTTACAGCCAACACGGTAAAGTAAAATACTTGACTACAAATAATAAGTCGAAATGTAAGAGATACTAAAAATATTAAAAAAAAAAACATCTATTATTGATCACCTCTGTGGTCTAGTAGTCCAGTGTCGAAATTGATCACATGAGGTCCCTGATTCAATTTCTGGGTAGGGTAATTCAAAAATGTGTTTTTGAATTGCCCGAAAACAGCAGTGGTACCAAAAGGTTCGTCAATTTTCAAATTGATTCATTTAATAAGCTGCGAGCACATACGATCTTTTGAGAATTTGTCACATAATAGACTGTTGCATAGAAAATTATGCTTAACTATTCGAAAACATGGTTAAGGCTTGCTTGCATCAACACTATTTCCTTATTTTATCTTATGTAAATGATTATTATCTAAAGACATTCTTATGTTTTTTTTAATTAAAACCTTTTTATTGATTTGATTTGCCATTAATATTTATGATAAAACTATTGTCATGTTTAATGTCACCGTTGTTATTTCTAGATTTCTAGTATTATTCCATATTTTATTGCAGATATATTTACCATAAATATAATATCCTTTATTTTCGTAACGCCATAATAATGCCGAGACCTTTAAGAATTGAAGAACGAGCAGCAATAATTGCCGTACATGAAGCTGGCTACAACATCAGTGAGATATCACGTCGTCTGAATGTGACCAGGGATAGTGTGAGTTCTAGATAAGGAGACACGGTGAAGAAAGTACAAAGTCTTATTCTCAATGCTGCACAAAATACTGACATGAGAAGGCAATATGAAGCAAACGGCTTTACATCAACTAATCATTACGCCCAATTGTATGGTGTTAGTCAAAGAGTGATAAGAAATGCATTACACTCAATGGGATTATATAATAGGCGACACGCAAAAAAAGTTGCTCTGACGCCCGCTAATAAGCCAGCAACCTTAAGGTTCGCAGAGACTTATTTAAACTTTGATTGGAGCACCACTATATTTACAGACGAAAAAATCTTTATGTCAAGCCAACATGGAAGGCTTCATTTGCGGAGATATAATGGTGCGAGATATACCGCAGATCATGTAGTGCCGAATTTCAATTTTTGGTGGAGATGGATGTCAGCGGATGGAGTGGGCGAGCAAACGCCACACATTATCTATCTGTATTGGAAGATTTTCTTCAAATTTCATTTAAATCCGTTCAGTAGTTTTTGCGTGATTGAGTAACAAACATCCATCCAAACATCTATCCAAACATCCATCCAAACATCCAAACTTTTGCATTTATAATATTATATAATATAATAATATTATAATATAATATAGAAATTAATAAAGATTAATAACGGATATAGCCACCATTAGCGTCAATGACACATTGCAATCTATTTCTCACGGAACCTACGAGATGAAAGCATAGATCTGACCCTCTTGTATTTTCCTAAATAGTTCGGCAGTGGTTTCATTTTCGTTTTTCCATCGCTGAACCATTAAACCCCATAGATTTTCTTTGGGGTTTATATATGCAGATTATGCCGGCCAGGGAATCACCACTATATCACCATCCCGGATGAACCACTCATTTATAATACGAGCGACGTATGTGCGTTGGCTTAGCCGTCTCAAGGTGGTTATGGACGGCGTTTAGGTTTGAATGAAGCCCCCTAATGTTCCACGATAAGCGTGGTAGGGGCTGGCTTGAGTCTCTTGGTTTGTTTGACCCGTGCAGTGTGGTTAATGAGCGCCATTTCCCCCCTCCTCCCCCCCCCCCCCCTCATAGTACGCAGGGCAGCTTGAGCATCCATGATTTGGCTGTTCAGGCAATCTATAGCATGGATGCCCAGAGTGGGATTCTTCACCGCTGGTGCAAGTGGTACCTCCCTGGGGTAAAATACCTTTTAATTGCGCTTTCATGTATGCGTGGGAAAGGGGATTAGGCCTCTAGCACTCTCACAAACCGGACGAAATGCAAAAGCTACGCTGTTACTTCACGTCGGTGTTAAGTGAGAGTGTGGTATCTCCCCAGGCGTGCCGGCCTATTCCTCTGCAAACACAGCACGGCACTACAAGTAATCGACTGACTGCACAGGTGGAATAATTTTCTGCAACTGCAAAAATCATCCCTCCGGTGGGCGATGGGGTCGTCATATCCTTACACCGGCTAAATTTACTAAATATCTTTGCTCTAAACTGCTTATCAATATGATCTTCTATAAACGGGAGGAGAAATTCATCTTTAACTATTTTTTCATTAATTAAAACTGACTACGCAATCGACGGGGCTCGGGTTCGATTCCCAACGGGGACAAGCATTTGTGTGACAAGCATAAATGTTTGTATTTCTGGATCTGGGTATTTATTGAATATATTCTAGTATTTGTATATGTAATTCTATGTATTAGTATCGTTGACTAACACCCATAACACAAGTAAATAACTTGCTTACTTTGGAGGTAGATCAGTAAATGTAATTTATCCTGGGAATATTTATTACTATTATGTTTGTTCAATGGAAAATGACGTAGTAAAATGTGTAATGACACTGATCAATGGCATCAATTATAATCGTCAGTTAGGGTTGTGAGATTAGGTAAATTTATAAGTAAACAAACACAAAAAAGTAACAATTTCCTTACGTTTATCATTTTTACTAGATTTACACAATGAGTAAAATGACCACCTTTTAGTTTTTAAAGGCATTACTGGGGCATACTGTGTATGTATGCATTGACATTTCGTCGATACGTCAATCTGCAATCAAATCTTATTTATCGTTTATGTAGCAGTTTGATTTTTAAAACAAAGTATTTGTTCACTGAGATTTTGTTACAAAACATCAAGAGGATATTAATTAAAGGAATATTTTATTTATCTACCTTGACGTAATTTATTACAATTAACTGAAAAATTAAATACACAGGTACCTTTGACGTCATCAAAAATCCAGTAACCGTCATGATCTGCAACCTTTGCCCATCTTTCTAACACAACGTTTAATAACTTTTTGTTAATCGGCCATTGCGTGAAAAACAACCTTTTTGTATTTTTTTACACTAACTGCAAGTTTTAAACTTTTACGTCGAAGTTAAATCAATTACCATATAGTTGCTTTTGGATAATGATTGCTTGAAATTAATCCTGAATTTAGAAATAAAAAACACAATAAACATTTATGTGTACCTATCTAATTATTATCTCAGTTTCATTCAGTGGCTAGTGTACCTCATCAAATATTTGCAATGACTCAGTCGGCAGTCATGTCACGCCGCATGTGTTATACGGTATCGGTTAATCGGTATTCCAAACTATCTACCTAGTAATTTTTATTTTTCTTTGTGTTTTTGATATAATACTGTCGATCAAAGAACATTGATAGTTGTGCTATAAATTTAATTTGTTGTTATGAGTGTTTGTTAATTGTTAACTTGTAAGTACCAGTCAAAAATTTGCCTAGTGTTTACGGATGTTTGGTGAACGAATAGTGTTTTGTGTACGAATTTTGTGAACGAATAGTGAATATTATTACCGTCAAAAAAACGATTTTATGTATAAGTTGATATCATATTTTTCGAATGACACCAGTTGTTGCCATCTCTCTCTTACTATTATACACTCTTAAATTAAATGCCATTTGTGCATTTAATTTAAAAGTGTTATGTAAATGTGAATTAATTAAAGTGTACAATAAAGCGTTAAATAAATAAATAAATAAATGAAAGTTAATACGTGATAATAATATTGTCAAAAAATTAATTGTTTACATACGTGAGGTAATACCACTTCATATTGCTCAGCAGCTTCATCTGCTCAAGTTTTACGTTGCTACGTATAAGTTCACTGATCTAATATTGAAATGGTGTTTTAAGCGTTATACGAATTTTATACTATTAACTTTGTTTGTTTTTTTTTTAATTTTTAGTTTAAATAATTATTTAATGATCAGAAATTATTTATATGGTGTATTGAAAGCCATGTACACAATTAAACACAATTGGGTTGTCGGCACTCTGTGTATAAAGGGCCACTTTGAAAGGTTCGGCCGAATTTTCAGAGGCTGTTCAGAATCAATAATATTATGTTCGATTTATGTAATAAAATAATATAAATGTTCATAAATTACTACATTGTACGTTGGAGTAAAGTAAGACTCGATACATGCTTACTTAGTGACCAACAATAACAAAATAATTACTAAGTAAATTAAAAAATAAAGTTATTTTCATTTCATTTTAATGTCTGAAAATATTGAATTAATAATTACTTGATTTTTGTCTACAGATCAATGGGCTTCTGGAGCAAGTAAGTTCATATCATCAATTTAGCATATCTTCATCTTATACTGTAATAACTATGTGTAGGCCAATATATTTATTTATTAAATCCCTTATTTTAGTACACATCAGAATAACATACAAAAATACAGTAAATGATATTTTTAGAAATGGTACAAAAAGCGAGCTTACCTATTAACAAGAGATTTCTTACAGCCAACGCGGTAAAGTAAAATACTTGACTACAAATAATAAGTCGAAATGTAAGAGATACTAAAAATATTTAAAAAAAAAAAACATTAATCACCTCTGTGGTCTAGTAGTCCAGTGTCGAAATTGATCACATGAGGTCCCTGATTCAATTTCTGGGTAGGGTAATTCAAAAATGTGTTTTTGAATTGCCCGAAAACAGCAGTGGTACCAAAAGGTTCGTCAATTTTCAAATTGATTCATTTAATAAGCTGCGAGCACATACGATCTTTTGAGAATTTGTCACATAATAGACTGTTGCATAGAAAATTATGCTTAACTATTCGAAAACATGGTTAAGGCTTGCTTGCATCAACACTATTTCCTTATTTTATCTTATGTAAATGATTATTATCTAAAGACATTCTTATGTTTTTTTTAATTAAAACCTTTTTATTGATTTGATTTGCCATTAATATTTATGATAAAACTATTGTCATGTTTAATGTCACCGTTGTTATTTCTAGATTTCTAGTGTTATTCCATATTTTATTGCAGATATATTTACCATAAATATAATATCCTTTATTTTCGTAACGCCATAATAATGCCGAGACCTTTAAGAATTGAAGAACGAGCAGCAATAATTGCCGTACATGAAGCTGGCTACAACATCAGTGAGATATCACGTCGTCTGAATGTGACCAGGGATAGTGTGAGTTCTAGATAAGGAGACACGGTGAAGAAAGTACAAAGTCTTATTCTCAATGCTGCACAAAATACTGACATGAGAAGGCAATATGAAGCAAACGGCTTTACATCAACTAATCATTACGCCCAATTGTATGGTATTAGTCAAAGAGTGATAAGAAATGCATTACACTCAATGGGATTATATAATAGGCGACACGCAAAAAAAGTTGCTCTGACGCCCGCTAATAAGCCAGCACGCTTAAGGTTCGCAGAGACTTATTTAAACTTTGATTGGAGCACCACTATATTTACAGACGAAAAAATCTTTATGTCAAGCCAACATGGAAGGCTTCATTTGCGGAGATATAATGGTGCGAGATATACCGCAGATCATGTAGTGCCGAATTTCAATTTTTGGTGGAGATGGATGTCAGCGGATGGAGTGGGCGAGCAAACGCCACACATAATCTATCTGTATTGGAAGATTTTCTTCAAATTTCATTTAAATCCGTTCAGTAGTTTTTGCGTGATTGAGTAACAAACATCCATCCAAACATCTATCCAAACATCCATCTAAACATCCAAACTTTTGCATTTATAATATTATATAATATAATAATAATATAATATAATATAGACATTAATAAAGATTAATAACGGATATAGCCACCATTAGCGTCAATGACACATTGCAATCTATTTCTCACGGAACCTACGAGATGAAAGCATAGATCTGACCCTCTTGTATTTTCCTAAATAGTTCGGCAGTGGTTTCATTTTCGTTTTTCCATCGCTGAACCATTAAACCCCATAGATTTTCTTTGGGGTTTATATATGCAGATTATGCCGGCCAGGGAATCACCACTATATCACCATCCCGGATGAACCACTCATTTATAATACGAGCGACGTATGTGCGTTGGCTTAGCCGTCTCAAGGTGGTTATGGACGGCGTTTAGGTTTGAATGAAGCCCCCTAATGTTCCACGATAAGCGTGGTAGGGGCTGGCTTGAGTCTCTTGGTTTGTTTGACCCGTGCAGTGTGGTTAATGAGCGCCATTTCCCCCCTCCTCCCCCCCCCCCCCTCATAGTACGCAGGGCAGCTTGAGCATCCATGATTTGGCTGTTCAGACAATCTATAGCATGGATGCCCAGAGTGGGATTCTTCACCGCTGGTGCAAGTGGTACCTCCCTGGGGTAAAATACCTTTTAATTGCGCTTTCATGTATGCGTGGGAAAGGGGATTAGGCCTCTAGCACTCTCACAAACCGGACGAAATGCAAAAGCTACGCAGTTACTTCAAGTCGGTGTTAAGTGAGAGTGTGGTATCTCCCCAGGCGTGCGGGCCTATTCCTCTGCAAACACAGCACGGCACTACAAGTAATCGACTGACTGCACAGGTGGAATAATTTTCTGCAACTGCAAAAATCATCCCTCCGGTGGGCGATGGGGTCGTCATATCCTTACACCGGCTAAATTTACTAAATATCTTTGCTCTAAACTGCTTATCAATATGATCTTCTATAAACGGGAGGAGAAATTCATCTTTAACTATTTTTTCATTAATTAAAACTGACTACGCAATCGACGGGGCTCGGGTTCGATTCCCAACGGGGACAAGCATTTGTGTGACAAGCATAAATGTTTGTATTTCTGGATCTGGGTATTTATTGAATATATTCTAGTATTTGTATATGTAATTCTATGTATTAGTATCGTTGACTAACACCCATAACACAAGTAAATAACTTGCTTACTTTGGAGGTAGATCAGTAAATGTAATTTATCCTGGGAATATTTATTACTATTATGTTTGTTCAATGGAAAATGACGTAGTAAAATGTGTAATGACACTGATCAATGGCATCAATTATAATCGTCAGTTAGGGTTGTGAGATTAGGTAAATTTATAAGTAAACAAACACAAAAAAGTAACAATTTCCTTACGTTTATCATTTTTACTAGATTTACACAATGAGTAAAATGACCACCTTTTAGTTTTTAAAGGCATTACTGGGGCATACTGTGTATGTATGCATTGACATTTCGTCGATACGTCAATCTGCAATCAAATCTTATTTATCGTTTATGTAGCAGTTTGATTTTTAAAACAAAGTATTTGTTCACTGAGATTTTGTTACAAAACATCAAGAGGATATTAATTAAAGGAATATTTTATTTATCTACCTTGACGTAATTTATTACAATTAACTGAAAAATTAAATACACAGGTACCTTTGACGTCATCAAAAATCCAGTAACCGTCATGATCTGCAACCTTTGCCCATCTTTCTAACACAACGTTTAATAACTTTTTGTTAATCGGCCATTGCGTGAAAAACAACCTTTTTGTATTTTTTTACACTAACTGCAAGTTTTAAACTTTTACGTCGAAGTTAAATCAATTACCATATAGTTGCTTTTGGATAATGATTGCTTGAAATTAATCCTGAATTTAGAAATAAAAAACACAATAAACATTTATGTGTACCTATCTAATTATTATCCCAGTTTCATTCAGTGGCTAGTGTACCTCATCAAATATTTGCAATGACTCAGTCGGCAGTCATGTCACGCCGCATGTGTTATACGGTATCGGTTAATCGGTATTCCAAACTATCTACCTAGTAATTTTTATTTTTCTTTGTGTTTTTGATATAATACTGTCGATCAAAGAACATTGATAGTTGTGCTATAAATTTAATTTGTTGTTATGAGTGTTTGTTAATTGTTAACTTGTAAGTACCAGTCAAAAATTTGCCTAGTGTTTACGGATGTTTGGTGAACGAATAGTGTTTTGTGTACGAATTTTGTGAACGAATAGTGAATATTATTACCGTCAAAAAATCGATTTTATGTATAAGTTGATATCATATTTTTCGAATGACACCAGTTGTTGCCATCTCTCTCTTACTATTATACACTCTTAAATTAAATGCCATTTGTGCATTTAATTTAAAAGTGTTATGTAAATGTGAATTAATTAAAGTGTACAATAAAGCGTTAAATAAATAAATAAATAAATGAAAGTTAATACGTGATAATAATATTGTCAAAAAATTAATTGTTTACATACGTGAGGTAATACCACTTCATATTGCTCAGCAGCTTCATCTGCTCAAGTTTTACGTTGCTACGTATAAGTTCACTGATCTAATATTGAAATGGTGTTTTAAGCGTTATACGAATTTTATACTATTAACTTTGTTTGTTTTTTTTTTTTATTTTTAGTTTAAATAATTATTTAATGATCAGAAATTATTTATATGGTGTATTGAAAGCCATGTACACAATTAAACACAATTGGGTTGTCGGCACTCTGTATATAGAGGGTTACTTTGAAAGGTTCGGCCGAATTTTCAGAGGCTGTTCAGAATCAACAATATTATGTTCGATTTATGTAATAAAATAATATAAATGTTCATAAATTACTACATTGTACGTTGGAGTAAAGTAAGACTCGATACATGCTTACTTAGTGACCAACAATAACAAAATAATTACTAAGTAAATTAAAAAATAAAGTTATTTTCATTTCATTTTACTGTCTGAAAATATTGAATTATTAATTACTTGATTTTTGTCTACAGATCAATGTCTTTCTGGAGCAAGTAAGTTCATATCATCAATTTAGCATATCTTCATCTTATACTGTAATAACTATGTGTAGGCCAATATATTTATTTATTAAATCCCTTATTTTAGTACACATCAGAATAACATACAAAAATACAGTAAATGATATTTTTAGAAACGGCACAAAAAACGAGCTTACGTATTAACAAGAGATTTCTTACAGCCAACACGGTAAAGTGAAATACGGTAAAGTGAATACTTGACTACAAATAATAAGTCGAAATGTAAGAGATACTAAAAATATTTAAAAAAAAAAAACATCTATTATTGATCACCTCTGTGGTCTAGTAGTCCAGTGTCGAAATTGATCACATGAGGTCCCTGATTCAATTTCTGGGTAGGGTAATTCAAAAATGTGTTTTTGAATTGCCCGAAAACAGCAGTGGTACCAAAAGGTTCGTCAATTTTCAAATTGATTCATTTAATAAGCTGCGAGCACATACGATATTTTGAGAATTTGTCACATAATAGACTGTTGCATAGAAAATTATGCTTAACTATTCGAAAACATGGTTAAGGCTTGCTTGCATCAACACTATTTCCTTATTTTATCTTATGTAAATGATTATTATCTAAAGACATTCTTATGTTTTTTTTAATTAAAACCTTTTTATTGATTTGATTTGCCATTAATATTTATGATAAAACTATTGTCATGTTTAATGTCACCGTTGTTATTTCTAGATTTCTAGTGTTATTCCATATTTTATTGCAGATATATTTACCATAAATATAATATCCTTTATTTTCGTAACGCCATAATAATGCCGAGACCTTTAAGAATTGAAGAACGAGCAGCAATAATTGCCGTACATGAAGCTGGCTACAACATCAGTGAGATATCACGTCGTCTGAATGTGACCAGGGATAGTGTGAGTTCTAGATAAGAAGACACGGTGAAGAAAGTACAAAGTCTTATTCTCAATGCTGCACAAAATACTGACATGAGAAGGCAATATGAAGCAAACGGCTTTACATGAACTAATCGTTACGCCCAATTGTATGGTGTTAGTCAAAGAGTGATAAGAAATGCATTACACTCAATGGGATTATAATATAGTCGAAAAAAAAGTTGCTCTGACGCCCGCTAATAAGCCAGCACGCTTAAGGTTCGCAGAGACTTATTTAAACTTTGATTGGAGCACCAATATATTTACAGACGAAAAAATCTTTATGTCAAGCCAACATGGAAGGCTTCATTTGCAGAGATATAATGGTGCGAGATATACCGCAGATCATGTAGTGCCGAATTTCAATTTTTGGTGGAGATGGATGTCAGCGGATGGAGTGGGCGAGCAAACGCAACACATTATCTATCTGTATTGGAAGATAGTATGCTACCAGTGTTTGCACCGTGTATCTAGCCAATGAGGGGCCTCAGATCATTTATGTTCATGACAAAGCTTGCACATACACCGCCCGTATTGTAAATGAGTGGTTCATCCGGCATGGTGATATAGTGGTGATTCCCTGGCCAGCAAAATCTGCAGATAAAAACCCCATAGAAAATATATGGGGTTTAATGGTTCAGCGATGGGAAAACGAAAATGAAAGGACAAAAGAGGCCATAGAAAACCACTACCGAACTATTTGGGAAGATACAAGAGGGTCAGGTCTATGATCTCGTCTCGTAATGACGATTAATAACGTATGATTTTTTTTGAGTTAATCTTCGTCTTTAGTTTCATTTCAATTGTGCATTATACCTATTATGATACCTAGGTAACGAAGGCACGATAGAACATGCTCACACTTAACGCGTACAGATACCATCGGTATCTTATCGCAACATCGTTATCAGATTTTATCACGTAGCATATACGTGAATCTCTAGTATTTAAGCTTAATGTAAACCCAGTTAAATTACAGTTTAATAAACTCATTTGTTAACGGATGTGTGAATGTCATTTAGTCTACTTAATAATATGCCATCAAAGGCCTCGAATAATTTTCAAATTAGCAGTAAAAGTTAAATCTATTCAATTGAGATAAACTTTATTTAATAGAAAACGTCACATTTATTTAATGTTAGCAGAACTGTTTTTTGTACTGGTATGTTGGCATGATTGATTCGTACACCAGTGCAAGCGAAACTAGATCTTAAGGTGATGAACCTATTTTTACCGTAAATGTGCCTCTGCCTACCCTTTCGGGGATACGGGCGTGAAGATATTTATCTATTATTGAAACCGAATAGACTTCAGTAACGAAAAGACGTTAGTGACCTTGGTTACGTAATCGACAGGGCTAAGGTTCGATTCCCGACAGGGACAAACATTTGTGTGCTGGGCATATATGTTTGTATTTCTGGGTTTGGGTGTTTATTATACATATTTCGGTATCTATGTATTTCTATGTGTATATATGTATTTTTATGTATTAATATCGTTGACTAACACCCATATCACAAGCAAATTATTTGCTTATTTTGGGGTTAGATCAATAAAATTCGTGTAATTTGTCAAGGAATATTTATTATTTATCATTATTTATTTATGAAGACAGGTACTATTAAATTAGGTACAATGATACACATGGATTCTTGCGATAGTGGCGATTTGCTTTATCCCTTCTGATCCTTAACGCCTTAATAGGGTTAGTAATCCATGGCGCCGATTTATGGTGCATGAGAATCAAATATTTTTAAAATAATTAAATTAAACTTATTAACTGTAAGCTCAAAATCATTTCTATCCAGTACCTCTGTCCAATCGGTACTGCCTGCATATTTTTTTAATAACTTAAGATTTATTTTATTATAGTCCCACAGCGAAGCCAAACGAGATCTGCATATGGAGGTAAATATATTATAAGATATAAAGATAAGATCGTGATATGAGAAAAAAGTAGGGAATTTCCCGTGTGAAGAAACACAGTCAGGACGAGACACTATAATTAGATCTAAATAATATGCATTAAAAATACACTAAATTAATAAAACTAAACATTACCTACTATAATTCTTTTATATCTTAAGATAGCAAACAAGCAGATGACTCTCCGGATGGGAAGAGTCAGCCATCGCCTATAGACACCAAAGATGTTAATGATACAATGCTATCCTTGTGGGTGGGCTCTTAATGTCACACGCATAGGTTGACTGTCGAATAATCTTCGAACTAAGAAAAATATTACCCCAATAAAATTGCGGAAAAATAAAGTATTAAATAGATAGAAATAAATCTAAAAAACTAAGCAAAATTCAAAAAAATATAATAAAAAAATTGCAAGTGGAACCAGGGGACTCCATAATTATGCACAACATGCATGAAAGCCAAGTGTATAGCAATACATTTGGCGTCATGCATGCATATATGAATTATACCATTGTAACAATTTTTTATCAACAGTTCGGAATAGTCAAGGAAGTAAGTTAGTATCATTATTTTATATGTACTGTAATCACTACGAGTAGGCCTATTTTAGTAATTTAAAGGAGTAATCTTACTTTTATTGGTCAAATTAAAGTCGTTACTGATTTATATATTATTTTCCTTTTCAAATGAGTATGTTACACTGTTAATCACGCGTATAGCTAGAAATTAGCAAATATCCGCAGCGGTTAGAAAAATGCATCAATGAAAATCAAAATCCGTGGTGGTTTGGTGGTAATAGGTACATTCATGTAACGAGAATTATGAGTTTTAAAGAAAGGCAAATCTTTTTTATTGTTTGAAAATTGTACTATTTATTTATACACTAATGCGTGATGAAAAGGGTTTGTAACCTTTTTTAATACAATTACGCATAGAGTAGAGTATGTAATTTGGCACACATAAAGTTTTCATTGCAGAGGACTGTAGAAAATTTACATAATTAAAATAAGCAATAAAATTTATTAAATTATTAAAAATAAACATTTAATAATTTAATAAATGTTTATTTTTTAAATTATTAAATGTTTATTAGATTATTAAATACAACACGCATAATTTGACCGACTAACTTGCCCTCCAAACTATAACACAGTCCAGGACAAGCGGCGAGAATAAGTAAGACGATGGTACCGGATTCGGGCGAGATAATGGAGAACTCTACCCCTCATTAATTACGATGATACGATTATTCACGGTAGTGACTCATGTAATTCGATTGTAGTTTAGCATATTGATTGCATTTGTGATAACTGAAATTCCAGCAGTAAATTACAACGCAAAGAATTCTAAATCTTTTGCCTTTGTTACTTAGAATATCCCGACGCTTCTAAATAAATCTATAAATTGATCTATGTTCCGAGCGAAAACATTTCAGAGTGTCAAAAAATTAAAAAAAACTGTCGACTAGTAGCTTCAAGTGAAACCTATTTATTAGATTTGGTTAATTTCATTTATATCTATATCCATACTAATAATATTATAAATATGTGCCTGTCTATTAGTTCAGCAGTTTAAAGGTGAATGCGAAATCAACAGATATTGTTGGTTTCACATCCACGTTTAAACTGCTAAACTAATTTTGATAAAATTTGGCGCAAGTCGAAAACCAAAGGTCAAACAAAGGCTCAGTTTTTTCATTCAAAATCAACTTCTAAGAAGCTGAAATATGGGATAAAAGTTGGTATAAAATACTATATTGACGACATGTTAATCATAATGAAATTAAAAGAATTTAAAACGTTTCACCATCTTGCTTATTTCTCCCGAGAAGAGACAGACAGAGACTTAACACCTAGGCATTACACATAAACGAATTACCTGGGCCAGTTTCAGGTAATTCGTTGTGTCACAGTCAGTGTATTACTGGCAAAGAGACTTAACACCTAATGTCTAAGAATTGGCAACATATAAACGAGTTACCTGAGCCAGTTCCAGGTAAACTAATTATGTTTATTGGCGACGTCGACCACTTACCATCAGGTGGCACGTTTGCCAGTTTAGCTATCCAAGTAACATAAAAAAAGTTCTCTTACAGCTGAGGTTCATTACAACATTGTAACCGGGAGTAAAGGATGCCTCAGTACAGGCTTGCTTAAGAAGGCAACCAACAATAACAAAGTATTAGCAAATAATCTTTATGAAAAAGAAAATATTTACATTTTCATTTTACTGACTAATTATATTGAATTAATAATTTTGTTATTTTTATCAACAGATACAAATAATCAAGGAAGTAAGTTTATATCATGATCGCATACTTTAATAAATATTTATTATATAGAGTAGAGTAGGTCTATTTTTATATGTTATTTTTATTGGTTTAATAAAAGGCGTTATTGATTAAAATATTTTCCTATTCAAATAAGTGCATGAACACGTTTGCAAAAAAATAAATTAAAACTTTTCACCATCTTGCTTATTTCTCCCGTGAAATAGCTTTGCTGTGTTTCGGAAAAAAGGGCAAGACATGCAGTATAATTACTGGCACAGAGACTTACACCTAGGCGTTACACATAAACGAATTACCTGGCCCAGTTCCAGTTAAATAGTTTATGTTCATTGGCGACGTCGACCACTTACCGTCAGGTGGCAAGTCTGCCAGTTTGCCTATCCAAGTAACATAAAAAAAGTTCTCTTACAGCTGAGGTTTATTACAACATTGTAACCGGGAGTAAAGGATGCCTCAGTACAGGCTTGCTTAAGGAAGCAACCAACAATAACAAAGTATTAACAAATAATCTTTATGAAAAAGAAAATTTTTTTTCCGCCTTGTTGGTCCCGGCCTCCTTTGTAGAATAGGCCAACTGCCGTTCTGCCAGGCAGGTCGTAAAAGGCGACCGATTGGCTATCGAGTCACTACCATCGTGGCTACTAGGTGGTAGAGTTCTGCATTGTCTCGCCCGGGTCTGGTACCACCGCCTTACCTATTCCTGCCGCAATAGCGTCAGTGCTTGTCGCTGTCGTGTTCCGGTTTGGAGGGTAAGGTAGCCGGTAAACTTATGCATGTGGCATTAGACTTCGCAACAAGATAGCAACGCACCATTAACATCTTTGGTGTCTATAGGCGATGGTTGACTCTTTCCATCAGGAGACCCATCTGCTTGTTTGCTATCTTATGATATAAAAAAAAAAAAACAGTAGCAGTCGTGGGACTGCCGATAGAAGTGAAAACGGAACTATTAAGTTGAGAGTAATTAAAACTATATGCAAAACATAGCTATAGATATACTATTATCATTAGCATGTCGGTGACGCGAACCGAGGATTTTACCCTCTACCAAAACGCTCAACGCGCCTAAAGAAGTTTTCACTTCAAAAATATTTACATTTTCATTTTACTGACTAATTAAATTGAATTAATAATTTTGTTATTTTTATCAACAGATACAAATAATCAAGGAAGTAAGTTTATATCATGATCGCATACTTTAATAAATATTTATTATATAGAGTAGAGTAGGTCTATTTTTATATATTTTTATATGTTATTTTTATTGGTTTAATAAAAGGCGTTATTGATTAAAATATTTTCCTATTCAAATAAGTGCATATACACGTATGCAAAAAAAAAATTAAAACTTTTCACCATCTTGCTTATTTCTCCCGTGAAATAGCTTTGCTGTGTTTCGGAAAAAAGGGCAAGACATGCAGAATAATTACTGGCACAGAGACTTACACCTAGGCGTTACACATAAACGAATTACCTGGGCCAGTTCCAGTTAAATAGTTTATGTTCATTGGCGACGTCGACCACTTACCGTCAGGTGGCAAGTCTGCCAGTTTGCCTATCCAAGTAACATAAAAAAAGTTCTCTTACAGCTGAGGTTCATTACAACATTGTAACCGGGAGTAAAGGATGCCTCAGTACAGGCTTGCTTAAGGAGGCAACCAACAATAACAAAGTATTAACAAATAATCTTTATGAAAAAGAAAATATTTACATTTTCATTTTACTGACTAATTATATTGAATTAATAATTTTGTTATTTTTATCAACAGATACAAATAATCAAGGAAGTAAGTTTATATCATGATCGCATACTTTAATAAATATTTATTATATAGAGTAGAGTAGGTCTATTTTTATATATTTTTATATGTTATTTTTATTGGTTTAATAAAAGGCGTTATTAATTAAAATATTTTCCTATTCAAATAAGTGCATATACACGTTTGCAAAAAAAAAATTAAAACTTTTCACCATCTTGCTTATTTCTCCCGTGAAATAGCTTTGCTGTGTTTCGGAAAAAAGGGCAAGACATGCAGTATAATTACTGGCACAGAGACTTACACCTAGGCGTTACACATAAACGAATTACCTTGGCCAGTTCCAGTTAAATAGTTTATGTTCATTGGCGACGTCGACCACTTACCGTCAGGTGGCAAGTCTGCCAGTTTGCCTATCCAAGTAACATAAAAAAAGTTATCTTACAGCTAAGGTTAATTGTAACATCGTAAACGGGAGTGAAGCCTAGAATACACATGCTACTAAAAAAGCACTCTCGTTTGCTCCTAGATAGCATGCTCATTTATAGCATGCTCTCCGAGTGTGTACATTCGCTCATGAAAGCACAGACCACATAAGCATATTTCTTAGCAGCATACTTCTTTCTAGCACATGCGAAATACACGAGCTAATTAGAGAATTCAAAATGGACGTTTCTATGCAGAATCGCGTGCGGAATCGACTAAATTCAGTGATATTATCACTTCTAACACATTTGATAAAGAAACTTTTAATGAAAAGGAATAATAGACGAAGGAAATCTGCCGTGTTGATCCGGGCTCCTTTGAAGAATAACCCAACTGCCGTTTTGCCAGGCACGCCGTAAAAGGCGATAGATTGCCTATGCGAGTCACTACCATCGTGGCTAATAGGTGGTAGAGTTCTGCTTTGCCTCGCCCGGGTCTGGTACCACCGCTTTACCTATTCCTGCCGCAACAGCGTCAGTGGTTGTCACTGTCATGTTCCGGTTTGGTGGGTAAAGTATCCGGTAAACTTATGCATGTGGCATTAGACCTCGCCACAAGAGAGCAACGCACTATTAACAATGGTATCTAATAGTACCAGCTTTGGTGGTAAATAAAAAAAGGTAGGAAGTTATTGATGGTTTCAAGAAGCATTTTCGAATGCAACCAGCATAATTTGATGAACTTTTGAAAAAAAATTGAACCATTTATAAGAAAAAGTTACACTAAGTGCGATGCTATGGTTATCATTTTCTCTTAAGATATTGTTTTTATATTGTGGTGAACGTACGTTCTACAAACATTTACAATTTTTGGTAAACAAATATAGAATTTAATTTTTTTTCATTACCCCATCGAGCCATTGTAAAATATCTACACGCAAACATCCACAAATAATAATTAGTGCTAGTTAGCAAACCATGTAGCATAGAACACGTTCAGACTTGCTTCGCAGGCACCCCCTTCGCCCCGCACCTTACACCATGTGCTAATTAGCACGAAAAATAAGGTACAGTTACACATGCTAGTTAGTAGCATGCTTTTTAGTATGCTCATTGGCATACTTGTTTCGAGCATGCTCTGCACTTGTCTACATTTGCTAGATATAAGCATGCTAGTTTTAAGTATGCTTCTGATTTGTGCACGCGCACCTGCCGCTAACGACTGATCGATACTAGCATGCTCAATAAGCAAACCTGTTCACACACGCTATAAGCACGCCCCCTTCCACCCGCGCTGCAGGTAGCATGCCCAATAATCGCACGACCGTCGATTTTTGAGCAAATTCGAAACTAGCATGCTCATTATTAGCAATGTTTCGACACACGTACCACTAAGTAGCAATTGCTCAAAAGTAGCATGCTTTCGTGCTACTAACTAGCATGTGTAACTGTACCAATAGGCCGGCTTGGGATTAAGTAGCGTGCTTATTCACAAGCATGCTCTTTTTGTATACACGTGCTACGTATATGCTACTAAGTAGCTTTTGCTCGAAACCAGCATGCTTTCGTGTTACTACGTAACATGTGTATTCCCGTCCTAAAGGATGCCTCGGTACAAGGTTGCTTAGTGAGGCAACCAACAACATCGCATTAACGAATAATCTTTATGAAAAATGAAAATACCGTCTAATTATATTGAATTAATAATCATACTATTTTTATCAACAGATTCAAATAATCAAGGAAGTAAGTTTATATCATGAAGTTGATAAATATTTATTATATAGAGTAGAATAGGTCTATTTTAGTCATTTGCAGGCGTAATCTTACCTTTATTGTCCTAATTAAAAGCGTTATTGATTAAAATATTTTCCTATTCAACTAAGTCTATTACACTGTTGATCACGAGTATAGCTAGAAATCAGCAAATATCTGCATCAGATGGATAAAATGTGGCAATGAAAATCACAACCCGAGGTGGATTGGGTTGGGTTATAAGAAATACGTACAACCTTGTAACGAGAATTAAGACCTTAAAGAAAGCCAAGCATATATTTTGTACCGTTTGGGCATTTTACTTTTTATTTATATATTAATACCTGAAGCAAAACTTTGTAAACCTTTTAATACATTTATGCGAATGGTGGAGTATGATATTTGGCACAGATAAAGTTTTTAATTGCAGAGGACTGCAGAAACCTAATATTGTTAAATAATATGTAATAGAAATACATTAAATTTATAAAACCAAACATAACATATAATATATATTTTTTTATATTTTAAGATAGCAAACAAGCAAATGTCTGTCCTGATGGAAAGAACCAACCTCCACCTATAGACACCAAAAATAGTCATGTTGCGATGCTATACTCGTGGCGGGATTTTAACGCCACGTGCATAAGTTGACCATCTACGTTACCCTTCAAACTAGAACACGAAAGTAACCAGCACTAACGCTATTGCGGCAGGAATAGGTAAGGCGGTAGTACCAGATTCGAGCGAGACAATGTAGAACTTTACCACCTAGTAGCCACGATGCTCAATGGCATAGCCAATCGTTCGCCTCTTACGAACTGCTTGGTTAAGCGGTAGATGGTTTGTTTTTCAAAGGAGCCAGGACCAACACGTGAACAAAACATGTGACATACATGACATAGTATAGACATACACACATGTGTATGTCTATACTATTACCTTTACGGCTAAAGTCCGTTGTCAAATATAAAAAGATTTTGTTTATTCTATGGTTAAATTTCGCCTTTTGGTGACTAGGAGTTGGAACCTGATGAGTTGCTCGCTTGCTTGTTTTACCGAAAGTCTTAGAAATGTGTTCAATTAATAATTATGATATTTTTATTAACAAATCTAAATAATCCAGGAAGTAAGTTCACATAATGCGCCCATTATATACTTGAATTAATATGAGTAGGTCAACAATGTAAATGGGAGTAAAGGATACCTCAGCATGGGCTTGCTTAGTCAGGCAACCAACAATACCAACGTATTGACGAATAATCTTGAAAAAAGAAAATATTTTCATTTTACCGTATAATTTTATTGAATTAATAATCATGTTATTTTTATCAACAGGTCTAAATAATCAAAGAAGTAAGTTCATATCATGATCGCATACTTGAATAAATATGTGTATTTTAGTAATTTGAAGGTGTAATTTTACTTTTATTGGTCAGATTAAAGGAGATATTGATTAATAATAAGAAATAATAATAATTAAGAAAATATTTTTAATGCCTCACGCATTATTTTAACGACTACATTACCATCAAAACCAAAACACGACAGTGACCAGTGTAGACGGTATTGCGGCAGTCACAGGTAAGGCGTTGGTACCAGACCCAGGTGAAATAATGTAGAACTCTACCGCCTAGTAGCCACGATGGTAGTGACTCGCTAAGCCAATCGTTCGCCTCATACGAACTGCCTGGCAAAACCCTAGATGATCCATTTTTCAAATGAGCCTGGACCAATATGGAAGGAAAACATGTGAGATACATGATTATATACACGCGTGTTTAATATTTCCTTTACGGCTCAAATCTGTTGTCAAACTAAAAAAGGTTTTATTGGTTAGCCTGTAGTTAAATTTCACCTTTAAGTGGCGAGGAGTTGGGCCTTGATGAATTGCTTGAAAGGTTACTAAGTGTTAAAGTTCTGTATTATCTCGTCTGGGACTGGTTACACCGTCATTCCTATTTTAACCGCCAGTGTCAGTGCTTGTTGCTGTCGTGTTCCGGTTTAGGGGTAAGGTAGCCGGTAAACTTATGCATGTGGCATTAGACCTCGCTACTAAATAGTAATGCTCCATTTACCTGTTTGGTATCTATAGGTGATGTTTGAGTCTTTCCATCAGGAGACCCATCTACTTGTTTGCTATCTTGTGATATAACAAAAGTTGTTGGTCGATTTTTTATATAATTGTTGTCCATGCTTTTATAGGGGAAGGCGGAGGATGAACTTTTCAAAAAAAGTATAAAGGGATCATGTATAGCATCGCATCTTTAGGGTTTAGGCTGCTTATCTTTCAAATAATAGAACTTTACTTCGCGTTCAATAAAAATACCTTACTCTTATTGCTGTCATCTGAAACTGTAACTGTATATGCGACCGTTTTTCTTTTCATCAGGAGAACCATCTGCTTGTTAGCCATCTTATGATATAAGTACCTGCAATGAATGAATAGTAAAGAACGCTGTCATACGCAAGAATAATTTTGTCATAAAAATAGATTTCAATAAATATAATAATATTAGATTAGCCCTAGAGTCACACTTAACTGTAAAAATAAAAACTAAGGTAAATTAACACAAAAAATATGCCTCCATACAGGTTTGCTTTATAAAGCAACCAATAATAACAAGTATTTACTGATAATATTATAAACGTATCGAATTAATAATTATGTTATTTTTATCAACAGATTTAAATAATCAAGGAAGTAAGTTTATAAACATGATATACTTGAATTAATATGTGTAGGTCTAATTTAGTAATTTGAAGGCGTAATCTTAATTAAATAGTTCACCTTCAACTTAATGAAGAAGAGTAGAAACTAGATTAAAGGCGTTATTGATTAAAATATTTTTATTTTCGAATGACTGCAAATATCCGAATCAGGTGGATAAAATGCCATGATCATTTATAGTATCGCATCGGTAGAGTTCAGGTTGCGTATCTTCCAAGTAATTGAACTTTGGTTTTCTTCGCGTTCAATTAAAATCCATTAATCTTGCAACTGTCATCAGTAACCGTGACTAGATTTTGTAGTTCAGATGTAGAGGAACCTAAAAGTACAGCGTCATTTGCATAAATTAGACGGTTTTCCAGTAAATTTTAGTGAAAATTATGTATGTGGCATTGCACTCCCACAATACGGATAAAAACGCACTAATAACATATTTCATGTTTATAGGCGACGGTTTCTCTTTGATTAAAACGGCTATCTACTTGTTAGCTATCTTTTATAGCGTAAAGCTAAAAATTAGCAAATATCCGCAACAGGTGGATAAAATTCGACAGTGAAAATCACAACCCGGATAGATTGGAATGGGATATAAGAATTATGTACATCCTTGTAACAAGAATTATGAGCTTTAAAGAAAGGCAAATCTATTGAAATCGCTATTGGGGCAGGAATAGGTAAGGCGGTAGTACCAGATTCGAGCGAGACAATGTAGAACTTTACCACCTAGTAGCCACGATGCTCAATGGCATAGCCAATCGTTCGCCTCTTACAAACTGCTTGGTTAAGCGGTAGATGGTTTGTTTTTCAAAGGAGCCAGGACCAACACGTGAACAAAACATGTGACATACATGACATAGTATAGACATACACACATGTGTATGTCTATACTATTTCCTTTACGGCTAAAGTCCGTTGTCAAATATAAAAAGATTTTGTTTATTCTATGGTTAAAGGAGAGGGGGATTTTTGGGCCCAAATGTAAAGGGTTGAAGTGTGGTTCAAAAAAATGGTACTATTTTTCTATTTCAAAGTTCAAAATATGAGCTTGATCCGCTTTCTGAGAAAAAAGAAATCACGAAAATAATTTTGCAGTACTATCATTGTATAATCGATAAAATTATAATCGATTTATGTAACTAATTTTAATCGCAATGTAAGCTCGTAGCTATAGATATGTTAAGGCGTATTCTTGATTAATACTTAGTTTAATCAACAGTAAGTACCACATAATTTTACAAACCATTTATAATATAAAAAGTAAAAATATAATCGAAACAATTTAAATAATCGATTGATTAAATTACATCGAACTTGATAAGATTTAGTGTCTGTGAGTTTAATAGAGATAAAAATGACAATGACAACTGACATCACTGACGGCTCGCAAGTCTCAAGTCGCGGACTTCTTAGTTATATTGTTCTGTGCGGACTTCACTCCTCGCTATTTTACATACGTACAGTGAGGCATCCTTTAATTTGTGGTTTCCAAAATATTATTGTGTCAATTTATAAATATGAAACATAGTTGCCTGTATTACAAGTATCAGTTATTTATATAATATTAAACAGTTATAGTGAGTTAAACTATACCGTAGTACCGTAACCTTAGTTCTAGTGAATATCTTATATATCTGTTCTCAGATTGCTAAAATCTGTAAAATTTTCAGTATTTATATAATATTAAACTAGCTATTAATTAACATAATTTTTATCTTATTACAAGAGGGCCCAAAATTGTATGCAACGGTATCAGTCTCCTTTCGCCTTTTGGTGACTGATGAATTGCTCGCTTGCTTATTTTACCGACAATCTTAGAAATGTGTTCAATTAATAATTATGATATTTTTATTAACAAATCTTAATAATTAAGGAAGTAAGTTCATATAATGCGATCATTATATACTTGAATTAATATGAGTAGGTCAACAATGCAAACGGGAGGAAAGGATAGCTCAGTACGGGCTTGCTTAGTGAGGCAACCAACAATACCAAAATATTGACGAATAATCTTGAAAAAAGAAAATATTTACATATTCATTTTACCGTCTAATTATATTGAATTAATAATCATGTTATTTTTATTAACAGATCAAAATAATCAAGGAAGTAAGTTCATATCACGATCGCATACTTGAATAAATATGTGTATTTTAGTAATTTGAAGATGTAATCTTACTTTTTTTGGTCAGATTAAAATCGATATTGGTTAAAATATTTTTTTAATGCCTCATGCATAATTTTAACGACTACATTACCCTCAAAATCAAAATACGACAGCGACCAATATAGACGCTATTACGGCAGTTACAGGTAAGGCGTTGGTACCAGACCCAGGTGAAATAATGCAGAACTCTAACACCTAGTAGCCACGATAGTAGTGACTCGCTAAGCCAATCGTTCGCTTCATACGAACTGCCTGGCAAGACGGTAGATGGTCCATTTTTCAAATAAGCCTGGACCAATATGGAAGGAAAATATGTGAGATATATGATTATATACACACGTGTTTAATATTTTCTTAACGGCTCAAATCTGTTGTGAAACTAAAAAAGATTTTATTGGTTAGCCTGTAGTTAAATTTTACCTTTTAGTGGCGAGGAGTTGGGCCTTGATGAAAAAGTTCTGTATTATCTCGCCTGGGACTGGTTACACCGTCATTCCTATTTCAACCGCCATAGTGTCAGTGCTTGTTCCTGTCGTGTCCCGGTTTAGGGGCAAGGTAGCCGGTAAACTTATGCATGTGGTATTAGACCTCGCTACTAAATATTAATGCTCCATTTACATGTTTGGTATCTATAGGCGATGGTTGAGTCATCTACTTGTTTGCTATCTTGTGATATAATAAAAGTTGTTGGACGATTTTTATAATATTTAATTGTTGTCCATGCTTTTATAGGAAGAGGCAGAGGATGAACTTTTCAAAAAACGTATGAAGCGATCATATATAACATCGCATCTCTAGGGTTTAGGCTGCTTATCTTTCAAATAATAGAACTTTACTTCGCGTTCAATAAAAATACCTTACTCTTATTGCTGTCATCTGAAACTGTAACTGTATATGCGACCGTTTTTCTTTTCATCAGGAGAACCATCTGCTTGTTAGCCATCTTATGATATAAGTACCTGCAATGAATGAATAGTAAAGAACGCTGTCATACGCAAGAATAATTTTGTCATAAAAATAGATTTCAATAAATATAATAATATTAGATTAGCCCTAGAGTCACACTTAACTGTAAAAATAAAAACTAAGGTAAATTAACACAAAAAATATGCCTCCATACAGGTTTGCTTTATAAAGCAACCAATAATAACAAGTATTTACTGATAATATTATAAACGTATCGAATTAATAATTATGTTATTTTTATCAACAGATTTAAATAATCAAGGAAGTAAGTTTATAAACATGATATACTTGAATTAATATGTGTAGGTCTAATTTAGTAATTTGAAGGCGTAATCTTAATTAAATAGTTCACCTTCAACTTAATGAAGAAGAGTAGAAACTAGATTAAAGGCGTTATTGATTAAAATATTTTTATTTTCGAATGACTGCAAATATCCGAATCAGGTGGATAAAATGCCATGATCATTTATAGTATCGCATCGGTAGAGTTCAGGTTGCGTATCTTCCAAGTAATTGAACTTTGGTTTTCTTCGCGTTCAATTAAAATCCATTAATCTTGCAACTGTCATCAGTAACCGTGACTAGATTTTGTAGTTCAGATGTAGAGGAACCTAAAAGTACAGCGTCATTTGCATAAATTAGACGGTTTTCCAGTAAATTTTAGTGAACATTATGTATGTGGCATTGCACTCCCACAATACGGACAAAAACGCACTAATAACATATTTCATGTTTATAGGCGACGGTTTCTCTTTGATTAAAACGGCTATCTACTTGTTAGCTATCTTTTATAGCGTAAAGCTAAAAATTAGCAAATATCCGCAACAGGTGGATAAAATTCGACAGTGAAAATCACAACCCGGATAGATTGGAATGGGATATAAGAATTATGTACATCCTTGTAACAAGAATTATGAGCTTTAAAGAAAGGCAAATCTATTGAAATCGCTATTGGGGCAGGAATAGGTAAGGCGGTAGTACCAGATTCGAGCGAGACTATGTAGAACTTTACCACCTAGTAGCCACGATGCTCAATGGCATAGCCAATCGTTCGCCTCTTACAAACTGCTTGGTTAAGCGGTAGATGGTTTGTTTTTCAAAGGAGCCAGGACCAACACGTGAACAAAACATGTGACATACATGACATAGTATAGACATACACACATGTGTATGTGGGGATTTTTGGGCCCAAATGTAAAGGGTTGAAGTGTGGTTCAAAAAAATGGTACTATTTTTCTATTTCAAAGTTCAAAACATGAGCTTGATCCGCTTTCTGAGAAAAAAGAAATCACGAAAATAATTTTGCAGTACTATCATTGTATAATCGATAAAATTATAATCGATTTATGTAACTAATTTTAATCGCAATGTAAGCTCGTAGCTATAGATATGTTAAGGCGTATTCTTGATTAATACTTAGTTTAATCAACAGTAAGTACCACATAATTTTACAAACCATTTATAATATAAAAAGTAAAAATATAATCGAAACAATTTAAATAATCGATTGATTAAATTACATCGAACTTGATAAGATTTAGTGTCTGTGAGTTTAATAGAGATAAAAATGACAATGACAACTGACATCACTGACGGCTCGCAAGTCTCAAGTCGCGGACTTCTTAGTTATATTGTTCTGTGCGGACTTCACTCCTCGCTATTTTACATACGTACAGTGAGGCATCCTTTAATTTGTGGTTTCCAAAATATTATTGTGTCAATTTATAAATATGAAACATAGTTGCCTGTATTACAAGTATCAGTTATTTATATAATATTAAACAGTTATAGTGAGTTAAACTATACCGTAGTACCGTAACCTTAGTTCTAGTGAATATCTTATATCTCTGTTCTCAGATTGCTAAAATCTGTAAAATTTTCAGTATTTATATAATATTAAACTAGCTATTAATTAACATAATTTTTATCTTATAACAAGAGGGCCCAAAATTGTATGCAACGGTATCAGTCTCCTTTCGCCTTTTGGTGACTAATGAATTGCTCGCTTGCTTATTTTCCGACAATCTTAGAAATGTGTTCAATTAATAATTATGATATTTTTATTAACAAATCTAAATAATTAAGGAAGTAAGTTCATATAATGCGATCATTATATACTTGAATTAAAATGAGTAGGTCAACAATGCAAACGGGAGGAAAGGATAGCTCAGTACGGGCTTGCTTAGTGAGGCAACCAACAATACCAAAATATTGACGAATAATCTTGAAAAAAGAAAATATTTACATATTCATTTTACCGTCTAATTATATTGAATTAATAATCATGTTATTTTTATTAACAGATCAAAATAATCAAGGAAGTAAGTTCATATCACGATCGCATACTTGAATAAATATGTGTATTTTAGTAATTTGAAGGTGTAATCTTACTTTTTTTGGTCAGATTAAAATCGATATTGGTTAAAATATTTTTTTAATGCCTCATGCATAATTTTAACGACTACATTACCCTCAAAATCAAAATACGACAGCGACCAATATAGACGCTATTACGGCAGTTACAGGTAAGGCGTTGGTACCAGACCCAGGTGAAATAATGCAGAACTCTAGCACCTAGTAGCCACGATAGTAGTGACTCGCTAAGCCAATCGTTCACTTCATACGAACTGCCTGGCAAGACGGTAGATGGTCCATTTTTCAAATAAGCCTGGACCAATATGGAAGGAAAATATGTGAGATATATGATTATATACACACGTGTTTAATATTTTCTTAACGGCTCAAATCTGTTGTGAAACTAAAAAAGATTTTATTGGTTAGCCTGTAGTTAAATTTTACCTTTTAGTGGCGAGGAGTTGGGCCTTGATGAAAAAGTTCTGTATTATCTCGCCTGGGACTGGTTACACCGTCATTCCTATTTCAACCGCCATAGTGTCAGTGCTTGTTCCTGTCGTGTCCCGGTTTAGGGGCAAGGTAGCCGGTAAACTTATGCATGTGGTATTAGACCTCGCTACTAAATATTAATGCTCCATTTACATGTTTGGTATCTATAGGCGATGGTTGAGTCATCTACTTGTTTGCTATCTTGTGATATAATAAAAGTTGTTGGTCGATTTTTATAATATTTAATTGTTGTCCATGCTTTTATAGGAAGAGGCAGAGGATGAACTTTTCAAAAAACGTATGAAGCGATCATATATAACATCGCATCTCTAGGGTTTAGGTTGCTTATCTTTCAAATAATAGAACTTTACTTCGCGTTCAATAAAAATATCTTACTCTTATTGCTGTCATCCGAAACTGTAACTGTATATGCGACCGTTTTTCTTTTTATCAGGAGAACCATCTGCTTGTTAGCCATCTTATGATATAAGTACCTGCAATAAATGAATAGTAAAGAACGCTGTCATACGCAAGAATAATTTTGTCATAAAAATAGATTTCAATAAATATAATAATATTAGATTAGCCCTAGAGTCACACTTAACTGTAAAAATAAAAACTAAGGTAAATTAACACAAAAAATATGCCTCCATACAGGTTTGCTTTATAAAGCAACCAATAATAACAAGTATTTACTGATAATATTATAAACGTATCGAATTAATAATTATGTTATTTTTATCAACAGATTTAAATAATCAAGGAAGTAAGTTTATAAACATGATATACTTGAATTAATATGTGTAGGTCTAATTTAGTAATTTGAAGGCGTAATCTTAATTAAATAGTTCACCTTCAACTTAATGAAGAAGAGTAGAAACTAGATTAAAGCCGTTATTGATTAAAATATTTTTATTTTCGAATGACTGCAAATATCCGAATCAGGTGGATATAATGCCATGATCATTTATAGTATCGCATCGGTAGAGTTCAGGTTGCGTATCTTCCAAGTAATTGAACTTTGGTTTTCTTCGCGTTCAATTAAAATCCATTAATCTTGCAACTGTCATCAGTAACCGTGACTAGATTTTGTAGTTCAGATGTAGAGGAACCTAAAAGTACAGCGTCATTTGCATAAATTAGACGGTTCTCCAGTAAATTTTAGTGAAATTTATGTATGTGGCATTGCACTCCCACAATACGGATAAAAACGCACTAATAACGTATTTCATGTTTATAGGCGACGGTTTCTCTTTGATTAAAACGGCTATCTACTTGTTAGCTATCTTTTATAGCGTAAAGCTAAAAATTAGCAAACATCCGCAACAGGTGCATAAAATTCGACAGTGAAAATCACAACCCGGATAGATTGGAATGGGATATAAGAATTATGTACATCCTTGTAACAAGAATTATGAGCTTTAAAGAAAGGCAAATCTATTGAAATCGCTATTGGGGCAGGAATAGGTATGGCGGTAGTACCAGATTCGAGCGAGACATTGTAGAACTTTACCACCTAGTAGCCACGATGCTCAATGGCATAGCCAATCGCTCGCCTCTTACGAACTGCTTGGTTAAGCGGTAGATGGTTTGTTTTTCAAAGGAGCCAGGACCAACACGTGAACAAAACATGTGACATACATGACATAGTATAGACATACACACATGTGTATGTCTATACAATTTCCTTTACGGCTAAAATCCGTTGACAAAGTTAAAAAGATTTTGTTTATTCTATGGTTAAATTTCGCCTTTTGGTGACTAGGAATTGGAACCTGATGAATTGCTCGCTTGCTTGCTTTACCGACAATCTTAGAAATGTGTTCAATTAATAATTATGATATTTTTATTAACAAATCTAAATAATCAAGGAAGTAAGTTCATATAATGCGATCATTATATACTTGAATTAATATGAGTAAGTAAACAATGCAAACGGGAGTAAAGGATAGCTCAGTACGGGCTTGCTTAGTGAGGCAACCAACAATACCAAAATATTGACGAATAATCTTGAAAAAAGAAAATATTTACATATTCATTTTACCGTCTAATTATATTGAATTAATAATCATGTTATTTTTATTAACAGATCAAAATAATCAAGGAAGTAAGTTCATATCACGATCGCATACTTGAATAAATATGTGTATTTTAGTAATTTGAAGGTGTAATCTTACTTTTTTTGGTCAGATTAAAATCGATATTGGTTAAAATATTTTTTTAATGCCTCATGCATAATTTTAACGACTACATTACCCTCAAAATCAAAATACGACAGTGACCAATATAGACGCTATTACGGCAGTTACAGTTAAGGCGTTGGTACCAGACCCAGGTGAAATAATGCAGAACTCTACCACCTAGTAGCCATGATAGTAGTGACTCGCTAAGCCAATCGTTCGCTTCATACGAACTGCCTGGCAAGACGGTAGATGGTCCATTTTTCAAATAAGCCTGGACCAATATGGAAGGAAAATATGTGAGATATGTGATTATATACACACGTGTTTAATATTTTCTTAACGGCTCAAATCTGTTGTGAAACTAAAAAAGATTTTATTGGTTAGCCTGTAGTTAAATTTTACCTTTTAGTGGCGAGGAGTTGGGCCTTGATGAAAAAGTTCTGTATTATCTCGCCTGGGACTGGTTACATCGTCATTCCTATTTCAACCGCCATAGTGTCAGTGCTTGTTCCTGTCGTGTCCCGGTTTAGGGGCAAGGTAGCCGGTAAACTTATGCATGTGGTATTAGACCTCGCTACTAAATATTAATGCTCCATTTACATGTTTGGTATCTATAGGCGATGGTTGAGTCATCTACTTGTTTGCTATCTTGTGATATAATAAAAGTTGTTGGTCGATTTTTATAATATTTAATTATTGTCCATGCTTTTATAGGAAGAGGCAAAGGATGAACTTTTCAAAAAACGTATGAAGCGATCATATATAACATCGCATCTCTAGGGTTTAGGTTGCTTATCTTTCAAATAATAGAACTTTACTTCGCGTTCAATAAAAATATCTTACTCTTATTGCTGTCATCCGAAACTGTAACTGTATATGCGACCGTTTTTCTTTTTATCAGGAGAACCATCTGCTTGTTAGTCATCTTATGATATAAGTACCTGCAATAAATGAATAGTAAAGAACGCTGTCATACGCAAGAATAATTTTGTCATAAAAATAGATTTTAATAAATATAATAATATTAGATTAGCCCTAGAGTCACACTTAACTGTAAAAATTAAAACTAAGGTAAATTAACACAAAAATATGCCTCCATACAGGTTTGCTTTATAAAGCAACCAATAATAAAAAGTATTTACTGATAATATTATAAACGTATCGAATTAATAATTATGTTATTTTTATCAACAGATTTAAATAATCAAGGAAGTAAGTTTATAATCATGATATACTTGAATTAATATGTGTAGGTCTAATTTAGTAATTTGAAGGCGTAATCTTAATTAAATAGTTCACCTTCAACTTAATGAAGAAGAGTAGAAACTAGTTTAAAGGCGTTATTGATTAAAATATTTTTATTTTCGAATGACTGCAAATATCCGAATCAGGTGGATAAAATGCCATGATCATTTATAGTATCGCATCGGTAGAGTTCAGGTTGCGTATCTTCCAAGTAATTGAACTTTGGTTTTCTTCGCGTTCAATTAAAATCCATTAATCTTGCAACTGTCATCAGTAACCGTGACTAGATTTTGTAGTTCAGATGTAGAGGAACCTAAAAGTACAGCGTCATTTGCATAAATTAGACGGTTTTCCAGTAAATTTTAGTGAAAATTATGTATGTGGCATTGCACTCCCACAATACGGATAAAAACGCACTAATAACGTATTTCATGTTTATAGGCGACGGTTTCTTTTTGAATAAAACGGCTATCTACTTGTTAGCTATCTTTTATAGCGTAAAGCTAAAAATTAGCAAACATCCGCAACAGGTGCATAAAATTCGACAGTGAAAATCACAACCCGGATAGATTGGAATGGGATATAAGAATTATGTACATCCTTGTAACAAGAATTATGAGCTTTAAAGAAAGGCAAATCTATTGAAATCGCTATTGCGGCAGGAATAGGTAAGGCGGTAGTACCAGATTCGAGCGAGACAATGTAGAACTTTACAACCTAGTAGCCACGATGCTCAATGGCATAGCCAGTCGTTCGCCTCTTACAAACTGCTTGGTTAAGCGGTAGATGGTTTGTTTTTCAAAGGAGCCAGGACCAACACGTGAACAAAACATGTGACATACATGACATAGTATAGACATACACACATGTGTATGTCTATACTACTTCCTTTACGGCTAAAGTCCGTTGTCAAATATAAAAAGATTTTGTTTATTCTATGGTTAAATTTCGCCTTTTGGTGACTGATGAATTGCTCGCTTGCTTGTTTTACCGACAATCTTAGAAATGTGTTCAATTAATAATTATGATATTTTATTAACAAATCTAAATAATCAAGGAAGTAAGTTCATATAATGCGATCATTATATACTTGAATTAATATGAGTAGGTCAACAATGCAAACGGGAGGAAAGGATAGCTCAGTACGGGCTTGCTTAGTGAGGCAACCAACAATACCAAAATATTGACGAATAATCGTGAAAAAAGAAAATATTTACATATTCATTTTACCGTCTAATTATATTGAATTAATAATCATGTTATTTTTATTAACAGATCAAAATAATCAAGGAAGTAAGTTCATATCACGATCGCACACTTGAATAAATATGTGTATTTTAGTAATTTGAAGGTGTAATCTTACTTTTTTTGGTCAGATTAAAATCGATATTAGTTAAAATATTTTTTTAATGCCTCATGCATAATTTTAACGACTACATTACCCTCAAAATCAAAATACGACAGCGACCAATATAGACACTATTACGGCAGTTACAGGTAAGGCGTTGGTACCAGACCCAGGTGAAATAATGCAGAACTCTAACACCTAGTAGCCACGATAGTAGTGACTCGCTAAGCCAATCGTTCGCTTCATACGAACTGCCTGGCAAGACGGTAGATGGTCCATTTTTCAAATAAGCCTGGACCAATATGGAAGGAAAATATGTGAGATATATGATTATATACACGCGTGTTTAATATTTTCTTAGCGGCTCAAATCTGTTGTGAAACTAAAAAAGATTTTATTGGTTAGCCTGTAGTTAAATTTTACCTTTTAGTGGCGAGGAGTTGGGCCTTGATGAAAAAGTTCTGTATTATCTCGCCTGGGACTGGTTACACCGTCATTCCTATTTCAACCGCCATAGTGTCAGTGCTTGTTCCTGTCGTGTCCCGGTTTAGGGGCAAGGTAGCCGGTAAACTTATGCATGTGGTATTAGACCTCGCTACTAAATATTAATGCTCCATTTACATGTTTGGCATCTATAGGCGATGGTTGAGTCATCTACTTGTTTGCTATCTTGTGATATAATAAAAGTTGTTGGTCGATTTTTATAATATTTAATTGTTGTCCATGCTTTTATAGGAAGAGGCAGAGGATGAACTTTTCAAAAAACGTATGAAGCGATCATATATAACATCGCATCTCTAGGGTTTAGGTTGCTTATCTTTCAAATAATAGAACTTTACTTCGCGTTCAATAAAAATATCTTACTCTTATTGCTGTCATCCGAAACTGTAACTGTATATGCGACCGTTTTTCTTTTTATCAGGAGAACCATCTGCTTGTTAGCCATCTTATGATATAAGTACCTGCAATAAATGAATAGTAAAGAACGCTGTCATACGCAAGAATAATTTTGTCATAAAAATAGATTTCAATAAATATAATAATATTAGATTAGCCCTAGAGTCACACTTAACTGTAAAAATAAAAACTAAGGTAAATTGACACAAAAAATATGCCTCCATACAGGTTTGCTTTATAAAGCAACCAATAATAAAAAGTATTTACTGATAATATTATAAACGTATCGAATTAATAATTGTTATTTTTATCAACAGATTTAAATAATCAAGGAAGTAAGTTTATAATCATGATATACTTGAATTAATATGTGTAGGTCTAATTTAGTAATTTAAAGGCGTAATCTTAATTAAAAAGTTCATCTTCAACTTAATGAAGAAGAGTAGAAACTAGATTAAAGGCGTTATTGATTAAAATATTTTTATTTTCGAATGACTGCAAATATCCGAATCAGGTGGATAAAATGCCATGATCATTTATAGTATCGCATCGGTAGAGTTCAGGTTGCGTATCTTCCAAGTAATTGAACTTTGGTTTTCTTCGCGTTCAATTAAAATCCATTAATCTTGCAACTGTCATCAGTAACCGTGACTAGATTTTGTAGTTCAGATGTAGAGGAACCTAAAAGTACAGCGTCATTTGCATAAATTAGACGGTTCTCCAGTAAATTTTAGTGAAAATTATGTATGTGGCATTGCACTCCCACAATACGGATAAAAACGCACTAATAACGTATTTCATGTTTATAGGCGACGGTTTCTCTTTGATTAAAACGGCTACCTACTTGTTAGCTATCTTTTATAGCGTAAAGCTAAAAATTAGCAAACATCCGCAACAGGTGCATAAAATTCGACAGTGAAAATCACAACCCGGATAGATTGGGATGGGATATAAGAATTATGTACATCCTTGTAACAAGAATTATGAGCTTTAAAGAAAGGCAAATCTATTGAAATCGCTATTGGGGCAGGAATAGGTATGGCGGTAGTACCAGATTCGAGCGAGACATTGTAGAACTTTACCACCTAGTAGCCACGATGCTCAATGGCATAGCCAATCGTTCGCCTCTTACGAACTGCTTGGTTAAGCGGTAGATGGTTTGTTTTTCAAAGGAGCCAGGACCAACACGTGAACAAAACATGTGACATACATGACATAGTATAGACATACACACATGTGTATGTCTATACAATTTCCTTTACGGCTAAAATCCGTTGACAAAGTTAAAAAGATTTTGTTTATTCTATGGTTAAATTTCGCCTTTTGGTGACTAGGAATTGGAACCTGATGAATTGCTCGCTTGCTTGCTTTACCGACAATCTTAGAAATGTGTTCAATTAATAATTATGATATTTTTATTAACAAATCTAAATAATCAAGGAAGTAAGTTCATATAATGCGATCATTATATACTTGAATTAATATGAGTAAGTAAACAATGCAAACGGGAGTAAAGGATAGCTCAGTACGGGCTTGCTTAGTGAGGCAACCAACAATACCAACATATTGACGAATAATCTTGAAAAAAGAAAATATTTACATATTCATTTTACCGTCTAATTATATTGAATTAATAATCATGTTATTTTTATCAACAGATCAAAATTATCAAGGAAGTAAGTTCATATCATGATCGCATACTTGAATAAATATGTGTATTTTAGTAATTTGAAGGTATAATCTTACTTTTGTTGGTCAGATTAAAAGCGATATTGGTTAAAATATTTTTTAATGCCTCATGCATAATTTTAACGACTACATTACCCTCAAAATCAAAATACGACAGTGACCAATATAGACGCTATTACGGCAGTTACAGGTAAGGCGTTGGTACCAGACCCAGGTGAAATAATGCAGAACTCGACCACCTAGTAGCCACGATAGTAGTGACTCGCTAAGCCAATCGTTTGCTTCATAAGAACTGCCTGGCAAGACAGTAGATGGTCCAATTTTCACATGAGCTTGGACCAATATGGAAGGAAAACATGTGAGATATATGATTATATACACACGTGTTTACTATTTTCTTTACGGCTCAAATCTGTTGTCAAACTAAAAAAGATTTTATTGGTTAGCCTGTAGTTAAATTTCACCTTTAAGTGGCGAGGAGTTGGGCCTTGATGAATTGCTTGAAAGGTTACTAAGTGTTAAAGTTCTGTATTATCTCGCCTGGGACTGGTTACACCGTCATTCCTACTTCAACCGCCATAGTGTCAGTGCATGTCGCTGTCGTATGCCTGTTTATAATTTTTGTCATAAAAATAGATTTCAATAAATATAATAATATTAGATTAGCCCTAGAGTCACACTTAACTGTAAAAATAAAAACTAAGGTAAATTAAAACAAAAAATTTGCCTCCATACAGGTTTGCTTTATAAAGCAACCGATAATAAAAAAATATTTACTAATAATATTATAAACGTATCGAACTAATAATTATGTTATTTTTATCAAACGATTTAAATAATCAAGGAAGTAAGTTTATAATCATGATATACTTGAATTAATATATGTAGGTCTAATTTAGTAATTTGAAGGCGTAATCTTAATTAGATTACACCTTCAAATTAATGAACAAGAATAGAAACTAGATTAAAGACGTTATTGATTAAAATATTTTTGTTTTTGAATGACTGCAAATATCCGAATCAGGTGGATAAAATGCCATGATCATTTATAGCATCGCATCGGTAGAGTTCAGGTTGCTTATCTTCCAAGTAATAGAACTTTGGTTTTCTTCGCGTTCAATTTAAATCCATTAATCTTACAACTGTCATCCGTAACCGTGACTAGATTTTGTAGTTCAGATGTTGAGGAACCTAAAAGGGGCATCCACGGAGGAAATAATTAAAACAACCAAGAAATGTGAATTTTTGGGTTCTGACCGCGTAATAATTTCTGTAGGTGAACACGACAGAAATCCAACAACAGTTATGATTGAATTAAGTGCTTTTTTAAAAACCTACAATGCCCTGTGTTTATCCTAAGTATATGTCACAATACATTTTTAAATGAAAATACACTAAATGATTCCCTGAAATTAATATGCAAGTATTTTAACAATTGCACATTTATAGATTTAAGTAAATATTCTGTATTTAATGTTAGTAGACACATAAATATTCTTTCTATGTGTAAAAGCATGAATGTAGCACTAGACTAATTTGAGTATGACAGCAAATTTTTATCTTTTAGCTATTCGATGAGGGGGAGGTGGTTAACATCAAAAAGCTCACATAGTACTTGTTTACATTCAGTAGCCAGAAAAGGGATAGTTCCTTTTTATTTTCCTATTATAGAAAAAAAGAATGTTAGTCAGTTTTTTCGATAATAGTAAGCTGGAGAAAGTACAGTACGCAGAATCTAAAACAAGTTACATTGATGATATATCTTTTCGAATTTTTCATCAAAATATCGCAGGAACACTTTCAAAAAAAGATATTTTGAACATTACCTTTTCTGAACTTTGTAATAAAAATAGAGAACCGGATGTACTTTGCTTTTCTGAAACTTTTTTGAATTTGGGTAGTGAACTTAGAATAAAACTAAGTGGATATAAATTAGTCTCCCATTTTTGTAAAAGTAACAAAGAAAAGATAGATGGAGTTTGCATTTTAGTGAAATCGAGCTTACAAGTAAAAGATGTAACTATTTTAAAAAACATGCGCAGGATAAAATCTTTGAATGCTGTGGGGACGAAATACCTATTTGTAAGACAGTTATAGTTTGTCTTTACCGAATACCTAATTCAAATACTGACTTATTTTTATCTAAATTAGACTCAATGTTATACGAAATTGGTCAAAAGTATAAAACAAAAAACATAGTTACATCTGGAGATTTTAATGTAAATAAGCAACATTGATTCTGCTTTTGTTTAATTACATGAACTGCATCTGTCTGATCATAACATGGCCCAAATTCTCCATATCCCTATAAAAAATAGGATTGAGATCCTACCTAATTATTACATATTTAAAAAAAAGTTATGTAAAGATAACCTTGAAAAATTACCTTAATCAATTATCCTTCGCTGATGTATACAATGAAAATAATGTGAATCTAGCGACACAAAATTTCTTTGAATTATTTACTTTGTTATACAAATTATGTTTTCCGGAAGTAAAAATAAAAATATCTAATAGTTACAAAAAACCTAAATGGATTACTAAGGAACTTAAAACAAGTTGTAGAACAAAAAGAATGCTACGCTTCGCATTTTATAAACATAAAAGGCAAATCTATTGAAATCGCTATTGGGGCAGGAATAGGTAAGGCGGTAGTACCAGATTCGAGCGAGACAATGTAGAACTTTACCACCTAGTAGCCACGATGCTCAATGGCATAACCAATCGTTCGCCTCTTACGAACTGCTTGGTTAAGCGGTAGATGGTTTGTTTTTCAAAGGAGCCAGGACCAACACGTGAACAAAACATGTGACATACATGACATAGTATAGACATACACACATGTGTATGTCTATACTATTTCCTTTACGGCTAAAATCCGTTGACAAAGTTAAAAAGATTTTGTTTATTCTATGGTTAAATTTCGCCTTTTGGTGACTAGGAGTTGGAACCTGATGAATTGCTCGCTTGCTTGCTTTACCGACAATCTTAGAAATGTGTTCAATTAATAATTATGATATTTTATTAACAAATCTAAATAATTAAGGAAGTAAGTTCATATAATGCGATCATTATATACTTGAATTAATATGAGTAGGTCAACAATGCAAACAGGAGGAAAGGATAGCTCAGTACGGGCTTGCTTAGTGAGGCAACCAACAATACCAAAATATTGACGAATAATCTTGAAAAAAGAAAATATTTACATATTCATTTTACCGTCTAATTATATTGAATTAATAATCATGTTATTTTTATCAACAGATCAAAATTATCAAGGAAGTAAGTTCATATCATGATCGCATACTTGAATAAATATGTGTATTTTAGTAATTTGAAGATGTAATCTTACTTTTTTTGGTCAGATTAAAGGCGATATTGATTAAAATATTTTTTTAATGCCTCATGCATAATTTTAACTACTACATTACCCTCAAAATCAAAATACGACAGTGACCAATATAGACGCTATTGCGGCAGTTACAGGTAAGGCGTTGGTACCAGACCCAGGTGAAATAATGCAGAACTCGACCACCTAGTAGCCACGATAGTAGTGACTCGCTAAGCCAATCGTTTGCTTCATACGAACTGCCTGGCAAGACGGTAGATGGTCCAATTTTCAAATGAGCCTGGACCAATATGGAAGGAAAACATGTGAGATATATGATTATATACACACGTGTTTACTATTTTCTTTACGGTTCAAATCTGTTGTCAAACTAAAAAAGATTTTATTGGTTAGCCTGTAGTTAAATTTCACCTTTAAGTGGCGAGGAGTTGGGCCTTGATAAATTGCTTGAAAGGTTACTAAGTGTTAAAGTTCTGTATTATCTCGCCTGGGACTGGTTACACCGTCATTCCTATTTCAACCGCCATAGTGTCAGTGCTTGTAACTGTCGTGTGCCTGTTTAGGGGTAAGGTAGCCGGTAAACTTATGCATGTGGTATTAGACCTCGCTGCTAAATAGTAATGCTCTATTTACATGTTTGGTATCTATAGGCGATGGTTGAGTCATCTACTTGTTTGCTATCTTGTGATATAACAAAAGTTAGTGGTCGATTTTTATAATATTTAATTGTTGTCCATGCTTTTATAGGAGAAGGCAGAGAATGAACTTTTCAAAAAACGTATGAAGCGATCATATATAATATCGCATCTCTAGGGTTTAGGTTGCTTATGTTTTAAATAATAGAACTTTACTTCGCGTTCAATAAAAATACCTTACACTTATAACTGTCATCCGAAACTGTATTGTATATGCGACCGTTTTTCTTTTCATCAGGAGAACCATCTGCTTGTTCGCCATCTTATGATATAAGTACCTGCAATAAATGAATAGTAAAGAACGCTGTCATACGCAAGAACAATTTTGTCATAAAAATAGATTTCAATAAATATAATAATATTAGATTAGCCCTAGAGTCACACAGAGTATCTTCACGCCCGTATCCCCGAAGGGGTAGGCGGAGGTACAACAAGTACACTCACGATTAGCCGAAGATACTTGGTCCCACAAATGTGATAGGTGGCAAGCCTATCGCCAATCGGGCATTTTCCAATCCCGGGCAACTTTGTGTTTCTCAGAAAACTGAAAAAACACTTTTCTTATGTGCCCGACCCGGGAATCGAACTAGGGACCTCATGTGGTCAACGCCAACGCTGGACCACTAGACCACAGAGGCGACCCTAGAGTCACACTTAACTGTAAAAATAAAAACTAAGGTAAATTAAAACAAAAAAAGATGCCTCCATACATGTTTGCTTTATAAGGCAACCAATAATAAAAAGTATTTACTAATAATATTATAATTTATAAACGTATCGAATTAATAATTATGTTATTTTTGTCAACAGATTTAAATAATCAAGAAAGTAAGTTTATAATCATGACATACTTGAATTAATATGTGTAGGTTTAATTTAGTAATTTGAAGGCGTAATCTTAATTAGATTACACCTTGTTAATACACTTGTACTGTTACACAAATCACTTTAAAATGTACTTTGTAACCCTTTATATAATAATAAGTACCTTCACGCCCGTATCTGCGAAGAGATAGGCAGTGGTATATCAAGTGCATCCACGATAAGCCGAAGATAATTAGTCCCACAATGTGATGGGTGGCAAGCCTGACGTCAACCGGGTACTTTTCAATTCCATACAACTTTATTTTTATCAAAAAACTAATAATAATAATATCGCTGGATGAATTACACAAATCGATCAAACCCTAAACGAAGCAAATTATTTGCTTGTATTGTAAGTGCTAATCGACGATAATTATACCTAGATATACATATATTAACACGGTTTTCCCCACGTTGGTCCCGAGCTCCTTTGAAGAATAGGCCAACTGCCGTTCTGCCAGGCAGATCGTAAAAGGCAACCGATGGGCTATATGAGTCATTAACATCGTGGCTACTAGGTGGCGGAGTTCTGCATTGTCTCGCCCGGGCCTGGTACCACCGCCTTACCTATTCCTGCCACAATAGCGTCAATGCTTGTCACTGTCGTATTCCGATCTAGAGAGCAAGGTTAAGGAGGTGTTTAGGGGTAGGTAGCCGGTAAACTTATGCATGTGGCATAAGACCTTGCCACAAGATAGCAACGCACCATTAACACCTTTGGTGTCTATAGGCGATGGTTGACTCTTTCCATCAGGAGATCCATCTGCTTGTTTGCTATCTTATACTATAAAAAAATGTTAAGTAAATAATAAGCACCCACACCCCGAAATACAAACATTTATGTTTATCACACAAATGTTTGCCCCCGTCGGAAATCGAACCCGAGCCCAATTGATTCGTAGCTAAGTTCGCTTCCACTCGACCAACCAAGTGGTTTTTAATACAATTACGCAAACGGTGGAGTATGAAATTTAGCACTGATTCGTGTTCGCATACTTAAATTAATATGAGTATATATATATATATATATATATATATATATATATATATATATATATATATATATATATAGTAGTAGTGTGATGTGTCGTAGTTGATGAAGAAAAGTCTGATTTTCCCCATCTTCTGTGGGATGAAGCAAGATTGCGTTTTGGCGCCCACACTGTTTACCTTATATATATATATATATATATATATATATATATATATATATATATATATATATATATATATATATATATATATATATATATATTTTAGTAATTTGAAGGCGTAATTTTACTTCAATTGATAAGATAAAATGTCTAATTGATTAAAATATTTTTCTTTTTCAATGAGTATTTTACACTGTTAATAACGCGAATAGCTAGAAATCAGCAAAAATCCGCATGAGGTGGATAAAATACGGCAATGAAGATCACCACCCGAGGTGGTTGGGGTGGGTTACAAGAAATAGTTACTTCCTAGTGACAAGAATTATATTTATATCGTTTACAAATTTTATTTTTGGAACAAAGTTCCTTATCGCGCGTTGTGAAAGGGGGCTAGACGGAAAAAATTCTTACGAAAAGTTGTCACGACACTTTTTGCTATAGTAAGGTATTGTAAGCACAGAAATATCCAGCTACTTCCCTTTAACTCGTGCATTGAAAGTGAAAGAGTCTATCTACTATTTGATTGAGTTTACTTTTTTTCTAGTGCCAAATATTCGACATTTATACGGAATTTCGGCCGAATGTCGAATTTAGACCAAAAGTTGAATTTCGACGGACAGTCGAATTTCGAACGAGTGTCGAAATTCGACCGAGTGTCGAATTTCGATTGGTTGCTGAAACCCATATTCTATGATTGTCTGCTTGTTTGCTATCTTATGATATAAAAAACATTTTTTTATATTTTAAGATTACAAATAAGCAGATGACTCTCTTGATGGACAGAGAGAACATGTGCAGGTCTTCGACCAATTAGTACAATTTAAAAAGTTGTCTTGCAGCTGAGGTAAACGATAACATTGTAAACAGGAGCAAGGGATGCCTCGATACAGGCTGGCTTAGTGAGGCAACCAACAATAACAAAAGATTTATTAATAATCTTTATAAAGAAAAAGAAGATATTTTCATTTTTTTTTCACTGTCTAATTATACTGAATTAATAATCATGTTGTTTTTATCAACAGATGGAAATAATCAAGCAAGTAAGTTCTCATACATTAATTAATATGAATAGGTCTATTTTAGTAATTTGAAGGCGTAATCTTACTTCGTTTATACGGTGGATAGTGCGTATAGCTAGAAACCATCAAATATCCGCATCAGGTGGATAAAATGCGGCAATGAAGATCACAACTTGAGGTGGGTCGGGGTGGGTTATAAGAAATAGGTACATATTTGTAACAAGAAAATATATGAACCTTAAAGAAAGGCAAATTTATTTTTATCGTTTGGGAATTGTATTTTTTATACATTAATACGGGAGGGAAACTTTATAGCCCTTTTTGTAATAATAATATTTATGTCACTAGACAAATTACAAAAAATGATTAACACCAATGTAAGCAATTTGCTTTTGTTATGAGTGATAGTCAACGATACTTATTCATAGAAATAAATACTGTTACATACACAACACCCAGACCCAGAAATACAAACATCTATGCTTATCACACAAATGTTTGTCCCCGTCGGAAATCGAACCCGAGAACAGAACAGAATCATTTCTGTAAGATCTTCTTAAGGGAATCTTACAGAAAGTAGTTCTGTGACTATGGCAATGCTTTGTAAAGAAGTATTTTTATGTACTACCACTGGTCGAACACATAACAAGTTAACCAGTATATAACGGGAAACAGGGATGGTGGGTTTAGCTGTAGTCATGTTGTTGTATGACAATGGATTTTAATCGTAAGTTATGTGAGGAGTGGTAATGGGATTTTTGATTTAGCTGAATCTTTTTTTGGTTCTGTTAGGATGGGCGGACTGGCTAAGCAACACTTATTATTTGATCAAAATAGGCTAATTTCGATCACTCAAATAACTCCTACATAGGCGATTTACTTAAAAAACGTGGTTCAGACCTTTTCACCTTTTTTCGTTTTAGAAAATCACGATCATCAAGCGTCGATTGCAGATTAGAATATTGATTGAATTCAGAATCAATTTCTAGGAAGCTGAAGTAGGGGTTGAAAGTTTGTATAAAAACTGTTTCCACCCACACCATGTTATTCTACTCACGGGCGCAGCTGCGCGGGTCATCGTCATTTTAGTAGAATTTTGAAAGTTTTACAGCTGCTGAAGTAAATACAGCATTGTAAAAAGAAGTAACGGATGTCCCAATAGAACCACGCTCACTGAAGCAACCAAAAAAATATATTATTAATATTATACATGCGAAAGTTTGGATGGATGGATTGATGTGTGTTGCTCGATCATGTCAAAACCACTAAACGAATTTGAATGAAATTTAGCACACAGGCATCCCGGAAAATTTAGGTGATCCCGCGGAATTCGCCAAAAACTTTTATGATGTAGCGGGCTGCACACTGCGGCTCGCAACTAAATATTTACTGATAATCTTTGAAAGAAAAAAATATATATTTTCATTTAATTATATTTTAATTGTATTTAATTAATAATCATGTTATTTTTATCAACAGGTATAAGCAATCAAAGAAGTAAGTTCATATCATGATCGCATACTTTAATAATATGAGTAGATCCTATACAATTTTAAGCTCGGTCAGGTGTGTACGCGTACGTCCGTGACGACATCTGCTGTCGGCGTCTCCGGTATCTCGAAGAACCCCGCTTCTCCGTACTATGAACACTGGTGGACACAGGTCTAGAGAAGCTTCTCTATGCCTGTGTCTACCGTGCGTATAGTGGAGATCAGGAAACGATCAGTGTCACAGGGTACCTAAGTGAGGCGGCGGATGCTGCTCAACACAAATACCCTTCCGCTCAGCTAGTGCTTCTGGGGGATTTCAATTCCTACCACCAGGACTGGCTATACCCATGCCAGTACACCCACCTCACCGTGAGAGAGATGCGTAAACTCACTATAGCATAAATCTCACCTAGCTAGTTTAATGAGTGACGCGAGTTCCTGATGTTGAGAGCCATGCAGCCAATTGCTTGGACCTTCTGCTGACTACAAATCCAGACCGCTACTTGGTGGCGATTTCCTCGCCGCTTGGCAGCTCCGATCACTCTCTGGTGAAATCTGTATCTCTACTCGCCGCCCAACCCCAGTCCCAGGGGCTGTCTGCTTTTCTTCTAAAGACTCGAACTGCGCGGATGCTGTGACAAATGTGCTGCGACAAGGAATGGAGTACTTTATTCCTTTCCCCAACTTAGCCATGTCCAGCAAGCACTGAGGCACTAAAGCATAAGGCATATCGGGCTTGGGCAGATGCTTGACATTGCAAGGCCAAGGACGTATCGGAGAAGAAAAAAGCTTGGTATTCCGGCGAAGGTGAGACAGTATTTCAGCCCGGGACAGTTGCTCAACCTTTATCAAGCACAAGCCCGTTCGTGCATGAAATACTGCTTTTACCTCGGGAGTAGATCCGCCAAATGCCAGCTGGCGATGATAGGTAGGAATGGTAGGCACGAAACTCCAGAACCTCGCTCATCGCCGAAGAGTGGATAGTTTATCGGTTTTTATCGGATACCCTTTGGAGAATGCACTGCGGAATTGCATGACTTATAACTATTTCTATTTCTTTATTTTCTCGATGACAGATCGACGGCCATGTAATTTTGTGTTGTTTACGTTAAAATGACTCACAAATAATACTATACTTCATGGAGGTGTAGTGACGTGCTACACATAATGATTATTATAGGAGCTATATCGATGAACATAACACGGTAACAGACCCGTTTTTTTTACAAAATGTAAGAATCTAAACTACTGCCGGATACTTTTGTACAAATTTATGAACTTTGATATAATATTATATATATATATGTATAATATTATATTTAATTACAAGATGTTACACGTATAAATTTCTGATTGATAATGCCTAAATACAGAACACGATAGTGACAAGAATTGAAACATAAATACACACACACACACACACATATATATATATATATATATATATATATATATATATATATATATATATATATATATATATATATATATATATATATATATATATATATATATATATATATATATAATATTATATCAAAGTTCATAAATTTGTACAAAAGTATCCGGCAGTAGTTTAGATTCTTACATTTTGTAAAAAAAACGGGTCTGTTACCGTGTTATGTTATATATATATATATATATATATATACATATATATATATATATATATATATATATATATATATATATATATATATATATATATATATATATATATGTTATATATATATATATATATATATATATATATATATATATATGTATAATATTATAAGATGTTACACGTATAAATTTCTGATTGATAATGCCTAAATACAGAACACGATAGTGACAAGAATTGAAGCTATTGTGGCAGAAATAGGTAAGAGGGTGGTACCAGTACTCGGGCGAGACAATGCAGAACTCTACCACCCAGTAGCTTCCATGGTAGTGATTCGCATAACCAATTGTTCGCCTTTTACAAACTGCCTGGCATAACGGCCGATGGTATATTCTTCAAAAGGAGCCCAAACCAACAAGGGAGTACTTCTGTGATTATGTTAACGCTTTAATTAGAATTTCACCTACTACCCCTGGTCGAACAGATAACAAGACAACCAGTACCGGGATATAAAGATTAATTATGAATTTAGCTGTAGTCATATTCATGCAGTATGCTACGACTACAACAAAAATCCTGGTATGACAATGGATTTTAATCGAAAGTCATGTGGCGATGTGGGGAGGAATACGGGGATTTTCAAATTAGGTGAATCTATATTTGGTTTCAAGTAAAACCTATTTCTTAGATTATGGTGAATTTCTTTAAATCCTCACTAATAATATTATTGATAATATTAATTTGTCTGTCTGTCTATCTGTTCCCAAAGTGAATCACAAAGGTCAAACAAAAGCTTACTTTTTTCAATTAAAATTAACCCTTTAAAACCTGAGGTAGTAAATTAAAGTAAAACAATATCGACGACATGTTTATCTACTCACGGGCGAAGCTGTACGGTTATCGACAAATTAGTAAAATTTAAAAAGCTATTTTACAACCGAGGTAAATTATAATATTGTAAACAGGAGTAAGGGATGCCAAGATACAGGCTTACTTAATGAGACAACCAACAACTACAAAGTATTTATCTTTTAAATGAAAAAAAAACTATTTTTATTTAATTTTATTTTTATTGTACTAAATTAATAATTATGTTTTTTTTTTATCAACAGCTCTAAGTAGTCAAGAGAGTAAGTCCATATCATGATCTCATACTTGGATTAATATGAGTAGGTCAACATTGTAAACGGGCGTAACGGATGCCTCAGTACAGCCTTGCTTAGTGAGGCAACCAACAATAACAAAGTATTAACGAATAATCTTTATGAAAAAGAAAATATTTACATTTTCATTTTACCATCTAATTATATTGAATTAATAATCATGTTATTTTTATTAACAGATCTATATAATCAAGCAAATAATTGCATATTATTATGATCGCATATGTACTTGAATAAATATGAGTAGGTCTATTTTAGTAATTTGAAGGCGTTATCTTACTTTTATTGGTTAGATTATTGACGACTATACTCAAAATAAATTAATTAAATCTATAATATTTGACGAAAACTCCCGAGCAGTGTTGTTTTTAAAAATAGTAAGGTCACATTTTTCCTCAACCTGATTGTCCAATTGGGGTTGCTTGTCCATTGTAACAGTGATACTCAAAATAGATTTTACTGATTTATTTTGATAATACAGATCATAATAGCGTCAGTGCTTGCGCTGTCGTGTTCCGGTTTGGAGGGTAAGGTAGCCGGTAAACTTATGCATGTGGCATTAGACCTCGCCACAAGATAGCAACGCACCATTAACACCTTTGGAGTCTAAAGGCGATGTTGACATTTTCCATCAGTAGACCCATCTGCTTGTTTGCTATCTTATGATATAAAAAGAGGTCTAAAAATTCAAGGGCTGGAGTAATAATAAACATAATTCGTTTCGTCGCGTCGCCTCTTATACTGTGACAACAACAAGCGCGCACGTGCAATCGCGCAGCTGTTGTTTACAAAGATCGTTTTGTACCAAAAAGTTACTCGTTATTTTGCTAACTTATATAAAATTGAACGCTAATAAAAATCACTGGAATTAAATAATTTTAGCTATTCTTTATATTTAATTCGGCAATTAAGAATTATTTGCCCCAATATATTAGTTATTAAATATCATTTTAGCGGTTCTACACTTTTTAGCGTCGGCATTTGGCGAAACTCCATTTAACATAATATTTTTTAACACAAGTGTTTCACTTATTGTGAAACAGTACAAGTGTTATCAGCTAACAAATATTGTATTTTAGCGGTTATTTATATTTAAAATTGTTATTATTAAATTATATTTATACTTTATAATGATGACCTCGATGATAATATTTATTGACTTAAAGGTCATATATTTACTATACGCATTTCAAATTATTTTTTTTACTTAAACAATCGATAAATCTTAACAAAAGCTGACAAATAAAACTTAATTGAACGTCATAGCTGCTCCGAATCAAATGATATACTCGTACTATATGCAAATTACGCTACGCAGCGAGTTTACTTAAAAATGGCGGCATTACCTCCTCCACCCGCCACGAAGCATCAAAGTAGGCACCACGGATTAAATGGCGCCTTCCGAAGCAATTTCTTAGGATTGCTATGTAGTTTGCATTTACGCAAAGAAATACAGAGTTATAATACTTACCGATGACATAAAATTACTCCAGAGGTATTCCTTAAGTCTTAGCTTTTTATTCGACATGATAAAATATACCAGTATGGCATATTTCGATTTTCTTTATATCATGAGATAGCAAACAAGCAGATGGGTCTCCTGATGGAAAGAGTCAACCATCGTCTATAGACATCAAGGTGTTAATGGTGCGTTGCTATCTTGTGGCGAGGTCTAATGCCACATGTATAAGTCTGCCGGCTACCTTACCCTTCAAACCGGAACACCACAGTGGCAAGCACTGACGCTATTGTGGCAGGAATAGATAAGGCGGTGGTACCAGACCCGGGCGAGACAATGCAGAATTCTACCAACTAGTAGCCACGATGATAGTGACTCGTATAGCCAATTGGTTGACGGCAGTTGGCCTATTCTTCAAAGCAGCCCGGACCAACACGGGGAGAATGATATAATATATCTACAAGCGTTTGACATTTACATACATTTGCTCGTATGAGCGGCTACGCATTTTCCGCCCAACACCGTGTATAGTATTTGTGTGGTCTGTGGTTCGCAATCAACTTCACAATTTTTTAAATTCTTCAGCTGGTCTGCGGTATAATTAGATTTTGAATGTTGGTGATACATACCCCAGTAACTGTAACACCAAACTTGAAATTTTAAGACGTTTTCACGTTAACAATATTGAGGTCATATATGTTATACACATGATATGTGCTATCATTACATACCACTCGTTGTTCAATACTTCAGTCCATTTCTAATGCGCTTTTCAAAAAATGTTTTAATTTTTGCAGATTCAGGAGCAACACGATCTAGCGGTAAGCCTGTTAATAACGGTGTATAAGTAAATAGCGTTTTATTACTGAATTTCCGCACTTTTTTCTGCGTTTTAATATAAACATAAATTATTAAACATTAAAATTTTATTCCACAAGACAATTATTATTTTAGAAAATTTGTAAACTGCATTGCTTTATTTTAAGTCCAAAGCAGTCATAAGGCTATCTGAGTACAGATTTTTCTGCTCTTATAGTTAAAAATCTAAAGTTTATTGTAGACGACAATTTGTGAATGGCTCTAACTTGTGTATGTAGGATCGATTTTCATCTTTTAAACGACAATCAATGCAGTTTTTTTATATATGATCAAGTCTTCAAATATTATAATATCGATATAAATGATTTGTGCACAATGAAATATTTAATTAAATACATTACACGAATTGACTAATCAGCACTAGACTGGTAATGTTTATATTTTTTGCACCAGAACAATTCTGTTAAATAATATACACATGTCGATATCGATATATTTAAAAAAAAAGCTTAATTTAAGCCAAGCTGAAATGTGTTTCTGTAAGCCGTTTGACCCTGCAGGCCAGTCCTGAAACTTTCCACTAAATTGAGATATTTTGAGCTCAAACAATAAAAAACCATACCTAAGCATATACATATGGTTTGTGCTGGCTGGAGCTGGTAAAAGAGAAGAGAAGCTTGTTAAGAACTATAGAGAATAGAAGAGGGGAAATGTTTGGGCATCTGATACGACACGACAGCTTTATAAGAAACATCATAGAAGGTAAGGTCCAAGGAAAGAGAGGGAGAGGCAGACCTAGACGCTCCTACCTTGATCAAATCAAGGACAAAGTAAATGTCGTGTCATATCAGGAAGTCAAAACCATGGCCATGGATAACAAAGAATGGCGATTACTCCAACAACAAGAGCAGGACTCTTAAATCACAGAAGAAGAATAAGACCTCAGCATATATCTTTAAGCTCAGACATTAAAAATCTAGTTTGTAAAAAATATATTATTTTAATTTTCTAAAACACAAATGATGATCGATTTTGATATTTCGAGTGGTATTCAATGCAATTTTTGAGCTCTAAATTGTTTTACTAGCTACAAAATCGATAGGTTAAAAATGTTAAAGAAATGTCAATTCTTTTTTAATAAGTCCCCAACAAATTATTCAATTTTAATCCGATTTACGGTTTTTAACGCAGTTTATTAAGTAAGAGCTGACCAGATTTTTTAAATAAATCGGTAAGTTTGCTGTAAGCAGTGTCATTTTGACATTTGAAAAGCTGTAACTTTTGAAAATTTTAGTCGATTTTAATTTTTGTAACGGCATGTAACGTAGTTTTTAAGTAACTACTAAAATATTATAGTGGATCTAAAAATAATTGGTTAAAGAAATTCGAAGTTACGTTGAAAATACAATTTTTTCGTCGACGATAACTTCCGAACTAATTAACCGATTTTGGCATTGGACGAATTTTTTTAGGAAAAAGAGCTTATCAGATTTTGCACTCAATTGGTACATTAACCTGGAAGTTATATTTAATTATTAATTCGCTAGAATTTTTTGAGGTTATTTCAAAATTTCTCATAATCATCTGGACCGAATTGGTACAAATTTTCAGAAAGTTTAAGTTGAGCGGAATCCAATCGAATTCTATCAACCGCGTTTCAATCGTTCAAACCTTTCAAAAGTTATAAGATGTTTACACACACATACATACATACAGACATACTGACTGAAATAGTCAGGAAAGATTCCTTTGAGCTAAAAACGTGGAGATCTGGTGAAAATTCGATTTAAAAATCGGGGCAAAATCAGAACTTAACTTCCTTACCTACATACGTAGCCAGAAGTTAATAGTATTAGTTCTAATTTACATAATATTATGTATTCAAATCTATAATAAATACTAATTTTTTGCTGATGAACTTTAACGTCATTTTTCTGTAAACTTGAGGCTTGACTCGTTTTAATACTAACACTATCTAATACTACAAGGAGCCATTATTCCTTTTTTTCAATTTGTTTTTTTACTCGTGTTAACAGCTCTCTGGACTGGTCGGTACTAATCCTTGCGTTTTGGATGAGATTACTTATGAGATCTATTAGTTTAATGTGTTGACAAAAAAATTGGTCCGTTTTAAGAAGTTTAGTGCTGGTAAGTCAATAAAGACAAGCCTTCAAATTTTCTTCCGCTGGATATTTTCAGCGTGTGGTCGCGTTTCCGCTCTGGTATTAAAATGTGGTATTAAAACATTGACTCTTCGAATGTGCTTGTAAAAGATAATTTGAAAAAAAATATTGTTTTTGACTTTGCTGATTTTTAATGTCTTTTATTTAACGTTTATAGGGGTATTTAGCGGCGCAATAAGCGGTAAGTTCTAATTATTATATTAATTACTTTTGAGCTTCATTCTCAATATTGAAACATAGCAAACAATGAATTATCACATACGCACTAGCCATTCCGCACTATATTTTGGAGGTAGAGAAAAAAATATGCATGAGTGTGATATCACAATGTAAAAAAAACTATGGGACATCGCGTTTGGAGTTAGGAGAAATGCCGCCTTTTGTAGGCATTCGTCATTTCTGCAGAGTTGTCAAAATACGTATAAGAGAGAATTTGGCCTAAAACTCAACACATGATGATGGCTGCTTACTGTATTGTAATACATTATTAATTTCTTCTGAAATGTAAATTGTATCACGGACACTTTTTATAATACTAAAATTCACAAAACTCCTTCAAAGATTAATGTTACTTGAATTTACAATTGTTACATTCCATTTTAAGCCACTCACATCGCAATATATCGTCGACACAAATATAATTCATTTTTGTATTACTTATCATGAAGATTATTTGATTTTAACCACTTAAGGCGATAGGTAATGCCAAACTACGAAATAGACACCTCTTTGAAAGCCTACTACTGCTAACCGGTTGGTCCAATAATTTTAAAAAAATATGCATTATACGTATAATATAATTAAGTTTAAATTTTAAGTTCGTTTTTTTAAATTTTATTGTTATTTTTGACGGAAAAAAAATCGAATATCTTTCTTATTTTTACGCAAAAATTTGCTTATAACTTCCAAACTACTGTAATGATTTTGATGATTTTTTCTTTTTATTACAGACAATTTATTGCTTTATAAAATTTAAGTTCAAAATTTTACAAAATCATTATAGTGTGCTATTAAATCAATAAAAACTTATTATTTAATTCGCGGACAGCGCTCGCGTCGAAAGTCAGTCTCCCGGTGGCGTTCATACGGGGAGGCTGTGTCGCATGTTAGCGTGCTCCGCTCTCCATATTCGAGTCAAAGAGTAATAGTACAGATAGAACGTTTGGCACAATAGTAAGGTTGTGCCGTTTGGAAATTGGACATTTCGTTTACGCTTGGATTTTTATAGTAGATAATGAGCTTGGACCGAGAAGGCTGTTTTTTACAGATGTTGTTCTTATGATATAGACAAGGAATAAGAAAGGATTTTTTTATATTCATCCCCTAAGATGGTGAAATAGGGGGTGAAAGTTTGTATCAAAACTCTGTCACTTTTGAGTTGAAATGAATGATATGCCGTAATTAAATTATCCTTTAACTGAAAAAAAAATTAAATACAAATTTAATATTTTTTTGAATTCTAGCCCATAGAGAGGTTAAAAGAGGCTTTAAAGTTTGTATCAAAAATGAATTGTTTATTTATTGCATTACTATAAAATCTAAATTTTTTTAATTTAGTATTTATGATTTTTAATACAATTAAGATGTACGAATTTTCGGATTTTTTAGTACTTATGCTCTTCGATCGAAATTGAAGAAACATGCATGTAATGTTAGAAGTTTCGAAGTTTTGGTAAAAAAAGCATTGATGTTTGTATAAAAAATAGACTGTTTATTGTAGAATATTGTAGAAATTATTTAAAACTTAGTATTTATGATTTTTAATACAATTAAATGAATACGAGTTTAAGGTTTTCAAATTTCATTTCTTCAAACGATGAAATAAGTGGTAAAGTTTGTAAAAAAAATAAAATATGTTTAATCAAAATCTCTTCAAATTTATTAGTCATTTTCTTTAATTCAATTAAATAAACGTGCATGTAAGGATGCTGTGAGTTTTATCTCTTAAAGAGGTAAAAGAGGTTATTAAAGGGGCTGAAAGCTAGTACTTTATAAATAGTTTTGTTTGCGAGTAGATGCTGAATAATATTTTGAGACTATTCATGTACTTACCTACGTTTACGCTTGAATTTTTTATCAGCTATAGATAGTAAGATTTTGTCAATATTTTGTATAAATGTACAAAAATAAAAAAATTAAAACATATAAACAACGAAGATAATTCAAGCAAGCGAATAAAAAGCAAAACTGTAAAGAAAAAAAAAACTGGTATTATTTGAAGGTAGTAAGGACTTCGCAACTAAAAATAAATAAATTAAATATATTATACATACAAATAGTCTAAATAAACCAACTTATTTAGTAGTTTCCTCTATAAACATTAAATCAATTTATATATCTTCTTTTTTATTACGAGATTTTGAAACAAAAACTAAGAAACTAGTTAGTTTTAAAATATTATTCAAGAGATTACATTTTACAAAATCAATTTTGAAAGGTTTTGTTAAATATTAATTGTTGATTGTATGTATTAGAATAAAGTGCTACACGGAATGTATTGTATATTACAACACTTTCAAAGAAATAGGATACGTAACTGTTATTATTGCGTAAATTGTTATATAATTTTTTGTCGATTTTCGGTATATTTTTTTTTCTTTAGATATTTATCGTTTTTCTAAAATGAATGTATATGTAATCGATAAATAAGCGATTACTGGTTATTGGTTTTGAATTTGACAACATTCAGTCGATTCATTATGATAAAAGTTTATATAGGTGAACAAAAATGTTAAAACGTAGGTATCTGCATCCACTGTAAATAGTCTTTGAGTTTGGACCGCGCCAGCGCGCTAAATAATATTTGCGCTGCTCCTGTTAGAAACTCAAGGTCGTTCGTAATCGCCTTAAAAGTTAAAAAACGGTATAACTTATAACTTTTGTTTACATTAAAATATTTATCACTCGTTCACAATTCACAGTGTAAATAGATGACACTTGTTTTTTTGTTTCTTTCGGATGATACTAAGAGTACTTGTTTATACAGCCTTGTTTCGACTATAATAATAAATATTTTAATTTTTGTTGCATTTTACACAATAGTTTGTTTAAATATTTAATCCTATCCGACATGTTTATAATTTATTTTGGTTGGTCAGAAATAAAAGAAATTGTTAATTTTAAGGCAGAAAAGAAAAATCTTTGCTTGAATTAGAAATAAGAAATAGCGTACAAGTTTGATTACTTTCATGACTTTCCAACTAAAATCCTTTTAAAATTAACTTGCTATTAAAGTGTCCGTTGAATTCTAATATTGACTTTAAATACTTATTTAACTTTAACTTAACTTTTTGTAAATTAAATAATTTAGTAAATTAAATATAAATTAAATAAATAAAAATAATTTTGTAAATTAAATAATAAATTTAACTTTTTTGTAAATTAAATTAATTTAATAATTTCGGATGACGCCATATTCTTGTAGCCCTTTTAGGCCGATCTCATCACTCTCCTTTGTGTTTCGTAGTATGTGTATATATATGAAGCCAACGGAATCGTTAAGGAATAAATTTATGGAAATTGGCATACTTACCGTAAATTGCCTGTTCATTCTTGAAAACTAACTGTACGTAAAGAAAAATGTGAGGTTTCAAAAAAAATATGATACTCTTTGAACACCAGAAACAAAAACAAATTAATTTCACAATTTTCTAGGCTCCGCAAAGTTAATAAATCTTTTTTATGTCAATGTGTACACTTTTATAATAAACTGCCAAGTGAAATTACTGAATTATAGTGCTGTTAATTTAAAAACAATGTTAAGAAAAAACGATGTCACAAAAGTTATTACATCATCATCATCATCGTCAGCCGGCATTCGTCCACTGCTGGACATAGGCATAGGATATTAAAGTTATTACACAGTACAAGAATTTACTGACGATAAAAATGCCCTGAATATAATTTTTTTAAATTTCAGTGTAGATAAATTATGATTGTAATTGGTTTTTTTTTTTCATATATTTTACCATTCGACAATTTTATTTTGTTTTTTAATTGACGATATAAATCATTGACAAATAACATTAATAACATCTTGTCGTTATATGACATTGTTTTGACCCGACATTTCTTTTTTTTAATTATTATTATTATCTTAATTTTTATTTTACATAACTACATTATATAAGTACGTATTATTATTTTTAATTTCTTTAAGGATTTGTTAAATGTCCTAACTTGCGATAAAATGTATTCTTTCTAGCTACAAAATTTTGTGTTCGTATGTGTTTTTTTAATGTGTTTAATTATATATCATGTTTTGACGTCAATAAGTGTAACCGAATGTACCTACGTCGAATATATTCTATTTTGATTTAGATTTTTATTATTGATTTTGTGTATGCATATCAGGAGTAAAATGAAAAAAAAAATCGCGCCTGCTATCTTGAACTTTGAAATATCGTATAGTCATATTCATATTTGGCACCCCTGAAAACCATGAAAATGATACCCATGTTATTTTTATTTAAAAAAATACGTCTGCTTTCTTGACCTCGAAATAGGTATACCTATTATCTTTTTTGTAATCGGCACTCCCGAAAACCATAGAAATGATACACATATTACTTTTATTTAAAAAAATAGCGTCTGCTTTTTTAAACCTTGAAATATATTGTCGTACTATTTGTGTCCGCGACTTCGTTCGCATGGAATTTCTAAACTAAAAGTGACCTTACTTAATTTTTATTACATTAGCTATCTGCCATTGAAAGTCCCGTCAAAATCGGTCCATCCATTTGAGAGATTAGCCGGACTGAACCCACGGACAGACAGACAAAAATTCAGGACAGACAGAAAAAAAACAATGTTATTTTGATATATGTAACATGTATACACCCAGATGCATCAAGTAAAAAGCGGTTATTTTAATGTTACAAACATACACGCCAATTCTATTTATTTGTACACATACGTAATCGGTACTACTGAAAACCATTCTAAAATTTTGTAACCATTCTTTGTCGTGTGCCATACAAATATCATCAGCAGGCCGCACAAATATAATCTACTGACCGCGGTTTGGAGACCAGTGATACGAGGTCATTATGACGTAAACAGGTGTCGCGACATAGTTCGTGCTAGCGCGAACATTCGCCGTAGCCCGATATATGTAGCTGCCTTAAGAAAAGACAAAATATCTATTCAAAATAATCAATAACGTACATAATTTAACCTAAGATCGCTGGGCTGATAATATTAATTTCATTTAGAAGTATATACATACTATATGATCAAAAGCATCTCGAAAAAAATATTATTGCTTTGTCAAATATTGTTGCTTTGTCCATTCGTACGTTGGAATTCTGCAAATAATAAGCTAACTAAAGTGATAGTTTGGCCCGCCTGAAAATATATCACAAATGCATTATATGTAACAGACGGTTTCAATGTACACATGGGGCACACTAAAAGTTTTGCACTTCTAGCTAATCGGAACTATTTGAATTTCGAATGTTATATTTTTAAAACGTTGCAACCTTCTTAGTATAAAGAAAAAACAATTGGCGGGAAATGATTTGTCAATTGATTTTTTATCACACATCAAAGTTCTACGTACGCAACGAAAATGGAATTAAGTCGAAACGATTTTAGAGCGATGATATTTTATGATTTTAAAAGTTCTCTTTCTCCGCAAGACTGTGCCGCTCGTCATGACTCTGTGTCGTCGTACATGACGAATTTCTTGAAGGTCGGCCTTCAACTGCCGACAACGACAACAAATAATGTGGCTACTGTTAAACAGTTAATTGAAGAAAACCCCGGGATTACCTATAAGACAATTCGAGGACTATTTTGGATTGGTGTAAGCCTAATTCAGAAAATTTTACACGAAGAATTGAAAGTTCGGAAACTTTGTTGTCGTTGGATCCCTCATGAACTGACAGCTGAGCAGAAGCGGGCTCGCGTGGAATGGTGCTCACAGGTGCTACTGAAGTACGACCATGGACATCATAATGCTGTTTATGACATTGTCACAGGAGACGAAACGTGGATTTATTGTTTTGAACCCGAAAGAAAACAGCAATCGTGTGAATGGGTGTTTGAAAATGAGAACAGGCCAACAAAATTGAGACAGGCGAGAAACGTTGGTATAAAAATGATCGCGTTTTTTTCTCAGCTACGGGTCCCATCTGTACAATTCCACTTGAGTGTTAATGTCGAGTGGTATTCTACCATTTGTTTACCTAGGGTGTTAGAAAAAGTTCGCATAGCCCCGACCTAGCACCCTGTGATTTCTGTATTTTCCCCAAAATCAAAGATTTGATGAGAGGTTTTACTTTTACCAACTCTGAAGAGGTTGTGATAGCGTTCAATCAGCACGTAGAAAACATGCCTTCAGATCTGTGGTCCTACTGTTTTAAGAAATGGTTCGATCACATAAAAAAATGTTTATTATGTAAAGGAGGTTATTTTGAAAAGCAATAAACATAATATTTTGGTTATAACATGATGTTTTTTTTAAGTTACGCAAAACTTATAGTGTGACCTACGTATAACTGGTGTAACACGTGAATTATTTCATAACGAGTAATATAAACAGTGATGAGTGAAATGTGCCATGTCTAGTCAGTATCTTACATAAGTGAAGCCCGAAAGAGGAGGAACACGTGTGTATGTCACATATTTAAATCATCATTGAATATTCCTAATCGGTACAGATAATGTGTGCAACTTCAAATTATGCGTAATTGTTGTTTGTTTGCATTCATTTTTGTCAACGAAGAACGCATTGGTATTCTTCGCAATTGCCAAACTAAGTTTACGGTGTTAGTTATTAATCTACGTGGCTGGCATAAAACTATTGGTAAACAGTACGCCGTACTACTTCGGAGCTATAAGAGCTATATTTCCTCGTGTTTATTAGGGCACCCATTGAGGAATAAACTATCTGCTATTCTGCCAGGCAGTTCGTAAATATCCCAGGACACAACTTCCAGCGGGTACATGATACCACTGCTTTACATATTCCTAGCGCAATAGCTTCAAGCATTGTCATGTTTCAGTTTAGAGAGTACAGTAGCTGGTAAAGTTATGCATGTGACATTGCCATCCCGCTGCAGGTATAACAACGCACCATTGACATCTTTAGTCTCTGTATGTGATGGTTTCTCTTTCCACTAGGTGAGCCATCTTTTTTATATCACAGATAGCAAACAAGCAGATGAGTCTCCTGATGTAAAGAGTCAACCATCGCCTATAGACACCAAAGGTGTTAATGGTCTTATGGCGAGGTCTAATGCCACATGCATACGTTTACCGATTACCTTACCCTCCAAACCGGAACACGGCAGCGACAAGCAATAACGCTATTGCGGCAAGAATAGGCAAGGCGATGGTACCAGGCTCGGGCGAGACAATGCAGCACTCTACCACCCAGTAGCCACGATGGTAGTGACTTACACAGCCAATCGGTCTCCTTTTACGACCTGCCTGGCAAAACGGCAGTTCTATTATTCTATTAAAAAAGGTCTATTCTTTAAAGGAGCCCGGAACTGCTTTTTTCTACCTTATGATATATAAAGAAACCAGCTGACCCGGCAAACGTTGTTTTGCCATATAAATTATTTGATTAAAAATAAGGGTTGGTGATAGAAGGATAAAAATTTAGAGTTATATGTATTGTTTAATGCTGAATCATAAAAAAATAAAAATAAAAATTTTTGTCCATAAAATAAAATAAAAATTTAGGGGTGGTGGTGAAAATTAGGAGGATGAAAAATAGATGTTGGCCAAATTTCAGACCCCCTGAATACGCATACGAAATTTCATCAAAATCGGTCAAGCAATTTCGGAGGCGTACGGTAACTAACATTGTGACAAGGAAATTTTATATATAAGAGATAATAAATACTCCATTTTGCTTGCAGCTCTGCAAAATACGTTGAAAGATGGTAAGTTAAGCAATTCTTATATTAAATATTTTCGTCTATTGATTCTACACAAGTTTCGTAAAATTAAGAAATTCTTGTGTTGGGCTAAGCCCCTTTTAGCTTAAGAGCCCGCGACACAAAACCTAGTCCCATAAGACTACCGGATGGTATATACGTAGTTAGATTCGTCGTTAATTGAAGAATACGAAATGGCTATGCTGCAATGCGAAAAACCGGGTGGCGCTATTAAAAAAAAGAAAAAAGAATGAAAAATAACGATTTCTGGTACGGTAAGGCTACCGAATTTCGTTTGTTCCTCGATATAGGGGAGCGGTAGGACTGTACGAAAATGCGGTGCTGCATGTCCCCATCCTGGCCCTTATCAGTGTCAGCAGCATTATAACGACGCCTTGTACCTAGGTATCTGGTTCCATCAGACTACCGAACGAACCCAAGCTCATTTGATCATCAATTTCTGTGTAAGAAAAACCACTGCTGCATCTTCGAAACAGTGGATGAGGTGGTTGCTGCAGCGATTAAAGATCGCCCACTGCACAGCTGAAATCGGCGTTTCTACTCATTTTTGTCAGCAATCGTCTGGTTTTTTCGATTGGTACTGATTGAATACTCGTGCCAGGGTCAGATACGAATAATTTTACTGATCGCTGAATGCTTAGACGAATGAAATCGCATATTTTATGTAATATTGTTCAATTTTTCAACCGTTTTCATTAAGTTGGCTTAATTTTATGTACTACTTAGGGATTTATAGGATTCTGAAATCAACAAGAAACTCTTATATTTTTATATGACCGTCCATCCGTCAGTCCATCCGTCCGTTCTCAGTTTAGCTCAGAGATTCTTAGTACTAGAAAGCTGTAATTTGGCATTTATATCTGTCATTTATACATGTTAGTCATGCCATCTAAAACGATAAAAAAAAATTAAAACATATAATATATTTATTATTTATTTATTAATTTATATCTTAATACCGCGAATTGTTTCACAAATCCAGGAACAACCAGCTGCTGCAGCTAGCTGGCAGAGGTGGGGTGGAAGATACTCGAATCTAACAAAAGTTAGCATTTCAACTTACTATCTTCCAAAGGGATCCCATAATTGAAAAATCGTCGTGAAACCCCGCAATATTTTTAAGAACCCTAAACAACGTTACCTTACACTACGAGGTTTGCGAGAAAGAAAACTTTACTTGTAGAGGGTACCCTAAAATATATGTTTTAAGATTTTTTTTTACCATTTTGATGGCATGACTAATATGTATAGATATAAATGCCAAATAACAGCTTTCTAGTACTAAGAACCTCTGAGCTAAGCTGCAGACGAACAAACGGAATGACGGATGGACGGTCATATGAAACTATAAGGGTTCCTTGTTTTTTCAGAACCCTATAAATCTTTAAGTAGTACATAAAATTAAAACAATCGAATGGAAACAGCTTTCTAGTACTAAGAATTTCTGAGCTAAGCTGCAGATGAACGGACGCACAGACGAATGGGCGGTCAAATGAAACTATAAGAGTTTCTTGTTGATTTCAGAACACTATATATCTCTAACAAGTATGTAAAATTAAACCAACCTAATGAAAACGGTTGAAAAATCGAACAATGTTACATAAAATATGCGATTTCTTTCGTCTTAACATTCAGATATCAGTAAAATTATTCGTATCTGACTCTGGAATGGGTATTCAATCAGTACCAATCGAAAGAAACCAGACGATTGCTGACAAAAACGAGTAGAAACGCCGATTTCAGCTGTGCAGTGGGCGACCTTCAATCGCTGCAACAACCACCTCATCCACTGTTTCGAAGATGCAGCAGTGGTTTTTTCTTACACAGAAATTGATGATCTTTCAGATGAGCTTGTGTTCGTTCGTTAGTCCGATGGTACCAGATACCTAGGTACAAGGCGTCACTTATAATGCTGATGCCACTGATAAGGGCCAGGATAGGGACATGCAGCACCGCATTTTCGTATAGTCCTACCGCTCCCCTATATCGAGGAACAATCGAACAACAAAGAAATCGATTTTTTTTGTCATTCTTTTTTTCTTTTTTTTTTTAATAGCGCCACCCGGTTTTTCGCATTGCAGCATAGCCATTTCGTATTCTCCAATTAACGACGAATCTAACTATGTATGTATCATCTGGTAGTCTTATGGGACTAGGTTTAGTGTCGTGGGCTCCCATACTATTTATCAAACCATCTGCCTTTACTAAATGGTAGAATTAGGCACCTTTTTACACAGGTATAGTATCACTGATTTACCTATTCCTGCTGAAATAATGACAGAGATTGCCAATTTCATGATGCAAAATATAAGGTAAAGGTAGCCAGTATACGGATGTATGTAATATTTCATACTTAAATATCTCTTGTATCTATAGACGTTGATGTATCTTTCTATATAATAAGAAGAGCTAGCTGTGTACTATCTTATGCATTTAAAATTATAAATTATATTTTAATTACATTAGTTCTCTTCTATTGGATTGTGATTATCATGTTGAATTTCATTTAATTTTATTATTTATTTCATGTTTTTCAGGGTTTGGTAATGGCGATAGCTACGTAAGTTGTTTTAAATATTTGATTTTACTTTCATTACAAAGCAAATCAATTCAAAAATAGGAAAGTCACCGTTTCCTGATAGTTACCTGGTAAATATTTGTACTAACATTTTTGAGAAAAATATTTTTTGAGCAATTAAACTGCAGCAACAGACTTTTCATTTCCTTATCTCCAAAATCCTGCATCAGATCTTTAGCAAATTAAAATTAGACCACACGGGAAGTAGGTATACCCTCCAAAACAAAGAAGGAATTTTCAAAATCGGTTTATAAATAACCGAGTCATGAGGTAACAAACATAAAAAAACATACAGCAAAATTAATAATCTCTTCCCATTGGTTTTAGACCGGGATCCCAGGAACAAACTTTTTTTAATAATAACAACCTGAATTTTTGTGAACAGCTTCGTTTTGACGAGACAACGATGTTTTCTATCTTCGAAAAATCTCTAATTGGGTAGATAATAAAGTTATGATGCTTTGAAAATTTTGATTCGATGAAAGAAAAATATTTATTAATAACAATAATAATTTTTTGACTTTAATCGCTTGATTATATTATGAAAAACACTACGAAACTTTTGTTCTACACATTCCATGGTTTTTGTGGCGAGTCGTCCATTTTAAAGTGTCGGAATTATGAGATTTTAAATTGATATTAATCAATTTAATGACAACCTAATTTTCTCACAACAGCTTTTTAATTATTATTTATTATAGTTATTTAAGGGTAACATTGTCCTACACATAAAGTAGTAACTTTTCTTAGTCCAACATTCTAAAGTTTTCTTTTTTATCTATCTTTATTAGTTACCCGATTTGAGATTTTTCGAAGGCTGAAAAGATGGTTGTCTCATCAAAACGAAGCTGTTCACAAAAATTATGCTTGTTATTAATCAAAAAAAAGTTTGTTTCTGGGATCCCGGTCTAGTTATCTTGGTCGATAAACTTAAGCTGACTTTTGACAAATCGTTCAAACACATCGTACACAGTTCTCGTTTATGCAGATTTACTGGTAAAATACTGTGCACACTATGCAATACTGAAGGAGGGTGTTCAGTATTCAATTCTGATACAGAATATGTAAAAAATGTACCTACTTAATTTTTGACCTAATTATTCAAGAAAAACGTTTATGTACAAATAACCGCGCATAAACAGGGTTACTTTTAAATAAAGGTCCGGCCAAATCTTACCCCGTGTTGGTCTCGAGCTCCTTTGAAGAATAGGCCAACTGCTGTTCTGCCAGGCAGGTCGAAAACGGTGATCGAATGACTATACGAGTCATTACCATCGTGACTAATAGGTGGTAGAGTTCTCTTGTCTCTCCGGGTCTAATACCCCGGCTTACCTATTCCTGCTTCACTGTCGTGTTCCGGTTTGGAGAGCCAGGTAGCCGGTAAACGTATGCATGTGGCTTTAGACCTCACTATAGAATAGCAACGCACCATTAACACCTTTGGTGTCTATAGGCGATGGTTGACTCTTTCCATCGGGAGACCCATCTGCTTGTTTGCTATCTTATATTATAAAAAAAAATTCAGAATTAAATATTGAATTAAAATTGCGTTTTAATTATTATTGTCAAATTATTGCAAGATAATATAAAAATATTCGTTTAAAATATCCCACTAAATTCATAAATTGGATGCACCGAGTCGTGGCAGTCGGCCGCCGGGCAGTGTATGCGGGGTGCAGGGGACACTACATGAGCCGCTCTCGACATTAGTAACGAACGATACTACCGGATTTTCTAAATTGAATTTATATCCATGCGTTGCGTTTTCTGTTTCGGATATAAATGAAATATTGAATTTTCTAAATTATTATTTTTATTACCGTCCGAGGCACCTGCTCGCTTTTCTTTTTTTCCGTAGAAGCACAACCCATCCTCCCTTCACTCAAACTTTGCGTTTTCAAGTGCCTAGCGCACTCCAGGTACAAAAAACGGATTAATCACATTTTTGGATTGAATTCAAGCATGTAAAGTGTATTTTTTTCAATAGAACTTAAACACTTCTATAGATAAGCGTGAGAATTATTTACTGAAGAAGTGTTTACTGCAAAATAAATTAAGTTAAGCTTCATACTTTGGCGAATATACGGTTACTCGAAGTCGAGGCTTTTAATTCAAAAATAAAGCAGATGACTTAATTTTTTTTTATTTTTGCATATTGCTGGTAAACAAATACATACGAAAAAAAACAGAAAGACCTATACTCCAGAAAAAAATATTTATTAACATATATATTTATATTAGTTTTTTTTTGTTGTCAAGTTTTTTTCTCGCTGCTTTTGTTATAATTATTTGCACGCATATGATACAGTTATTACTTTGATTGATTGCTCTATTATGATGTGTTCTATAATGTTATCAATAATTAAAGCATTAAAGTAATATAAATTTTAAAACTGACCGGGACAAAGTTGATGGCTGATGAAACATCGAGAGATATTTCACCAGCTATCAACTTTGTCCCGGTCCAAAAGAAAAACGGAAATATAGTTGATACTTTCGGTTTTGCGTCACAAACAACACTATACTAATAGATCTTGAACTAATAATTAATTAAATGATAGTTTATTTACTAAATATAACTTTAATTTCACAATTCACAATTTTAAATCACAGAAACACACATAAATCACAGACTAAAATGATCTGATAATCGGCCGCCCATTTGTAATAATTTTTTCGTCAGTGATCGGATTCTGACGGGGTATGGTATCTGTTTTCAATAGATACGTCATTTCATTCCGAAACGTAATGAACTCTAAACAAAAGTGGTTTCGTAATGTTGGATAAACATAATAATGTTTAAAATACCAACGGCAACATGCGGTCGGCCATCTTCGGCCGCGATAACATTTCTCCCCCAAGTGCTCGACGGTAAAACGTTCTCGGCGACTTTTGTCTCCCAGGTTTTTTTTTACGTGGGGAAACCCGTCATGGGTACCATTCATATCACGAGCGTGATAGAATAGTTATGTCGAACTCGAACCGACTAAAACCTCACGGTTGCCGACTACGGCCCATGTAGGTGAGCTCCGGGATCTCCAACAGGAACGCACACGGTGCCCCCTAGCGCTTTCAGCTACGATACGCAACTATTCTCGAAAGAAAAAATGCATTCCTCTTTCACAATGCTCACTATGTTTTCATACAGAAGTAAATTGGCGATCTCTATTTTTCCGTACTTCTCTAGTTGCCACGTAAGTACACAAGTCCCCCGCCTTACTCACTAAGCATTGCTAAATATGCAAGGGTGCCGGTTACTGAGTAAGGGCACCCCTGCGACGAGTCCCGTGACGAGTCCCGCGACGAATCCCGCGACGAGTCCCGCGACGGGCAGGGTTTTCCTGCTTACGATCGCGTTCGGCACTTTCTTTCTGTGACATTACTTTTCACAGAATGAAAGTGTTGCTGTCCACATAGTCTCATTTGCCACCATACTTCGAAGCAATCGGGACAATAAGAGGTCAGATCCGGTTATGGCGCAAAGTGCGCTACGTTCTTGGTTCTAAGCTGGGCACACTTGAAGAGTTTGTTCAGCGGAGTCTTCTAGGCTAGCACAATGGTGGCAGACAGCATTTGGCTCCCTACCGATCCGACACAGATACCGTCCGAAGCATCCATGCCCGTTAGGATCTGCGTCATACGAAAGACAAAAAGCCGAAAGACAAAAAGCCGTGGCGCCTATTTAACCATTGATCAAGTATTGGTAGAATAGCTTGAACTGTTCTGAGTCCCGATACGGCGTTCGCCAATCGCCTGGCCCAAGCCTCTACCACTTCATTTCGAAGTCGTACTTTTCGTTTCTCCATTTCTATAGGAGCCAGTCGGAAACCCCGGTTACGTTGCACCTCCTCGCGCTAATGAAAAAGTAGCGAGTAGGCTTTGGCCTCTAGGTAGCAGGGTATAAACCTGGCCAGCACACACGCTGCATCATGTGCGACAGTGCGGTAAGCCCGGGCAACTCTAATTGCTTTCATCCTCTGCGGATGGCGCAACAGGGTGATACTTTGGCTTCTTAAAGAGTCAGCCCAGTCTGGAGCCCCGTAGAGGGCTATGGACCGCACAATGCCCACATAGAGCTGTCGGCACGTGGTGTTTGGTCCTTTCAAATTTGGTAACATTCTACTAAGCGCTGCTGCCACACGAAGCAACTTTGGCGATAAACGCTCAAAATGAGCATGAAAGTTCTACTTGCTATCCAAAATGAGCCCTAAATACCTCATCGTCTTCTGAACAGGAAATGAAACTCCGCCAACCATAAGTCCTGAACCCACAGGAGGTGCCTTTTGAGTGCCATGGAAGCACAGTACTTCTGATTTATTAAGGGCAACTTCCAGCCCTAGTCTTCGAATTCGACTGACAATTTGAGCTACGCCTGCGTTTGCCAGTATGGCTGCCTGATGATAGTTATTGGCTCTTGCAGTAACGAGGGTATCGTCAGCGTACCGTCTCCCAGGTACCATAAGGGGATATCAAGTAGAAAGCCCATAGTTGGAGCTCGCCTGAGACTGCCGTAACACATTTGCACACAAAAGTAGTATTGTCATATATTTAACACATTGAAACAATGCAAGTGATTCGTCTTTCTAACTTACCACACTGAACTTACTAATTTCAACCTTAGTCCAGTATGTTAAGGCTAGAACTATTATTACCCTACGCTATTAGACTACGACTAGACTACGCTAGTACTACGATTGCCCCGCCTAATTGCTACTTTTACTTGATATTTTTCTGTGATTTAGGTTAGGTGAGGTTTCTATGTAGTAAAACAATATTTTTATTTCATTAGATTTTTATTGGTTACATATTATTATAACCATTGTCTATCGTATCCTTCAATTATTGTTACAAGATTTTACCAGTTAATACGAATAATTTTGTAAAATAAGTATTTTTGAAACACAAACTTGAGATTAAGCCTACTACAAGTATGACTACAACATCCCCCGTGTTGGTCCGGGCTTCGAAGAATAGACCAACTGTCGTTCTGCCAAATAGGTCGTATAGGGCGAACAACTGCTTGTAGGTATCACTACCATAGTCACCAGGTTGTAGACTTCCACAAACTCTCACCCGGGTAATTGATACCACCACCTTACCTATTCCTTTCTCAACAACGTTAAAGCTTGTCGTTAGTAAACTTCTTCTGGTTTGTAGGGTTATGTAGTTTGTAGACTTGTCTGACTAATAATACTTGAACTTGAATACTTGAATCAAAACATTATAATTTCTTTTTTCTCTTCTTTCAGAATTTTGGCAAATAATTATTATCATCGAATAATAATAGTTCATCACATCTAAGACTAGCTTTATTATAGTTATTTTGCATATATCTTACTTTATTATTATCTTGGCATCGTATGTTTTGAAAAAAAATTGACAAGAAGTTATGTATGTATTCTTACATAACGTCTTGCCTTTTTTTTGTAATTATATAGTTTAGTAGTTTATATATATATATATATATATATATATATATATATATATATATCATCTCCATAGATTAGATTTAGATTCAATTTAGTGTTTAGATAACGTCTTGCTTTTTAAGTTTACATGTATAACGTATTTCTATAAAAACGAAATTTTACATTAAAAAATGTTTTTATGTATTTCGAAAAAAATTATCTCGAAAATAATTATGTCAATGCATAATAATCCAATTTTTCTCAAGATTAAGAAGATAACACATTTATACTTAATTAACAAAAAATTCGTGTCAAAATATCTTTTACAAGAATCACGACTATTCTTGATTCTTTAAAAATATGTTATTGAGTTGCTTATCCCAATATTATGAGATGTTAAGTTTACGTGTTTTTCTCCTTACATTCTAAAACTTTAACTTGAGATATATGGTTTTACTATAGCAATATGCAATAAATTAGTACATACATAAGTGTATACTTATCTCGGTAAACCTGATACTTGTGTATACAAGTACCTAGTTGACCAAGATTCACAAAATATTTTTTTGTTTATACAAACAAAATTACGTATACACTTATGCATGTACTAATTTGTTGCATATTGCTATAGTAATACCATATATCTTAAGTTAAAACTTTTGAATGAAAGAAAAAAACACACGTAAACTTAACTTTCCAGTCATTTTAAGTAGACTAAGAATTTTTATCTCTGTGCCTAATGCAGATTATACCATATACCATAATATTAGGATAAGCAATTCAACGATATTCTCAGACGTTTTTAGATTTAAGTTTGCAATAAATGTGTGCTACAATAAGAAGTTTTTTATTCTATCTACCCATATTCATTAAAATTATCATCACGATGGTTCTGTATATGAGCTGTATGTAGACATATACAGCTCATTACCTGCTCATTAACTTTCCAGTTCAGTACCTGTACATGGTTTGTTATACTATTTCCATTTCTTCATTTTCTCGATGACAGATCGACGCCCATGTAATTTTGTGTTGTTTACGTTAAAATGTCTCACAAATAATACTGCACTTCATGGACGGCTAGTGATGTGCTACATATAATGATTATTATAGAAGCTATATCGATAAACGTAACACGATAACAGACCCGTTTTTTTACAAAATCTAAGAAACTAAACTACTGCAGGATACTTTTGTACAAATTTATGAATAAAATTATATCATAAGTATAATATTATATTTCATTACAAGATGTTACACGTATAAATTATTAAGTGATAATGTCTACTTCTTAAAAATTTTCGGAGCTGTTGTAAAATAAGTAGATATAGGTACTTGACATGGAAATGAAATAATTATAACGACAGGTAATCTTTATTTATTTATTTTTAATCAAAATCTGATGAATCGTCACTGTCAGCCGATGTGCTCTCCCCAACATTTATTATAAGTTCCTTTTCTTGTATATTAATGCCACATGAATTTTCCAATCCGACGCTATAATGTTTTGGGTTCTTTTCACATTTTTTTCCCAGTTTTCGGCAGTTACCTCCGCACAAGCATTTTTTTAATAAATATAACATCTTGTTTGCCGTAAAAGGGGGATGGGTATTGTCTCGAGCGTGTCCTTTGATTTGTGCCCATATTAGTTCTATAGCATTGTACTAGCAATGTTACGGCGGAAGTCGAAGAACCCAATGACCACATTCGGCAGCTATTTTGTCTATAACATATATTTTAGAGAGGCTTTTTTTCGATTTTAAAATATTCACTAATTGCACTTTTAATAAAGAACTATCCACATTTCCGCCATAACGTTGGAGCCAGTCAATTATCTCTTGTTTTTTAATGGCCTGCGTCGGCATTTTATCAATTCGTCTGGAGTGATATGTAGCGTTGTCCATAATAATTATGGACGGTTATTTCTTTAAACCATCCTTCGTAAATCTCCACGTTCTTTTCTTCGAGATAGTCCACTGTTTTCTTGGCTTTAAAGTCCAGTAAAGCGAATCTGACATGAATCCACATATAGACCCTGCATGGCATATGATAAGATAACCTTTTCCCATGGGCACTGAACTAGTGGTAGCGGTGGTGTCGTCAGTCCAGTTCTTAGATACTGTGTTTTGCAGTTAATCAAGTCTCGTCAGTAAAAATAACATTTTACCAATTTGATATCGTTTTGGCATCGTTCAAAAATTCGCAGCGAGTCATAGCAACCATCGTGACGCTCCATCAATATTTTACGTTTGTCCGATTTTATATAAGAAAATCAATTTTTTTTTTCAAAACCAAGCTTAATGACGATTTTTGGCCATGAAACAAACCACATTCACATAAAGAAACAATAAGTGTTGGAATTTCTTTGCGCAAATAATAATCATAATATATATGACCGCGAATAGCATCAGTGTCGAAGTTATCAACCGATGTCACCGACGTTGTTGGCGTTTTTTCATCAGCGTACGAAGCTAAAAATTTTCCTGCTTGTCGCTCGTACCGTAAGCTTCGGTAGTAATTTTTGAAATAGTCCACTAATAGGTAGTAATTTTTGAAATAGTCCAGAATAGGTCCACTAATTACTAATGCGTCCGCAACACGTTCTCACACTTGCAACAGTGGTAAAAGCAGGCCACCATTTTGAAACTCTGCTTCAAAGTAATTACGAACCTTCATCAATAGTTCTTTTGCCTGCCTTTTTAGAACAGATCCTTTCGGCATTTTGATATTTGACAACTGGGTAGCAACCAACACGGAAGAACACAAAATACACAATGTAGTGTATGGATAATACGAAAAACTCATCGAACAGAAACGAAGTGACTAGCACGATCGCGTGGTTGCGAGTGACAGATTAAAACAAACACAAAATGGCCCTGGGCCATTGAGTGTTCCCACCTCGAAAAAATATATTTGAATGTTTTTGTTATATTTGTTTTTATTCAAAATATAACAAATATATGCGATCGATATCATTACTTATTCGGTAACAACACTACAACTATCAAATTATAAATGGCATCAAGAAAATAAAGAAATGGAAATAGTATAATTATTATAAGTTTTTTACGACAGCTGGGTTTGGCAACGTTACGTTCATTTGAGACGTAGAGTATTAACATTCTCCAAACAGATACTAAGATTTTATTTTAACATTCCGATAAACCTTTAAGAAATCTCAAAAATCTAATTTTTTTTCTGAACCAACGCAATGATTTTCGTTAAACTTGATGAAAAATTACAACACAACGTAATCTCATCATATTTGCATCTATTACGTGGGTTTAACCGGACAACAAACGATCGCACACCGTCCGTCACATACAGTCCGTTGCAGGTTCTTGGCGGCCTTTTTTTCACAATTCAGGAATTGTAGTCTTCTGAAGACAAAATACACACAAACCCCTTTTATAAACATACAAACCCCGTTACAAACATAACACAAAAAGCTAGCACCTAGCACTTTGTACATTGTAAGTCGGAAAATTGCCTGACTAGTCTTCAGACCAAGAGGTAGTACGTTAAATTCATACAATCCAGATGGTGTTATGAACGCCGTTTTCTGCCTATCACGTTCCCAGATTACCAATGGCCTATAACCAAAATTTAGATCTAAATCGGCAAAATAATGGGCACTTGATAGATATATCATAATGTCTCCAATAATAGGCAATGGGTAGCTATCTGTTACCACTTTTTTATTTAATTTACGGTAATCAACTCAGATTCTCCATTTATTATAATTTTTTCGTACTAATACTACTGGGGAAACATAAGAACTTCTAGATTCTTATGTTTCCCGTTATCTAACATTTCCTTAATTTGTGTATTATTTCCAATTGTTTTTGGGATACTCGATATGGTGGGTGGTGTATTGCTTCCTGATCTATCGTTTGATATCTATTTCCCCTAAGTTATAACTACAAAATTCCGTGGGCCTAAATGCAAAACATTTTTTACATACCGTAAATAGTTCATGCAGCACATCCTTCTAGTTTTCGCATAGCTCTGGATTAATATTAATTTGTCCATTTCATATTTTTTCTCAAATTTATGTGTATACAACCTGTCATCGTTTTCCTCAAGGAGATTCATATAATTATACATGTAATCGGATTTTAATATATTACATAATTTATTTACATTAGTTATATTATTATTTACGATGGCATCCCTCCGATTCTGCTAAAAGTGTGTACTCTGCAGTTGGTACCAGTTGGTAACACGCCTATTCCGGCTCTCCTACTCACTAGGCGTGGTAAAGAATTCACGGAAGACAGCTTTGTTGCATCCCATCCCCAAAAAACAGATCGCTCTAACCAGTCTAACTATCGACCCATAGCCATAACCTCCTTGTTCTCCAAAGTCATGGAGACACATATAAACTGTCAGCTCCTGAAGTATTTAGAAGAGCACCAGCTGATTAGCGACCGTCAGTACGGTTTCCGTAGTGGTCGCTCAGCTGGTGATCTTCTAGTATACCTGACGCATCGCTGGGCGGAGGCAGTTGAGTCCAAGCGGGAGGCATTGGCAGTTAGTTTAAATATAGCGAAGACCTTCGATCGGGTATGGCACAAAGCACTTTTCTCAAAGCTGCCTTCCTATGGGCTTCCCGAGAAATTATGCAAGAGGATCACCAGTTTTTTGGTTGACCGGAGCATCAAGGTCGTTGTCGACGGTGTGTCTTCCGAGCTTAAATCTGTCAATGCTGGTGTCCCCCAAAGCTGCGTGCTATCACTCATACTGTTCCTTCTGCATATCAATGACATGATGCGAATTAGCAACATACATTGCTATGCAGACGACAGTACTGGTGATGATACATACTCCAGCCGAAGCGGTATTTCTCGGAAACACGTCGAATAGTGCCGAAACAAGCTTGCGCCTGAAGTCGAGAATTGACTTAACGATGTCTCGGAATGGGGTCGTCAAAAGGTGGTCACTTTTAACCCCAAGAAGACACAGCTTTGCTTGTTCACCGCTAAAAAGACGCCCTTTGTCGTATCACCTCGACTCTCCTGATAGCCTCAACGGTATCGGAATCCTGGGAGTCGACATATCGAATTACATTCAGTTTCGCGGTCATTTAGAAGGCAAATTTAAACTAGCCTCCAAAAAGCTCGGTGTGCTCAGCAGAGCCTTCAACTTTATAAGGCACAAATTTGGCCTCACATGGAGTACTGTTCACATCTCTGAGCCGGAGCTCCCCAGTACCAGCTTCTTCCTCTTGATCGCATTCAGCGTAGAGCGGTTCGAATTGTTGACGACCAGGCTATTTCAAAACAGCTTGACTCTTTGGCATTGCGCAGAGATGTAGGATCTCTTTTCGTCTTCTATCGTATTTATCATGGGGAGTATTCCGACGAGTTGTCTGGATTAATTTCTGCCGCTGAATTCCACCAACGGACATCGCGTCAAAATTTGAATTTCCATCCTCACCATCTCGATGTCTGAAAATCCATGACTGTGCGATTCTCCCGAAACAATTTACCTCGCACTACTCTGTTGTGGAACCAATTACCGGCAGGGGTATTTCCGAATGGATACGACATAGGGACCTTCAAGAAAAGAGCTTACTCATTCTTAAAAGGCCGGCAGCGCAACTGCAAGAACTCTGGTATTGCGGATGTCCATGTGCGGTGGGGATCACTTAACATCAGGTGCACCTCTTGCTCGTTTGCACCCTCTTCTATAAAAAACAACAACAAAAAAACACTTATTGAGACTTCACGTCCAAGACAACTTACATACTAAAACAATTCTTTAAAAAACTACACATTCTACGTTTGATTCAAATATTTAAAAGTAGACAAATGGCCAGCATGTAACATCATAGAGGTGTTTCAATACCAAGGAGCTCAAGTTAGTCAGTTATCAGCACGGAGTCCGTGCTACTTGCTCGCTAGTCGCTATATTATCTAAACTCGGATATCGACATGCGAATTCGAGAATTTCGGGAGTACTCGTCGTCGGTCTCTTTGTAACCGTTGCGCAAAGTAAGCAGTTGCGCAAGTATCTCTCACGCGTGGCTTGAATCAAATTGCGCCCAGCTTTGTTTTGTTTTTGTTGGTGTTTTATCCGCTAACATCACCAGCCATTTTCGCATTTTTACCTAAAAAAGCACGGACCGTTACGCGCACACGTTTTGAGTTCGTTCCGGTGGACCGTGTTCACACAAATAGTCTATGAGTTGTTTGGATTGAATCATATATTGTAAAGCCTATATTTTTTTAAAGGTCATGAGCACTGCAATACACTAGTGTGAGAATTATTTAATTTAAATGGCTTAAGCTACAAAATAATTCCAGGTGTAACATGACACTTTGAAAAAATATGACTACTTGTTAATCGAGGATTTTTAATTCAAAAAGTAAATCGATGACCTATGCTTTTTATATTTTTTAATATAATTGGTAAACATATACATACGGAAAAAAAATAAACAACATATATTATAGTACAAAAATATTGATTTACATAAATGTTAATATTGTTTTCGTTTTCATAATTAATACGTAGTTTTTTTCGTAATTTTAAAATAATTTATTTATTTTTCATTTTACAGCTAATGTTAATTTTTTTAAGTATCGTTTAGGATATTTCACATTCACATCATATGATTTTTTTGAGATTATAGATATCAACACTAAAATTTACGAAAATAAATGAAAATAGGTACCGCCATACCCAAAGCGCTGGTATCATCAAGTTGGTCGTTAACGAAAAAATATGTTTTATTAATTGATATTTAAGGTTTTTTGACAAAATTATTATCTAAATTGTTAGATCTTGAACTAATCTTGATTATAAATAAAGTTTACTTGTTGATTAATACGCCAAAATACTTTTAAATTAACCTGTATCATAAACTGCAACCAACGCATAACACACAGCACGAATCAAAATGGCGGACTAAATTCTTTCATTTTTCCCCAAGAGCATACTTGAAAAAAGAGTGCCAATTTGATGTTATTCTGTACAATGTTTCGTTCGAAAACAATAAAATACCATAGAGTATTGTATTAAAACTGGAAAATAGTGAAAACATTGTTTAATTTGGATGAAGTTAGCGTTGGTCCCTATAGATACCATAGTGTATTAACAAAGATTCTCTCTCTGAGGTCTCATTAGTTACCAAATTTAAGTGAGCGGTTATTGGACTAAAATCCGAAAATATCGAATATCCCTGTTATTGTGAAATTAAAACCGGTATTTTTAAAACCTACATTTGGTCCGGTATCCCGGTATATTCGAGATTCGGGATCCCGGTTTGCGACCCCTAGCACGGACACACCCACGGACAAAAGACGGACACGGATGGAATGGACTCCGTTTTTCGAAGAATAGACACGCCTGGCTCTAGGTCGCATTAAACTTGACCAGATCGTCATCGCCCTAATCGAAAGACTGCCTGTAAGGACAGGTTCATATGATCGACCATTGCCTCTCTAAGAGATCGAATCTGTGCCGTACTGGCTCGCGCGGTGGATACATAACTCTGTACAACAGTGCTATCGTCTGCGTACCCATAGATACCGGGCTTCAGCAGACCGTTTATATGTAGAAGGAATAGAGTTGCAGTGAGAAATGATCCCTGAGGGACTTCGGCATTTATAGCCATTTGGTCGGACAAGCAGCTGCCGACGACTACTCTAATCGATCGGCCACTCAGAAAATCTGAGATCCAGTTGTAGAGACCATTAGGTAGACCCTACGATAGAAGTTTGCCTATCATGCCAGAGCCTGTCAAAGGACTTCGAGATATCAAGGGAGATAGCTAGCGCTTCACCATACTTCTCGATGGCCGCGCTCCAGGTGTAGGTAGCATACGCTAAAAGATCCCCAGTGGACCGATTTTGGCGTAACCCGTATTGGCGGTTACTGAGTAAATCGTTCGCTTCTAGGTGTGCCATTAGCCCGCTGCTCAGTACATGCTATTTTAAAGGCTTGTACACGGTGCTTGCATCAATTGTAAAATTCTTCAATCGCCTGGGCGTTTATTTTACTTGCTTGGCTGCTTTAGATGTACGCGAAACCTTTGGTTTTTGTATTATATTAAAATAATAAAAGATATTTTCTAATCTTCATTTATTTTTTGCATACGTCTTAGCCCTTCCAGAACTTATTCTAATCTCTCCATTTTTGAAATATATATAAAAGACTAAACATGAAATTCTATCTTTAAAAAAAATATTTAAAAGCAGATAAGGCTGCCAGTTTATTTGTAATGCCTCACCATAGATGTATTATATCAGCTACCTCCCAAGGTAGGAGCAGCCGAAGCCATGCAGGTACTTATCTATCTTTAAATAGCCTACCTATTCCTATCTCGATTTCCCTACCTAAGTTAGGAAAGTACATTTTGTGGAACTGTCTTTTACTAAAAGATAGTTTGCCCCATGTGTGGTTTTGACTATTTTCCTTTAACATAGAACTGCAAATACTATTTATCTACCACCACACCATGTCATAAACTTTGACCTGCCAAAACCTAACGAAAAGGCAGACCACAGTCCCCTTACCTAATCTATCCTATCGCAAACATTTATTATCTTATTAAACTTCAGCCTGAAGGGCTTTAGCTATATATGAGATAATACAAGATGGAAAGGTATAACAATTCAAACTTCGTTTTCTTTGGTGGACCAAAAGAAAAAAATTGAAGTTTTACTTCCTCTCGACATCGAGCTCGCCCCAATATATATCTCGAATATAAATAATTCTTACTCTGAACCATACTTAACTATCATTATCGACCGCCCCGTTGGTCGAGTGGTTAGCGACCCTGACTACGCAATCAACGGGGCTCGGGTTCGATCCCCGACGGGGACAAACATTTGTGTGATGAGTATAAATTTTTGTATTTCCGGGTTTGGGTGTTTATTATGTATATAAAAGTATTTATATATGTATTTCTATGTATTAGTATCGTTAACTAGCACCCATAACACAAGCAAATAATTTGCTTACTTTGGGGTTAGATCAGTAAGTGTAATTAGTCCCGTGAATATTTATTTATTATTTATTTATTAAAATACGTCCCATAACTATCCGAGTTCATATATATCTTATCCAGATATTCTTTGTGCCGACTATGTCGTACTACAAAGTTGAACTCTCATTCACATGACTTTTAACCCCCTATCTATACTGACGTTACGACTTCATACTAAGGCGGCTCCGTCCCTAGAATACATTATACTCCATTATACTTTATTATTGACCAGAAACACTTGAGAGGAATACATTTCGTTTGAAAACATAACATTTCTTCATATTATATTCTTTTGGTCATCTTTTTCCTTTTAGCTCCAGTCCATCATCACATCATTGGTGGAACCCCGTCATATTACATGAAACAAATAAAAATATTAGCATTTTTATACACAAGCCCAAACAAAAATAATGGCCCAAATAAAAAAAATAAACATGCATTAATGAATGATAATAAAAATACGGCATTTTTACATACGTACATGAAATGCTTTCAACCTATTTATATGTACAATATCTCTATATCTCCTATTACTTAACTTACATAATTTACATTAGATATTCTTTCCACTATTCTGAACGGCCCCTTATATAACCTACATAATTTCAAACTCCTATTGTCCACCCGTCTTGGGGTATATACTAATACTAATTGTCCCGGTGAAAAATCCTTTACTTTAGCCCTTTTGTCAAAATATCTCTTTTGCCTAACTTGTGCCTTCCTAATGTTATGTACTGCCTTTCGAACTAACGCACCTTGAAAATTATGTCTCTCGGCATAATTTATCTCCCGGTTATGAATATCCCTATTTACCCCCATGTCGCTTTGGAATATCGGTTCCCTAGCATACAACATCATATATGGTGAAATTTTAGTGGTCGATTGTTTATTAGTGTTGTATGCATGACACACTAATGGTACAAATCTACACCAGTCTCGTTGGTCCCTGGCCACATACATCGATAACATTTGAACTAACGTTTTATTAAACTGCTCTACTAACCCATTCGTTTCTGGTCTAAACGCCGTACTAAATTGTGACTTAGCCCCAAAACGATTCACAGTTTCTTTCACTAGGTGTGAAATGAATACTGCTCCCCTATCAGAAATTACCTCCTTGACACCTCCGTACTTACAAAATACCTCTTCAATCAAAAATTCACTCACTTTCTCTGCCGTTACCCTTTGTACCGGTTTACATATTGCATATTTCGACACATATTCAACACACACTATAATATATTTATTCCCGTTCAAAGATTTTCTAAAAGGCCCTAAGATATCAATTCCTACCTTTTGCATCATATGGGTCACAATTATAGGCTGTAGTTCAGCTAATTGTTTGATCTTTTTTCTCTCTTGGCACAAACTACACGTTTTCACATACTTCTCGATCTTCTTCTCAGCATTCTCGCAATAATATTTATCTCTAAATTTACATGTTTTCGCTAAACCCAAGTGACCATGGGTCGTCATGCAGTTGATGCAAGATCTCATATAATAAACCTATTGGTACAACCACAAGATCTTTCATACAATCGCTTCGCTTTACCCTCGTACACAATATTCCATCATTCAACTTATATCCTTTATATATCCCCGTATCGCTAACCCTTACTCGGGATAACCAACGCCTACATGATTCGTCTATCCCCTGTTCTTCTTTGACTTTAATTACCTCTAATTTATACACTTCCAAGCCATCAAGCTCTTTCTGCGCATCCTTAACTGTACTCTCCACATTCAATGGATTTCTACTTAAAAAGTCGGAAACTACATTCTCTCTACCTGCACAATGTACAATATCGAAATCATATGCTTGTATGCTCAATGACCATCTCGCTAACCTTCCATTCATATCCTTCCTATCACTAAGCCAACATAAAGCCTTGTGATCGGTTACAACTTGCAACTTCAATCCCCATAAACAGTGTCTAAAATAATTCAACGCCCATACTAGACCTAAACATTCTTTCTCAGTACTAGAATACTTCTTTTCCGCCTCACTCAACTTCCTTGATGCATATGATATCGGATGCATTTTTACTTTTCTAGCATCTACATACAATCTAGTTAAAACATCCTTATCACTAGAATAATGACTTAAAATAGGCGGGCTACACATTCGATCTATGATAATGGAAAACGCGTTTTGATGTTCCGAGGACCAACAAAACTTCGACCCCTTCTTTAGTAATTTTGTTAAGGGTAGAGCAATTTTGGCAAAATTATTAATGAACTTACGGTAATAGGAGAATACTCCAAGTACCGATTTTACCTGTTTTATATTTGTCGGCGCAGGCTTTTCTTTTATTGCCTTTAATTTCCTGCTATCTGGTTTAATACCATCCCCCGATATCTCATGCCCCAACACACTTATCTTTCCATACCCAAAACTACATTTATTTGGTTTAAGCGTAAGGTTCGCTTCCTTAAGGCGCATTAATACCTTTTCTAATGCGTCCTTAAATTCTGTGAAAGTTTTCCCCCATATTAATATATTATCAACATAACAGATGGCATTCTTGTATTTAATATCCCCTAGCACTTTATCCATTGTACGCTAAAATATTGCTTGACTTGTTTTTAAGCCAAAAGGTAACACATTAAACTCATACAATCCTGACGGTGTTATAAATGCCGTTTTGTGCCTGTCGCTTTCCGAGATTACTAGTTGCCAATAGCCAGAATTTAAATCTAAATCAGCGAAATAGTGGGCACCCGAAAGATATATTAAAATGTCTTCAACAATAGGCAATGGATAGCTATCTGTTACCACCTTTTTATTTAACTTACGATAATCCACACAAAATCTGCATGTGTTATCATTTTTCCGCACTAACACTACTGGGGAAGCATAAGAGCTTTTAGATTCGCGAATAACCCCGTTGTCTAACATTTCTCTAACCTGCGTATTGATTATTTCTAGTTGTTTTGGTGAGACACGATATGCCGGGTGGTGTACCGCTACCTGGTCTAACGTTTTTATTTCTATTTCCGCTAACTTACACCTATCTAATTCCGTGGGGTTAAATGCAAAACATTTCCTATATGTAATAAATAGATTTCGTAATACATCCTTCTAGTTTTGACATAATTCCGGATTAATATTAATGTTATCCATTTCGCATTTATTTCCGGAATTTATATACGAATACAACTTATCTTCATTTTTCTCTACATAATTCACGTAGTATATATAATTTGATTTTAACATATTACACAATTTATTTACATTAGTGACATTTCTATTTACAACGTTCCTTGGCAACCGTCTATAACGGAGAGATCATTACTATTTCGTAGCAACGAATGATTAATAAACATTGACGTGTATAATATTATACACGTCAATGGGTAATATTATACACATCTGTTAATAAAATTTACATAGCAACGCTGTTTAAGACATATAAAATTCTTTAAAAAGTTAATTACAGCATCATATTTTTTGAGAAAATCCCGACCTAATATAAGTTTAGTTTTTATATTTTCAATTATTAACATCTCACTCGCAAAAATGCTGTTATTTATCATTAAATTTACACACGTTTTTCCTACAACATTTAATAACGATCCTCCTAGCGATTTTACAAAATGCCCATTAGATGCAGTATCTTTGTATGTTACTTTTAGATATTCCGCGAGATCATCCGACATGCAAGATATATCTGCTCCCGTATCGATGAACGTTGAACACGAATGACCCTTAATTATGACCTGAATAAATGGTCTGGACAAACCTTTAATTTCTGTCGGGAGATTTTCATTTGTTTGGGCCGCAGCTCTCATCTCCCGTGTTTCAATTATTTGGTGGCGTCCCTGTTCGTTTGGGTGCTGTGGTGTCATCGGACTGCGTCTGAAATCATTAAGTGTATTTGAGGCCGTTCTTTCATATCGTCTCGGCCTTAGATTATACCGGGGCGTGTGAAAAACTTTCGTCGGTTGCTGACGTTCTGGCTGCGAGCGCACAGGCGTACTAAGAAGGATGTCTGGTTCCTCCCTAAATCTTACTTTTTGTGGCACCCCCATTGGTGGTTGTAAAGGAATGTTACTCGATGATTTTATTTGACCCCCAAATACTTCGTTGTACTGAACGATTGTGTTTCGCAACTCTTCTCGCGACGAATACAATCTCATTCCTAGCTTTTCTTTAAGCGAGAGTAACATTGTCTTGATGAATTGTTTTATAAAAATTTTGTCTGATATCTCAGCCTCGACTGCAATACTGCTGAGTCTGTAAAAATAAAATCTTTTATCAACCTTTTATAACAAAAAAAACACAGTAATTACAAAATACACACACTTCAATTACTTTTGGCGCTAAAGTGAAATCATTTTACAGACTAAATAATCATAGACAATTTGAATATTTCGAATGAATCATTAAGTGGTTATGCACTTATACTAAAGAGCGTAAGCCACACAAATTGTTCGTTCTAAAATAGTCTGTATTATTAGTAATTAGTATTTGAAAATCAAATGGGAACGCGGCTCGATCGGGCCTCCCTGGTACTTCACCGATTAAGGGATTATGGTAAGGTACTCCCGTGGTCAAGGAATTATGTTGGAGTACCGTCGAGGTCAAGGGATTATGGTAGGATACTTCCGAGTTCAAGGGATTATAAATAGATACTCCCGATGTAAAAGGAATTGTAGGAAGGTACTCCCGAGGTAAAGGGATTGTGGGAAGGTACTCGCGAATAAAGGGATTATGGATAGGTACTCCCGAATCCTTTACTTCGGGAGTACCTATCCATAATTATGAAAGTATACTCACGAAGTCAATAGATTATGGGAGGTTGCGCTTGAGGTTAAGAACCAAGTAAACGGTTTATGGATAGGTACTCCCGAGGTAAAGAGATTGTTGAAAGGTACTCCCGAGGTAAAGGGATTATGGCTAGGTACTCCCGAGGTAAAGGGATTATGAAAGTGTACTCCCGAAATCGAGGGATTACGGGAGGTTGCGCCCGTGGTTAAGGGCCAAGTATTAAAGGTGATCTATTACAAAGAAAAGAAAATGATGGGCCACTGTATCAAGGTTTCAGACCAAAAAGTTTTGGACTGCATATGTATATAAGTCTATTATTATAAATACACAGATCGTCGCGAGGTTGTTAGACTGTAGTATCTTCGAATAACAATAGCATCTTCGAATGAGACAAAAGAGAATGGTTGCAAGACACATGGAGGCTGTATGAGCAACGGAGGAGACGTAAGATTAAAAAAAAAGTACGTCGTCCGAATCTAATGAATCGTTCAGAACTCGTTCAAAAACTCAGAAAAATATATTACTTCAATTCTTGATAAATTCGTATTATTATGTTTTATGATTATTTAAGTACATTTTATATGAATAGTTATGAGATTATTATATTTATTATATAAAAATTTATATAATTTATTAATATTTGTATGTTTATTGGTCTGCCCGTAGGTTTAGATAAATGTAATTATTCTCTTTGTTTAGTGTAAAATTATTTGCAATTGTTCCGTAAGACTTTTCTTGTGCACTACCCGTTACTACAATGTTTCTACAAGTACAACTTAACGTCTAAAGACATTTTCTACCAGTTAACCTTGTAACTGGTAGAAAATGTCTTTAGACGTTAAGTTCGCCTGTTGTATATTTTGTGCAATAAAGAGTTTAAATAAATAAATAAATAAATATTATTAAAGAAATATTTTATAATAAGTGTAAAGCGAAACATCGACATTAAATAAAATTAAGGATATCATTTGACTATTACTGTATTTAAAATTCTCTATTATTATTTCCGCTATCATCTGATTGGTTGTTTAGTTGGCGCTTTGATCGTTTCTTTTCTGTGTTTGTTTCGTATGTCAAGATTGGCGAGCCGGCCGGTGTAGCGCGGCATCATAGATAAATATGTGTATTACTATAGGTATAGATAGGCAACTTTCTAAATTTATAATGACGTACTACTGGCGTCATCTATCTTATAGCATGAGAACTATTTTGTTTCGGCAGCTTAATATAGGTACCTACTTTTTTATTAAAATTTTAATAGTAAGTAGGAATTTATCAAACACTATACAGCGTGCCATTCAAACAAAATGTAACTCTGACAAGTCCTTTTGTAACTTCGTTTGATTGCCACGCTGTATAATGTTATATATTTAGAATTAAAACATTCATATTATAATTTAAGACTTTATTAACTCACAATAAATAGCACAATATATTAGTTTTGTGTCACGATTAAGCAATCCGGAGAATAAAAGTTCAAACTCAACGAAAATAACACTAATACACACAAAACAAACTGAATTTCAATAATAAAATGCGCACGAGTATCAACATTTAACACCATGACGGCGCCATTTGTAATTGTGTTGTTTTCGTTTGATAGATTGGCCAAACTTTGTTATTTTGAAAAATAAGTATATTTACCACAAAACAATATATGTTTATAGTTCAGATAGTTAAAAAATATAATGTAATATAATATCTTATTTAAAAATATATATTTAAGACATTAAAAGGTTATTTTTAATATTCGTATGTAGTGGCAAAAACCTTGAATCCAGATCTTAAGTCTTTAGAAATAAAATCTTTTTCAATTCGTGTCCTAGGTGACGCTATTTTCAATACAATTATCAAATATTTTATAGTACTAAATTACCATAGCATGCGCGGCATTCTATCGCAGCCTTTCGAAAGAGACGCACGCGACACCAATCATATTTGTAAAAAGGGAAAAAGGGAAAAATAAGTGGAAATTGTGAAGTGATGTAAAATATCAAGGAAATAAAGTAATTATTGAGAATAATGAAATGTAATGTTCTTGTAAATTGAGGCTAAATCCTGACCGCATCTAACAGTAGTTTACATTCACATGTGGTAATCGCTTATCACAAGGAGTGATTCTCAACGACACGAAAAAAGTACATGTCCACCATAAACAAATATGAAAATCTGCAATAATCTGGCCTTTGGTACTCTACCCGTAAAATTCACAAAGCCGCGTTTAAATCAATATTCGATTTAATCGAAGAGAAAATTATTAAGAATGGATAAATTTATTTTGTAGCAGATCACTCCTTATAGAACTAGGATATGGCATGTATTTGTCAGAAAGTAGGGATGCCGGTAACGCTAATCTTTAAAGTGACAAAATCTTTAAATCATTCGGTGATCGTGTTATCATTAAGGCTTCAAATACGCCACTTAACAAGCGAATCATTTATAGTATCGATTTTAATGTCAATCAATTGGCGCAAGATAAGATTCTTCGCAAGACTGCAAATGTTAATATTAACGTGGAGCAGTTAAACCGAATAAAACACTACTAAATCACTTTTACACGCACAGCATAATTTGGGCAGAGTAATGCCCTCAACAAGCGATAGAATTACAATGACCCGAAAATTAGACATGAGCGTTATTTCACGTCCTGGTTACAGTAACTAGCTACGCGACATGTAACGAAGTCACTAGTTCCGAGTCAAATGACAAGTAGTGATTTTTGTAAATGCGTTACTATACTGTGATTGGGGGTGATTAGTCGAACACAATGTGCGGACTGCGGTGCAAAAAAATGTACTCGACCAGCCGAGAAGGCGAGACGGCTAATCAAGACATGAGGAGTGAACGAGATCGCATAATACCATTATTATCAATAGTTCTAAGCGCACACGTGCTGTGGAGTACCTACAGCCCAACAACCGATAACAAAACAGCCTATAAAGTATTAGCATACGTTTAATTTTCATACATAAACTTATAAACATAGAGAATAAAACAGGTTGAATTCTGTTTTTAAATAATTTTAGAAAATTAGCTCGGATTCCGGGAAGGAACAGGAACTTTCAAACAAAATATTTTCTATTGTTTGTTTCAATTCGACTTCATTGGTTGTTTTTGATGAAATTAATGAACAATTGTAATTTGCTTTATTTATGATATAAAAAATGGAAAGTTTTAAAAAAAAGTCCACGACAAATGACAGCAAAAAATACTGCAAAATCTATAACTATTCTAATCCTCTATTATATCTTATTTATATCTTATATTATAAGCAGTTTTGAATTTACAGCTTGTAAAAATAATAATATATTTATTAAATCTATCATTATTTTTTATTTAATTTTTTTATTAATTTAATTTAATAAGTATATTATAAAAAGTGTAAATGTAAAGGTGTAAATTTATCAAACCTGTATATAAAATTATGATGTATATTTTTTATAGTTTTATTTGATTATATACACATAAAACTAAAAATATATGTATGTAATAAACTTAATAATTAATAAAATCGGTAATTAATAATCAGTAATCATTAATCAATTATAATTAATGCAAAAAGTAAGTAAAATTTTAATTCTTAAAGTACGAAGAGAAGCTAATTTGTGTCATTTAGTAAGACGTTATTCAAGTAACTGTATAGCTATAAACACTTGTTAGTGATATAATCTAATTTCGTTTCATACGTAACTGTATAGTTCGTAAAATTATGTGCTCAAACAATCACAGTAGCAGAAGTAACTAGTTACAAAAATCACTACTTTTGAAACTAGTGACTTGGCCGGCGTCACTAGTTTCATCACGTTTCTTGAAAACGACGTAACGACCCATGTCTACCGAAAATGTTGTACCCGCATATTTATACCATTCATTATCTATTTTGTCCGCTATTATGACGTCATCTAAAACAGGTGCATAACACAGTTGTGCCGCATATCTGGCCTAGTCGGCCAGCCAGAGGAGGCCGGCAGGAGACGGATTTAAGATGTCTCCTACTTGGAATCCAGTGATCAGCAGAATAAAGCTTTTGCACCTGCAAACAAATAATATATATATATATATATATATATATATATATATATATATATATATATATATATATATATATATATATATATATATATATATATATATGTGTGAGGAATTATGAGAGTATTTGCAACCTAAGGTAGCGTAGCGCTATCTAGAGTAGAATAAAGTGTAGTTGACTTGAACGTTGCGTACGTCGCTTACGTCATTTATATCTTAACAGTCATCTCTCGGCCAGCATCTATCAACTATCGCCTGTCGTAACGAAATCCGAGTCAGTAGATCGGTTTATAAGAGGACTCTCAGCTAAGGAACCGACCGTGCCTAACGTGCGCACTGATTCAGTGATAAGACGACTATATGGTGGTATATTATAATTTATTGTCTTCTGCGAAAGCAGCGGTGGGATCAAATCCAATGTGTCTAATATTACTAGCGGCCCAACAGTCCATGAATGTTGAAAACGAACCAATTTGAAGAAAATTGTGATGCAAGTGTTAGTGGAAAAAAAAAAACTAACCCTTTTCTAGTCGAGAGGGTGATACTTATATCAAACAGTGGCTACATTAATATCTCTCCTGAATATTCTGATGATTGTGAGCTTACGTTTGCTCGATGGTGCAATGAAATAGATTACCATCGTATCCAAAACGGCTAGGCTGATTACGAAACAAAGATTACCGTATTCTTACATTTACAATGCCGTGCTCATAAAAAGGCGTCAAAATCACCCTTATGCAAAGCATAGGACGAAATAAAGGAATGTTAATCACTTCAGTTCCCTACTATTGGAAGATTTCACGACATGGTGCAGTATACTAGTAATTGCGCTTCAACTTATGTGGAGAACTCTATATAAAAAAAAAAAAAAAACTAGTAATGGTGGATTAAATAGAAACTGGGTGGAACGAGGTGAACAAAATTGTAGCCGTCATCTCAGGTATCTCCGACTGCCAGGTACGGTCTTATTTATTAAAAATATTGACGAACAAAATTGAAGTGGTCATCTCAGGTATCTTCGACAGCCAGGGGGCCTATTGCCTATCTTTGACATTTATAGTGATCAACTGAAATTTGATGAACACTCAAAACTGGTTGGCAACTGACAACAGTGAAAATTGGTATTGCGTATCGCTTTTAGTGGCAGTGACTTTCGTCGCTTTCCAGCGTTCGTTCCAGTGGTTTGACTTGTCACCGCACTATTTTATCGATATTATGCTTCTAAATAAAAAAGCTAGATAAACGCAAATGCTTATATGGGTTTATTATGGTCCTTTGTTTTGGTCGGTTTGTATTCTTCAGACTAATGTCAATTGTTAAATGTCATAACAATAAACAAATAACAATAACCTCAAAATAAGTTTAGACTAACAAAATTAACTATTCAGCTTTAAAATTCCTTTGTTGATCCCACTTTCTCCACTTTTATGTTTGTATATAGATTCATGTACATAGTATTAACTCCTAATCCATAATGTTGTAGTTGTGTAAGTTTACTAATCTTTGTGTTTGTTTTGTTTTAGATTCCTCAACTTGTAACTGATATAGTCACCGGACAACTCTTTTTATGTGTCTCTCACATGACTGACTTGATATTGGCAGAATCCGTACTAACTGGATAGCCACCAAACCAATATAATAATAATAAGTTTAGAATGCTCTCTTGAAGCAAATTAATAGTTAAAAGAAATTAAATTGTCGGTCGAATTTGCCAAAAGATACCGAAATGTTACAGTCACTTCTCCGGAAGCTTTCTATCCAGCCAGACTCAATGGCAGAGAGCAAGTCGAGTAATAACTTAGTAGTTTAGATCTATTGATTGTCATTGCATTGTATTACTTACCTTTTACATAAAAGTAGTATATAACATCTGCATATAAACAGTAACAAATATGATCTAATTGAAAAACATGAATAATCTGGAATGAAGATATGGGTATAAATCTAGCCAAGAGATAAATAACAGAACCCCTAACTTGCAGATATTATATTCATTGATTATAATAGTTTTTAGATTACTGTTAGGACTAAGGCATGATATTGGTATTATTGAAGTTAACAGGTAGTAATGTAAATTTAATATTAAATCAAATGAAAGTGTCTAAAGTGTGTTAAATTTTCTACAACTAGACAGATTATGATCCTATCCAATAGCTAGAGCTTTGAGAGGTAATAAAAAAACATACAAATTTAATTTTTTTATTACTTCCGTATTGTCAATATGACAAAATAATTAGACAGTCCGTTTGTCTTTATTTTATAAAAAGAGTAGAGAAAAAACATAAAACCTCATACTGCATGTTAGTAATAAGTGCATAGTTGCACCTCTGACTCGCCCAATGTTTGTGTTGTGTTGTAGCTTACAAAGTTTTTAACCAAAAGTTTTTCTGTTTAAGGTAATCTTCAGAAATTGAATTATGTGCAAACAGAGACAAATGCAACGATAAAGATATGTATAGTGCATCATCAGGGTAAAAAATCAATACAATAACCTCAATAATTTAAATAAGGTATTGATTTGTTACTATCATCAGTAAAAGCGTTAAAATGTGAAACTGGTTGGTCTAATGGTTATGAATAAAAACTAAATAAAACAGTACTAATTATTATAATATAATATCAATACAAATCATCATGGAGTTTTACCAAGTGCCGAGCATCGATTCAGTTTTCAAAGTATAAAGAAATGTGTTTTAAGAGCCTACTTAGGAATAAGTGTGCTGAGCTCCTGAAACAGATTATTTGCACATTGTGCACATAAGGAATGTTGAAAAAGATAATTTAAAAGTGTTAAACAAATTGAGAATAATGTGTTAGGGAACACAACAATATTTATTCAATTTGTCCTAATAATATTTTATTGTTACTATGTTATCGATAATCGCACGTGCGCCCGCACGTGCAAAAATGCAAGTAAACAACTTGTTTGCGCCGTAGTATAAATAACAACGAAAAAGCAAGCCTCGGCCATTCTCACTGTGATCGTCTCCGAGTGCACAACTGCTTTATAACGTAAGTGATTTCTTCATATTTTTTTGCTAATAATTTTATTAAAACATATTAACTATTAAACAGAGAATCATACTAGAATAATTGCTAAGAAATTGTGTTGATCTTATAATAAATGGAGAGATGTGTGGTGGAGTGTAATAACTGAGTTTCCCGTGATGTTGTATGGTTATAGCTGACCATTGAATAAGTGGATAGATTAAATGCTGTTGATTACATTACGAAACATGCTTATTTTATTATTCACACCGAATACTATCTACTCTCCCTTATAACTCAGAAGTGGGATAAGCGGGTATGGCATCAAACCATCACTCGTTTATCCCGCCCACAGTTCAGTGGTTAGACAAATCTAAAGTGCAAAGCTTTATCAGATATACTAAAAAGTAGCTGATATGAAAATTTTGTCGACTTTTTTTTTGTGCTTTATAACGCTCGTAGTATCTTTCGTATTTGGAACCTTAAGAACCCGAATTAGAAAATTTAACCTCTCAGTGTGATTTTCTGATTAGCCGTATGGTTAGCTGTCAGCAAATGTTTTATGCATTAAGCTCGCCATTATACCCTACCCTACACATTCTGTACGTGGTTCAATAAAAATAAATAAATAAATGGAAAAAAAATAACAATAACTCTAAATATATATTAATCAATTGTTTACTTTTAAATGCTAACATGTCTCATGATGAAAGTTTCAGTTGAACAATGGATGTTCGTGAGAATGAAGTCTACCAACAAGCGGTCCAGGGCAGCACGCGTGCTAGAGCAGCATCCGCAAATCGAGCGCAGCAGTACGAGTGGGGGAGGGAGATTGTCGGAGTACAACCATGTGAGCGTATTGGTTACCATAAGACATTGAACAATATGTACCGTTCCGAGAGAACAATAACAAGACAACTGCGCTCGCGTAGTAAGTCTCCAGTAATTACAATTAAAACCCCATTGAAGACTCACAAGCGTAGCGAGAGGGCAGGGCAGCGTTCCAGTGGTGGACAACCCCGTAAACGCTCTAGATGTAGCGAGAGAGCAGGAACAAGTCCTAGCCGGAGGCGTTCCTGTAATCGCTTAATATTTTGCGAGAGAGCAGGAGAGAGCCCTAGTGTAGGGCAATTCTGCAATCGCCAAATGCATGACGAGAGAGCAGGAGAGAGTCCTGTTATAGGGCAAACCTGCAATCGTCAAAATTATGACGAGAGAGCAGGAGAGAGTCCTGTTATAGGGCAAACCTGTAATCGTCGAAATCATTACGAGAGAGCAGAAGAGAGTCCTGTTAGAGGGCAATTCTGTAATCGTACGAAGTCTTACGAGAGAGCAAGAGAGAGTTCCGATAGGGAGCAAGCTTGCAATCGTATCGAATCACATTCCAGTGGAGAAGGATATTCCCGGAAGCGCTTATCAAGCACTACAGACAGCCCACCTGTTCACCGCCGCAGATACCATAGTAGAAATCGTAGTCCTAGCTTACAAGGTACTAATGATATTATGAATAAGTTTTTAGATATACTTAAAAGTATTAAGGGGCAATCTTACAATAAGCTCTCTCTTCAAAACGTAATCCCTGAATTTGACCCGATGGCTAAAAATCAAACTGTATTAACTTGGATAACTAAAATTGAAGAATGCGCGCAGATATACGGGTGGGAAGAAAAGGAAATTATCCATTTTGCACTGCCTAAATTAGTAGGGATAGCAAAGTCATGGTATCAGGGTCTAGATACGGTTCTCTATACTTGGACTGAATGGAAGAGGAAGCTTATTGAATCTTTTCCCTGTCACGATGATTATGCCGAATTATTAACTACCATGTTAGCTAAACGTGTGCGTCACGGCGAATCGTTCGAACATTACTATTATGAAAAATTAAATTTACTTAATAGATGTTCTATTAAGGGACGTAGAGCCGTAGACTGTCTGTTACACGGGATAGATGATCGTTCTGTACGCCTTGGAGCACAAGCTGTTAGGTATAGCGAACCGGAAGATGTATTAAAGTATCTGAAAACTTTGAAAGTTGCTAATAATAGTAGACTTAATGACAGACGACAAGACAAACGATCATCCAGTTCTAATGTTTTCTCTAAAGGAAAAAATGAAACAATAAACAAAGTTTTCAGATGCTTTAATTGTGAAGGTGACGGGCACCGAAGCTTTGAATGTCCAAATCCTAGTAATCAATGTACCTTATGTAGCAGACTTGGTCATCGTGCCAAATATTGTCGTAGTAACCAACATAATCTATCCTTAAATAAAGAAGAAAAAGAAGTGAAAGAAAAACAAATATCATGTCTTGTAGAAAAGAATCACGAAATCGATAAATATATTTTTGAGATTGAAGTAAACGGATCAAAGCTTGTATGTCACATGGATTTAGGTAGCCAATGTACTTTAATAAGACGTAATGAAGCTGAAAAATTACAGTTAGATTTAGATACTAATCAACTCCCAGTATTAAAGGGTATCGGCGGAAACGTCGTTATGCCATTAGGGAAGTGTAAGGTCGACATAGATGTTCGCGGTATAAAGGAAAATATTACGGTCTTCGTCGTTAATGACGACGTAGTAAAATATCCCATACTACTAGGACACTCCTTTACGGAGAAACCTGGAATAATTATTACAAAGACTTCAGATGAAATAATCATCGAAAGGATCTCCTCAAGCAAGCTAATTCTGTATACCGGTGGCATAACGACGTTGCTAGCAAACCAATTAAACGTCATCACCGTTTTTTCAAAAGACAATTATACTGGTACCATCTACGTTAACGGTACTCTACGCGGTGTAGTCGGTGAGGAACATTATTTACTGCCGGGTGAATATACCTTAAATTCAGGGACAGGAAAAATGTTAATCCAAAACTTAAGTAAAAATGATGTGATTTTAAAAAGCAATTCATTACTAACGCGAGCAGTAGCCATACCAAAATGCTACAATGTACTTTTAATAGATAAGTTTGATTTTAACGAAGCAGTAAATTGTGGTCCTCAATTGAATGGGTATGAGCGTTCAGCCTTACATAAATTACTCGTTAAGTATAACGACTGTTTTTCATCGGGTTTGAAAGACTTAGGTTTTTCCACAACCGGCGAAATGACAATTGAACTTAAAGATACGGAACCAGTAGTTTACAGACCATATAGATTATCCATTAGCGAAAGAGCACTAGTCCGGGACATGGTCCAGGAAATGCTAGATGCAGGCATAGTAAAAGAATCATCATCTGCCTATGCCAGTCCCATTGTCCTCGTGAAAAAGAAGACCGGGGAAAAACGGTTGTGTGTTGATTATCGGGCTCTTAATTCTCGTACAAAAAAGGATCACTTTCCTCTCCCGCGAATAGAAGATCAGTTGGATAGGTTAGCAGGAAATCGTTTATTTATATCGTTAGACTTGGCATCAGGCTATTATCAAATTCCAATCGCAGAAACGTCGCAAGACAAGACTGCGTTCGTGACGCCTGACGGGCAATATCAGTACACTCGTATGCCTTTCGGCTTAGTAAATGCACCATCTGTATTTCAAAGAACAATGAACGCGATCTTATCGGAAGCTAGGATTAAATATGCTCTCGTTTATATGGATGACATACTAATTCCAGCAAAAAGTTTTAAAGAAGGCCTACATAGACTAGACGAGGTACTCAGTCTTATTCGTGGCGGGGGACTAACACTAAAATTATCGAAATGTAATTTTTTCTTCAATACTATAAGTTTTCTGGGGTTTGAAGTAGGCTCCGAAGGCATTAAACCTGGACTCCAAAAAACAGAGGCCGTTTCTAAGTTTCCAACGCCAAAAAATCAGCATGAACTACGGCAGTTCATAGGTCTTGCGAGTTTTTTTAGACGATTTGTTCGAAAATTCTCGGTAATTGCGAAGCCACTTACAGACCTTTTGAAGAAGGATTCTGTGTGGAAGTGGACTAATGATCAATCGTCCGCATTTGAGGGACTAAAGAAAATTTTAGTTGAGCGACCGCTGCTAGCATTATATGATCCAAAACGCGAAACGCAGGTTCATACGGACGCTAGCAAATACGGCATAGGGGGTATTCTGTTACAAAAAAACGACGAAGGTCTTTTAAAACCAGTCTCGTATTATAGTCGTAAGACCACTCCCGAAGAACAGCGCTTACATTCTTTCGAGTTAGAAACATTAGCAGTCGTGGCTTGTTTAGCCAAATTTCGCGTTTACCTAGTAGGAATTACCTTTAAGATACTTACGGACTGTAACGCATTAAGAACAACGCTTACAAAACGTGACTTAGTTCCACGTATAGCTCGCTGGTGGATTCAATTGCAGGAATTTGACTGCGAGATTGAATATAGAGCAGGGGCAAATATGGCCCATGCTGACGCACTTAGTAGAAATCCGGTAGGAGATGCTAGGGAAGAAACTCACGTTTTAGATGTTCTATCTGTAGGTTCAGATGACTGGATTGCCACAGTTCAAAACAGTGACGATGAAATTCGTAGAATAAAAGAAATCCTTACTAATCCTGAATCTGAAAAAGCAAGCGATATCGTCAAAAATTACAAAATTAAAAATAACAAATTATATCGCATTATTAGTGCCAATGGAGACCAATTAAAGTGGGTCGTCCCTAAAGGTGTTAGATGGCAAATAGCGAAAATGAACCATGATGATATCGGTCACTTCGGGTTTGAAAAAACTCTGAATAGAATGCAACAATCGTTCTGGTTTCCCAAGATGAGAAGGTTTGTAAAAAAATATGTTAATTCGTGTCTTGAATGTGCCCATCATAAAGGTAAAACTGGCAAGCCAGAGGGTGAGTTGCATCCTATTCCAAAAATAGATATAGCTTTCCACACCATACACATGGATCACTTAGGCCCATTTGTTAGAAGTAGAAAGGGGAACACGTACATATTAGTAATTATAGACGGATTTACGAAATTTATTAATATTACACCAGTTAAAAATACAAAAAGCAATACAACGCTCAAAGTCTTACAACAACACGTTAGTTTCTTTGGTATGCCCGCGAGAATTATTACAGATCAGGGAACAGCTTTTACCAGCAAAGCCTTTCGAGAATTTACTAAATCATGTAACATTAAGCATATTTATAACGCAGTTGCTACTCCCAGAGCGAACGGTCAAGTAGAGCGGTTTAATAGGACTATTTTAAATGCGCTCTCTGCCAAATGTGACGATAAAAATAGTACAAATTGGGATGAACATATAACGGATATACAAATAGGGTTAAATACAACCGTTCACAAAACCACAGGTAAAAGTCCATCCGAGCTTTTATTTGGTTTTAAAATAAATAGTCGCACTGAAAATGTTTTAAATGAAGTACTTATTGAAACTTCGAATACACCATCACCTGAAACCTTTAAAGACATTAGGAATGAAGCAAGAAAACGAATCACTGAACAACAAAGCAAAGACAAAATTCGTTTTGATGCTAAACGTAAACAAAGCCAGGTTTACCGATCTGGAGATTTAGTAAGTGTCAAGCGGGACGTACCTAACGATGGTAAATCAATGAAATTAGCTCCAAAATTCCAAGGCCCGTACCGTATTACTAAAGTGTTAAATAATGACAGGTTCATTATAGAAGACACGCCGTTGACGCGCAAGAGTGGCAATCGTCGCTATGAAAATTGTGTGTCCATTGATAAATTAAAACCATGGTTAAATTATGATAACACATTCATAACTAGTTCAGAATCTGAGAACGATTAGATAGAAAAAAAATAATGATAACAATGTAATATACAATATACCTCAACATTATTTTTTATATATATAATTGTCATATTTTCATTTAAATAATTATTATTTAATTATACTTAAGCGACGCGAGGACTCATCGCAGCAGGATGGCCGAGCTGTTAGGGAACACAACAATATTTATTCAATTTGTCCTAATAATATTTTATTGTTACTATGTTATCGATAATCGCACGTGCGCCCGCACGTGCAAAAATGCAAGTAAACAACTTGTTTGCGCCGTAGTATAAATAACAACGAAAAAGCAAGCCTCGGCCATTCTCACTGTGATCGTCTCCGAGTGCACAACTGCTTTATAACGTAAGTGATTTCTTCATATTTTTTTGCTAATAATTTTATTAAAACATATTAACTATTAAACAGAGAATCATACTAGAATAATTGCTAAGAAATTGTGTTGATCTTATAATAAATGGAGAGATGTGTGGTGGAGTGTAATAACTGAGTTTCCCGTGATGTTGTATGGTTATAGCTGACCATTGAATAAGTGGATAGATTAAATGCTGTTGATTACATTACGAAACATGCTTATTTTATTATTCACACCGAATACTATCTACTCTCCCTTATAAATGGTAAATGAAAATATTCATATCTTCATTCAGCATTGTGTGGTTATACCATAGAACATAGAACAAGCGGAATTGGCAAGTACAAACATTTGTATCAGGACCGTGATCGCCATACTCATACATAAAATAAGCATTATTGCATATAAACTACTAATGCAAACATTGTTTCATTGGTCGTTTTCATTTTAAACAACAATAATCCGAAACACACAAACCGAACATTTAAAAATATACCAAACTGCGTTACAATAAATTTTATTTTGCTACAAAAAAAAAAGAGTATTTACGTCCTTTTGTAGTCTATTCAAAATAGACTCATCTATTTGTACAATAGTGAAACTTAAGATCGTAATAGTTTCGCTATTCTACAATAGATGGCAGCATTGATTTTTCCGTAGTTTTCAGTTGATCATATTTGAGTAGAGAACTTTCTAGAACGATATACGTAATTACTGTCATTACGTATATCTTTCTAGAAAAATTAGGTCAACCTAAAATGAACTTTATATGTAAGGTGTACGGCTGATTTTATCTTGACTTTCTATTATATCATTAGAGATTATATTAAATCAGGAATTTTATTAAAATAAAATGAAAATTGTACTTTCGAATGATATGAAATATCTCTATTTTTAATCATTTGTATTCTACTATCATTTCTGCATTCAAGGATGGCACAATACGGCATAATTCAGTGTATAATAGATTTTCGCACGACGACTATCTCCTAATGATATGGTAAGTATCACTAAGGCAATTTAGAGTAAAAGCGCATAATAGTGACGCACGCGGCACGCCCACTCTTCACTTCCCCTTGTTCTATGTTCCATGGGTTATACTGTATACATGTTATATTTAGTACATTAGATAGATGTATAAAGCTCATCACACATGGTTAAGATACTATAATATTTGATCTTAAGATACCCTAATATAATATATCTTAATGTATATTTCAAAATATTGCTCACCATACAAATCCACCATCACACACAACTAAGATAATATATATTTTACCTTTAGTATCTTAAGATACCGAACAATATGGAAATATATATTTCATATCTTAAGATACAAAATATAAAATAAATGATGTTTTTATTTCGGGGTATAGGTGATCGCAGTGCCTCATCTATACATATAATAAAATTGTTGGAAAGTCAAAACTGTACATTGAATATTTTTTTAAAAGAATACTTGGGGCGTGATCTACAATCAATATCGAAGCCAAAAATATAGTTTTTAGAATTTTTGTCTGTTTATCTGTATGTATGTCCGGGGTAAACTCAAAAAGTACTGCATGGATTTACTTCAATTTTTTCCATGAATATTACTAATAGGTCGGGTCAACATATAGGCTACATATTATCACACTATCATCTACGGGAGAGGTGCAGTGCGGAGTAAACGAAGTCCGCGCGGACAAAGTCGTGGGCAACAGCTAGTAATCTATATATTAATATAATAAATGCAAAACTTTGGATGGATGTTTGTTACTCTATCACGCAAAAACTACAATACGAATTTGAATGTAATTTGGCACACAGGTAGATTATAACTTGGAATAGCACATAGGCTACTTTTATCCTGAAAAAACTAGGTGATCCCGCGGGATTCGCCAAAAACTTTTAAAATGCAACGGGCTGCACGCTGCAGCTAGTAATATTACAAATGCGAAAGTTGGGATGTTAATGTGGGGTGCATCTAGTATTATAATAGTTACTACTGTAAGCAGTGCGGGGTGCCCCCGGCTTCGTGCCGCATCCAGGCAAGAGGGAGAGGGGGAAAAACTACACACGAAAGCTATTGCCTTTTATGTCAAGCTAGGGGTCCGCCCTTGAACAATTGACATGTCTTTGATGGTTTTTCATTCAAAGTTAACTTTGTTAGGATTGTGCTACTGCAATTTTCATTTTACATTCTATAATACAATCGTCTGTCTAACAAATCAAGAAGTAAGACCGTATCACTCATAGTTAATCAGCTGTATATAGAACTCCTACAAAGAATATGTGAGGCAACGAGGCAGACTCATGATAAAATGAACAAATTTTAATATTATTGTATCTTAGCCATGTGTGATACCTTAAGATACTGTATACTTTTATATTAGGGTATCTCAAGATAAAATATTATAGTATCTTAACCGTGTGTGATGAGCGTAACAGTTATAATTGAACTAATTCCTACGTCAAAATAAAGTTGTTTGCATAGCATAAGACAAGTTTCTCTTTTTATATTATAGGATAACAAACAAGCAAATGGCTCTTGGAAGAATTAATCGCCTAGACACCAAAGACGTTAATGGTGTATTATTATCTGTGTGGTCATATAATAAAATAAATTTATATGAATAGATTGTTTCTTTTATTACTATTGTACCTAAGTATTTGTTTTAATATTACCTAATCTAACACAGATTTTCTTTTTTAAACTAAGGGGGAAAAAAAGGAAAATAAATTTAAAATTGAAGAATTAGAAAAAATAAAGAATTTTCCAGATGATAACTGCCTTTTTTATATCAAAAAATAGCAAACAAGCAAAGGCTCCCCATATTGAGAGTCAACCATTGCCTATAGACACTAAAGATGATAATGGTGCGTTGCTATCCTTGTGGTGGGGTCTTATACATGTATAACTTTACCAGCTATTTCATCGTCCAAAACAAACAGTGATAAGCAATGACATTATTGCGGCAGGAATAAGTAAGGCTGTAATACCAGACCCGGGCGAGACAATGCAAAACTCTGCCACATATTAGCCAAAATTTTCAATTTGTAAATTAATATAGGCTATGCTTTATTAGACAGAAAAAAACCCATATCTTCAACTAATATATTCAATTTACATAAAAGTATGCTAGATCAGTAATGTACCAAATTATTCCTGCACAATAATTTCAAATTTTGAAGTTAAAGATTTTGTCAGTTGAAACTGTCTGAATTTATCATTTATAATCACAGTATGTGTTATGGTTTAAATATGTCCAAATATACATAAAACCTACTAAGCCAGTAAAGCTACATAATAAGTAAACTAGCTACGCTGTCTTGCTAAGTACATAAGTAGCATTCACATTATACTTAAAAGCTGGAAAACATTTTATATAATGTATTCTAAGTGTAGAAGTTTATTATTATTGAATAAAATTAAATCTTATGGCTGGTTATTTTTCAGCTAAAAAAATTTTACATCTTGTTATAATTATTACAAAACTGTAAAGTTTTTTTAGTAAGTACAAGGTAAAAATAAAAACTGCAAGATAATGCTTTTTCTTTTCACATAGCCTTTATTCAAAAAAAAAACAATTATATTAAATCTTTTGTCCTTCTCATATGCGGTTCCTTGTTAGTGCCTTGCCTCAAGTTATATAGATCTGTCAGGGTGCTGTTTTGGATCACTTAGTATTGCTGGTAGCAACTCACAATGTGATAGGTTCTGCAACTCTTGTATTGGAACAGTTGTGTTTGATGTTTTGGCTTCGGCATATAGAGCAACACAGGTATGTATTAGGATATTATTTAGTAGTGTTATTGGGTTCGAATTTACTCTGCTTGTTAAATACTACCAATTCACTCTCTGCACTCTTATACACTTTTCAGTAGTTAGGACCCACCAGCAAACATCAACATAGAACTTTTGTGACTAAGAAGTGCTTAATGAAATATTAAATGTGAAATCAAATATTTAAAATGGTATATGCAAACATCACTGCATCAATATGCTATAGTTAATAGTGTAATGGTTAATCCTCAGACCATTTTTATTGGCCTGAGTGTTAATCGTTAAAAATTGTAAGTGTATGGTACAGTAGGTACCAGCAAACATCAACATAGAACTTTTGTGACTAAGAAGTTGTAGCTGATTAATGAAATATTAAATCTGAAATAAAATAAAATATTTAAAATGGTATATGCAAGCATCACTGCATCAACATGCTATAGTTAATAGTTTAATGGTTAATCCTCAGACCATTTTTGTGGGCCTGAGTGTTTAACATTAAAAATTGTAAGTATATGGTACGGTAGGTACTTTAAGCTTTAACACAATGATATTTTTTTCTAAGAGAAGCTCTCTTCATGTTCAGAATTAATAATAGCTAGATATAGGAGTTCAATAGTACCTACATAAAAGAACACTAAGTTCTAATTTATTGATAGAGTCATAAGTTCATAAAGGCAACAAAATTAATAATTAAATTTATACATATAAATTGCTTTTTGATTTGATTACTCTTGTAAGTAATATGTAAGTATACATATTATTTTGATAATTAAACTTACTCTAGCACTACTATTACTTTTTAAATCAAGGGGATTAGTACAATTAATAAGAATTTGCCAGATGATAATTAGCAGAATCCTCCATAAAATAAGCTCATTTCTTTCACTAATAAAATCACTAATAAAATTAGTTGGCAAATTTAGCATTTACAAATTAAGTATTGGTTGTGATCACATAGAAAAGAAAGTCATATCTTCTTCATCTATGGTTAAAGATCTTAAAAATGTGATATAACAAATCATTTATTTCCATAATTATCAAAAACTCTTGTTCAATCCCTTTTTGAAATTAAAGTTCCAACTTATAACTATTCTAGAAGGGTTTGCCAGGTGATAATTACCTCAATTTAGCATCTACCAAATCAGTATCGGTTATCATTTATTAGGTCCATAATAGTAGCTCATTTCTTTCACTAATAAAATCACTTTGCAAGCTTAAAGATGCTAAAGCCTCTACCACTCTCTTACAAGTCGATTTTTTCTTCGGCACAAACAGCATACTGCATAAAACATTATTGTTACCATGTGAAATTTTATGTATTAGTCTTAGATATGTAATTCTAATTTTATTGCATTATTGTGTTATGACTTATGTATCCTACATTATTTATTATTTAACAATAATAACCTTCTAAAAATGGTATTAACAAACTATATATTGTCAATAGTACATTTTCTGTACCTTTCAAACGTCGCCGGTTAATAGTGTTAATCACTATTTTGATCATTAAAAACTACTCTAGACTAGTTGCTTTCAAAACATAAAAGTGATCAACGATTTGACGTCATTCGTTGGTCACTAAGCATACGCAATACCAATTGTCAAACTGCCCATACTAAAAGTTTCGTTCCAGTGCACGATAGTGACTTTCGACGACACCAAGTACTTGTGACGTCATTTTCGTTGATCACCCATGTTAGTCAATATGAAATTAGGGAACTGACAGCTAATTGATGTAAACTTTGCACAGTGATTATCACTTTGATTGTCAATTTAAGATAGGCAATAGGCCCCCAGGTATGGTCTGATTTATTAAAAATACTTCTAACTAGCAGTTACTCGTGATTTCATTCACGTGATCAAAAATCATTACTTATATTTGCTCAGTAGGTAAAATAGTAGCCTGTGTCATTGCTGAATAATGTGGCTTTCTGAGCGTGAGAGAATTTTCGAAATTGGTTGAGTAGTTTTTGAGTTAAATTGTAATAACTGAGCAAGTAATCGGATCTTTCGTCTTTATAATTTTAGTATAGATAACTTCGTGGCACTTGACAGATATGTTAGCACTACACATAAATTGGAAATTACAAACGTCCTATTAATCCGTAACTATTTATGAATTACCTTAAACGTCATTGACTAGAATACAATGCTGTGGCCATTGGTCAGACCATGATAAGTGCACTTTTTGCTAAACAATATTAATAATACAATTAGCATTGCGAAAAACGGATCGTTTGATCAGTTAGACACATCTCCATCAACACTGTACTCTTCTGTCTATGAACATTTCAAGATAAGTTAAAAAACAGAATATTACATTTGATCATAACAATACATATGCATTGTGCATAATACATGTAAAATTATTTTTTGTAATTATCACTTTCTGATCTAAGGCCACAGAACGATCGTATAGTGTCACAAATATTATAAATCGAGTTATAACGCAAAATGCCGAAAGATTTTAATAAAAATTTAGATGTGTTGACTTAATTCTAGCGATGAAAGTTTTCAATGATCTTATTGTCTGAAAGTGGGACATACGGAACAGGGGTATTTTTCTAAACGAAAAGATGATAAGTATACAAAATCAAGTGTTAGTAAGTCTATATTCACAATCAGAAACATTTTGGTGGAGGTGCAGCCGGTGCGCCAACAATTAGCCAAGTATGTTTGGTCTCACAATGGGTGGCGTGCCTGTTGCCGGCTGGGACATTATCCAATTCCAGGCAGCGTTGCTTTGCAAATGTGAAAAGCACATTCTTTGATTTGCCTGACCCAGAAATCGAGCCCTGGACCTTCGTGGTTGGCACCGGTACCGGACCACTAGACCACAGAGGTGAAAAATCAATAAATTTACGCGTTGGAATCGATCTCAAGAGTTTTAAGTTACAATGTTTAGTTAGCGGCTCTGATTGTTCACTCTACCTTATGACATCATTATCGGGCGGGATGTTTTTTTAGTCGACACGGAATGAACCTTTCATTATAAAAACAAAGGTACGCACAGTACAAAAAAGTTCAAGTGGATGTTTATGTTTTACAGAGCGCAGACTTACATGATATTGAGACCAATATCGACTATCTATCGACGATAGACATGGGTGTTTTGTTATTTTTCAACATCGATGCACATCGTTGTTTCGTAAACGTTACCATTGTCAACATCGTTGTTTCCGACAACGGTGTTGGACATCTAACTAGCGTACTAGCTGGGAAACGTCAAGCACGTTGATGGCTTGCCGTTTTCATAAACGTTGTGATACTGTCGTGCATCAACGTAAAAACATTTAGGAGAGTAAATGACAGTTGATGTAAATAGATAAACAAAATATTGAAATATAAAGTTTTTTTTTAGTTTAGTTAGTTAAAATTTTGATACGCATTTGAAAGGATGATTTTCTACTCAAGCACGCAGTAAGGTTGGCACATAGAACTGGTAAAGTTGCGCTCATCCGTTGTTTATTCACAGTTGAATATTTACAGTATGGGCCATTGGGCATCGACGTGTTATGATTAATATTGATTGCCGCCGATTACAGTCGTCGTTATTCGACGTCTGCCATCGCGATAAATTTGGGTGTTATTCCCATCCGTTACTAGGCATTTCGGTAACGGATGTCGTCACCATGGACCGACATCGATCGTCAGCAGCGTTTCGTTAGAAACGGCCACCTCTAATCGACGCTGATATTGCCCGTTTATATTACTTGATTAAAAGGGTTTGCGTCTGTACAAAGGGCAATTTTCGCTATTTCGTTACTATGTGTGTAATGTAAATGTAGTGGTACTACACCACCCTTAACCATTAATCTCTACAAAAACAAAATCTATAGTTCAAGTATATCACTTCCAAAATAAGTTCATAATCCTCTACTTGCCTTGTTATTCTTGTAAAAAAAATGGGACAGATAGCCTTTGCTTTATTTCAGAGATTTAAAAACTAAAACCATTCATGATAATTATCTTTCGATGAATATCTGATGACAATATTATCAATATTTGACTCTAAAAATGTAGCTATTTAGACATCGGCCGTCTCGGCTATGGAACTGTACTATCGCAAAAATCGAACACTCAAGTTAATTTTATCAAATAAAGAAAAAGCCAAAGCCCCGAAGCATTTCAGGTACTATTCTTCTCAGGACAAGTTTTAAGGATGTCATAAACTACAACAGCCTTAAGGCATTTCATCATACAAAAAAAAAGATTTGGCTCCTTGAATACATAGATAATACATGGGCTACTATTTTTATTACACACGTCTATTATTCTAGTCGTCAATATGGTTGGTTTCAAGTCGACCAGAGGCTAGACCCTGGCACAAACTGGATTATCCAGGTTTTAGTAAACGACACATTCGAAGTAAATTTGCGGTCATTGTATGTTATGGAGAATAAGCTAGCTTCATAAAAATTTTCAAATTATAAAAATATGTTATATCACGTAATAGTTCTTAAAATTATAATAGGCAACTTATTCAAAACTTTCATGAGGATTCAAAACATATAGTTTGAGATACAACGTTAAATAAAATACGAAAACATATATGGTTTCCATCATTACCGCTTGTGTCAGAACATTATATGTTCACCGGTGCTTAACATGTAAAGTTGATAAAATACCATCGGATAGTTTAGCTGCTTAGCTTAAGCCAGGATGGACGAACTAGCTTGTGCCGATAAAGCACTCTTCAATAAGAGTTAGAACGAAGTACATTTTTTTTAATGTAAGTGATATAGTTTTAGTTGAGTAAAATCCTAGGCTAATTAATAAATTAGGGAAAAGTTTTCAAATTCTTATAAAATAACAGATTAAAATAGTAAAGAAGGTGAGCCAAATAAGAGTTTATAATGAGATTTTGTATCCTCGTAATGCGATTTCTGTGCCTGCTTCCTTTCTTTTGCACATTCATTGTAGATCTATCCAAATAGGAAAACGTATCAAAAAGAAATGAGAACAAAAACATTTTTTTTTTGCTTTTATTTTATTATAATGTTATTTTGTTGTATTTTATTTAATTACTGTTACATTATATAAAAAAAAGTACGAACATTTAAATGTTACTGTGTTGATACCTCTTAATATTGTTCCAGAAATGCAGTGAAAAATAATGAAAATTGTTGGTTTTAAGATAAACTACTTTTGTGTTAATGCTTTTGGAGCACCATGTCTCACTTTAATTCATGTAATTACCTTGTCAGTACATTGGAAGCTACACGCTTCATGTAGCTATCATGTCAGTACATTGGAAGCTCCGCGCTTCATGTAGCTATCATGTCAGTACATTGGAAGCTCCGCGCTTCGTGTAATTAAGAAGTCAATGCGTTAGAAGCTCCGCGCTTCACGTAACTATAAAAACAACACATTGAAAGCTCCGCGCTCCATGTAATTATCAGTTCAGTACATTGGAAGTTCCACGCTTCATTTAACAATTAAGGAAGTACATTGGAAGCTTAGCGCTTCGTGTAATTAACCAATCAGTGTATTGGACGTTCCGTGTTTCATGTAACAATTAAGGAAATACATTGGAAGCTTAGCGCTTCGTGTAATTAACAAGTCGGTGTATTGGAAGCTCCGCGTTTCATGTACCTAACAATTAAGGGAGTACATTGGAAGCTTAGCGCTTCGTGTAATTAACAAATCAGTGTATTGGAAGCTCCGCGTTTCATGTACCTAACAATTAAGGGAGTACATTGGAAGCTTAACGCTTCATGTAATTAACAAGTCAGTGTATTGGAAGCTCCGCGCTTCATGTAACAATTAAGGAAGTACATTGGAACCTCAACACTTCGTGTAATTAATAAGAAAGTGTATTGGAAGCTCCGCGCTTCCGATAACGAGCAATTCTGATTGTAAAGTAAGCTCAGTGCTTAGTACAGCTCCCAGGTCGGCGTTGTGTGTCGTTTTAATATTCTTGTGCGACGTTACTACGAGCTTTGTGTGCTTTGTATCACACCAAAAGACAGTAAAATTTTGACGAAGTGGAAATTTCTATTACGTATTGCCTACAGGCTTGTAAAGTTACGAAGATAACTGTGCGACACGCGAGAGCGCGTTGTCTGTCAGAATGGCCGTGTGAGGAATTATGAGAGTATTTGCAACCTAAGGTAGCGTAGCGCTATCTAGAGTAGAATAAAGTGTAGTTGACTTGAACGTTGCGTACGTCGCTTACGTCATTTATATCTTAACAGTCATCCCTCGGCCAGCATCTATCAACTATCGCCTGTCGTAACGAAATCCGAGTCAGTAGATCGGTTTATAAGAGGACTCTCAGCTAAGGAACCGACCGTGCCTAACGTGCGCACTGATTCAGTGATAAGACGACTATATGGCGGTATATTATAATTTATTGTCTTCTGCGAAATATATATATATATATATATATATATATATATATATATATATATATATATATATATATATATATATATATATATATATATATATATATATATATATATATATATATACACGCGATTTTGACCCGTTTATATATTTTTAAAAAAGATGGTAAACGCGTTACTTTAAAAGTTCATATTGTTAATTTAAATTGTACTTCGTACCGATTCGAGTTGTAGTGATTTTCGTATTAGGATTTGTCTGTCTGTTGTTATAATTTACTAAAATTTCTATATTCAACTCTCTTTATCGTCGGCACTTGGTGAAACTTCATATTCATACAATATTTTATATTAATAACACTTGTACTGTTTCACAATAAACTTTTATATATATTATCCGACCGGTTTCGCTTATATAAGCATCATCAGGGCAATCACAAGTTTAAACTAAAAACAAAACAACATCTAACCATTCTGATTTAACATTTTATAGTATGACAGCATAGTACATACTACCCTCAATAACATCATCATTGTAAAATCTAACTGTTGGGTTGTCACCCTATGTGCATATGTTTTTCCCCACAATTGAGGGAAACATAAGTGAAGGTACGATTTTATATAATGTCACTATAAATTAAATTAATTTAAATAATAATGTCAATCGTAATTAGAATTTAACAAATTTAAACATATTGTGAAATTAAATGTCAAAACAAATTTTTGAAATGTCAAATATTAGTTACCAATCAAAATTAAATATAATAGTTAAAAATTATAATAATAAAATTAAAATTTACTAATATAAAATAAAATTATATAAAATATCGTATCAACTACAACCCACTAATAATAAATTCAAGGATCACAGAAACCACAACACTCATAATTATTAAAAAAATTTAAAATCTGTAATAAAAATATTTAAGCAGTGGAAAATTATTAAGATCTAATTGATCATTCAGTAGATTGAGGTTATCCTTTAGTTTATTAATTTCCAGCGCTTCCAAGGCATTGAGTTTTCTGCCTTTGCTACAAAAATGGATCGGTTTAAAGTGTTCTATGGGATTGAAACTATGCTTTTCATCCACTAAATGTCTAGCAAAGGCAGAATCTCTTTTTCCTGAGCGCCAGCTTCTTATATGTTCCTGCAAACTTACTGAAAAAGACCTTCCTGTCTGACCAATGTATTTGCTACCACAATCTTGACACTCCAACTGATACACACCACTTTTATTCATATTGCGCACCTTTTGTTTGTTATTAAAAAGTAAACTTTTTAATGATCTAGTATTATAGAAAACAGGTTTATGGTCTCTAAGAAAACGTGAACACTTGTACCTTTTTAAAAATATATAAACGGGTCAAAAGCGCTCGAAGCTCGACGTTTCGGCTAAGTTACATTGACCGTGGTCACGAGCAGACTGGAGCAGCGAGTTTCCTAAGTCGTTCAAGTCGGGATCGATTTTCATTAATTTAGCCAACACACCGTATCTTGGAATTTATTTGTTTGCAGGTCTTTAATCTGCTGATCACTGGATTCCAAGTAGGAGACATCTTAAATCCGTCTCCTGCCGGCCTCCTCTGGCTGGCCGGCTAGGCCAGATATGCGACACAACTGTGTTATGCACCTGTTTTAGATGACGTCATAATAACGGACAAAGTAGATAATGAATGGTATAAATATGCGGGGACAACATTTTCGGGTCATTGTAATTCTATCGCTTGCCGAGGGCATTACTCTGCCCAAATTATGCTGTGCGTGTAAAAGTGATTTAAGTGTTTTATTCGGTCAAACTGCTCCACGTTAATATTAGCGGGAGTACCTTACCATAATCCCTTATCAGTGAAGTACCAGGGAGGCCCGATCGAGCCGCGTTCCCATTTGATTTTCAAATACTAATTACTAATAATACAGACTTTTTAGAACGAACAATTTGTGTGGCTTACGCTCTTTAGTATAAGTGCATAACCACTTAATCATTCATTCGAAATATTCAAATTGTCTATGATTATTTAGTCTGTAAAATAACTTTAGCGTAAATAAACTTTAGCGTCAAAAGTAATTGAAGTGTGTGTATTTTGTAATTACTGTGGTTTTTTTTGTTATAAAAGGTTGATAAAAGATTTATTAGCTTATAATGACTGTATTCAGGTATTTAGTTGTAAAAAATAAATCGTAGTTACAAAAAATAAGGACCGATAAAATTCGGTTAACAATATTACTTTATTTTAATGCCCAATGGATAATAGACATATCCATGAGTAAATACTCGTTATCAGAATGATAAAATATCGATTCATTGTAAAGTAATAAAACTTTTAATACCTCGCGCCGACATGACGTCATGGCCGTTGAAAACGCGCGAACGTGCCTTGCCTAGTAATTATTTCTTAATTTTGATTTTTCTTGGTCGTCGAGCGGTTAACCTCGGGAGCATACTTCATCGATCCCTTAACCCCGGGTATCGTCACAGTCTCGGTCTTGACACCTACACACTACAACACCAGTCTAACGGCTAAGGAGAAATCTTAGTCCTCGACCTCGGGCATTACTTTCAAACATGACCCTGAACCTTGCAAAAGTATTTAAGCTTACACGATTGTTGCACTTATCAAAAAAAAGTTTCAAAACAAATATATAATGTATTATATATACAAATACACAATGTACATAAGTATTATATGTAGTTAGATTTTTTATGATTGTTTAGCTGTCGTAGAATACGTTGTATGGTGTGAAAAAGATTTTTTTTATCTAAATTTAGTTTCTTATTTGATTAATTATTGACAAATATTTATTGATATGTAATTTCATATTGAGTTTAAATTTTAAGCTTATGACGAGATTTGAAATTCTGCACTGTCGTATTGGACAAAGTCTAAAGTTATTAATAAGTGCAGGTAAAAAAAATACATATTTGTTTTATTTTGTATTAATCTTAATTTATTGTAATCGGTGAACAAGATATTCTGTTCAATTTATTTTTGTAACCCGTAAATAAAAATATTGGTTTATTAATGTAATAATTTAAAACCATGTCTCTTAATATATTTTCGCATTTATTTTAAAATATGAAAAATAATCAATTGAGATGATAAATCAGATTTTCCGTAAAAGAAAAAGTGATCTCGGCACCAATTGAAACAATTGAGTTAGGAAATGAAATATTCATACATAGGTATTTGTCATTGTTATATTTTTTTTTTATATATCATAAGATAGCAAACAAGCACATGGGTCTCCTGATGGAAAGAGTCAACCATCGCCTATAGACACCAAAGATGTTAATGGTGCGTTGCTATCTTGTGGCGAGGTCTAATGCCACATGCATAAGTTTACCGGCTACCTTACCCTCCAAACCGGAACACGACAGCGACAAGCGCTGACGCTATTGCGGCAGGAATAGGTAAGGCGGTGGTACCAGACCCGGGCGAGACAATGCAGAACTCTACCACCTAGTAGCCACGATGGTAGTGACTCGATAGCCAATCGGTCGCCTTTTACGACCTGCCTGGCAGAACGGCAGTTGGCCTATTCTACAAAGGAGGCCGGGACCAACACGGCGGAACATATATATTATATTATGTTATATAATAAATACAAAAAAACAGATTCTCCTTAAAAATGGTCATAACTTAAAAAAAGGATAGTAAAAAAGGTGCATTGACAGCTAGTTTATTTCATTTATTATAAACTAAAATTATATTTGCACCTTTTGTTGTTAATGTAAATTGAATCTATCTATCTAATAAGAAAAAATACATTTTTTTAAATCATGTTAAGTATATCAGTGAAATCATGCTAAGATATTGGTGAAAAGGTTAAACGGAATTGCTTATCCTTTCCCGGCATATCTGCCTCGACGGGGAGTTTAACGTTTAACATTTTAAAGATAAATTATAACGCAATGTTTAACAATTTATGTTGTATTCCTTATGTTTATTCAGCGTGGGCTGATAAAGTTACGAGTGATGCGATCCAGCGCAAACTACTTCAAAATCGCTTCTAGCATTGATATTTCTATGCAAAGCATATCGCACTGTAAGCTCCGAAACTTTACCCGTTTTATCAGGTGTCCTACTATTAGACTTAGAATTTCAGCGTCAAGCTTCAATGTACTACAATTCTATGAATTTTACCAATCCAGAATTTATCAACCCGCAAGCTCAAACAAAAAGACGACGGCTTTTTAATCCCGTAACCGATGTTACTAATGAATTAATTGATGAATGGCAGTCGCATTGGTGGTGTTCAACCAAAGGACGGCATTTATATAACCTTTTCCCATGCATCCGGGATTGCTTATATAAAAAGTAGATAGAAATAGACCATTGCGTTGCTCAGTTTCTTACTAGCTACGGTAATTTTAAAGCTAAATTATTCTTGTTTAAATTAGTTCCTTCTTCTTTTTGCGAGTACTCTACATAAAATTGTAAATATGAACAAACTGCACATCACATACTTTGGGAGTGTAATCTTTGGCAAAACAAACGTAGTCAAATGCTTGACAGTATTCAATGTATATCCGGTGTAATTTATTACTCCGATCTTGTGGGAACACGTGGAAACTTCCGTGCCTATTTTGGTATTTTACTAATTTTCAAACTTCTGTGGTGCAATAGCATTCAGGCTTAACCTGACCGTAAAAGTCTCATTTCTGCTACGAAATGATACTTTTAGAATCAGGTTTTTATGCTTGTAACACTTCGTTGTCTTCTACGGAAAGGGGAGGAAAACAGAATGTATTTTCTTAGTCCTCCTATGTACTTCTATTTAATTTCGTTTCGGGTGCCAAGACAGCTTAGCTTTTCCCCAGGGCACCCTGAGCTCGCAACTCAATGATTATCAGGAAGGTTGCCGCTGTTGATTCTAATTGGTTGAATCGAGAGGTGGAACCATAAATTAGTATATCAGTGAAAATCATAAATTAGAAGCAGCTATTTCCCATGTTGACGTGGGCTTTGAATAATAGACCAACTCCCGCGTGTCGATATTTTTCTTTGTTGTTTTTAAGGTTTTTCCAGATTCCCAAGCACGGGGTGAGTGCTATAACACAAAAATAATTAGAAATACGAAAGTACTGATAAAAATTATAAATGTGAATTTCATCTGTAACGATGAACTCATTTAACTAGTTATACGTATGTATAACTAGCGATCAGTATAATCGACGTAATCGATCACATAACAAAGAAGAATTTCGCCGCCTCGAGCCTGTCGACACTAGCTCAGCGGAAGAGCGTCCCGGCTTTAGGGAGACAGTCGCAGGTTCAAATCCCGCGTGTCGATATTTTTCTTTGTTGTTTTTAAGGTTTTTCCAGATTCCCAAGCACGGGGTGAGTGCTATAACACAAAAATAATTAGAAATACGAAAGTACTGATAAAAATTATAAATGTGAATTTCATCTGTAACGATGAACTCATTTAACTAGTTATACGTATGTATAACTAGCGATCAGTATAATCGACGTAATCGATCACATAACAAAGAAGAATTTCGCCGCCTCGAGCCTGTCGACACTAGCTCAGCGGAAGAGCGTCCCGGCTTTAGGGAGACAGTCGCAGGTTCAAATCCCGCGTGTCGATATTTTTCTTTGTTGTTTTTAAGGTTTTTCCAGATTCCCAAGCACGGGGTGGGTGCTATAACACAAAAATAATTAGAAATACGAAAGTACTGATAAAAATTATAAATGTGAATTTCATCTGTAACGATGAACTCATTTAATTAGTTATACGTATGTATAACTAGCGATCAGTATAATCGACGTAATCGATCACATAACAAAGAAGAATTTCGCCGCCTCGAGCCTGTCGACACTAGCTCAGCGGAAGAGCGTCCCGGCTTTAGGGAGACAGTCGCAGGTTCAAATCCCGCGTGTCGATATTTTTCTTTGTTGTTTTTAAGGTTTTTCCAGATTCCCAAGCACGGGGTGAGTGCTATAACACAAAAATAAATAGACCAACTGTCTTTCATACCACCGTCTTAGATATTTTTGCTGGAATGGCGTCGATGCTTTTTACTGACATGTTTTGGTTTGGAGGTTAAGGTAACTGGTAGACTTAGGCATATAGTATTGCCATCCCACCACTCGGATAGCAATACATCATGAACATCATCGGTGTCTATAGGCGATAATTTATTTTTCCATCAGGACAACCATCTGTTTGTTTGCTGTCTAATGGTATGTAGAAAACGATATCTAAAACAGTCGTGGATGATTTTTTATAACATAGGATAAACAAACAAGCTCTCCTGCTAGAAAGAGAAAAGCATTGCCTATAAACACCGAAGATGTTAAGGTGCGTTATCATCCTTATGGTGGATGTTATGACACGTACATGTATTTACCGGCTTCCTTGCTTTTCAAACCAAAATCAAAACAAACACAAAAAGCAGGATAGTGGCAAGCACTAATGTTTTGCGGCACGGGGACTCGCCCAAGTACCCACCACCTTACCTATTTCTGGTGCAAAAGCGTTTGTGCTTGTTGCGGTTTGGGTGCCACCTTTAACATCTAGCATTACTATCCTATTACACGAATAACAACGCAACATTAACATTTACGGTGTCTATAAGCGATGGTTATCTCTTTGCGTCAGAAGTGCTATTTATTTGTTTGCTGTCTTTTTACATATCGCTAGATATAAGCGATATAGTATCGCTTATATCTAGCGACAACCGAAACCGACAGCTGTACTTGCTCATCTGAAGCATAGACACACAAACACACTACTACTAGAGTCCGAGTTGCTTCTGAGGTTTAAATTTTGTAGAAAAACTAAACCTGGGATCGAACCCGGAACCTTATGGTCAGAACCTAGGTTAGGTCTGGTAGTAAGGAATTCCCTTTTTCCATCGCCCCATCCTTTTTTGTCGCTCAGAAACGCCATTTGCTGCTGTAGCAAATAGCGTTTCTCAGGGAGAGGCAAGAAAGGAAGCAGAAATGTGATCGCATCAAAGATTCCTCCGCGTGCTATAGCGTTTCCGTTATCTTTCACACTCTAGCAAATGGCGATTCTGAGCAACGAAAAATAATGGGGCGACCAAAAAGGCGTTGCGGTGACGATAGATTAATCCTCAAAGAAGCACACGTAGCTAGACAGCAGATTTTTTTTCAAGCAGATGGCTCTTCTGATGGAAAGATACAATCATTGCAAAAAGCATATCACATTGTTATAATTAAAAAATATATATTTAATTACTTAATCATGCGTCACGCTTTTGTAATAATTTTACTCGTCGTGAAAATAATTTTTTAATGGTAAAGAAATAACTTAATTTCTAAAATTATACTATGATCACGCATCACGATTTAAACGTAAAACCAATTTCGTGACTGTCAACACGATTTCATTGGAGCCTGAACTATATAAAAAGGATAATTCGTTTAAAAAACCATGTAATCCAGTATTTGCATAAAGAAACAATGAAGGTTCTGTTAGTATTTTTCTTCGTCATAATGTCAGTTTTACTGGCTTTAACAAATGCAAGCACCAATTATGGTGGTAAGTTTCTGATCAAGATATTTTATATATATATATATATATATATATATATATATATATATATATATATATATATATATATATATATCATGTAATTGTAATATCAATAAAGTAAAAGAATACAAAATTTAGTATAAATAAAGCCATTACAAGTTGTTTAATTCTTTTCATCAGTTAGAAAAGAGCTGGTGATCTTGAAACGGCTGAACAGATTCTATTGAAACATATATATATATATATATATATATATATATATATATATATATATATATATGTATGTATATATATAAATCAATAAGATTTTGCCTTATGTTTGGGCCCCCTCTGCAGAACAAAGCATCTTCCCTTATGCCATGCAGTTCGTCAGACGCAAACGGTTAGCTATGCGAGTCACGATGTGACTAGCTAATCGTTTGCCAATACTATTAGGTGGTAAAATTCTGCATTTTCTTGCCCGGTTATGGTCCTACCGCTTTACTTATTCATGTCGCAATAGCGCCAGTGCTTGCAATTGTCGTGTTACAGTTTGGAGAGTAAGATAGCCGGTACTTAACTTACGATACTTGAGTGAATAAAACCCCCCACAAGGTTAGCTACGCACCATTATAATTTTTGCTGTCGATGTTTGTCTCTCTCCATCAAGAGAGTGATCTAACAGTTTGCTTTTTTTGTAAAAAAAAATAAGAAGTTTTTACAAAGTCAAACTGTGAAGAAGCATTTAATGAATTTCATGATATTTTACTGTTATTTTTTGAGTTATGTTTTCCTAAAGTCCGTGTAAAAGTTTTAAATAAACCTATAAAAAATAAATGATTAACTAAAGGTCTTCTAAAATGTTGCAAAGTAAAACGCCAGTTGTACCTTAACTATCGTCGTGCTCAATCTAATAGGAAAGAAAATAAATGCAAATATCTATATTATAGGAAAATTTTGTCTAAATGTATATTAGAATCACAAAAACAGTCTGCTTTGAAATATATTGAAAATTCCTCTAATAAATGTAAAACTTCATGGAATCTGATTAAAAGTACATTTCAGAAAAATAAATATTAGAGAAATAGGAAAAATCAAATTAAACAATTTAAAGTACACAAATACTCAAACAATAGGTAATCTATATAATATTTTTTTATAAACCAGACATAATCTAGTAGTGTAAAAGTCAAATCTACAAATACTTCAAAATCATATTTTTTACCAAATTGTAGTAAAACCATGTATTTGACACCAGTAGATGAGCATGATGTGAAAAAAGTTATACATTCATTGAAAAATACTTATGCTACTGGCTATGATAATATTAGCACAGAATTATTGAAAAATGTTGCTAGTGTAATATCAAAACCTCTTAGTCATATAATTAATTTGTCATTTTTGGAAGGTAAATTTCCAGAACGATTAAAAAAGTGTATTGTCAAACCATTGTTTAAAAAAGGAAATATGTGCGATATGAACAATTATAGAACTATTACTTTAATTCCAGTTATTTCAAAAATCTTTGAAAAAATTATGTATAAAAAGCTCTATAATTATTTACTTGATTTTGGCCTTCTAAAAATAATCAATATGGATTTAGGAAAGGTAGGTCTACTACATTAGCATGTTTTGATTTAGTAAAGAGCATAACTGAATGTCTAAATAAGAAAATGTATCTACTTTGTGTATTTTTGAATATGAGTAAGGCATTTGATTTTGTTTCGCACAATATTTTATTATCAAAACTTGAAAAATATGGTATTAGAGGGAAGTCTTTAGATTGGATAAAGAGTTATTTAGAGAATAGGAAATAATGTGTTGAAATATCTAAAATATGCGGAAACCGTAAAAAAATATATACTTCAAACTACCTTGTTAACAACTGTGGTGTAAAACAGGGCAGTGTTTTAGGACCCTTGCTATTTTTAATTTATATCAATGATCTTCCTGATAGTACACAACATGATTGCTTTTTATTTGCTGATGACACTACCCTACTTATTAAATGTAAAAATAAAAAAGACTTGGTAAATGAAACAACTGAAACCTTACTTCAAGTTTCAGACTGGTTAATTAATAATATTTTAAAAGTTAATGTAACTAAAACAAAATTAGTTGAATTTCAGAACTACTACAGTAATATTACTAAAAACACAAATTTATTTTTAAATAAAGTAAATATAGATGATGTAGATTACACAAACTTTTTAGGAATTAATATTGACAAATATTGTAATTGGAAAGCACACATTGAATCTCTAAGTAATAATATTGAAAGATTTGTCTATGTCTTGAGAAGACTAAGAGAAGTAGAAAACGTAAAAGCCTCCCTATTAGCATATCATGGATATGTCTCTTCTAATTTACAATATGGAATTCCTATTTGGGGAAATTCTGTTGAATTGGTACGAATGTTTAGAGTCCAAAAGAAATGTATCCGAGCAACATGTGGTGTTAATCAGTTACATTCCTGTAAACCACTTTTCAAGTCTCTTAAGGTACTTCCCTTGCCATGTTTGTATATTTTAGAGGTATGCGTATTTGTAAAAAAGCACCAAAAGTTATTTACAACAAATGCTGAAGTCACTGGTAATTCATATTTTAGGAATAGTAAAAAATTATATGTGCCTAATCAAAAATTAAATATTTTTACAAAAAATGTGTATTGTATGTCTATTATTATATACAACCACATTCCTGATAGTCTTAAATCATTGCCTATATATAAATTTCGCAAAAAGTTGTTTGATTTGCTGTTAGATAAAACTGTATTATGATATTAAAGAATTTTTAGCCGAGAAAATTAAATGTTAATGGATAGAGATATAAGTTTGTTGAATTGTCCTTAAAAAAATTCAATGTAGTAAAAATTTTGTAAATGGTGAACATTATGTAAATTATAAAAAAAAATTACTCAAAATATGAAACTTGTAATTATAAAAATAACTTTGTAATATGGAATCATCCTTGTATATTTATAACAAGAACATAAAATAGAGAAAAAAAGACCAGCCCGCTGAGTTTCTTCCTCCGGATCTTCTCAGTGTGTGGCCGCGTTCCGATCCGGTATTAATTCTGAAAAATCGATACAATTTATAGTTTTAAATGTAATATTATATAATGATATTTTTTTAAATATTTGCACACCATATATTGGTAGAATATGTCAGTAACTTAATTTTTTTTAACAACTTGTAACACCCATATTCTTGCAAATAAATATTTTCTTTCTTTCTTTCTTTAAGATGAGTGTTAAGAATGTATACTAAATAGCATTAAAAGTGAAAAAAAATATTGAAAACCTATTGAATTATTTATTCGTTGTAATTATTTAGAGTAAAAATGTAAAATATGCTGAAAAACGTTCATAAGAATATTATTCCAATATGTAATTAACTCATATTTACATGTGTAAATATGCATTAGCATTATAGAATATGTACAGCGGATAAAATAAATAAATTTCAAATCCTTCTAAATTTGTTTGTTTTTGGCGTAGGAAAGTATCATAACAAAAGAAATAAAATGCCAAATATAATTAATATAAGTAAAACGCATTATAATTTATAAAATGTAGTAGTAAAATATTAAACCAGTAAATGGTAATATGAAAGTCAATGCTTGCAAGATTTTTCTTTAGCATACGTACGTAATGTTTTACGATGCTTGCAAATGTGGCGTTGTCTTACGCACACATGTACAAAATTTATCTTCACCGATTTGTTTCTAATTGTTTACAATGGCTACGTCTATATTTTTTGCAGGTCCTTGAAGTACAATAATAAGTCGTCTCCATAAGGACCTTTTATTGCCTATGAACAACCTCGAAAGCGATTTTACAAAAATGTACCATTTAAGTTAAAACAAAGATGTGCAAAGAATTTTTGATATTTGAGTTAAAAGTTCCTCTGATAACTCGATATTCCTTTGAAATCATGAAAGTTTTGTCGATTCCTTGAGTTGCCAACAACTATAAAATGGCGAAAATAGCGCCCGTTGCAGAGTACGTAGCTATAAATCTACAAAGGGAATTCTATCTTATCGTGAACACCACTCACAGCAACTCTTGTGAATATGACGGAAGTGATTTACACCTATGTTGTATGTACGGAGACCGGTTTATCATTTGAGAAATGACGAAAACTTATGTCAAATTGACCAAATTACCGGAAAATGCAAATTTACCATAAGTACATGCGTGAGTACAATAATCAGTTAAGTATATTACATCCTGAAGATACTTTAAAAAGTGAAACCGGTCGAGTAATATAATAAAATATTGTGTAAAAGTGAAATTTATGTACAAGTGGAAAAGTAAAAGTGTCTAAGTCAATAAATACTTCTATTTCTGTTGCTGTTATTAAAGACTGAAAACTTTACAATATATTCACATAATAAGGACTTAAGTGAGCTTCACATGAAGACAAAGTTTTATGCGCCGGAGATAGAATCACATTATAAATATCAGTATTCCAAACAATTTTACTATATTATTTATTTATCTCGTTCTTATAATAATCTATCAGATGACTTGAGAAAACAAAGAGTCTCTTAAAAATAACAAAAATTTGTCAAATCAAATTTCTTATCACGACATTTATCACTACACAGTAATGTATGTGATTATGGGACTGATGCTATTCATTTGAGTCATCTTCGTCATACGGCAAGTTCATAGTCGTGTCAAATCGCGAAAGTCGAACCAGCAGATGCCCAACCCATTTCTAAAATTGAACAAACCTTGCCGCCTGGTTCAATTAATTGTGTATATAGTGTCAGTGCGCGTAACAATGAATGTAATACGGAGTGCGTTACGGAAAATAAAACTGTATATATAATATATTACAGTGAAATACCTAAACGGAAAGCGAACAAGTGTCTTACTTACACCAATGCCAAGAAAAACAAGTTCTATTACTAGGGACGCTAAATATTTAGTACAAAGACCTAATGGCTTCACCTTGCCTCATCACCATAATCATTTATCATTTTCTTTTTCTCCCTGGGGAGCATGTACGGTGTAACCGTAACATATTGCAATTCATCATTTTTAACCCCCGACGAAAAACGAATGGTGTATCTGTGTATCTGTGTATCTGTGTATGTGTGTATCTGTGTGTCTGTCCGTGGCATCGTAGCTCCCTGGCGGATGGTCCGATTTGGTTGTGGTCTTTTTTTATTGAAAGCCCTGTTTTGCGAGATGGTTCTTAGCTATGTTTAAATAGAATCTGTTCAGCCGTTTCAAGATCACCAGCTCTTTTCTAATTGATGAAAAGAATTAAACAACTTGTAATGACTTTATTTATACTAAATTTTGTATTCTTTTACTGTATTGATATTACAATTTATTATATATATATATATATATATATATATATATATATATATATATATATATATATATATATATATATATATATATAGCAAACAAGCAGATGGGTCTTCTGATGGAAAAAGTCAACCATCGCCAATAAACACCAAAGATGTTAATGGTGCGTTGCTATCTTGTGGCGAGATCTTAACTATCAAGTATATCAATAATTTATCAATACAATAATCAATATCATCTATCATTTATCAATCTAATAGTGTAGTAGTTAACAAGAACCCGTACAGCGGCCATAAAAATAGATAGTATATATATATATATATATATATATATATATATATATATATATATATATATATATATATATATATATATATATATATATATATATATATATATATATATATATATATATATATATTCACGGCACAAATTACACTTACTGATCTAACCCCAAAGTAAGCAAATTATTTGCGTGTTATGGGTGTTAGTCAACGATACTTATACATAGAAATACATATATAAATACCAGAATATATAATAAACACCCAAACCCGGAAATACAAACATTTATGCTCATCCCACAAATGCTTGTCCCAGTCGGGGATCGAACCCGAGCCACGTTGATTGCGTAGTCAGGGCCGCTAACCACAGGACCAACGAGGCGGCGGTAGTAATATTCACCGCCACAATTTTTTGACTTAAAGACTATTTCCATGTAAGATTAATATTTGCCCTGTCGTGATCCACGTGAACACGACTCAATAAAAACGATGGTTATATAAAAGCATAATTTTGAGAGTTTTTTTAAAATATTATTGTAACATAGTTACAATGAAGGTCTACTTTAAACTTTTTCTCGTCGTTATGACAGTTTTACTGAAATCTACAAATGCAAATTCAGATTTAAATGACTGTAATATATCATATTTTTCGTTATATAGGGGTAGACAGTGAAAACTAAGTGCCATATCGTTATTCTTGCAGATTTGTCTTGCTTCCTTCGCATTCATTACTCCACTCATATCATGAATAGATACTAAAATCAAGTTTGTAGACTAAGGGCTTAGATCTAAGTATATCTTAACGCCAGATCACTTACGCGGTACAGATTAGGCAGGGAGTAAACATCACGATCTTGCAAACTTGTCTTGCTTCTACTACCTTCATTACTCTCTTCATACAAACACACTGATTGCGAAGACTCTTGACACCACCTTCGGATAGTACCTGATCAATCTGATCATAGTATGTCAGTCTTAGTCTTCTGTTTTGTTAACCTTTCATATTTCTATATGTCTAAGTCAACAGAGCCAGACTTTCTCACTTTTACACCGTCGCTTTCTCATCTCGACCGCGTTTATTCTATTTTCATGCATGTACTGACATACCCAATTCTCACTTCCGTACAATAGCGTTGGATTAAGCAAGTAATTATGCAGGGCCAGACGGGTGTCCTAACTTAAAACTATGCTTTAAGTAATCTTTCTAACGTTCTATTCACTCTGTTCCTGCACTCTTCTTTCACATCCAAGATAAAGAAGCTTATCTTTAGTTCCAGTACTACATCACCGACCACAACACTTACATTTGGTCGTGGTTGCTTTTTTTTAAATACTAATACTTTAGTTTTCTTCACATTCAATTGTAAGCCCATATACTTACAATTATTACCCATAACTGTATTTGCAGCTTACATGCAGTGCGTTGCTATCCATGTGGCGGGATGGCAACGCCACACGCATAAGTTTACTGGCTACCTTATTTTCCAAACCAGAACACGACAATGGCGAAACTCTATCACCTAGTAGTTACGACGATAGTGTCACTTACAGCCAATCGGTCGTATTTTATGACCTACCTGGCAGAACGCCAGTTAGCCTATTCGTCAAAGGAGTCCAGACCAACACCGAGAATGTTTATTTATTATATATTTTGTTGTGAACAATTTAAATGTTGAATAAATAAATAAATATAAAATAAAATAATTGGCAACTTTCGTTAAATGTGTTTGAAGGTATCTGGAAGTACTTTAAAACTGACAAAAATATCTGGCATATTTTTTTTCGAATTCTAAAAAAACCAATTAAAAAATTAAATAAAAATCAAGTTGCTAAAAATACCTTATTTGATAATTTTTTGTGCAAATGTTGTATACTGCGCAGGAGTGAAATAACCGCAAACGCTCTACCAGACTCGTAGGCCCGGTATCGCCATTTGACGAAATTATATATATTCGCAATTCCAATCTGCTAAAAGGACCTTCACAAAACTCGTCGCCAGCTCCCAGTCTAAAAAGATAATCAGCTCAGTGAGTATTTTCTTCCGTGGGTTTGCCAGCCAAAGCAAAATCGGATGCAGCGATATATTGATACGAATGGACGTTATTTTGAATAGATATGATAAAACTATAATAATAACTTGCTAATTTACTCGGTTTTAGATTTACTAAGTTCTTTCAGTTTGACCCTCCTATATACCTCAGATGAAAAATATCTACATGTTTTATTTCCCTTCTGTAAAGGCAACAAGTCTCAGAATAATAGTAAAGGTTTGGTAGTATAATAACATTGTACACAATAATCTTGGTGTGCTGTTTTAGGTCACGCGAATCCCAAACTTTGGCTCTCAGCATGCCAAACGGAGCTAATGTCCTAGCGACAGGGGAGAAAATTTTAGTATCAAGGCGGTTATCCGTAAGCGAGATAGTATGAGACCGGTCGCCATTCATAAATCGTTTCACCACTTGTACTCAGGCTCAGAAAAAATCGATACGTGATTTCTAGGCTAGATTTTAAGATTTTGTGTTTAGCAATATAGTGAAAACAATACGAAACGTAATTATTAGAGAAACTGGTACAAAACAGTCACCTTAGTCATGAGATGGAATTTAGAATAAGTGGAATTAATTAAGAATTATGCTGAAGAAGCTACCATATTTGTTTTTTTCCAACATACCAATTTTAACTATGTGATCCTTGAGCGCTGTTACCAACATAGCAAATTCTCTATTAAAATTAATGTTTCAGAATTTCCTTTCTCATTTAATTTTAGTGTTATTACCCCTGAAGAAATAATAAAAGCTTTTAAATACCGGTAAGCCAGTGTGGCCGCGTTTTCAATCCCGTAGTAAATTAATAAAATGTTGAATCGTCAAAATAACTTGTAAAAAGTTTTATTGAATAAAGAACTTCTGATTTCTGACTAAATTCATGTGGATTTTTGACCCAACCATACAAATAACGACGCATCATTTACATTTTATTGTCTATACCGCTGCGTATATGGCCGCGTTTCCGATCCGGTAGTAACTCAAAAAATGTTAACTCGTCAAAAGTACCTGTAAAGGATGATTTGAATAAAAATGTTTTGACTTTGACTTTGACTGTAGGCGAAGGCTTCCTCTTTTCATCACGGGAATCATCTGTTTCTTCTTCTATGCTAGCTTGTGCTATCTTATAAAATAAATCAAACAAAAAGTTGAAAAAGAGACAGCTGAATTTAAGTATTTTATATTTTTTTCATAGTTTGAGACTTTACCTTTAGAGAAGAATTTCTTTACATTTTACAAACTATTTCTTAGTAACAAACAACAAACTTTTATTACGTTCCTACGACAAATAGTTGTCAGACACAAAGTCGTCTCTGTGATCTATTGGTTGGTGTTGACCACATAAGATTCCGGGTTGATTGCCGGGTCAGGCAAATCAAAATTGTGTTTTTTTAGTTTTCTGATATAAACAACGTTGCCGGAGATTGAATAAGTGCCTATGCCTTGTTTAGCCCCCATCACCTGGAAATTAAGTATCTGCGGCAAATCGTAGATACACTGGTTTTACCTCTGCTGAACCCTTGGAGGATATGGGCGTGAAAATTCGTTTTTAGACGGTCAACTATTTATTTTATTTATTTATTTTATTTGGATTGTCAACAGAAAGTACATACTCTAGGCTTTATATAATACATGATGAAATATGGCAGTGCCTTCCCAATTTTCGCCAATTATGTTTTGTAACATTTTTTTATCTTCATAAACTAATTTCTCAAAAAAGTGAAATGTATGATCTATTGAGATATTTTTATTTTCAGGCTCACCTATTAACACAATAACCCGTAAGTCATAATTTATATAATTTTGATTATTTGCTTATTTATGTTACTACTAGCTGTTGCCACCGACTTCGTCCGCGCGGACTTCGTTTACTCCGCACTGCTCCTCCCCCGTAGGTAATAACGTGATAATATGTAGCTTATATGTTGACCCGACCTGTAAAAGTGCTTATGGCCATTTTTAATTAAATTAACTAATCGTTTTTTTTTTCATCACTTTCATACTTTTGATAACCAAATGAAATTTATTTCACTGATAATTTTTAACACACAGAATATGCCTAGGTAGGCTTGCCTACTCATTTCTGTGTACGGCTACCTGGCAAGCAGGTGTGAACAAGTAAGTCAATATAGGTGACTCCATCGATCTGCTAATTTATCGAAAGTTATATCAAATTTTAGATTTCTTTATTACAAAATCAGTCACATATACTTGCCTGCAAAAAATCGTACTCAAAGTACTGTTGCCAAGCTAAAAACTTGCCATGAGCACTTTTGGACAGGCAAGTAATTATAGGCATATTTGTTAAATAATATTTGATAAAATATACGTCTCATCTGGTTATCAGATCGGTGAAGGACGAGCTCCCACCGGCTCTTAGACCATTAGTGGCCTATTCCCGTTTGTTGTTAAGCTTATGCATGTGGCATTATCATCCCGCTGCATGGATAACAACACACCATTGTCACCGCATAGATAACAATACATCTTCAGTGTTTACAGACGACAGTTATTTGTTTGCATAAGGACAATTATCTGCAGGATATTGAAAAAATAAATAAAAGATAAGATATGAAGATATAATATATTTTCAATGAACATATTACACTTTCTTCACTTCATTAACGATTATCACTAGATAAGATCATGGGGTCAATGATTTAAAAAAAATGTTCTTTGAGTGACACTCCCACGTGTCCCAGTATCGGTTCAGGCTCTTTTTGAAGAATATGCCATCTGCCATTCTACCTTAAGTTTTGGTACCACTACCTTAGCTGTGCCTGACGCAATACGTTAATGCTTGTAACTGTCGACTTCTGGTTTGGAGGGTAAGGTTGCCGGTAGACTTATGCATGTAGCATTGCCATCCCGCCACATGGACAGCAACTAGACTTGTCACACAAATATGCAATATTTTTGGATTGCCTGAAAATTATAAGTAACACTGACAGTGACACTTTACGATACTTTAAATGCTTGTAATAAGGCGGCTCATTATACACTTAAAAAGCGTAAATGTTGTTTTTGATGCAGGATGGTTTAATCCCAATAATTTACCCGGCTACTATGGATAACCAAATGGTTATTTTGGACAAAAAACCCAACCAATAAATTCGGAAATGGCAACCGCAATGTGCTTTATGATCAAAAATTAACTAAATATAATAACTACTTGAATTTAAATTATTCAAAGCTTTTAAGCTTAAAATATTATATTCATAAAAGAAACAGTAAACATTTTTGTTATATTGTATCACTTCTAAATAAACGAATACTGTATTTTAAATTCTCACCTAATTGTCTGTAGATATGTAAATTTTTGTCCAAATATAAATTTCACAAAGAGCTGAAAATATATAACATGTTTTATTCTTGTACCTTAACTTGTCCCTTACCAAATCTCAATTAATCTGTTAATCCAAAATCCTTATCGTACTGTATCATTATCCCCATTACTATAACTATATCATTTTTCCCCGTGTTGGTCCCAGGCTCCTTTGAAGAAAAGGCCGACTGCCGTTCTGCCAGCAGGTCGTAAAAGGCGACCGATTGGCTATGCGAGTCACTACCATCGTGGCTACTAGGTGGTAGAGTTCTGCATTGTCTCGCCCGGGTCTGGTACCACCGCCTTACTTATTCCTGTCGCAATAGCCTCAGTGCTCGTCACTGTTGTGTTCCGGTTTGAAGGTAGCCGGTAAACTTATGCATGTGGTATTAGATCTCGCCACAAGACAGCAACGCACCATTAACATTTTTGGTGTCTATGGGCAATGGTTGTCTCTTTCCATCAGGAGACCCATCTGCTTGTTTGCTATTTTATACTATAAAGAAAATACGATTGGCCAAATGTGAAAGGCAAATGATTGGTCAAATACATCACCACAATCATGACCACTAGGTGATAGAATTGCGCAACATCTCACAAGGGTCTGATACCACTACTTTATCTATTCTTACCACAATATCGCTAATGGTTGTCACTGTTGTATTCCTGTTTGTTGTTAAGCTTATGCATGTGGCATTAGACCTCGACACAAGACAGCAACGCAGCATTAACATCTTTGGTGTCTATGGGCGATGGTTATATCTTTCTATCAGGAGACCAAACTGCTTGTTTGCTATCTTATACTATAAAAAATACGATTGGCCAAATGTGAAAGGCAAATGATTGGTCAAATACATCACTACAATCATGATCACTAGGTGATAGAATTGCGCAACATCTCACAAGGGTCTGGTACCACTACTTTATTCCTACCGCAATATCGCCAATGGTTGTCACTGTCGTATTCCCGTTTGTTATTAAGCTTATGCATGTGGCATTATCATCCCGCTTCGTGGATATCAACGTACCACACTTTGTGGTAACACGATTTGTGGTAATAATGGACAATGACACTAAACATTGGGTGCAACCCCTGGGGTCTAATTCACGTAATCAAGCGGCAAGCGAGTCGAAGCATTTAAGACACTTACACATTTTCTTACATATTATGCCGCGTCGTAGCACGGCTCGACGTCCTATCGTGTTTATATGTGTAAGAGTCCTAAGCGCTTTGACTTAATTGCGTGAATTGGGAGGCTGCTCATTTGCCTCCTCTTTCGTAAAAATAATAACTTACAAGTGAGCCGACCATCAGCTGCTTGAGTAGCGATAGATGTAGTTGTACGAGATTGTGGAAAATGTAAATAAAACTACAAAAATAACTAATAGGTACGGTGTTAAAATATTTTTGTAAATGGCTAACATCATACCAAGCTGCAAAAAAACCCTCAGCTGCATCACGGAGGGGTGCTTTATAACAATTGCTCTCATGAACTTATAAATAAATAAATATATATATATATATATATATATATATATATATATATATATATATATATATATATATATATATATTTATTTATTATTTATACATACAACAATCAGATGCAAGAAAAATATTGGAGCATTGCTACTGTACTATTTTTAAATACATATTTAGAGATAGATTATGGCTATGTCTGAGTCCAAAACACGACCTTCGGGCTACCTAAGCTTCATCCTGGGCCCTCTTTGAAGAAAAGGGCATTTACCGTTATGTTAAGTAGTTCATAAAGGGCGAACGGTTGGCTATATGTGTCAATACATTCATGTCTACTAAATGTCTCGCCTGGGTATAAAGTAATACCGTCTTACCTATCATTGCCGTAACAGCATCAATGCTTGTCATTATCTCTGTGTCTCGTGATTTGTGCATGGGGTGTTGCTTTCCTATACCAACGCACCATTGAAATATTTTATGTCTATAGATGAAGGTTTCTCTTATAATCAGCACAACCATTTGTTTGCTTGCTTAATAACGATTGGCTATGTATTTCAATACATTCATGTCTACTAAATGTCTCGCCTGGGTATAATGTAACACCGCCTTACCTATCATTGCCGTAACAGCATTAATGCTTGTTATTATCTCTGTGTCTCGTGATTTGTGCATGGGGTGTTGCCTTCCTATACCAACGCACCAATGAAATCTTTTATGTCTATAGATGAAGGCTTCTCTTATAATCAGCACAACCATTTGTTTGCTTGCTTAATAACATATAGCATTATACGTGTTACCAGCCAAACCCGATTGCAGGCCAAACTAGTTTGTCCTAGGACCGGTGCATCCTAAACGTGTCAAGTTATACTAGGATAGCCTAGGAAAATCTAGTTTAGCCTAAATACTTCGGGCTAAACTAGTGCGGCCTAGGCACATTTTTTTTAAATTATTATTAAACTGTTTGAAGCTATGCAAGTGGAAAAATAAACACGTTGCAACCTCTGAAGAAGGAGATACCCCTTTCATGGCCCTACTAGTACTCTGTCGTTTTTCATAATATGTTTGCATGTGTGCATGTTTGGATGTTTGCATGTTTACATGTTTGCATGTTTGCATGTTTGCATATTTGCATGATTGCATGTTTACATGTTTGCATGTTTGCATGTTTGCATGTTTGCATGTTTAAATTTTTTTATGGAAGAGGGGGCCAACGAGCAGGAGGTGCATCTGATGTTGAGTGATCACCGCCGCCCATGGACATCTGCAATACCAGAGGTCTTGCAGTTGCGTTGCCGCCCTTTTAAAAATGAATAAGCTCTTTTCTTGAAGGTCCCCATGTCATATCTGTTCGGAAAAACCCCTGCCGGTAATTGATTCTACAAAAGAGTAGTGCAAGGCAAAAAGTGCCGGGAGAACCGCACGGTTTTGGACCTCCAGACATCAAGATGGTGTGGGTGGAACTTCAAATTTTGACGCGATATCCGACGATGGAAGTTAGCAGCAGGAATTAATTCAAACGACTCGTCGGAACACTCTCTATGATAGACATGATAAAAAATCCAGAGCGAGCTTACATCTCTGCATAATGCCAAGGAGTCAAGCCGTTTCGAAACAGCCTGACCGTCAATAATTCAAACCGCTCTACGTTGAATGCGGTCAAGTGGAAGAAGCTGGTGCTGGGGAGCTCCGGCCCAGAGATGAGAGCAGTACTCCATGTAAGCCGAATTTGCGCCTTATAAAGTTGGAGACGATGGGCCGACAAGAAGTACCGCTTCGCTCTGCTGCTCAGCAGACCGACACCGAGCTTTTTGGAAGTTAGTTTCACCTTGCCTTCCAGATGACCGCGAAATTGAACGGTATTCGATATGTCTACTCCCAGAATTCCGACACTGGCTGAGGCTGTCAAGAGAGTATTCTCAAATCAAGGTGATATGACAAGGGGTGATTTTTTTGCGATGAACGCGCAAAGCTGTGTCTTTTTAGGGTTAAATGTGACCAAGTTTAGTCGACCCCATTCCGAGACACCAGTAAGTCGATTCTCGACTTCAGACACTAGCTTCTTTTGGCTCTCTTCAAGAAATACCGCTGCGGCCAGAGTATGTAGCATCACCAGTACTATCATCTGCATAGCAATCTATGTTACTAATTTGCAACATATCATTGATATGCAGAAGGAAAAGTGTCGGTGATAGCACGCAGCCTTGGGGAACACCAGCATTGACGTGTTTAAGGTCGGAGCATGCACCGTCAACTATGACCTTGATGCTCCGATCGGTCAAAAAACCCGTTATCCATTTGAACAATTTCTCAGGAAGCCCGTAGGAAGTCATCTTTAAGAGAAGCGCTTTGTGCCATACCCGATCGAAGGCCTTAGCTATGTCCAAACTTACATCCAATGCCTCCCGCTTGGACTCAACTGCTTCCCCCATTGATGTGTCAAATAAACTAGCAGATCATCAGCTAAGCGGCCGCGACGGAAACCGTACTGACAGTCACTAATCAGCTGGTGCTCTTCTAAATACTTTAGGAGCTCACAGTTGATGATGGTTTTCATAATTTTGGAGAACAAGGAGGTTATGGCTATGGGCCGGTAATTGGACGGGCTAGAGCTCCTTTTTTGGGAATGGTATGCACTGGAGCTGCTTCCACGATTTTGGTACCACGCCGAGTGAGTAGGAGAGTCGAAACAGGCGCGTTAACACTGGCGCCAACTCCGGAGCGCACACTTTAAGCACAATAGAAGGGATGCCATCCGGCCCACTGTACTTGTGGACGTCCAAGGAAAAAAGTGTTTTACGCACAGAAGACTGCAAGAATTTTAGTTCCGGCATAGAATCATCGCACCGCGGGATGGTATGTGGTGAATTGTTGGTCGTCCAGATTCGAGTTGGCCGCAAAGAACGAGCCCAGAATATCGGCCTTCTCCTTTGCGGTATGGGCCAGAGAGTCATCATCTCTGTGCAAAGATGGAAGAGAGCGCTATGAGAAATTTCCTATAACAGCCTTGGCGAGAGACCAGAACGCACAAGTTCCCAAAGGAAGGCGAATTAATTTCTCAGCAATTCTGTCAATGTGTTCCGATTTTGCCTTGGCGATAGCTCTTTTGAAGGACCTAGAGACCGTTCGTAATGTGCTGGTTTTTACATCACGAGATGCCGACGCAGCAGCCCAAGCCCGCTGCACTCCTGCTTTCGGCGTGAAGCCGTTTTGCAGGAGCGACCTAACCAAGGCGGAGACTTACCAACTGGCACTGCAGGAAATAGAATGAAAATTTTCATGCCCTGCAGCACCACATCAGCGATAGAGTCAGCAACGACACTCGAATCATCCAGCTTGAAGCACATCAACTCTCAGGGGTAGGACGCAAAAGAAAGACCGCATCCCGTCCCAATCTGTTGACTTATAGTGCCAAACACGACGACGGCCTGCAAAAGGAGGCCGTGATAGGCGCGTAACCGGGACTTTACTCCGGATCAGGTAGTGGTCTAACGTACCAAGTGGGACGTCCACAGATACCTGGTAATCATCCAGATGAGAGGTCAGTAGAAGGTCCAACTGTGAAGGCGTATGGTCGTCCACATCTGGAACACGCGTAGGCGAAGTTACCAGTTGTGTTAGACCATACGCCAAGCCAAATCGTTTACAGAACTCCCCGTTTGATCTGTAGTGCGAAAACATAGCCATTCGGCGTGATGGGTATTAAAACCGCTCAAGATCACGATATCAGCGGAGGGGATCTGTTGCAACACGGAATCTACAGCCGTTTCACGGATTCTCCACCGCTAGCGCAAGTGGAACCCCCCTGGAGTAAAATTCCTTTAAATCGCGCTTTCATGTTGCTGCTGGGGGGTTAGGCCTCCGGGACCCTCACAAACCGAACGAAACACAACAGCAAAGCTGTTGCTTCACGTCGGTGTAGAATCCGTTATCATGTTTGAATGTTTGCATATTTGCAAACATGCAAACATGAAAACGGCTTCACGCCGAAACCAGGAATCCTACCATGCCTAGGTCGCAGCATCGGCATCGCAGGATGTAAATACGAGCACACTCAGGAAGGAGTACAATTATGCCTCTAGGTCTTTTAAAAGAACCATCGCTAAAGCAAAATCCGAGCACATTGGCAGAATTGGCGGGAGGCTAGTTCGCCTTCCTTCGGGAACTTGTGCGTTCTAGTCTCTAGCCAAAGCTGTTCAAGGGAATTTCTGTATGCCCTCTTTTCCACCTTTGCACAAAGATGATGGCTCTCTAGCCCATTCTGCAAAAGAGAAAGCTGATTTTTTAGGCTCATTTTTGCAGCCAATTCAACTCTGGACGGCTAAGGAAATGCACCACCTACCATCCCGCGGTGTGACACTTGAATGCCGGTGGTTAAGTTCTTGCAAACTGCAGTGCGTAAGGCACTCATTTCCTTTGACATCCATAAGTCGAGTGGGCCTGATGGCATCTCTCCTATCGTACTCATGATGTGTGCTCCAGAGTTGGCACCGGTTTTAACGCGTTTATTCTGGCTCTACTACTCAAAAGGCGTTGTGCCTATAATTTGGAAAACCGCTTTAGTGCACCCAAACCCTTAAAAAATCCTATTAATCGGCGCCGTCCAACTATCAGCCTATAGCGATAACCTCCTTATTCTCCAATATAATGGAGTCCATTAACTGCCAGCTTCTGAGTTATCTAGAGGAGCACTAGCTGATTAGTGATCGCCAATATGGTTTCCGTTGCGGACGCTCAGCTGGTGATCTTCTGGTATACTTAACACATCGATGGGCGGAGGCAGTCGAGAATAAAGAAGAGGCGTTGGTAGTTAGTTTGGACATAGCGAAGTCCTTTGATTGGGTATGGCACTTCTTTCCAAGCTTCCATCCTATGGGCTTCCTGACAAATCGTGCAAATGGATCAACAGTTTTCTGAAGAATTGGAGTACCAAGGTCGTTGTTAATGGCGCTTGCTCTGACCTTAAACACGTCAATGCTGTTGTTCCTCAAGGTTGTGTGCTATCGCCCTCGCTGTTTCTTCTGCTCACTAATGACATGTTGCGATCAAGCAGCATTCATTGTTATGCGGATGACAGTACAGGCGATGCTTTATACTCAGAGCAAAGCGGAATTTCTCGGGAACGTGTCAACGAGTGCCGGAATAAACTAGTGTCAGAAATTGAAGCACAACTTTGCATAGCTTCGGAGTGAGGTCGATTAAATTTGGTCCAATTCAACCCCATTAAGACACAAGTTTGCGCGTTTACCGCTAAAAACTCACCCTTTGACGTATCACCACGTTTTGAAAATATTTCTCTGAAAGCCACAGCCAGTATTGGAATGCTAGGAGTCGATGTATCGAGCGACGTTCAGTTCCACGGTCACTTGAAAGGCAAGGCTAAGTTATCCCGTAAAAAGCTGGCCCACCACTTATTACTTTATAAGGCGCAAAATGAGCCTCTAATGAATTACTGCTCTCATTTATGGCGCGGGCTCCACAGTACCAGCTTCTTTCTTTTGATCGCATTCAACGTATAGCGGCTCGAATCGTCGATGACGGGACTATTTCAAATCGGCTTGATTCTTTGGCGTTACGTAGAGATGTGGCATCACTCTGCATCTTTTATCGGCTCTATCATGGGGAATGTTCCGAGGAGCTGTTTAGATTAATTTCTGCCGTCGAATTTCACCATCGAACATCGCGACAAATTCGAAGTTCCATCCTTACCATCTTGATGTCTGGAAATCCACAACCGTGCCATTCTCGAGGCATTTTTTACCCCGTACCACTTCTATGTGAACCAGCTATCGGCAGAATTTTTTCCAAATGGATACGACTTAGGGACCTTCAAGAAAAGAGCTTACTCATTCTTAAAATACCGGGAACGCAATTACAAGACCTCTGGTAGTGTAGTTGTCTATGGACGGCGGTAATCACTTACCATCAGGTGAGCCTCCTGTCCCTTCTATAAAAAAATGTTTGCATGTTTGTATGTTTGTATGTATGTACGTCTGTACGTTCGTACATTCGTACGTTTAGCATACTTTAAAAGTATCTTCACGCCCGTATCCCCGAAGGAGTAGGCAGAGGTACAACAAGTGCACCCACGATTAGCCGAAGATACTTGGTCCCACAAATGTGATAGGTGGCAAGCCTATCGCCAACCGGGCACTTTCCAATCCCGGGCAACTTTGTGTTTATCAGAAAACTGAAAAACATTTTTTAAGTGCCCGACCCGGGAATCGAACCCGGGACCTCATGTGGTCGACGCCAACGCTGGACCACTAGACCACAGAGGCGATAGAGCATACTTTTAGAGACACGAAAGGGTATCTTCACCTTTAGAGGTTACAAAATGTTTATTTTGCCACTTGCAGTGGTTAAATCAGGTCACAATAATTCAAAAGAAGTTCGGCCTAGGCCACACTAGTTCAGCCTGAAGTATTTAGGCCAAACTAAATTGTTCTAGACTATACCAATATATCTTGACACGCTTAGGATGAACCGATTTGTCCTACGAGAAACTAGTTTTGTTTGAAATCGGGTTTGGCCGGTAACATATGCATCTACATATTTTCGTATCAATAAACGCTATTTTGATAGCGTTATTGCATATTTTTGTACATTGCAATTGATAATGCTTATTTCAGTAATTATGTATATAAGATTACGTGAAAGCGGTGGCAGTTCATAACCATTGAAGTGACGCGCAGGTGTCACACGCTATTACCAAGAAATCGTTTTTATAAGCCTCATCGCTTGTAAATTTGTGATTTCCTACCTAGCGCTAGCCTCAAAATAAATATTACCGCGATGGGAAAATTAGTTGAAAGCCTTTTTATGCTGAGAATTTTGATAAGTAATCTATTTCACAATTCAAAGCCTTTACAAATAATTAAAGCAAGCTGGCATTCAAAAGTTTAATTTTTAAATCAAACAAAATATTGGTCACTCATTAACCGAAAAAAAAGAAAAATTATCAAAAAAAGAAGGATATTCTCAATTCGGCCTGTGTATTTTTTTTAATGTTTGCACACTGATTTCTCCGAGGTTTCTGAACCGATTTATGTAATTCTTTTTTTGTTTGATTCGAATATTTTTGAATTGGTCCCATAAAAATTTGATTCAGGTAGACCTAGTATTTATTTTATGAGCATTTTTATTTATTTTACTTATGCCGATGTCTGAAATCAATACTCGCAAGTAAATTTGATCTACTTCCCGGTTACCGATTGAGCTAAAAATCGTTTCATGATACGACTTTATCGAGTTTGGGCTCGTTCGATTCGTGTTGACGAGCACTATGGTGCTTGGTGGTAAATAGGATCCTCCAGGGTCCGGTGATGAAGCCAGAAGGTGGCCATAGGAGCTCAGTAATTAAATGACAGAATTCTATCGAGTTTGGGCTCATTTTTTAACGATTGGATTTTGAACGATTTTGAATGTGAAAAAGTTCATGGTAGTAGTACATATAATGAATTTTAAAAAAGCACCGTTAGTCGACCAACTTATAAACTACTTGGAGTATTTTTACAGACAGTGAACATGTAATGCTGATATATTCGTCATTGGCGGTATACAGGTTGGCTTTTTTTTGAAACATTAAAATTAATTATCTCCTGGTGAACACTACGGAACCATACTTTCCGTGTGGCTTGAAACGCACTTGGCGGTTTATTATTTGTTATATAAAAAAATATTTAACTTAAATTACTTCTCTATATGACCGCCCCGTTGGTCGAGTGGTTAGAGACCCTGACTACGCAATCAACGGGGCTCGGGTTCGATCCCCGACGGGGACAAGCATTTGTGTGACGAGCATAAATGTTTGTATTTCCGGGTTTGGGTGTTTATTATGTATGTAAAAGTATTTATATATGTATTTCTATGTATTAGTATCGCTGACTGACACCCATAACACAAGCAAATAATTTGATTATTTAAAAAAAATACAAAAAAGTAACATTCCTCGTTAGGGCACTAGAATAAAATTTGAGTTGGAAATGATCATAATTGCCAATTCTTGGATGTTTTAAGACATTAAAAGACAAAATTTTTTTTTTTTTTGCAACCAAATACTTTTACTCGTAATTAATTTTAAAAATGAGTGGGCTGCCTCAAGATGTTGAGTAAAATTTTTTTTTTTCACTCCACCCTAATATATATATATATATATATATATATATATATATATATATATATATATATATATATATATATATATATATATAAAATCAATCGCTGTTCGTTAAAACTCGAGAACCAAGGAAGTCCAAGGAAGGTTTAAGTTGAGAAAATATATAAAAAAATAAGAGTAGTTAGAAAGGCAGAACAGGTACCTAATTAAAAAGGCAGAACAGCGTTTGTCGGGTCAGCAAGTAACAAATAAAAAAGTGTTGTCATCAAAACTTTATTTTTTGTACAATATAAACATATAGATAGATATTTATAACTTATAAAGAAGTTGTAGTAGACAATAAGGAAGAAATAAAATGTTTATATAATACACATGCTGGTTCTAAATTTTAGGCTGTCTATGTGTGCTGATATACATAACAATACTATGGACTTAGTAATCTGCTCAAATTCGTCGACTAGTGTCTTTTAGTAATTTCATTGGATAATAATCATCAATTCCTGTAAAAAATAAGTCATCATAAAAAAGTCAGAAAAACTTTAACTCTGTGCTAGTGGAAAGTAAGATAATTTAAAAAAATACAAAAAGGTATCAGTTTTTTCTTAATATCATAAGAAAGCTTTATGAAGGAAAATATCACCATCACATATAAACACCAAGGGTATATAGGACAATAGGACGTTTCCATCTGTGTAGCGAGAAGCAATACCTCATGCAACATGTATAATATGTATGCTGTTGCTGGCTATCTTATCAACTGGAATTTGACAGTGACAAGCACTAATGCTTTTGCGATAAGAATAGGTGATTCGGTGGCGAGTCGAGGCAGTTTGTAAAAGGCGAACAGTTAACTGAACATGTCACTGCCATCGTGTCTACTAGGTGATACAGTTCCGTAACACCACGTCCACGTTCAATAAACTTATCGCCCAGTAAACTTATGAATGAGAAAAGCGGCAATACCCTCCAGCCACACGGCTGTCAACGCACCATAAACGTCTTTGGTGTCAACAGGTGACGGTTGCCTCTTTCCATCAGGGCATCTAAACGTTTGATGTCGAAATAAAAATTAGCACTGGAGCTGATTATTTCAGTATATTTAATAATTTAACCGGATCTATACAGTTTGAATGGTAAAAAACTGTACATATTGAAGGACACGATTGCTAATGGTCATCTAAAATCAGAAATCAGAAGCACTTTATTCAGTAAAACTTTTTACAAGTTATTTCGATGCGTCAACATTTTTTTAACTACTATCGGATAGGACACACTGTCACCTTTGCGGTGGCAATCTGTAACCAATAATAATATAATAAAGGAAATACTGCTAACCTATGTAGGAAACCTCAACGAAAATATTGCCACGCCACGGCGGCAATCGCTGTTCGAAATAAATGCGCGTGTGTCCATACTTAACATTTTTATTCGATACTAGTTGCTCTTACCGATCCCGATGACCCGATAACTCTGGCCAACGGTTTACACGATGACACTACACACCTACATTCGCGACACCGTCGCCGCCGGCGGCGACGAGGACCCCTGTTTCGCCCTTCGGCGAACCGAGCCCAAGGGCAAGGTTCGGCGGACGGACAAAACAATGCCACTAGCCCTCTCATCGCAAATCACGACCCCACCCTAAGCCGAGGTTCGGTCTCACAGGAGACACCCTTAGGGCGGAGGGCGTACAGCCCTACACCTTTTGTTTTATACCAATATCAATATTTTTCTAAAACACAGTTAATGTCAAAAAATATACAGTATAAATTCCTAATAGGACTAGGGCTAGGAATAACAGTAATAATAAAAATTACCTACGTTTACAGTATATTTAAGACAAAGCAATCCAATAAAAGTTACTTTTTTCCACCTGCAAGTGACCGGCAATATTATGACACTTTAGCAGTTCAAATATCGATTTCGGTCTGACATAAACACTTCATGGTACGCTAACGCAGGGCAGAAGTTGGTTTGAATAGTAAAACGATCGCTCGCCGGCATAGGTCACGTGGTCACTGACTGCCCTGTTAGATAACGCTTTCATGGTACGAAATAGCAGGACAGTTTAATTATCGGCTAAAATTGACCTGCTATAAGAGTTCATGGTAGGGCCGCAGGTCGAGCACTGACGCCGCGCCGTGCTCGAGTGCCGTTTCCTTTATTTACGTAGTAAATTCATCTGACGCGCTGTTGCGGCGCCATTAACGCAGTGTTACTAATGCTTGGCTCAAAACTCCACCTCTAGGCATCGAAAAGCATAAAACAATACCAGATAATGTCAGTCAACTAAATTTGTTGGATTTTAGTATTTATACTCTTTGTATATTTTTTACGATGTAAAGTTATATGTTGTAATACAAATCTAAATCATATATATGTATTACAATGATAGTTATTAAACAACATATTTTTTAGTTCTGATAATATTACAATTCACACAGCTGATTTAATGTAACATAAAAACTTTATGTCTCCAATACTTTTATAACATTTTATAAATATGTAATAACATTGTTGTAAAGATTGTATTCTTGTATTTTTATTTTATTATTTCTTTATTATTATAGGCTTTTAGATGCCGAAGAAGGCTCAATAGTGAGCCAAAACGTCACTAAAATAATAATTTATTACAAGTATTTAAAAATTGTCCACACTCCTGCTAAAATATTTTTTTTTATTGGATATTTAGATTAAAAACACTGATATAAAAAACCCAAGATTCACAATTAAATTGTGCGCTCATTTCAAATAGAATCGCGTCGGTCGCGATACTGTCAATTTTATTACTTTCCGTACATTGATTTGTAAAATCAACTATAAAACTTGCGCTTAAGGTTGGATATGCAAAAACATATATCTTTGCCATATCCATAACTACTTGTGTGAAATTAGCGACAGTTTTGACTGTGAGTTGTGTTGGGACTGTGCATCTTGGATTTTTATATCAATGATTAAAGCTTAAGTAGTAGTAGGGATTCGTTGGTTCCCGACCACCCGGGTCGTTGGGTCTGGATCCCTGTTTCTGTCCCACCTGTGTTTCTGACCCACTTGGTGGTCGGTCAAAACTAAAAAAAAAAAAAAAAAAATTTGGTGTCAAAATGGGGGTTTCCGGGTACGCCCGATCGATAGCAAGCATCCGTTTTTTGATATCTCGCACGGTTGCAAAGTTAGCATTCCTGGCTCTCCTTCGTTATCTAATCACCTCATTATCATTAAGCTCGAACGCCCGTCACACAATCGCACTATTAAAAGCTCATTAGGACGTCTCGCATTGCGTATCACTTGCAACTAATGAATATGGAATAAAATAAATATCATCAAGCTGATTCCCGTGTCGAGAAGGCAGAGCGAGCGTCTTAACGTTCCACTGCGATTCACCTGTTCAGCGGACAAAAGCACGATTATGGCGATCATTCTATTATCATTTTAGCAGCCTGTAAGACTTTTACTTTTTTTTTTCATAGTAATTTATATCATTAACATCGTGAGTACTGACTAGTTGGTGAGTTCTGCAACGTCTCGACCAGGTTGAGTACCACCACCTTGACCCATCTTATTACATACATCATCAGTGCTAGTCGCTGTGGTGGTGCTATTATTACTGGGTCTGTGTGCTTATTAAATATATTCCAGTACTTGTATGCATGTAAAAAAGTATCTTCACGGCCATATCCCCGAAGAGGTAGACAGAGGTACAACTAATGCTCCCACGATTAGCCGAAGATACTAAGTTCCACAACGTGATAGGTGACAATCCCGACCCAGGAATCGAACCTAGGACCTCATGTGGCAAGCATCGTCACCGCACCATTATGCCGCAGAGGTGATTTGTTTGAATGTATTTATTTAGTGTTGTTGACAAACACCCATATTGCATGATGTCTGGGCTAGCAGGATCGGTCACTTCCGGTATCAAAAGCTTCACATGCTCTTAAGGTATGTGGGTGTTTCGCAATACACAAGTATGAACTTCACTAACGATTCATTGGAATGTTGTATCATAATTGCTAATGCGAATGTGATGAGCAACAAGATTTGTAACAGAACGTGTTCGCTAATGTTAATTGCTTAAAACTTCCTATATAAACCTTGGATGAAAGCACATCTACAATATATCAAATAATTATTTTAACAGAGATAGTGCTACATTATTGTAACGTGTGTGTGTGTGTTATTGTGTTCACGTGCTACTTCGATAATATGGATGTAAGTATCTCATTTATTGCTCTTATAATATCTTATATATTAAATATGTGTAATGAATGTAGATATAATATTTTTGTCGTTTCATATTTTTACAATATTATTCATGTATTTCACCGGAGAGGAAAGTATACTTGTATGATGAACGTACACATATTTTTTCAGATTTGGTTAGAAAATAATATTTATACCTACATGCACACACAGAAATGATGTATGTGTTAAATCTATACATATGTGTACTACATGTATACTGAACAGAAATTTTATTCAGTCGTTAAGGCGTGTAAGAACTTGTAACAAATATACACGCACAAACTTTAGATTTATAACATAGTATTAGGATTTTACGTTAGCTATGTCGTAGTGTCTAATATTTGGTATTATGTCCTTTACAGAATTCCTCGAGCATCCTTGAAGAGAACACTTTAAAACATTATTATTATCCACTGTCTGACGACGACGAGTCAGATTTACAATTGACACAGCCATTGAAAATAAAAAGAACACGTAGCAGCAGCAGTTTGGACGACCTATTTGAAAAGCCAGCCAAAAAGAAGAAAAAAATGTCGTCCTGCGTTGGAAGGGCGTCTCGAGATGGTGGAATGGCATACATATCAACCAATACCGACGATGGGGCGCAAGCCACACACTTTGTAAAAATAGAAGTTTACGATCTAAAAAAACTGGCGAGGATACCCCCAACTGATCATTGGAAACATGCAACCACTCGGATTAAATATTATGCGGCAAGTCATAGGCTCAACAAAATCAATGAAGTGATCTATGATATATCTAAGGAAATAGCCGATGCACCTGACGTAAAAAAATATCACTTCGACAAAAATACTTGATATTGTTCTTTCAATGACTGATTTTTTAAGTATGCTATTGTATAAAGTTTCAATGTAATTAGAGATAATAATGTGATTGGTGATTAATTTTAGTCATCAGTTAACAATTTTAAAAGAATTTTAAAGGTCTTTAGTTAATGAAGTGGGCGTGGAAAGGTGCCATATATATAACAGCGTTGCACTAAACAAGTGCTGTTATTGTATATTTTAACGCAGTTGTCGTACAACCAACTGTAAAAATGTCTTTTATAAAAAGTTTATATTTTGAATTAAGTAACGATACTTTAGTTGAGTCACTATATGATTCGTGCTACGATGCTGAACTATATGAAATATGTTGCAAAGTAGAGAAGGAACAAGCTCAATGTAAACGTAAATCTGAAGATAATTATCAAAATGGCAATCATGAAAAACATCGCCGAATCAATGAAGATGAGTTTTGTCATGGTCACCGAAATAGATCACAGCCTTTCGTTGACTCTCAATATTTAGACTCAGAACTCTACAACATGTGTGAAACTATTGAAAGGTAAACGCAATTTATTGTTATATGAAATATTATTATTTATATACCCGCTATATGCAGTTTCTAAATTATTAATAAATTTTCAGTACTTTCATCCAAGTGGGTTGTGGAGAACCAGGTGCAATACCATCTACATCTAAAGATCATACATTTCATAATATAGAGACGTCGATTCAAGAATGTACACCATCTACTGTGAAAATGATGAAGTGTACTACTTGCAACGTTAATGTAAAAAAAAGGTATTTTTCCAATCATGTTAATAGTCATTTACATAAAAATAACTTATTTAAATTGAAACACTCCTTGGAAAACGTAGATATAATTGAAACTGCATTTAAAGACCGATTACTAACATATAGGATAGGTACGAATTCTTCCAAGGATTTTACAACCCCGGAATTATATTTTTCTTCAATCAATAACAGTGTTGTGCAACTACTCTCCGAATGTATAAAACAATTTACTACATTTAAGGTTAATTTTATATTGCGGGGGAGTTTTATTCAGCAAACGAAAGATTTAAAAAATTCATTTGATTTTCAGACTTCCAACTATATTGTTTGTATGAGTACTGATGTTAATGAACTAATTACATCTGTTTATAGTATCTTAACCAATAAGATTAGTGAATTTGAAAGGAAAGATAGTGGTTGGAGCCTTCAACACCTGACCGAATTAGATTTGAATGTAGGAAAGTTTAATCCCTGTCGGGGTAGTTCTTTTATTGAGCTGCCACGTGACATACGTTCTAAAAAGGCAGTTATTAATGTGAAAAACACAGATGTTCTTTGTTTCAAATGGGCAATTCTCTCCGCTTTATATCCTGCACAAAACCATTCTGATAGAGTCACTGCTTATAGCCAACACTCTAATAAATTAAAATTTAATCAAATAGCATTCCCAGTAAAATTACGTGATATTTCAAAATTTGAAATTTTAAATAATCTAAGCATTAATGTTTTTGGTTTAGAGTACAGTAAAAAAGAAAAAAAAAATATCGTAGTTGGGCCTTTACACCATACAAAACAACGTAGACCTGTTCACGTAAATTTATTGTTATTAACACATGGCAACACTAATCATTATTGCTACATTAAAAACTTATCTCGTTTATTGTCAAAACAAGTTACTAATCGAAACAATGCAATTTTTATTTGCGATGGGTGTTTACTATTCTTTACTAAGAAAGATGCTTTAATGAATCACCAAAAAAGTGACTGTATGCAAATCCGTACGGAAATTCCATCCGTAAATGCTTTAAGGAAGGATTGGTTTGGTACATTAACACACAGCAATAAGTTAAAATTTGAAAGCTATCACAAAAAACTAAAAATTCCATTTGTAATATATGCAGATTTCGAATCATTTTTAAAGCCAATTTATAGTTGTTCGAATAATCCATGTGCATCACACACAGAAAATGTACAGAAACATGATGTATATAGCTTTGGTTATTATATTAAATGTTCATATGATGATAGCATTTCAAAATATGTATCTTATAAAGGAAATGATTGTGAGTGTGTATTTATTCAGAGTTTAATTAAGGATTTAGAAAACATTATAGAACGTAACACTTTCCGCAAATCACCAAAACCACTATCTGAACAAAATGTAAACTTTACAACACATGATAGTAAATGTTACGTTTGTGATTTAGATTTAAATTGTGAAGATTTCACCGTGTATGATTCATATACCGGCGAATTTAAAGGTTTTGCACATACAATTTGTGGTAAGAAATATGTAACGCCTGACTTTGTACCAGTCATATTACATAACATGAGCCATTATGATGCTCACTTTATAGTCCGTGCTTTACACGTAGTTGAAGGTAACATTCAAGTAATACCACAAAACAAAGAAAAATACATATCTTTTTCAAAAACTATAAAGATCAACAATCGTAGTATTAGTATACGATTTATAGATTCTTTAAAGTTTATGTCCAGTAGTTTAGAAAAATTATCTCAAAACCTAAATAATGAACAATTTATTGAATTACGTAAAAACTTTCCAAATAATGAGGACTTTGTACGTGTAAAGCGAAAAGGAATTTATCCGTATGAACAAATGCAATCATTTCATTCTTTAAATTTAACAACGTTACCCCCTAAGGAAAGGTTTTATAATTCAATGTCCGATTCTAATGTGTCAGATGAAGATTATAAACATGCAAAGGACGTGTGGCAACATTTTAAATGTAAAAATATGGGTGATTATTCCGATCTATATTTAAAAACAGATGTTTTATTGCTGACCGATGTATTCGAGAATTTTAGAAATGTATGTTTAACTACTTACTATTTGGATCCATGTCACTATTACACAGCACCAGGGTTAAGTTGGGATGCCATGATGAAATTAACAAAAGTGGAATTGGAGTTATTAACAGACTTTGAGATAATTTCTTTTTTAAAATCAGGTATACGAGGTGGTATTTCACAGTGTAGTAATCGCTATGCTAAAGCAAACAATCAATACATGGAAGATTATAATAAGGAACAACCTGATTCCTATCTGATATATTTGGATGCCAATAATTTATATGGGTGGGCAATGTCACAATATCTTCCAATAAATAACTTTGAATGGGTAGATGTCAACACAAAATTCGATGTTTCTGACGATTCTGATTATGGATACATAGTAGAAGTAGATTTGGAATATCCTGAAAACCTACATGATACTCACTCAGATTTACCTTTATGTCCTGAACGTATTTGCACAGACCAATCTATTCACCCCAAATTAGTAACAAATTTAAATAATAAAACAAAATACGTAATTCATTACCGAAATCTTAAACAGTGTTTGTCACTGGGCTTAATACTTAAAAAGGTTCATAGAATTTTAAAATTTAGACAAAGTCCTTGGTTAAAACAATACATAGATCTTAACACATCTCTTCGAACTTTATCAATAGTATCCATTTTGTTTTTATTTATTTATTATGTAATTCAATAATCCACTTAATACTGTGCTAAGAATAATAGGAAGAAAAGCCCCACCTTTCTGTATAATGATTCGCTTTCTTAACCTATGTTTACCCTTCGACACTAGCAAACGCAACAGCTTTTTATATTTCTTTAATTTAGACTTTTCTGTTTCCTTCAATATTATTTTACCATTCAGAACATTATAAATACATTCACAAATACAGTTTATTTCCTCATCGCTACAGACTTTTAATAAGGCTGTACGATGTTTGGGTTTCAGTGTATGTAAAGCTCTTAATAAATCTTGATGTGTCTTCACTCTTTTCGACATAGCTCTACACTGAGAAATTTTAAGGTGTAAAATAGTTTATAAACGGTATCAAAAAACAACTGCACTGCAGAATGTTACCCGAAGACTTAGTGACATCTGCAAGTTTTCCATCAAAAATTTTATAAAGGTTTTCACAAATAAGATCTAATTCATTATCACTGTAAGATTGTATTAAAAGTTTGCGATATTTTGATTTAAAAGTGTATAAAATTTTTCTACTGGACTTTGCAGTAGACGCTGTTTCACCGACACCATTCATCGGATACTATTAAGAATCTCATCGTTCAAATCGTATTTAAATCCTTTTTTCGGTACATACACTATACAATGTTCATTTAAGGGAAATATTTTCGTCTTAAACCGATATGCGTCATTCGTAGCTTGTTTTAAATCTATCATCAAATACCCATGAGGCTCATTAGTAGCATCTCTGTAAGATTCTTCCACGAATTTTGGATTGTCGGGAAACACCTGACGGGCCAAATGTTTTATTTGTGTCCTATCTCGAGGATTTTTGAAATATATGAGATAGCTGGTATTTAGAGAAATATCTCTCTGACCTCTGCCCTGATGGAATAAGTTTTGGGTTATGTAAAATACACTTAAATTTCTGTGGTGGCTTCCTTTCGTGAAGATATCAACTATACGACCATCCGATTCTCTCATAAGATCATCGATAATGAGTAATTGAGGGTGTTTCCCATTAAACATATTCATATCAGGTATTCCTTGGATATATGTCACATCTATTCTATTATAAAGTGGTTGCATTTCATCATAACACCATAATATTTTATCAAACTTGACATCACATATATCTTTTATGTAAGTCAAAAAATTTGAAACAAAGTTAGACTTTCCACATCCACTAGGTCCAGCCACTATCGATGTGAATGGATGAATAAAGTGAATCATTTTTATTCCGTATTATATTAAACGTCTACCTCTTTATAAACAATAATTTATAATGGCATATGAAGAAATAAAACAGAGTCTTTATATACAAATAAATTTATTGCTCAGAACACATTTATACTATACATATTTTTACACAAATTATTTTATTTATTTATTTATTTTATAGAAAGAAACTTATTACTATACAAAGTATGTCATTTCACTTAAGTGCTACGGAGTTTATATTCTTAAAACTACAGTTACAAATATTAAAAATACTTAAAACTACGTTACATTTATTACAAATTACAAACAAAAATATTTACAATTTCTTTAAATTATCTTATTGAATAATGCCCCCATGCGAGGGTGTCTGTTGAATTAGGTATTAAATACCTTTTAGTATCATTAGAAGACAAACAAATCTTATTAATTTTTTGAGTAAAAACTATGTGCTTAATCGATCTGAATCTATACATTTCCGCTAATTTGATTGTGTTATTCATTAAACAGGACTCAAAATCTTTGAATGTTAATTTCTTAGTAACACTCTTATTAACACCCTTAGCTTTAGTTATTAATTTATTATCAACTATCATTGAATACATTTTTGATCGCAACCCAACAAATTCACGAAATATTTGCCCATTATTTTCATCTTTGAAAACCCCGATTTTTTTCTTGTTTATCAGGTTATAATTATAAATATTATTTTCCGGGTAATCTGAAGTATCGAAATATTTTTCTAAATCTGGTTTAATATCACTGTAAAAGTTTTTCGTATATATTTGGTATATTAAACTATCTGTATCAGTATATAGTAATTTTGGGCTTAAAAACTTACTTTTCATATAGGTGTAATGAAAATCAAACATTAAGGTTTTTGAAATATCCAGTATACAAAATCCGAGATATATTGGTTTATTGTATTCAAGTTTTACCTTTTTGAGTTGAACAGCTACTAAGTTTTCGGAAAATATAGAAAGACTATGAAATTCGGGACGTGCAATAAGTGATTGAGCTCCTTGGGTCTTTCCAAGATTTTCCCAATGGGTAAGTAACTTAACATCAACTCTTTTTTCTATGTTTTCCATCGTTTTACCAAATATTGAATTATTCATTAACTTATAGAAATCTTTTTCAAACTCATTTTTTGATAAAGTTCGAAGAGATGTGTTAAGATCTATGTATTGTTTTAACCAAGGACTTTGTCTAAATTTTAAAATTCTATGAACCTTTTTAAGTATTAAGCCCAGTGACAAACACTGTTTAAGATTTCGGTAATGAATTACGTATTTTGTTTTATTATTTAAATTTGTTACTAATTTGGGGTGAATAGATTGGTCTGTGCAAATACGTTCAGGACATAAAGGTAAATCTGAGTGAGTATCATGTAGGTTTTCAGGATATTCCAAATCTACTTCTACTATGTATCCATAATCAGAATCGTCAGAAACATCGAATTTTGTGTTGACATCTACCCATTCAAAGTTATTTATTGGAAGATATTGTGACATTGCCCACCCATATAAATTATTGGCATCCAAATATATCAGATAGGAATCAGGTTGTTCCTTATTATAATCTTCCATGTATTGATTGTTTGCTTTAGCATAGCGATTACTACACTGTGAAATACCACCTCGTATACCTGATTTTAAAAAAGAAATTATCTCAAAGTCTGTTAATAACTCCAATTCCACTTTTGTTAATTTCATCATGGCATCCCAACTTAACCCTGGTGCTGTGTAATAGTGACATGGATCCAAATAGTAAGTAGTTAAACATACATTTCTAAAATTCTCGAATACATCGGTCAGCAATAAAACATCTGTTTTTAAATATAGATCGGAATAATCACCCATATTTTTACATTTAAAATGTTGCCACACGTCCTTTGCATGTTTATAATCTTCATCTGACACATTAGAATCGGACATTGAATTATAAAACCTTTCCTTAGGGGGTAACGTTGTTAAATTTAAAGAATGAAATGATTGCATTTGTTCATACGGATAAATTCCTTTTCGCTTTACACGTACAAAGTCCTCATTATTTGGAAAGTTTTTACGTAATTCAATAAATTGTTCATTATTTAGGTTTTGAGATAATTTTTCTAAACTACTGGACATAAACTTTAAAGAATCTATAAATCGTATACTAATACTACGATTGTTGATCTTTATAGTTTTTGAAAAAGATATGTATTTTTCTTTGTTTTGTGGTATTACTTGAATGTTACCTTCAACTACGTGTAAAGCACGGACTATAAAGTGAGCATCATAATGGCTCATGTTATGTAATATGACTGGTACAAAGTCAGGCGTTACATATTTCTTACCACAAATTGTATGTGCAAAACCTTTAAATTCGCCGGTATATGAATCATACACGGTGAAATCTTCACAATTTAAATCTAAATCACAAACGTAACATTTACTATCATGTGTTGTAAAGTTTACATTTTGTTCAGATAGTGGTTTTGGTGATTTGCGGAAAGTGTTACGTTCTATAATGTTTTCTAAATCCTTAATTAAACTCTGAATAAATACACACTCACAATCATTTCCTTTATAAGATACATATTTTGAAATGCTATCATCATATGAACATTTAATATAATAACCAAAGCTATATACATCATGTTTCTGTACATTTTCTGTGTGTGATGCACATGGATTATTCGAACAACTATAAATTGGCTTTAAAAATGATTCGAAATCTGCATATATTACAAATGGAATTTTTAGTTTTTTGTGATAGCTTTCAAATTTTAACTTATTGCTGTGTGTTAATGTACCAAACCAATCCTTCCTTAAAGCATTTACGGATGGAATTTCCGTACGGATTTGCATACAGTCACTTTTTTGGTGATTCATTAAAGCATCTTTCTTAGTAAAGAATAGTAAACACCCATCGCAAATAAAAATTGCATTGTTTCGATTAGTAACTTGTTTTGACAATAAACGAGATAAGTTTTTAATGTAGCAATAATGATTAGTGTTGCCATGTGTTAATAACAATAAATTTACGTGAACAGGTCTACGTTGTTTTGTATGGTGTAAAGGCCCAACTACGATATTTTTTTTTTCTTTTTTACTGTACTCTAAACCAAAAACATTAATGCTTAGATTATTTAAAATTTCAAATTTTGAAATATCACGTAATTTTACTGGGAATGCTATTTGATTAAATTTTAATTTATTAGAGTGTTGGCTATAAGCAGTGACTCTATCAGAATGGTTTTGTGCAGGATATAAAGCGGAGAGAATTGCCCATTTGAAACAAAGAACATCTGTGTTTTTCACATTAATAACTGCCTTTTTAGAACGTATGTCACGTGGCAGCTCAATAAAAGAACTACCCCGACAGGGATTAAACTTTCCTACATTCAAATCTAATTCGGTCAGGTGTTGAAGGCTCCAACCACTATCTTTCCTTTCAAATTCACTAATCTTATTGGTTAAGATACTATAAACAGATGTAATTAGTTCATTAACATCAGTACTCATACAAACAATATAGTTGGAAGTCTGAAAATCAAATGAATTTTTTAAATCTTTCGTTTGCTGAATAAAACTCCCCCGCAATATAAAATTAACCTTAAATGTAGTAAATTGTTTTATACATTCGGAGAGTAGTTGCACAACACTGTTATTGATTGAAGAAAAATATAATTCCGGGGTTGTAAAATCCTTGGAAGAATTCGTACCTATCCTATATGTTAGTAATCGGTCTTTAAATGCAGTTTCAATTATATCTACGTTTTCCAAGGAGTGTTTCAATTTAAATAAGTTATTTTTATGTAAATGACTATTAACATGATTGGAAAAATACCTTTTTTTTACATTAACGTTGCAAGTAGTACACTTCATCATTTTCACAGTAGATGGTGTACATTCTTGAATCGACGTCTCTATATTATGAAATGTATGATCTTTAGATGTAGATGGTATTGCACCTGGTTCTCCACAACCCACTTGGATGAAAGTACTGAAAATTTATTAATAATTTAGAAACTGCATATAGCGGGTATATAAATAATAATATTTCATATAACAATAAATTGCGTTTACCTTTCAATAGTTTCACACATGTTGTAGAGTTCTGAGTCTAAATATTGAGAGTCAACGAAAGGCTGTGATCTATTTCGGTGACCATGACAAAACTCATCTTCATTGATTCGGCGATGTTTTTCATGATTGCCATTTTGATAATTATCTTCAGATTTACGTTTACATTGAGCTTGTTCCTTCTCTACTTTGCAACATATTTCATATAGTTCAGCATCGTAGCACGAATCATATAGTGACTCAACTAAAGTATCGTTACTTAATTCAAAATATAAACTTTTTATAAAAGACATTTTTACAGTTGGTTGTACGACAACTGCGTTAAAATATACAATAACAGCACTTGTTTAGTGCAACGCTGTTATATATATGGCACCTTTCCACGCCCACTTCATTAACTAAAGACCTTTAAAATTCTTTTAAAATTGTTAACTGATGACTAAAATTAATCACCAATCACATTATTATCTCTAATTACATTGAAACTTTATACAATAGCATACTTAAAAAATCAGTCATTGAAAGAACAATATCAAGTATTTTTGTCGAAGTGATATTTTTTTACGTCAGGTGCATCGGCTATTTCCTTAGATATATCATAGATCACTTCATTGATTTTGTTGAGCCTATGACTTGCCGCATAATATTTAATCCGAGTGGTTGCATGTTTCCAATGATCAGTTGGGGGTATCCTCGCCAGTTTTTTTAGATCGTAAACTTCTATTTTTACAAAGTGTGTGGCTTGCGCCCCATCGTCGGTATTGGTTGATATGTATGCCATTCCACCATCTCGAGACGCCCTTCCAACGCAGGACGACATTTTTTTCTTCTTTTTGGCTGGCTTTTCAAATAGGTCGTCCAAACTGCTGCTGCTACGTGTTCTTTTTATTTTCAATGGCTGTGTCAATTGTAAATCTGACTCGTCGTCGTCAGACAGTGGATAATAATAATGTTTTAAAGTGTTCTCTTCAAGGATGCTCGAGGAATTCTGTAAAGGACATAATACCAAATATTAGACACTACGACATAGCTAACGTAAAATCCTAATACTATGTTATAAATCTAAAGTTTGTGCGTGTATATTTGTTACAAGTTCTTACACGCCTTAACGACTGAATAAAATTTCTGTTCAGTATACATGTAGTACACATATGTATAGATTTAACACATACATCATTTCTGTGTGTGCATGTAGGTATAAATATTATTTTCTAACCAAATCTGAAAAAATATGTGTACGTTCATCATACAAGTATACTTTCCTCTCCGGTGAAATACATGAATAATATTGTAAAAATATGAAACGACAAAAATATTATATCTACATTCATTACACATATTTAATATATAAGATATTATAAGAGCAATAAATGAGATACTTACATCCATATTATCGAAGTAGCACGTGAACACAATAACACACACACACACGTTACAATAATGTAGCACTATCTCTGTTAAAATAATTATTTGATATATTGTAGATGTGCTTTCATCCAAGGTTTATATAGGAAGTTTTAAGCAATTAACATTAGCGAACACGTTCTGTTACAAATCTTGTTGCTCATCACATTCGCATTAGCAATTATGATACAACATTCCAATGAATCGTTAGTGAAGTTCATACTTGTGTATTGCGAAACACCCACATACCTTAAGAGCATGTGAAGCTTTTGATACCGGAAGTGACCGATCCTGCTAGCCCAGACATCATGCAATATGGGTGTTTGTCAACAACACTAAATAAATACATTCAAACAAATCACCTCTGCGGCATAATGGTGCGGTGACGATGCTTGCCACATGAGGTCCTAGGTTCGATTCCTGGGTCGGGATTGTCACCTATCACGTTGTGGAACTTAGTATCTTCGGCTAATCGTGGGAGCATTAGTTGTACCTCTGTCTACCTCTTCGGGGATATGGCCGTGAAGATACTTTTTTACATGCATACAAGTACTGGAATATATTTAATAAGCACACAGACCCAGTAATAATAGCACCACCACAGCGACTAGCACTGATGATGTATGTAATAAGATGGGTCAAGGTGGTGGTACTCAACCTGGTCGAGACGTTGCAGAACTCACCAACTAGTCAGTACTCACGATGTTAATGATATAAATTACTATGAAAAAAAAAAGTAAAAGTCTTACAGGCTGCTAAAATGATAATAGAATGATCGCCATAATCGTGCTTTTGTCCGCTGAACAGGTGAATCGCAGTGGAACGTTAAGACGCTCGCTCTGCCTTCTCGACACGGGAATCAGCTTGATGATATTTATTTTATTCCATATTCATTAGTTGCAAGTGATACGCAATGCGAGACGTCCTAATGAGCTTTTAATAGTGCGATTGTGTGACGGGCGTTCGAGCTTAATGATAATGAGGTGATTAGATAACGAAGGAGAGCCAGGAATGCTAACTTTGCAACCGTGCGAGATATCAAAAAACGGATGCTTGCTATCGATCGGGCGTACCCGGAAACCCCCATTTTGACACCAAATTTTTTTTTTTTTTTTAGTTTTGACCGACCACCAAGTGGGTCAGAAACACAGGTGGGACAGAAACAGGGATCCAGACCCAACGACCCGGGTGGTCGGGAACCAACGAATCCCTACTACTTTAAGTATTTGTGTTTTTAAGAACACAGATACTTAAATTTTAATCTAATTAGAAAGTCGAACGTAAATAGAACGTCTAAAGACTGTTCGGTTCACCACGATTCATCGGTTTGTCGGTTGGCAAGATGAGGTGATCCACATTGCATGCGACAACCACTGACCCAATAATGATTATCAACTATTTCTAGGGATAACTAGGACCGACTGCTTTACCTACTCATCTGAAGCACGGGAGTAGTAGTAGTGGTAGATAACGATGGGTATAAATAAGCGGGGACAACATGTTTTCGATTAATTGTAATTCAATCGCTTGTGGAGGGCACTACTCTACCCAAAAAATTACACTGTGAGTGTGAAAGTGACTCATGTGTTTTATTCGGCCATATTGCTTCTCGGTCCTAGTTTTCTTGTGTTTTTGTAAAATTTAATTTAATTATTCATAAACTATAAGAAACTTGGACTACATACCATCACCATCAGTGCGATATGCAACAGCAAATGTCAGAAAGACCGCCATTAAGGTGAGGAAAGTGATTGAGAAGACCTTCGTTGTACTTAATTTAAAGTCAATGTTAAATAACATAATATTACAACTGGAGCAGTCTACTTATATAGATTAGTTTTTGCTCGTGTTCACATGGACCACGACCCACCTAGATATTACTATCATAAAAAAAACGAGTCGTGAACTCATTATTTCAGCAATAAATTGTACCAAACACTAATAAAATATTAGTTAAAAACCCGTTTCGTAAACAAGCTGTTATTATAGTATCGATCAAGAAATATTTTTATACGCGCTGCAAGCGCGCTTTTGCGTATATTTGATATAATTAAATAGTAGGTATAATAATACGATATTTATTTTTAGTATTTTATCATAACATTTTATAACATAACAGTTTAGATCGAACTGGTCAAGTTTCCAGGAGCGAAAAACTAGTTTTTAAAAACTATAAAATTTATTAAACTGAAACTTAATTAGACAATTTAAAAATTTTTATTCTAAATTGTTTCAAATTATATTAGCGAGACAACCGAACAGAATTGGATGTTCTAATATTCTAATATCTATAATAAATTGAATAAATTCATTGGTTACATGTTAATCATAAAATGTTCCTAGTTCACACGTAACATAATATTCCTGTGAATACAATAAATGCTGTCTTAATCGTTATAGTAAGGTTGGCTGAGGCTAACATACCTCCTCCCTCTTTAAGTTCGGAACCATCAGAAATATTTATTTTCTGAGGGTTGCGATTATTAAATGCTAATTTTATTTTATTTCTAAATTTGTACAAAGCTAGTGTTATCAACCGCGCTTGACAACTACTAGCCGGCCAGATGTGCGGCACACCTGTGTTATGACGTCATAATAAAATAGATAACGAATGGTATAAATAAGCGGGGACATCATATTTTCGATTCATTGTAATTCTATCGTTTGTTGAGGGCGTCACTCTGCCCAAAATTATACTGTGCGTGTAAAAGTGATTCAAGTGTTTTATTCGGCCAAACTGCTTCACGTTAATATTTCAGAAGTGGTATAGAATACGCCCAATCTAACTCTAACAGTTTTGAAAAACATAAACCGGAGTGGGTTTCGAGAAGTGATAAAAATTTTCTTTGAAAACGATCTGAAACGCATAGTGCGTGCAACGGCAATAGTGTCAAATAAGCAACGACATGTTGATATGGATGGAATAATCCGGAATGAATATTTATTATGTAACTACGATTTAGTGGTTCTGTCAAAATGGAACTATGATGAATACCTATGTGAATAAATTGGAAAGTATGCTGCCAACTGGTTTGCTCTCTGTACATCGCGACGTCAAAGAAGGTTAGTCGTGTCCTACACATAACTAAGATGTTACAAGCTTTTATTTAACTTGCAAAATATAATCATATAAATCAAGCATATACATAATATGAAGTAGACGGCTGTGTGAACAAGTCTACATACATGACATAAAATGATATAAAAGTAGATGACTGTGTGAACAAGTCTACATAACTGACATAAAATTATATAAAAAAAGACTGCTGTGTGATCAAGTATATACGTGATATAAAATGATATAAAATAGACGGCTGTGTGATCAAGTCTACATATGTGATATAAAATAGACGGCTGTGTGATCAAGTCTATATATATACATGATGCAAAGTAGACGGCTGTGTGATCAAGTCTACATATATGATATAAAATAGACGGCTGTGTGATCAAGTCTACATATGTGATATAAAATAGATGGCTGTGTGATCAAGTCTATATATACATGATGTAAAGTAGATGGCTGTGTGATCAAGTCTACATACGTGATATAAAATAGACGGCTGTGTGGTCAAGTCTACATATGTGATATAAAATAGACAGCTTTGTGATCAAGTCTATATACATAATATAAAGTAGATGACTGTGTGATTAAATCTACATACATAATATAAAGCAGATAGCTGTGTGATCAAGTCTGTAAACGTGATATAAAATAGATGGCTTTGTGAGTAAGTCTATATACATAAAAATTAATTGGAATGGCTATGTGACTAACTCTACATACATATAAAAGAGGCGGCTGCGTGATTAAGATAATTTGCATATAATTTAGACTGGTAAGTGCTTAATTGAACCTACATACATACATATAAATTAGACTGCAGTGTGATCAAGTATAAACATACATTGAGTAAATGGTTATTCGATCAAAATAACGTAGATACTTAAAAGTAAACAATTAGTCTAAAACAAAGCTTTAAAGTAAATCTGTGTTCAGAAGTTACTTTTAATTTTCAAGAATAAATACTTAAAATTAGATCTCTTAAATTCTAATAACAATGTTTTTAAATATCAAAGAATAATAAAACACTGTTTAAAGTAAAATAAAAGTGAGACTGCCACAACTCCCACTATTGTAGATAACGTATGTGCTAATTTGTATAATACATTTACGATATTTGTTATTAAATCATCTTTTCTCTAATCGCTAAGAAATTATTATTAAGTTTGCAAATTTACACCATAAAAACTACAACAGACCGTTTAGATTAAAAAAATATAGTTGAACGCGTTAGTTTAAAAGTTCATACCACAATAGATTTATTGTACTATCATGAATTACGATACCTTAAACAAACCGCACAGAAACTAAACATAAAAATGAGAACTGTGACTAGTATTACTTCAAACACTACAGCAAACAATAAACCAAAATATTGAATCTACTACAGAAGAACTGAACAACTAAAAAGTATAAGTGAAGGGATGGTTAGCTAGTCATAATATGTTTACAACACGACACATTTTGATACACTTCTGAAAAATTTTGCAGGTACCCTCGTTTGTACATTATGTACTATTAAATTGTTGTTTCTCTTTAAGTGAATTCTAATTTAATTCTTTTGGGAAATAAAGTGTTAATTAATTTGAACCATAGACAGACGTAATAGTTATTGGGATAGCTTAAAAAGGCCAGTCCAAATGAATATATATTAAAGACGTAATTTAGAAAGAGTGAGTAAAATGTTAAGGTTACTAGAAATATTATGTACTACTGTAATTAATTTAGTGAATAGAAAAATTAACCAAAATGGCGCGTGACGTAATTAATTATGTAAACAAAATTGATAATAGACCGCTAAATCTTTAATTGCATAGCATTACGGTTTTAGACTCGAGTCCAATACTTTATTAGCAGCGACTGATATGACTAACATCGATCAAAGACATGATTGTTTAGGTACATTCATAGATCTAATAAAAATCTTTTATATGGTAAGCCGCTCAAAACTGTTACAATATAAGTAATATAGGAATTACAGGCAAATCACTCGAGATGTTTTCATCCTTTCTTGATAACCATCAAGTTTTATAGGTGCAAAACAAGTTACTTGCGGTATTCTACACGACTTATTACTGGGACCATTCCTATTTCTTACATACATTAATTACACATACCTATTAAACTTTACACACTCTGTTCACGAAATTATATCGTAAGCTCAAAAGAATTAAAACGAACTAAATAAATGGTTTCCATATAACCTAACACTTAAAGGAGAAAAAGTCATTTCTAATAGGTTTCTATTTTGTAAGAACACTATTTCGTAAGAACTACTTAATACCAACTAAAAAAAATATACAAAAAAGGTTGAATTGCTAAACATCAAGCAACATTATATACGTAAAAGAGGTATATGCCTGGCTACTAAAAAATAAATATACATCCAACAGTAACATTTACACAAAGGATATATATAAACTGTGCAACAATAAAAGTTAAAATTTGGTAACCCCGGACTAAATCATATAGCAATAAAAATATAATAAGGTAGTTCCTCTAAGTCTGTGAAACGTGAATATAGGTAATGTGTTAAGTAGCTCTACCATGAGTTGCTATAGAAAAATTACTGTAGTCGATCGCGCATAAACAAGCATCGAATAGATTTCAATAAATGTCGTACCATGAGTCAATAAAGTATTTTTGGACTCGCTACAGTTAGCTCGATACCATCGAATAGTTTTAGGCGGTCATGTTGGTACACGGTTAATAATGTGTCTAACTTCAAACCGAATAAAGCTATCTCATTCCAACTTTACTCAAAAGACAGAGTAAGCTACATATCCGTCCTCTTTAAGTACTTTCTCAGGAATAGTTAGCGGATTTTAAATTTATATTGGTTATATTCTGTCAAAGAAGTTTTATTTTAAATACCTTTCCCTTTCATTCGTTGTTTTGACACATTGGTTAGATGTTGTTGTTTTTACAAAGTTTTTGTTGATTTTTATAAACAATGCGTACCAGTGCTTCGCAATTTCAGTTAATGGTGGAGTACATGAAAAAGTATTTATTTTTTATTTATTCGAAGTAGAAACAATTTTTATAGCCACATAAATATACTACCTATTATTCAATTACATGTTTTACGTAACGAAAATACAATTATTTACTTTATTTAAAAATATTGAGATTGTGCAGGAAATATATATATGTATTCGGCCCATCGTTTAATTGGCCATATCGTGCTATACCCGGGCACATCTTGATACGCCGGCATTTCATGCATGAACTGGCCATCTCACATTGGCCAAATCGTTCGACGCTTATCGTTTGACGATTTGGCCAACGGTACGACAAAAACTTTATTCACGTCGACCCGCCTGACTCTCTATTGGACTCTTTACAATATGGCCAGGCATATCAAGAAATGCCGGCGTATCAAGATGTGCCCAGGCATATCACGATATGGACAATTTAACGATCGGCCCACGACATATACAAAAAACACGTTATTAAAAAGTGTTACGATTTTGTATGGTTGTTCGCTGTTGTTAGTCAGTTCACAAGGTCACAAACCTTTTCTAAAAATACTTTTTTCCAAGTGGCTCTCAAGTGGATAATTGAAGTTAAAAAATGCGGTTTTGAGTACCTATGCCTTAAGATATATTTTTTTGTAGAAATGGAGACCTTGGTAAACCCACTAAAGAACCGCATTTTATCAAAATATAACTCAAAATATCAAAACACTATGGGATCGTAATGCTTTCACGCCGTAATTTGCAAGTGAAACAGTTAACTTGCCTCGATACGGTATTTCTCACTGTCACCTGTCAAATTTGTGACTCATGGTACGGAATTTGTATGCCAACAACTAGAATACTTGAGTCGCTAGAGTAATGAATTCGATAGGTTTTTACACATTGACTCATGGTACCGATTATAGTTCAAGTGACCGATAGTGGCGCTGCACAGTTTTCCATACAAAAATTTGTCATCATCGCTAGCGAAAACGATAGTTAAAAACTCATGGTAGCGGTAAAGGTGTCTGTCGGCAGACATAATTTTATACTGTGCAATAATTTTGTTAAAAGTACCATAATTTTAGGCTCTGGTTCGACAATAGCTTTTCAGGTGTGCTCTTGTGGAATTCTTATATTTATATATTAATACGTGAAGGGAAAACCTTTTTAAGTAAATTGTGTGAACGGTAGAGTATGAAATTTGGCACAGTTAAGGCTTACATATTGCTTACATAATATTTTTAATAAAAAGCATTAGACATACATTAATATAGATAAACATTACATACACTACATGTGACATACATGATTATAATATACACACATGTAATGGGTATTACTTCCTTTACGGCTAAAGTAAAAAGACCCTTCGTTCTAATATGTGATTTCATTATTAGGTATTGTAATTTAAATTGGGTATTATGTCATAAAACTTAATAAATTAAAAGTGTAATTTGTCCACATATCGCCCCGGCTTCGCACGAGTGGTGTACCTGAAAACGATGGGGCGGGGTAGGATATATGGAAAAAATACAAATGTTTACCGTCATGGTTTTGTCCAAATATTTTTTCATTTAATTATTTAAATTTTTGCACATTTCCAGTTCAAAGGATGATCTAATGCTCATAGGGATTCTCCGCCAGTCAATCCCAAACAATAGCAATAAAATTGGAGTACAAGCTGATAACAATAACAATACAATGCGCCGAAGTACAATTTTGTTACCATTTGTTCATAATTTGATCATAACTTTAGTGTTTAATGCATTGTTTAATGACATAAAAATACATGTTGTTCCGGACTCGAGACCTCATTTGAGACATAGACAATCTGCTGTTTTGTCGGGCAGTTCATAAAAAGTGAACGGTTGGCTATACAAGACACTACTATCGTGACTAATAAGAAGGTAGTTAGGTAAGGTAGAAGTTATCTCTTTATATTATTACTTTATAACCAATACTATTATAACTTTATAACCAATACTAATGTTATAAATGCGAAAGTAACTTTATCTGTCTGTCTAATCTTTACTCCTAAGCCACTTTGGATGAAAGCACCGATTTGGATGAAATTTGATACGAACATAGTTTGAGATCAGAAAAAAGACATATCCTGCCTTTTCTCTGATTTCAAACTATTTTTTTATTACGAGTAATATAACCGTGCGGGGAATACCCCGGAACTGTCTTTTAAACCACGAAACAGATTTCGATGAAATTTGGTATGAAGATATTTTGAAACCTATCGTAAGACATAAAATGGTTCTTATCCCAAAAATTCCACGGGAACGGGACCTGTGTAGGTGAAACGCCGGGACTATTTTTTTTCAAACTACCAAACCGATTTGATTGAAATTTGTTATCGAAATAGCTAGATAAGATACTCGTATAAGATTGTTTATATAGCAAAAAAAGCACTTCGGAGTATGAGATATATAATATACAAAATCGAATCAAGTTTTCAAAAGTTACAGCTTTTTAAATGTTAATATTTTATTGTTTACAACAAACTTACTTTATATTTTTAAAATAACTTTCAGGTTAATATATCTATTGATTTAAAAATATCATCAGCTTTTCTCACGAAAAAACTGCGTCAAATATTATAAATTAGATTAAAATCGGTCAACTTGTTTGGAGTTTATCAATAATAATACTCAAAAGATCATAATGGATCATCGTTTCTAAAATATACAGATTTTCATAAATGAAATTACTGTATCTTCTAGCAAAACTGAGATTTTTAACTCTGAAAAAATCTATGCATAAGTATAGTTTTTGTTTCTTTGAGCTTAAAATACCTCAATTTAGCGGGAAGTTTCAAGGATGGCCTGCAGGGTCAACAGGCTTCGAGATTTTTTTTGTGATATAACTCAAAAATTACGATTTTTGGATTTTTATTTACATGTGCCATGTGTGCAAGACGTTGCTTCTTGTCAAATTTTATAAATCTAGATCGACGGAAATTGCCTTATAAGTTTGGATTCCCTTTTGAAATCGCAAAATATGCGACTTAAATGATCATATATTTTGATCGCGTTGACCTACGATTATGATATTTCACAGCTCCTCTCCGCTGTGAAATATCATAATCGTAAGTCAACGCGTATATACCGACCTTAAACTCAAGTATATATATTTATATACTTGGGTATATATATTTATATACTTGAGTATATATATTTATATACTTGGGTTTAGATATAAATTTTAACTTGATACCGCTATGCATTCCTAAAAATGGCCGGCCTCACCTATTCCTAAAATATTCCCCCGTGTTCGTCCAGTATCCTTTGAAGAATAGACAAACTGCCGTTCTGCTAGGCAGGTCGTTAAAGGTGACGGATTGACTATAGGTGTCACTACCATTGTTTCTACAAGATGGTAGAGTTCCGCAACGTCTCGCCCGGGTATTTGGTACCACCGCCTTAACTTTTCGTGCTGAAATAGCGTCAATGCTTGTCATTGTCTTTATCCGGTTTGGAAGATAAGATAGCCAGTAGATCGTGTAGCATTTCCATCCCGCCACATGGATAGCAACGCATCATTGACATCTTTGGTATGTATAGACGACGGTTAGTCATTATATCGGGAGAGCCATCTGCGTGTTTGCTATCTTACGATATAAAAAAAAAACTTAGGTATTATAAAAAATCCATTGTATAATGATAATAATTATTAATATGACAATAACTGTATAAATAACATATATAAACTTACAGCTATATCCATTTATCGATTTCATAAAAACTGCCATTATTAATAGAAATGTTATTAAAATCTTCATTACCACTCTTAGAAACGTCAAGAAAAGATGTTAAGTACAATTATAATATGAATGTTTTGCAAGAACCAAGTAGAGATATTTAAGTTTATATGGATTTTTATATAACTTCGTGACCAAGTGGATAACGTTTTTTTATTACAATAGAGATGATAAAACCGTGACTGACGATAAAACACATATGTATTTTATCAATATTTATTTATACTACCGATCGAAACTCAATCGTAATTTTATATTACCATGTTTGTATGGGCTCCCTTTAAAAAACAGATTATCTGCTGGTCTGCAAACATTTCGAAAGCTATGCGAGTCACCATTATCGTGGCTACTAGGTGGTAGAGTTCTGCATTGTCTCACCGGGTCTAGTATCACTGCCTTACATATTTTAATACAATAGCTGCATTGCTTGGCACTGTCGTATTCCGGTTTAGAGGGTAAAGTAGCCGATAAACTTACTCATCAGGATACCATCGCATCATTAACTTAACATCTTTGGTGTCTATATGCTATGGTTTTCTTTTCCATTAGGAGAGCTATCTGCGTGTTTGCCATCTTACGATATAAAAAAAAAACAGAACGCCATCTTGGGGAACGCTAACGGTGTTAGAGGCTGATCCTCTACATCCTCCTAATACAATAGCTGCATCCTCCTAATACAATAGCTGCATTGCTTGGCACTGTCGTATTCCGGTTTAGAGGGTAAAGTAGCCGATAAACTTACTCATCAGGATACCATCGCATCATTAACATCTTTGGTGTCTATATGCGATGGTTTTCTTTTCCATTAGGAGAGCTGTCTGCGTGTTTGCCATCTTACGATATAAAAAAAAAACAGAACGCCAACTTGGGGAACGCTAACGGTGTTAGAGGCTGATCCTCTACATCCTCCTAATACAATAGCTGCATCCTCCTAATACAATAGCTGCATTGCTTGGCACTGTCGTATTCCGGTTTAGAGAGTAAAGTAGCCGATAAACTTACTCATCAGGATACCATCGCATCATTAACATCTTTGGTGTCTATATGCGATGGTTTTCTTTTCCATTAGGAGAGCTATCTGCGTGTTTGCCATCTTACGATATAAAAAAAACAGAACGCCATCTTGGGGAACGCTAACGGTGTTAGAGGATCAGTCCGAGGACATTTCCCCAGATAGCAAAATGATAAGTTTTCTTTTTATATCCTAATATAGCAAACAATCGTGTTCAAAGATATCTGTGAAAAAACGTAGAAATCAACATTCACCGTTATATCGTTACAACTACAACGTATACTAAAAACAACGTATTTAAGTATTCGACTTAATTATTGAGAATCCGGGTTATATTTATGGAAAATAGCTAAATCCGGCAGTTACTGGAGATGTTTATGAACAAAACACATTACCTCCGGTGTCACGGGATTTAGAACAAACGGTTGAAACAACAAACAGATCCACTAAGATAATTTTCCATTACAATTACACAATTTCCAATTTTACAATTTTCAATAATTTTATTAAAAATAGAATACACTTGTATCACTTATTGAATGTTATGTACATGTCAAAGATAAATTAATAGTAAAAAATATGTAAAAGTGATAGTAATAAAAATAAAAAACTTGAGAGGTGTCAAGGGACACCCGGATGGAACGAAGTTCCTTTTATTATTTTTTACAAAAAACCTGTATATACTCAACAAAAATAATCGTCGCGACACCACACTGTTCAATGCGAAATAAAAATTAAAATATCTGGCTTGCTTTCTATAAGAGAGAGAGAGAGAGAGCGACAGACAGAGAAACATCCGCACGCCGCATAGCTTACAATACCAGGCGCGTGCGCTCCTTATAGGCAGAAAAGCAGTGCTTCACCTTTATTTTAATAAAACGTTCATACGTTTTAGATGACTTATAAATAAATGAATAAACAAAATATAATAACTTAAAAACGCCTAATATTTTTAAATAGCACCTATTTGCAAGCACAGCACTCAAATATGTTTGCCAGGCGTTTATTAAACGATAAATAATATTGAACTAATGCCGCAAGCAATCTGCTTCACATTGTAAATGTGTGCGAGACATAATTACCTATCCGCACGTAATTGGCTCACTCACACAATGACGCTATTTTATAAAGCAGGTAATGCGGCCTTGTTCTATAATCCGGGTAAAGATAATAGACGAAATATTATTGACAAAAAGTATGCTCACATTATGCATTTTTGTTTAGTAAGGTTTTATTTGTTTAAATAGCAGAAATGTTTTGTGTTTCGCGGGGGCCATTTGCTTTTTCGTGTGATAGCTGTTAAGCATTGTTTATTATTTTGTTTGTGCCAGTATATTATATAAAGTTTTCATTTTAATATTTGAAAGTGTGTAGGTACATTTAATAGGTTATTACTGAGTTTCTATAATAATTGTAGTGATTTGCTTTTACTAGTGCATTTGTTGATTTTTTAAATGTTATTTGATTGTAAAGTTTGCGTTGAAAATGTGTGTTTATTAAAAATTAAAAATAACAAGTTTTTTCTATTTTGTCATTCAGTGAAAAGATTCAAATCGTGTCTAAATGTAGGTGTGTACCCGAGTTACAATTAAACCAGCAAGGCCAGCTAAACGTACACATACATATTTGAAAAACACAAAATCAACGACTCACAGAGCTTTCCATGATTTCTATAGAAACGACATTAATGATAGAATTAAAACGCAATCCAACTTTCTATGACGATATCCTAAAATCATATTTAAAAAAGGATAGGCGCATAGATTTCACTACATAGTATAAAACAAAGTTTTATATAAAATATATAAAACTTTGTTTTATACTTGTATAAAACAAAGTTTTATATATTATAACTTGTATATACTTGTATAAAAAAAAGCTTTCTCTGTCTGTCCCTATGTCCATATGCATGCTTAAATCTTTAAAACTACGCAAAGGATTTTGATACGGTTTTTTAATAGATAGATTGATTCTTGAGGAAGGTTTCAGTATATAAACCTTTCAGATATTCCTACGAGAACAAAAGCTACGCGGGTGAAACCGCGGGCAGGTCGCTAGTAATCTATAAATGAATGAGAAGTTTGTTTTTTTACTAACCCGTAATTTTATTATTAAGGTTATATTACATAAGGCCATATCGGATATCTCGCAAGGGATGTGTTCTGTAACTATCACTCACTTGGATAATATTTGAGGTGGTCAAAATGTTGCGTTTATTTATATCGGTGTATAGTAATCTCAAGTAATCAGAACCTTCAGTGAAAATTGAAGCTGACTAGGTGAGTAGTTAGATATTAATTTAGCTTATTATTTTACTTATTTTATTACAATTTCATTCGCCGCGACGATCGATTGCTGTTTTGTTTGCGTTGCCGTAGAAGATGTACATGAATAGTAGTACATCTAAGACTTATTCTGTTGGCATGATTTTCGACTTAGAGATCCGTCGCATGGCTGTAGCTATGCTACAAATCTATAAGAAAAATTTTTGTGATCGAGTACACAGCTGCATACCCAGTGTCATAATTCTGTGCACGCCGCTGTACAACACCTTACTATAGCAAAAAGTGTCGTGACACTTTTCGTAAGAATTTTTTCCTAGTCTAGCCCCGTTTCACAACGCACGATAAGGAATTTCGACCCATGGTCGAATTTCGGCACCCGGTCGAATTACGGAACCCGGTCGAATTTCGATACCCGGAAGATTTTTTTTTATTTTTTTTAAAAATTGCGATTAACGGGTTATTTTCCATTTATGGCCATTTCCCACAGAACTTCCGAACAGGCTGTGATGAAACACATATCACAATAAAAGTAGCTCGAACATTTTATTAATTTAATATGAATCTTACTTTTATCCATGATCTTTTATTAGGGCAAGGGTAGACTAAAAACCCCTTCGTACACGGACGGGTGCTAACAATACTATATTGTCAATATAATCCGTACTATAAAGTCATTACGATATGTATTTTTCGAAAATGCTAAAAAAATTAAAATATCTGACCGCAGGAGAAAAAAGGTATAACTTGTTGTGGACTAAAAGCTGTAAGCTGCGAAACATTTGTGCCCATCAAACCAAAGACCTACAAAAATATAGATTTAGCCATTGTAAGCAATTAGAAACAAATCAGTGAAGATAACTTTTGTACATGTGTGCGTAAGCCAACGCCAACACTTGCAAGCATCGTAAAACATTACGTACGTGTGCTAGAGATTAGTGTTGCAAGCATTGGCTTTCAAATTTCCATTACTGGTTTAATATTTTACTACATTTTATAAATTATAATGCGTTTTACTTATATTAATTATATTTGATATTTTATTTGTATTATTATTTCCTACGTCAAAGACAAACAAATTTAGAAGGTCTTGAAATTTATTTATTTTATCTACTGTACATATGCCATTATGTTTATGCATATTTACACATGTAAATATGCACTAATTACAATATGAATAATATTTTTACGAACCTTTTTCAGCATATTTTACATTTTTACTCTAAATAATTACAATTAATAATTCAATAGGTTTTTAATATTTTTTTTACTTATAATGCTAACTATTTATTATACATTCTTAATACTCATCTTTAATAGTAATAATAACTTCTTTTTTAAACTGAAAGTACACACAAGAATTATAATTGGCAAACTAACAAATAAAACGAAAAATAAAATACGAGCTTATTTATTTCTTTATTGTACGCAGTAAACACTAACATAACAATAATAATAGAAAATAAGTACAATGGGCGAGATTATCTCTAGTAATAGAGATTTCTTCCAGCCAACCCGTAACAAGGAAATATTAAGACGCTGTCAACACTGAAATCACTCACTCTGTCTATTTCTATCGGAGTAAACGAGACCACACTATCAGTGTAACTGGGCGGCCAGGGTCTTAAAATGAATAAATATTGAAATTAAAAAAAAGTGTAGATTATCTGTCAAATATAATTCGGTAGCGGTTTAGGTATGAATATGCTGAATTCATATTTTCAATTGCAGACCCATACGTCAAAGAAATAAAGATATAGAACCGTTAATGATGATTTCAAGACCAATCTTCGCAATTATTTTCTATCAAGCCAATTTTTTTCAATTATGTATCGAGTCCGGCCACGGTGTTTGAAATATGATGAATATTAACATATATTTTTTTTGATGGGCTATAACAAATGATTTTTCCTAAAAAAACTGCTTTAAAACATCAATTTCAACTAATTAGGTCTTGTCAGCCCCTTAAAAGCAAAGATAATTTTCGACTTGGCATACAATGAATGAATTGCAATAAAATTAAATCTATAAGAAAACAAAATACTACTATAAACAAAATAATAAACGGAATACATTAATAGACACACACATATATATATTACATAGGCATATAAAACTACTCAAAACATAATAAGGCCCACTCTGATTTCCACCTCTAAAATGAAAATGCATATTTTTTGTAGTTTTAATGGATAGATATAGTTAGACAGTAAAGTTTAATTAATTATTCAAAAAAAAGTAATGCTTTAAAAAACTACACACAAAATAATGAAAAAATAAAATTTAACTTTAAAAATTCGAACTTTACAAGTTTTCATTTTTTACAAAAATTAATATTGATGGTTACACAGGGGTGTCTTTAACAAGGATTTATAATGTTATAATATTGATATGTTTGCGTCATTGTGATTGGTTATGGTATATGATTTTATGACGTTATCTTCTAGCGCTAGTTGGCGAATCAATCACGTTACAGCATGAAATACGGCGAGCCATGTTTTATATATATATATATATATATATATATATATATATATATACCACCTAGCAAAATTACCACCTAGTAAAATTGTTCCTTGATCCTGACAGGAATCGAACCTGAACCCCGTAGACCGCATAGTCACGGTCATTTATCACTCGTCTAACAAGGCTAACAACAAATCAGTCGTGGTATAATAGTTATTTAAGTATACGGTCACGATGTTTCTTTAACTACTCATAATATGGAATTATTGTCATGAAACTATTACACGTGTAATTTGACATGACTTGAATGTATTATTTTTATTAGAACATTATTTGAATTACACTTATTTTGGATTTTTTTTCATTTAATTTAAAAAATGAATCTTCTTTTAACTATTTTTATTTTTACATTAAAATTTATCATGTATTCATCAGCTCAGATCTCAGATATGATAATCTCATGTAAGTAACAACAATAAAACCTGATATCGTACTGGTAGATTAGTTGAGGCGTCGGGTATTCATCCTATAATTATATTATTAAGAGAAAACACTTCCATATCTATATGTTTGTAAGAAATTAACAGAAAATGATGATGAAGAAGAAAAAAAAAGAAACCTACACTATCCAGGAGTGACATGGAGTACTTTTTATTTTTATCTGCCTTGTTAAAAGGAAATAGCGATTTTGGGTCACGTGAACGAAGTTGCAAGTTGTTTATACAGACTGGCTGGTGTTACCTTCGATACTTCTGGAGAGTACTCAGCACTCGATTCTCAATAAAATGAAATAATAAAATTAGGGGCTTAATTTTGACCAATATTTCTGTAAAAATAAGTGAAATGTGGATATTATACTCTCATAATCACCCCCCCTGCCCTCAATCTCACTACCTGCGCAACACGTGCGTCCGCGCGGTGTCCAAGTATGACGCAAGCAAATATAGCATTCTCGGTGTACTGTTTACTAAGTTTACTAAGAAGTATTTTAATATTAATATTTAATGCTATTTTTTCTCATCATATATGATCGGCAACTATCGCGTCCTTCAATATTAAAGGTAACTCACCTGTCAGTACGTATAACAATATCAATTACTTGTTGATATAATAATTCTACGTGACTTAAAACCGAACTGCTCATATATTATGAGACCTTTCTTGTGAACAAATGCCTTAAGGCGAGATAGTATGATTTTTTCGTAGATTTAACCTAACGTATTGATTAGGCTAGTGAGACGATAAATACTGACATTTCGGGGTTTTCCCGGCTTGTGTATGCTATGATGGTGGCTTCTTTACAACTCGGTCGAAATTCGGTCGGTTTGATTATTTCACCTACTTCTTCGGTATCGGAGGGCAATAGCGGGTCACCATCTGATAGTAGCACCGCCCTACGCGCTACTTCGCTATCCACAAGATGGACGTGGTTTAGACAATCTAGGTCCTGGTCCTAGGTAGGCTGGTTTGACGGGGAACATTGTGATTGGAACGACGGATGATGTTACGCATGATGTAGACGTATTCACGTAAAAGATGCACGGCTGTTTCTATAACACAGCCACAACCCGTTTTTTTATATTTTAAGATAGCAAACAAACAGATGAGTCTCCTGGTAGAAAGAGACAACCATCGCCTATAGACACCAAAGATGTTAATGGTGCGTTGCCATCCGTGTAGCGGGGTGTTATTGCCACATAAAAACTTAACCGGAATACGACAGTGATACAATTACAGAAGAATTAGGTGAGGTGGTTGTACCAGACCCTGGCAAGATATTGCAGAACTCTACCAAATAAAAGTGATGATCAGTGACTCATATAACCAATTTGACAAACTGTCCTGCCAGAATTGCAGACGGTTTTGAAAAATATATCATCAAGAGAGAGACAGATAGGTTTATATTTTAGACTAGCTGTTATCCGCAGATTCGCTCGCGCATATTTACTTTAGAACTTATTTAACCTTTATAAGCTACTTCCCTTATTCTACCCTTAGGGATCGAATTTCGAAAAACGCGTATATACGTAATTGGTTATTTTTTTACTCAATTCATACGAAATTTCATGCAAATATGTCCAGGGAATAAAAAGTTTCATACAAAAATTTATTGGCTATTTCACCCCCCCCCTGGGGTTAAATTTTTAAAAAACCTTAGTGAATACCTAAATTATAAGAGAAATACGTGTGCGAAATTTCATGTTTCTAGTCCTAAGGGTTTGGCCTGTGACTGATACATCAGTCAGTCACTTTCGGCTTTTATATATACATAGATAAAAATACCAAATTTCTGTTTCAGCATGTCCGGATTTGTATGGTGACTGTGACATCATATACGACAATGGTAATGACGATTCAGAAACAATTTATGACGGCTCATTCATATATTAAATATACGTTTATACCCAGTAACTTCCTACAAATACTTGAAAACGATGCACTCACTCAAGCTTGACAACGCGCACTCGGATATAAAATAAACTCTAGGTATAAATTTTAATATTCACAGGAAATATATTGGCAGCTATTCATGATTCATGAATGATATATAGGGGATACGTTTAAAACGCATAATTTTTTTTTCCTAATTTACTTTGTCATAATGAATATAGCATAATATGTAATGTCATTATATAATTTAAGCTTAATCTTTTTTTTGCGAAATGTGTTTTAAGCATAACAATCTATTGTACTACATTTAATTCGAATATTGATGATACGCATAATAGTCTTTAGACATTTTTTAATTTTTCCTATTTATATATATTTATTATATATATATATATATATATATATATATATATATATATATATATATATATATATATATATATATATATATATATATATATATATATATATATATATATATATATATATATATTCTTGCTTTGTTTCTTTGTGGCGGGGGGCTTCGCCCCCCATCAATAGTCGAATGAGTCGGTAGAGTATGCTGGTATCTTTGATTAATTTTAATAACTTGTTACACCCATATTCTTGCAAATAAATTCTTTTTATTTTCAAGAGTAAGCCAAGAAAACTCTTATAAGCTGACATGTCATGTATTAAAGGATTTATGAATGTGGAGACCAAGGCAAGATTGTGTGGATATTAGGTTTATACGCTCCTTCGTTCTATCCTATTAGAGATTTGGATATATATATATATATATATATATATATATATATATATATATATATATATATATATATATATATATATATATTTATATATGAATATATGTTGTGAAGTGTAATTAATGTACAAGTGCATTGTTATTGTGCTTAACAGTAATGGAATTTCACCAAGTGCCGACGATCGAATAAAAATATAGAATTATATGTTTAATTAACATTTAAACCTATTATAATAAGGTGTGAGTAACTCTCGACAATATGTGGGAAGTTGATATCTTTTACCATTTGTGAACATTTAAAAAGTTTTAACTTTATTGTTAAGATTACTTTACTTTACTGTTATTTACAGTTAAGACTTAGCTTAAAATCTATTATTATTAACTATGACATAAATAAAACTGGCTATTATTTATCGTTAACATAAGTTATCCCTTACTATGTTGTCAAATATTGTAAATAAAAAAATCTGTAAACCGGATGCCTTAATAGCTTTCAATGTATGTTAAATAGCATTCAATGTATTTTTTAAACCAAAACTCTAGTAATATATATATATATATATATATATATATATATATATATATATATATATATATATATATATATATATATATATATATATATATATATATATATACCTATATATATATATATATATATATATAGACATCAAGATGTTAATAGTGCGTTGCTATCGTGTAACGTGGTCTAATGCCAATGCCACATGCATAAGTTTACCGGCTACCTTACCCTCCAAACCGGAACACGACATTGACAAGCAATGACGCTATTGCGGCAGGAATAAGGAAGGCGGCGGTACCAGATCCGGGCGAGACAATGCAGAACTCTACCACCTAGTAGTCACGATAGTAGTGACTTGCATAGCCATTCGGTTGCCTTTCACGACATGCCTGGTAGAACGGCAGTTGGTCTATTCTTCAAAAGAGCCCGAAACCAACAGGGGGTCAACACATCTACATCGGCTTATCGACCTCGAAACCCTTTGTATACTAAATTTCATGAAAATCGTTGAAGTCGTTTCTGAGATTCAGATTATACAGTTTTTTTTTTACCCGAGGGTCAATATCAAACATCAAACCCGTGAAAATTCACGCTTATACATATAGAATAAAAATATTCTAAAAAAGTGATAAACCAAAAAACGGTGACTGAAATATTGTCAAAAATCTCATACCTTTCGTTACCCTTCCGCTAGTCGTCACGAATCATCATAACAATATCAGTAGTAAATAGGTAGATAATGTAAATATGTAATTTACCTCCTCGTATTAAACGAGTGTGATTCATTTTCTCTTCACACTTTGTTCCTGGCTTAGCTAGGAAAGACAGGCAAAAATACCTAGGCACTAAATAATAAGATATGCTCTAGCTAGATAGAAGCTAGGCTCGAATATAAATGTAAGGCATTGCTAACATTTAGCTAATGAAAAAATTAAAAAACATACACAACATAATATATATACAACACTACAATATATATACACAAACATAAAAAAACAAGCAAATGGCTCTCCTGGTGGAAAGAGAAACCATCGCCTATATACACCAAAGATGTTAATGGTGCATTGATATCCGTTTGGCGGGATGTCAATGCCACATGCATAAAACTGCTGGCTACCTTACCCTCCAAACTGGAGCACGACAATGACAAGCATTAATGCCATTGCGTCGATAAGATGATTATTATTATTATTCAAACAATATCACAAAAATACATGAGACGATTTATTGCATTACGTGGAAACACATTCCACGTCGCGATGCATTGGCACATACTGAAGATGCGTGGAGCGCGGCATCCGGCCGATCGGCTCAGCGCGGCGGCCGCTGGCGCTAGCCACAGTAACTATTATGTAAAGGAGAAATTATGGTACCTATTTAATTTGCAAATTTCCGCGAAATGTTATAATGGAAATGCTCTGATGCAACAGAAATGAAAGGTAGTGTAAGAAATAGGGTAAACTTATCCAAAGTCTGAAATTATAGAAGATCACAGCGGCACAATAATCCACCGACTTCTACGACACTTTCTTCCACGTCAGAAGCAAAGACAGTAGCACACAACAGTTATGTACTCAACGCACGTTTCACTTCGCAACCGAAGCATCTTCAGGAGAGACGAATAGCACTTCACTCTATGAAGGGTGAAGCATTAAATTATGGATTTCCGTGCGCTAGCGCAAAAAATGAATCGCCAGCAAAGATCATTGACTCACAGCGCACGTAATACGTGTCTATAGCCATATGATTAATATATTTCATGGGATAATTAGGTCTAAAACTAAGGTCATATCTATTGTAGATATTTGAGCTTGGAATCAAATACTGAGTAGTCTCATTCAAAAGGTCCCTCGGCTAAAAAACGACCTGTATACAAAAATTGCTGGTTTAAAGTTATTAGATAGATCATTCCCCATGCAGATCTGTACCCCCTTGAGAAATATACCATCTGCCCTTCTACCATACAATTCTTAACAGGCAAACGATTGGCTAAAGAGTAAATATTATCGTCACTAGAAGATCATCATCATCGATCGTCATTTGCTGTCGGAGAGATCTGCAATATCTCGGATTTTGACAGCAACACCTTACCTGTTTCTACTGCTTTAGCGTCAGTGCTTGTCGATATCGTGTTCTTGTTTTGAGGGTAAGTAAGATAGCCAGTAAACTTAGCCTATATTACGTGCATTTGGCATTGCATTCCTGCCGTACGGATACGAATGCACCATTTACAGCTGTAGTATCTATTAGTGATGTTTTCTATCAGAAAAAATGACAGCTTACTACTAGTCAATGTTTTTTTTATATTATGACAGAGCAAACAAGCAGATGGCTCTTCTGATGGAAAGAGACAACCATCGTGTATAGACACCAAATACATTAATGTGTTAATGGTGCGTCGCTATACCTGTGTCGGATTCTTAGTGCCACATGCATAAAGTTACCGATTACCTTATCCTCCGAACTGAAACACGACAGTGACACACTGACGCTATTGCGGTAGAAATAGGTAAGGCGGAAGGACTAGACCAGAACTCTACATAGTAGCGATGTTAGTGACTCATATAGCTAAACTTTTGGCTCTTGCGATCTGCAGGGCAGGATGGCAGATGTTTAATTCTCCAAGGGAGCCTGTATCAACTTGAGGAAAATTTGATTTAAAAAATTGATGACGCCGAAATATACCAATTAACTGTGACATATACAAATACTTTCTTCATAACTTGCCTGTTATAGAAATCTAGTCGCATATTCGTTACATTTATCATGCGTTAAACCATAAATCTTTTATAAATGTTTATAAAAACTTCTTAATTATATACTTTGAATATTTTGAATGCGTAGATAAAAGGTAAGTTTGTAAATTTACACGGTTTGCAAGTCATATACAGTAAGATTGCACTTTGTTCATATGCTGCTGAACCCAGGTCGATGGACCGAGGTGGCGTCCGTATGGTACAAAGTACAGACTCTATAATAAAATAAAAATAAAAAAGCCTTTTATTTCTTGGTGAACTATTTAACACTAATTTTACATGCTTGTCAGTTTAAGCTATTCTAATCGTAATGTTTTTTTATATGTTTTTAGCAAGAACTCCATCTTCACAGGTGAAGACCTCCTCCAAAATTTATCAATTACCACGATTTTGGGCTACTTCTGTTCAGTGTGTACCGGCGATCTTTATTATTTCGTCGTCCCATCTTGTGATAGGTCTTCCTTTGTGTCTTTTACCTATCGGGCTGTTCCATGTTGTTACAATGCCTGTCCAACGGTGATCATGCAGTCGTGTTACATGGCCAGCCCCCTTCCATTTCAATTTCTTCGCATATTGCAGAGCATTATATCGCAGAGCATCGCATAAGTCTCAGATGACTTCGTTATTTTTTTATTTTTGTATGTCTTATTTTTTACATTTTTCTAAGGCTAAGCATGCGTCGCTCCATACCTCGTTGGCAAGTCCTCAGTTTTTCCTCTATGTTGTTCGTAAACTTCCATGTTTGGCAAGTGTATGTCAGACATGATAGTAGCATGTCTACTACATGTTGTTTCCCAAAACCTTACAAATATAACACACACACATGGAACTTGTCAGGCGCAGCGACGAAATACACAAAAAAAATAGAAAATTGGCGCTAGAATTTTAAACACATAAATAAAAAGTATTACAACCCATATTAGCGGATCATTGTTAGTTAACAAACCTACTACCTAAAGCATAAAACTGGATGGAAACAACCTAGATCTGGTGAATTCCACTGTGTTTTTAGGTATAACTTTAGGTAAGAAATTACAATGGGAACCGCACATTAATAATTTAGCAAATAGACTTAATTCGTCAGCTTATGCAGTTAAAAAAATGAGACAGTTAACAGATATCGACACAACAAGAATAGTATACTTTTTCCCCGAGAGTTTCCCTGAGAGAAAAATTCAAAAAAATCAATACTCTAACTGTTATATCCCAATATATATTTGAGAACTTGATGTATGTTCGTAAAAATATTTGCTTGTTTAAAAAATGGTGACGTACACTCACTAAATATAAGGAACATAAACAATCTTGTTGTGCATGCATCTCCTCTTCCTTCGTCGCTTCTTTCTTCGTCGCTTTTACAATAAACTTCCCGAAACTATAAGAGATCTACCAGTCAATAAATTTAAAAATGTGTTAAAACAAAACTGTAAAAAAGGATATTATAAAATCTCAGATTATTTAGAAGACAAACAGCCTGGGATTAATTGCTCCTCATTCCGATTTCATATGTATTTGTTGTAATATTATAATATTAAAAAAAATTGATGATATGAAAAAGAAAAAGAAGATTTTCTCAGTGTATGGCCGCGTTTCCGATCCGGTAGTAGTTTTTAAAAAAATATGTTGACGTATCAAAATAACTTGTAAAAAGTTTTATTGAATAAAATACTTCTGATTTCTGATATACTATCAACTGTTAGTAAACTAACATATAACAATTACACTGTGGATATTAAATTTTTTTAGAGAAACCTAGGACTAAGATTTTAAATTACTCCTAAAAGTATTTTTATAATAATCCTAACCTATCTCTGTATCATAGGTAGGCAAGGCAAGTTTTTTTATAGTGTGTGTAGTGTAGTAGTATAGTGAAATCTTCGACAAAAACTTGAAATGGATGTTTGACGCATTTTATTTCAACTCAAAATTATTCAAATTATCCACTCTAATATAATACAAAAAAAAAAGTTAAAATAATAAGATAATCAAACCTGTTTGATGTCATCCTGCAACTTTTTTTATCTCCCTCTTAGTTTCTCACTAACGATTGTAATTTTTCGACCAGGTCCCGCAAATCAATACATAGTTCATCATTTTTGTTTCAAGGATGTAGGTACGATGCTCTTGAATATTTCTCTCAATTTCTACTACTTGTCCCAGATACTCTGTGTTCGTCTTTCGATTTCCTTCTCATTTCTTTTCTTATTAAAATTTATTTCTTTCCCCAAGTATATGTATTGGTCAGTATATTTCAGGGTTTCTTTGTATCTCTGTGCTGTTTGTCATCACCATAGTTTTTGATAAACTCATTTCGAGGCCCACTTTTATATTTGCTTTATGTAAAGATCCAATCATTTATTAAAGTTGCGAGCCTGTTTCAGCCAATATAACTAGGTCGTCTGCAATGCGAATGTGGTTTAGATATTTACCTTTTATATTTATACCGTAATTCTTCCAGGCTAGTTGACTAAATTCCAGTACTACTGTGAATAATTTTCGAGACAAGGGGTCCCCCTGCCTCACGCCTCTTTTGATGGCAAAGCTCGGGCCTTTTGTTTTAAGCTTGACTCTGCTTATGCTATTTTATTATTTTTATCTCCGTATACAACACATTTTATTTTTCCTCCACTTATGGTACTATCCTTGGCTAGCTCTACCTTACTCTACGCAAGGGAACCTTTTTAGTACAGGCAGATTAAACTGAAAGTTTATAGATTCCAGTTCACTAAGTTTCACTGGTTTTTCGGTTGGTCAGATGAGAGGTGATCCTAATCTCCGCATTTTACCGACTTGATAACGATCATAAAATATTTCTAGTGATGACCGAGACCGACGGCTTCACACACACCTTTAACACACCATCCGCCAAAGTTCAAGCTGCTGCTAAGATTTTACTTTTTTGAGAAAAACCTCGAACAACCTCAATAACACTTTTGCCGGGGAACCCGGGGATCGGCTCGGGACGAGCTGCTGATCTGCGCCGATTATGCTAGCCATAAGGCAGTCAATTTCTTCTATATTTTCTTCTATGATATTGTTAATAAAGCTGTTCATACACAAAAAAAAACAAATGCAGCTTAGCGAAGATATTTTTATTTCAAAAGACCAAACGCTGTGAGTTTATCACTAACATCATACATTTTAAATCGTTTCTCTTGCACTCAGAGCAACGTATGAATACCAAAAGAGGTCCTTCATTCAACCCTGCAGAAGAGGTTCGTTAGGTATCCCAGTTTAAATGAAAAGCTTTATTCTCTCCAAAATACGTCCGCTTTCTAGATTTAACCGCTCACAGGTTGTTTCATAAGTAATGTGATTTTTGGTTCATCGCCTGTACAATTAAAAATGTTTACGTAGCGATTTTAAAGCTGGGTCCAATTTGAAGTATTTTTAATGAGGGAACGAATAAAATGAGCAAAGATCTCTGAAACTAATGGAACATTCCAGAGTTTGTATTGATGTTTGTTTAATTATTTTATTTCATAACAGTAAACAAATAGATGATTCTACTGATGGAAAGAGACAACCATTTCCTTTAGACACCAAAGCTATTAATGATGTATTACTATTAGTGTTGACAACTTTTTTTACAAAAATAAAATAAATTTCCTTTTTAAGATTAAAAATTAAAGTACAAGATTGAAACATAAAAACCGGAACACGATTGCGACACATGGGTAGATTTCCCTATTGGCTGAGTAGGCCCGGGCCTAGGACGGCAAAGAAAGAAATTAAGAAAGAAACAATTTATTTGCCAGAATATGGGAGTTACAAGTATTATGGCAGTTACAAAATTTAAGAGGGCAGCAAAACTTAGCCATTTTTTCATTGATTTGGAACAAATTCCTGCTCAGAAAGCCAGACAAAAGACAATTTTTGAATAATGATTCATTGTTACTCACAAATACATAGAAATGGTAAGCAGTATCTGAAATACTTATTTAGATAATATAATCGTTTATTGAATATCTTTTTTTTTTCATTTTAATTAATTTCTATATTATTTAATTTAATTTTTCATGCTTTACAGCGAATAGGTGGCGGCAATCTTTCATAGCCCTAGGGCAGCCAGCGTATTGAATCCGCTCCTGCTACGACATAAGCAAAGCTCAACTACCTAAAACTGGTTTTATATTCTACGAATTTAACACTATGTCGTGGCCCGTTCGCAGAATTGCTCATATTATGAAATGTTTGAGAATTTCATGAAATTGTGGCATTTCATTATGTGACCAACTAAAATTGACTAGATAGTTAAATCGTTAACGTTTCAGGATTTTATCGTCCACGATTGGCCATGTCATGAAATTGTATGTCCATAAGATATTTCATAAAAATCCTGAATATATTAGTAACTTGTTTATTGTTTATGAGTATGACAGACATTTATAAAAACTAGGAACTCTAAGAAATATTAAAATTCCTTTCAACAGAGTTTTCAGGTTATTACTAAATAAAATACGGGTAGGGGGCTCTCTTGGTCATGTTTACACATAAACCAAGCGCTTCTAGCGCCTCTTTCGGTAGATAATGTAATTATTTTACAATGTTATTAAATAAATTTGACCATTTCATTAAGTAGTCGCGCGTTAATTAACCATATCGATAAACGATTTCTTATCATTGATCTGATCAAGGAACATCATGATGTAGCCATTGGAAAGTGAAGTATTTCATGAAATAGCACCATTTCATGAAATTCTCGAGCATTTCATTTCATCTGATCAAGGAACATCATGATGTAGCCATTGGACAGTGAAGTATTTCATGAAATAGCACCATTTCATGAGCATTTCATCATATGGGCAATTCTGCGATCGGGCCACGACAATTATAATATAGGGACGTCGATTTATTAATTTATTTATTTATTTTATTATAAACATAAAATCCATAGCATATAATTCAACAAATACACGAAATAAGCAAACCAAACATTAGCCAATTACGGATTTTCATTACATTACTGAAACTTTTTAGAGTGCATTGTCAGTACAAGCCAAACAAAAAAAATACAAATAACAGAAAGAATTAAATCATACGAAAGAGAAATTAACAATTTAAGAATAAAATATAATGAATTTAAAAACCAAATCATTATTGTTAATTAAAAAAGATAAAAAGAACATTAAGATTTCTTTATAATTACAACCGGATCGGAACGCACCCATGCTTTGAAATATTATATTCATGATTATTAATCATATTTGAAATTATATTTTATAAGTTATTATTCGACCAATAGTAATTTATTCGTAATTTAATAAAATCTTACTGGTAATAACTTAAATATTTATAAACTAAATATTTCGTTTCAACAATCACTCCCTCAGGAATAAACAAACAAACGGCACATCAATTGGGGCCTAGGGCGGTAGCCGGCATCAAGGTTAAAGCCGTCATGGAATATATAGTGGATTTGTTGATATTTTTTTGTTCATTTTGGTGTGCGATTCATGTACTCCTTTACCAGTCATATATTATTTCTGAAATGTTTTTTTTTCCTGGAATGGCTCGAACTCTTTAACTACTTTATTTATTTAACTTTATTGTACACCTTAAATAAATTTGTACAAAAGGCGGACATAATGCCTATTGGCATTCTTCTCCAGTCAACCTTTGGGCAAACAGAAAGTATGTAAACGGTGCCTCAGAAAATATATGTCGTATAAGAACATAGATCTTAATAAATTAAATATATACTACTTATACCATACAAATTATTATATATACATATTACTTACATAAAAGTTGGAACGGTGTACAGGTATAGATAGCGTCATATTGTCAGAAGATCGAAGGTGCAATGTGTGGGTATTACATAGAAATTCAAAGTTGGATTTTAAATAATTAGGAGCAAGCGGATTAAAAAGTATGGTGAATAGGGTACATAAAGTCCTAAGATCACGTCGCTGAGTGACAGTGAGCCAGTGAAGCTGGTTGCAATAAAATGATATCCAGTCAAACTTACGCAAACTAAAAGTAAAACAAATGGACTGAATAAGTAGTCGTAAAAGTTTTGAAAGAAGTTTAGAAGAAATATTAGTATAGCAAATGTCCTCATGGTCAAGTATAGGTATAACTAACGTTTGAACCAACAGTATTTTGGTTTTTAATGGTAAAAAGTTCCGCAAACGATTTAAAGATTGTAATGTACCAGTGACTACGACACAGCTCAGTAATTTGCATAGACCAATTAAGTTGGTAGTCAATGTAAATTCCTAAATCCTTAACTGAGGGAGAGAATTTAATTATAAAATTATCAAATATAACGGGTGGAATCGAGGCTATATCTAACTTGTCCAACTGACGCTGACTACCAATAATAATAGCTTGACATTTTAACGGATTCACCCGTACTCCAAACTTAGAAAACCAGATTCTGATTACTTCGAGAGTATTGTTTAGTTTAAAAATGGCTGCTTCTAAATTTGTAATATCAGAATGCTCATAGAGCTGCAGATCATCTGCATACAAGTGGCACGGACAATGTCAGAGAATAATAATGGAGACATAATGCCACCACTGGTTAACTCGAGCCAGTTGGAAGTAAGCTGACCAACCCGGACAGCCTGCTGATGACCACGGAGATAAATGGAAAACCAATTCAATGTTGTAGATGAAAAATTTAAACAATGGAGCATTGATAGCAAGATGTCATGATCAATCGTATTAAAAGCATTGGAGAAATCTAATAATACTAGAACTGTAACTAGTTTGTTTTCCATAGCTTCCCTAATATCTTCCGTTACCTTCAGTAATGTAGTTGCTGTGCTGTGGCTGGGACGAAAACCAGACTGAAAGGGACTAATTATATCATTTTTGTAAATAAATGAGGAAACTTTTTTGTGTGCAGGACTTTCGATAAATATGGTAAGATTTGGTCTATATTGAGACAATAAAGTTGGACTATTTACTTTCGGACGAGGTACTATAATTGCATGACGCAAGCTGTCAGGAAATCACCAATATGAATAGAGAAGTTAATTATATGTGTAATGGCCGAAACAAGACGATCTAAGATAGGAATAATCATGTTACGCCCAAGGCCATCACACTCAGTAGCCCTGGATTTGATGGATATAATCGTTTTCGTAATTTCATCTGCTGACACTGGAGAAAGCGTAAAAGTATCGGAGATAGTTGGAAGCATAGACAATAAACTAAGTTCACTTAATGCTTTAGATTTAGCAGATGTATTCAGCAGATCCACATCCGCAAAGTATTGGTTCAATTCGTTTAAAGAAAAGTTAGTAACTTCAAGGGAAGAGTTGTTTCCTAAGCCAATGGTGTTGAAAAATTTCCAGATTTCAGGAGTAGAGGAACTACAAATAATATCTATGAATAAAGTGACGCTTAGCTGTCCGAACTAATTGATTACACCGATTACGTGCAAATCTATAAGCCTCTCAATTATTGTCAGGTCTGCTCCTCTTAAATCTCCTACGTAGGTCACACTATAAGTTTTGCGTTACTTAAAAAAACAACATATTATAACCAAAATATTATGTTTATTGCTTTTCAAAATAATCTCCTTTACTATTCCTGTATTGAAAAGTGAAGACGGATGTCGATTGTTGTGTTTACGATTTGGTTTATGATTAGGTTGGAAAAACATTATTGTTATATAAAATGTCTAGGAGAAAAAAAAGAATTTATCTCAAGGCTTTAGCTCAGCTAAGAGGATGAGGTTAGTTTGTTTTCTCCAGACCGATGAGGATCGCCAGTCTCAGTTACCAAGGGATTGTGAGCACTATACCAAATCTCGCGCCTCTGAAACCTTCACACAGCGTGAATAACGTTAATAAGCGATCGTGAACGCTGCACTGAATCCAATGCCTCCCCAAGTAGCACGTTAAGCTGTATATAGGCTGCATTTAGGTTCATTTTTAAACTTAAAGCTGTATACGAAGCCGTACAAAGGCTGTAGAAGCGCTTCTACAGCCGATATAACACCAAAAAGGGCCCCAAGTTATACAGCTTATTGCGTTATATAGGCTGCACAATAGCTATACAAGCTGTTATAAACTGTACAATGGCTGTTATTTGGTCTATAAAGAAACTATAACACTAAAGATACTCTCTTGTAACTGTCTTGTACAGCTAAGAGTTAAATAGGCTGCACAATAGCTGTACAAGCTGGTATAGGCTGTACAAAGGCTGTTATTCGGTGTATAAAGAAACTATAATACTTAAGATACTCTCTTGTGCAGCTAAATATTCTTAATAGGTGTTTGAAAATGATAAAAAGTAACTAATCTGTTTTTGATATTGTATAACATTATATCTGCAGACGCCATAATTAAAAATATATTAATAAACGATAAATTCTTGAACTTGGAGCATTATTCAAGGGTGTATTCAAAGTGCAAGTTATAATTTATTGAGAAATTATATATGATTTCTCTCAAAATATTCACGCGCCAACGAAATAATCAAGATAACACAAATAAAATCATTGCGAAATACGGTAAGTGTTTGTGTTTAAGGTTAGAATATACAAGTATTTATGGTACAATATTGTATATAAAGGCATAATGATCATAATATAAGTTGCTTGTCAAGATATAGCGTTAGCTATTGCTAAATATATCTTTTATTTAACAATATATTTCTTTAATGTTGTTTTTAATACACAATAATGGCGGCGTTTTGTTATACAGCCTAAAGTGTATTTGGAGGGTGATATACTGCAAATAGCTGTACTGAATCTCTTTTTTGTTCTATTATACGGCTTTTGGCTTTTAATTACCGTCCAAATACACTTTAGGCTGTACTAAGTCCCAATATAAATCTATTGTACACTAATTGGCTTTTAATCACTTAACTTATGTTTAGAGATGCGTACAAAAATTGAAGAACCCTAAATACAAAACATATGTTTGTCACTTGATTTCGCTATTGTGTTGTATTGACGTCGGTCGTTTGACTTTACAACTAAACCAACTTATTGTTAACTATAACTTATGAGACATGTATTTCAATCATGTTTTACTTTATTTTTCAGGGAAATATGCCTTATAAAATAATAAAAACAATTGAGAGAAGCCAAAACCGTATTTGTATCGTACCCAGTTTGTGGGAGGATAAAGGTGAATTATAATGACCAAGAAAACAACTTGATATAACTAAGTTGATCAAGAACGAAAAATCAAGCCCTTTAAATATTGGTCTATCACAAAAATATTTTTAAGAAGAATACGTTATTTCGTGCTTGTGATTTAATATTATTAGTTCTTCAAAGAGAAACACATACTCTTTTGCCTGTAATTGTATCTAAGTATATAATATTTTTAAAACGATTGTAAGTATACATATATACAGGGTGTTGCAAAAGTGGTACAGTAAGCCGCAAGGGGGTGGCTCAGGGGGTCATTCTTAACAACTTTTGTTTAACGACCTTTGGAAATTCGCGAAAAAAATATTGATTCTCCATAGAAACTTTGTTGGTCACGTGACTTTTCACAATGGAAAAACAAAATTGTTTTTCGGGAATTTTCACAAATCGTTGAACAAAAGTTGTTCAAAATGACCCTCTGAGTCACCCCCTTTCGACTTACTATACCGCTTTTGTAAAACTCCGTATAATAGCAAGTTAAAAATAAAAAATACATATTTTCTCAGTGTAATGATTTTTATTTCTCTTTTTAACTCTTTTTTATATATTTTTTGAAGAATAGACCAATTGTCTTTCTGCCAGGCAGGTCGTAAAAGACAACCGATGGACTATGCGAGTCACTTCCATCGTGGTTACTAGGTGATAGAGCTCTGCATTGGCTCGACCGGGTCTGGTACCACCGCCTTATCTATTCTTGCTGCAAAGCGTCAGTGCTAGTCACTGTCATGTTCCGGTTTGGAGGGTAAGGTGGCCGGTAAACTTATGCATTGGGCATTAGACCTTGCCACAAGAGAGCAACGCACCATTAACATTTTTGTTGTCTGTAGGCGATGGTTGATTCTTTTCATCAGGAGACCGATCTGCTTGTTTGCTATCTTATGACATTAAAAAAAATCAGTTATTGTAAATTACCAACCAAGTAACCTTAATGAAGAAGATAAGCCTAAAAAATAATAAATCAGATAACCTACAATCACTTTTTAATGTTTTTGTTACGGAACCCTTCTCCTTGAACATTAATAAAAATGACGATTGTAGGTTTACCTGAATTAGTAATTTTTCAGCTTTATCTTCATCACGATTACTTGGTTGGTAATTTATAATATTTAAATATTCCTTTTCAATATTCCTCTTGATTTTTTTCACATGATATCAACTATGCAGATATAAAAACAGCAAACAACAATTTTCTCAGTAATACAGCCTTGAGCTGTACTATAGCTGTATATGCAGATTTTTTAACACCATTGGCTGCATAACAGTCTACAATTACGCCATAAATATTAGCTGTAGAACGGTGATTGCATACCCCATTTTACAGAAACAAGCGTTGAGTGATACATAATAACACTTAAAGCTGTAATAAATTCCCGTGCTAAACAAAATACAGCTAATGTACAGCTTTAAGGATTAAAATCAGCCTAATGAGTTACAAATTGCTTAAAGCTGTACAGTAGAGTATTAATATTCAGATATAACGCCTAAAGCTTACGCGGAACTCTAAGGAAGCCCTTGTACAGCATTAGGCTGTATATAAATTCATAAAGGTCTCTTATACCGATAAAAGCATCTTTTTACACCATTGTACGGCTGCAATAGAACTTTAAGTTCTATATGAGCTGCTTTATGGGTATTAAACATGCTTGATTGCTGCTTGGGTCCAGACGTTCACACAACGTACATCTCAACTTTGCTCTCAGCGTAGCCACACAGCTACCTTGCGGTCACTAAAAAGTACTGAAGAGCGTGAAACTCGATTAACAAATGGTCGCCAGCACCCACCGAGAGCCGTGCCTCTGAAACATTCACGCAGCGTGAAATAAGATTATCAAACGATCGCGAACACCACATCGAACCTGCGCCTCTGAATGCGTGAAATGCGTGAATCTCGGCTTAGCTCTCAGCGTAGTCGTACACTTAATTTACGGTCACTAAAAAGTAGTAAAAACGCGAAATAAGATTAGCAGACGATCATGAGCGCCACACCGAGTCCCGCGCCTCTGAGACCTTCACGCAGCGTGAATCACGGCTTAATTACACCGGCACACAAAAAAAAAAAAGTTGTCTGCGCATTTGACGAGACCCATATATTTTTATGTATTTTGACCCGCTGAATCCGAATATGAGGTCCATTTTACCCCTACACGTACAAAATTTGAGAAAACTTCAAAAAACCGTAAAAAATGACAAAAATCGGCGTTTCTGGTGATATAAAAATTTTTAATAGTGTATATTTTAATAGTGTACCCTGCAGTAGCCAAGTTACCCACTACTGAAGAGCTGCAGTCGCTTGATGACGACGCCTGCGAGCCTGCTTTCTCACTCTGACCAGACGCCGATACTGGGGTTACGAATCCCTGCATCGTAAAGTACTTATCACTTGTACCTGCCATGACGGCACACACGCCGTTAACCCAGAGACTCTGTCAGATAGTTCTGTTGTCCACCGTCACCACGTGGAGGTGCCCTGGTCACAGGCACAAGCGATCTAGTCTTTAAAGATTCCACCAAGACATAAGTGAAATCATTGTAAAGATTTTATTTCAGGCATCAAATCGTGTTCAGTCAATTTTTTTTATGTACAATGACAATTTTTTTACAATTTTTTTATCTTTTCAAGTTTAAAAGGAATAATGAACCAAAAAAATTTAAATGTGATTTCAAGATATCAAAATACATATAAATCGTACTTGAATTAGAGAAACAAATTTTTTTTTTGATAAAAATCGCATTTTTTGCAATTTTTGAGAGTTTTGTGCGATTTTTCTATACTTAAAACTGCTAATGGTCTGAATAAACTTTGTGTAAGTATTGAGAAGATCGAAAAATATGAAAATCATACTTAGTTCAGCACAAAAAAAATTTTATATCACCAGAAACGCCGATTTTTGTCATTTTTTACGGTTTTTTGAAGTTTTCTCAAATTTTGGACGTGTAGGGGTAAAATGGACCTCATATTCGGATTCAGCGGGTCAAAATACATAAAAATATATGGGTCTCGTCAAATGCGCAGACAACTTTTTTTTTTGTGTGCCGGTGTTATCAGTGTAGTCACACAGCTACCCTGTGATCACTGGAAAGTCGTGAAGAGCGCGAAATGAGATTAGCAAGCGATTGCGAGTGTGACACCGAGTCCCGTGGCTTTGAAACCTTCACTTCGAAGTATTCGATATTGGCAATCGAAACAATGGCACCTGAGGTATTCCACATACGGCACCTCTCGATATTTTTGAAAGGTGCCATTAGTGGAATATTTTACTATTTTAAGTTTTATTCCCCAAATGGCACCTACGGATCAGTAGGTACTAGTGTTGGGACATACTTAGGAAATGAAAATTAAACAAATCGATTAAAATCAAAACAAACTATAATTACATGATAAAAATATAGTTTCTTTATGTTTTTAATCATTTTATTACCACTATCAGTTTCTTTATTTCGTGTCCATTTAATAAACAAAGATTAAACAATGACGCACACCGCAGGCGTGAGGTATTCCTGAGCTAAAAATGCATTCCAATTGCGTTCATACTGGCATACGAAGGATTACGAATTTGTCCGAAAAGTTCCGATATAAATAAAAATTATACTAGACGACGCATAGCTAGGTAATATGGTAAAGTATTTTATATTTTTGAATTCTATTATATCTTAGGACTGATTTTGCATTGCATGTGATTAAGAAAACTGATTGTGATATTAAAATGATTAAGAACAAAAGAATTTTTTTTTTCATGTTATAAAAGTATGTACCTATTGATTGTAATCGATTTGTTTAATTTTCATTTCCTAAGTATGTCCCAACACTACTGATCCGTAGGTGCCATTTGGGGAATAAAACTTATAATAGTAAAATATTCCACTAATGGCACCTGCCTAAAATATCGAGAGGTGCCGTATGTGGAATACCTCAGGTGCCATTGGCTCAGGTGCCATTTAAGCGAGTGCCCAATATGGCATACTTCTTCACTTCGCGTGAATCTCGGCTTAGCTCTCAGCGTAATCGCACAAGTGCTTTGCGTTCAATTGAAACCATTGCAAAGCGCGAAGAACGAAATAGAGAACACCAATCTATTACGTTCGTTAGAAACAGGAACAGCGTGATGAAAGGAATGCGGCTGCTTGGGAGTGGTACCATTATGTGTTAGTTACTATCAATATCTAGCAATCACAGGAACGCGAAAGAGTAAATCAGATTCGGCAATCTCACTCTGAGGAATAACATAGTGCTCAATTGGATACAGACCGTATACTGCTTTCTGTGTACAGATTGTCTGATGATGATTCTATGATTGATAGTAACAATCAGGAGTTGTAACTTTAGCTGTAGAAATTTTACAGATTACAGCCAATTACTACAAATAAAGTAGCATGTAGCATGGCACAACGTAATAATATATTCTTATCATAATTATCACCATATCATCTTGCTTATTCGATATTATTAGGGTCCTTTAGAAAAAGAGCTAATTGAAATTTTAGTAATCTATAACAACAGACAGACATAAACTAAAATCCTAATACGAAAGTAACTACAACGAAGTCGCGGGCAAAAGCTAGTATTCAATATAAATAATTTGTAAGGCGAAACAACGTTTTCCAGGTTAGCTAGTAGTTAATGTAATATTATTTGTCGTCAATATTGGTTCCTAATCATGTTGTGGGCGTCAGCCATGTGAGTCAATATTTGCATGTAATATGTAAATAGAGTAATTTCGTCGAAAATTCGATTATGATTCCAATTTAAACGCAAGCAAAACGAAATTCATTCGCTATGTTATAAATGGTACTTTGCTGGTAAATATGCACTAACATGTAGTTTTGCTTTCAAACTATCATCATAAAAATAAAAAGTTTGACCGGCTCATTGGTCGAGTGGTTAGCGAACATACTACGAAACGATGGGGTTCGGGTTCGATTCCCGACAAGGACAAACATTTGTGTGATGAGCATAGATGTTTGTATTTCTGGGTTTTGATGTTTATTTACATAACACCAAAACCCAGAAATACAAACATTTATGCTGTGTAACAGTGTTTATATATGTATTTCTATATATTAGTATTAGTATATTTATATGTATTAGTATATGACTAACACCCATATTGCAAACTAGCTGTTGCTCGCGACTTCGTTCGTGCGGACTTCGTTTACTCCGCACAGCTCCTCCCCCGTAGTTGATAGCGTGATAATATGTAGCCTATACGTTGACCCGACCTGTTAGTAATATTCATGCAAAATTTGAAGTAAATCCATGAAGTACTTTTTGAGTTTACCCCGGACATACATACAGACAAACAGACAAAAATTCTAAAAACTATATTTTTGATATCGATTGTAGATCACGCCCAAGTATTCTTTTAAAAAAATATTCAATGTACAGTTTTGATTTTCGTACGATTTTATTATATGTATAGATAAATAATTTCTTTACTCCAACCCCTAAAACGATATTATTATTAACTATATATCTATAAAAATTAATGTTTGTCTGTATATCCTTTATATGAGCATAGATGTCCGTATTTCTGGGTCCAGGTGTGTACCTATTATGTATGTGACAGGATTTATATATGTATTTCTATGTATTAGTATCGTTGACTAACACCCAAAACACAAGCAAATACTTTGATTACTTTGGAGTTAAATCGATTTGTGTAATTTGTCCGGCGATATCATTGATATAAAAAACCCTAGCACAGTCCCGAACAAAACTGACACTCAAAAGTGTCCCTAATTTCTTTTAAGTAGTTATAGATATGGCAAAAACATATGTCTTTGCATATCCAACCTTAAGTGCAAGCCTTATAGTTGTTTTTACAAAGCAATGTACGAAAATAAATAAAATTGACAGTGACGCGGCCGACGCGATTCTATTTGAAATAAGTGCACAATTTAAAATTGTGCACTCATTTTTGGAGGACGTTTTTGACACACTGATTGTGTATCTTGGGTTTTTTATATCAATGGGCGATATTACATAAAAAAATGTTTGGATAATCCAAAAGTGCACGCCTGATAACGCTTGTTTAATTTAAAAAATAATTAAATGACACTGAATAAGACAATAATTCTCAATAGAAAATGACCCTATGATATATTGAAGCTGTTAAAAAAAATGTATCGATATGTCAAGTGTTTTAAGCGTAATCGTAGCACATTCATACATACAGAAATCCGGACATCTACGACTTTTTTTAAATCAGTCCCTTTTTATATATTAGGTACACTTGATAAAAAAAATTTTCAAAGTATCTTCATGCCCGTATCCCATAAGAGGTACAAGTGGACCTACGATTAGCCGAAACCTTTAGTCCTACAATGTGATAGGTCTATCGCCCATCGCTAACCAGGCACTTTTTCTAATCCCGGGCAATGTTTTTATGTCAGAAAACTAAAAAAACACATACTTAAATTGCCCGACCCAGGAATCGAACCCGGGATCTCATGCAGTCAACTCCGACACCGGACCACTATATTTTTTAAAGTATTAAATGTGTTATTCTATAAATCTGTGTAGGTACTTATTGTATGAGTGAAATTTATATTTTGCTAATCGCCCCCCTCCCCTTTTATTAGTTGCTGTACCCGACAAGGTCAATAATGCTCTAATTAGCTTTAAGCCTTATATATTATCCTTTGTAGCATTATTCCCAGGAATTGGTTTCATCCCGATTTTCAAAAATTTAGCTTTCATCACATCTCAACGTTTTAAGGTCTAGAAAGATTACTAAACCATTTTTGCGATGATATCAATAATACAATAACCTCTCATAACTTTTGAATGGCTTGATTAATCGAAACGATGTCGACGGCAAAGAGTTTAATGTACTACGTACTAGAGAAGCTATGCTTAGTATAAGTCGTACTCAACTTTGTTAACACTCGCTGTAGCGCTGAATAAATAATATTAAAGTTTGGAATATCCAAACACGCGGCAACGTTTTTTTTTTTCTTTAAATTATTTATCATAAAAAACAGATCCAAATGAAGTGATTTCCAATAGGGATCTTTGTGAATTCCAATAGGGATCGTAAATTTAATTAGGTCAAACTCGTGTTTGGTTAAAGCCAATCGACCTATTTCGTGTTTACAGACATAAAATAATCAACTGACGGCCATCAACATTTTAACACTTTAACTGTCCCAAGCATATTCCCGTCCCCATCACCAAAATGTCAAATAATTATATAACATTTTTTTATATATCTTAAGATAGCAAACAAGCAGATAGGTCTCCTGATGGAAAGAGACAACCATCGCCTATAGACACCAAAGATGTTAATGGTGCGTTGCTATCTTGTGGCAAGGTCTTATGCCACATGCATAAGTTTGCCGGCTGTCGCTGTCGTGTTCCGGTTTGGAGGGTAAGGCACCCTCCAAACCGGAACACGACAGCGACTGACGCTATGGCGGCAGGAATAAGTAAGGCGGTGGTACCAGACCCGGGTGAGACAATACAGAACTCTACCACCTAGAAGTCACGATGATAGTGACTCGCATAGCAAATCGGTCGCTTTTTACGACCTGCTTGGCTGAACGGCAGTTGGCCCACACTTTAAAGGAGCCCGGGTCCAACAATGATGGGTTCCAAGAAAATTATCAGTAAAGCTGTTTGACCCAGCAGGCCCTCTTGAAATTTCACACCAAGTTGAGGTGTTTTATGCTTAGCTGCGCAGTCAAAATATATCCAAGTATCGATGTTTGATCCAGAAGATTTATTGCTTATTTACTATCTTATGGTATAAAAAAATATTATTTACAATATTTGGTATCTACAGGTGTCTATAGAAGGCAATAATTGTTAAATACTGTCAATGGTCGGCACTTGCTGAAACTCACGGTTGGTGGTTAGCGACGACTATGCAATCGATGAGGCTTGGGGTCGATTCCCGTGACAAACATTTGTGTTGAGCATAACTGTTTTTACTTCTACTTCTTTCCTTTATATATATGTATATATATATATATATATATATATATATATATATATATATATATATATATATATATATATCTATCTATATATATATATATATATATATATATATATATATATATATATATATATATATATATATATATATATATAGCAAGCAAATAATTTTAACGGAGTTAGATGAATTCATGTAATTTATCCAACGAATATTTGTTTATTTATTATTTCTATCAATCGCTTTGTGGTCGAAATTTGACCACAGATTAAGCAATAAAATCACTTCTTAATTCGACAACACATTAAAGCCGTAAAAGAAATAGTATACATGTGTGTATATTGTCGTGTATGTCACATGAATGTAGTATGTGTTATATTTATTTTTATTCATTTAACGTATTTCTAATGAATATTATATCAAAATATTATATGTCTGCACTCTTTTGCAATCTAAACGTTTACAGAGATATTATTCACCCATAACTATTTAAATTTCTGTCCTGTAGGTTATAAAAAACACCTTTTTATGACCTTAGTATAGAAAAATGCGAGACTTAAATCAAAATTAAATTGTGCTAACGCTATTTCGATAGCGAACTAATTTCGCCTTATCTGCCTTCAAAAGGCTGCTAAGCAAATATGTCGAGGTGGCGTTTGCCTAGCAGAGTTAACGAGACTCGTACGTTTACCGAATACTTCAAACAGGACAAACGAAAAATACCTAATACGTTTAGGAAGGCACCGGATTACTTTAAATCGTTTAAATAGGTTTTATTCGTATGTATTCAATAACCCAAAGTTACTACTAATATTAAAAACTAACTGTTGCCAGCGACTTCGTCCGCGCGGACTTTGTTTACTCCGCACAACTCCTCCCCGTAGGTGATAGCTTAATAATATATAGCCTATATGTTGACCCGACCTGTTAGTAATATTCATGCAAAATTTAAAGTAAATCCCAGCAGTACTTTTTGAGTTTACCCCGGACATACATACAGACAAACAGACAAAAATTCTGAAAACTATAGTTTTGGCTTCGATATCGATTGTAGATCACGCCTCAAGTATTATTTAAAAAATATTCAATGTACAGTTTTGACTTTCCTACGATTTTATTATATGTATAGATGCGAAAGTCTGTTTATCTGGCTGTCTATTACACTTTTTTGGCTAAATAGCAGAACTGACTTGGAGATAGTTGAAGATTCGAGGTCAAACATAGGTTTTTTTTTTAAATTAACCCTAAAGGGTTGAAATATGTTTAGCAAATTTGTGTAAAAATCTACACATAGTTATGGTCACATTGATTCTAAAAGGGTGGAAAATTAACGAAATCCGTTACCACAATCTTGACTGCTGGTATAGTTCTACAATTTGACGCCCCGGTAACATCACATCAGTGCTTGTTTCAGATTACTGTTAAGGGTAATCTAGCCGGCAAACTTATGTTTGTTGTATTTTACGATGCCATATAGATAGCAATACACCGTTAACTTATCATGTATACCTAGCTGATGGTATTTTCTTTATACCAGAAAGCCATCTGCATGTTTGCTATCTTCAAAAATAAAAAGAAAAAAAACGATCACTTCTACAAGTTATAACACGGTCGCAATATGTCTGCACCTTGTGTTTATATTAAACTGTACCGCACCACACACCTTATTATGGCAAGACCACAAATGATGTAACCGTGTTATAAATAACTAGCTGACTCGCGCATCTTTACCTGCGAGTAATTTAACATATCGTCACTGTAAGGAATTTCACACAATATTTCACCCCCATTTCACTATCTTGGGGCATTTTAAAAAGTCCTTACTTATTCTTCATGTACATCATAAGAAAACTTCTTGTAAATAAATCAGCCTCCTCGGTCCAAAGGTTTAGACTGAGCATTGATATATCAATCAGTGGGTTAAGATTTTTGTTTTTAAATATACATAAAAACCTGTTACTACCATGGTGACTAAACCCGGGGGAGACATTGCCGTGACTCTACCACCTAGAAGTCTAGGTTGTAGTGACACGCTTGGGTTATTGTTCGCCTCTTACGAACTGCCTGGTAGAATGGAAGATGGACCCGGAAAAATATGGAAAAAGTGAATCTACATATGAGGAATAAAGCCAGTACCTGTCATGTTTTGTTATACAAAATATTTGGGTATACGTACATATATTTATGCTTCATCGCTTATAAGGCAAGCGGAGAGAACCTAGTATTTACACCAATATATTTTCAGATTTGCCATGCTTCGTCCATATTCGCAATCCTTAAAATTAAAAACACATAGAACAATTGTCCAATCAGAGCTTGAAACCTTTCACTATATAAGTGCCATTCACAAAAGAGGTGACTCTACAAACGCTGAAATATGAAAATGCACTTACATAATTACTTCGTGAGCATTTTAATTAAAAAGCCCCGTTTGTGGTCATAACAATAGAAAAATGCCACTGTTACCGCTCAGGACTTTTCTCTTTTTCCTACACGTTAAAAAAACAACGAGTTAGAAAAAGATAGTAAGACTTCATGAATACGTGTCCTTACAATAGACGGTTATAGCGACATGGCTGGTGGACAATGGATCTAATACAATGTATCCGCCCTTCGTGTGTTAGAGAGTAGAATAATAAGTATACACGCTATTTTCCTGTTATTTTTGGTATTATTTAAAGAATGGTTAGTGTTGGTTCTAATCCCTTTTGAAAAATAGATCATTTTTTTGATTCAGGCGGTAATTTGCGTTACTTTTAGGGAATACACTCGCTTTGAATGAGGTAGTATTCGTTTCTTCTGAAGGTGCTTAGGTTTTGAAGTGAAACGTGCGTTGAGTGCGGAAGTGGTGTGCTATTGTGCTTGCTGCCATCATGTGTGAAAGTGTGGTAGACATAAATGAATAATTGCACCGCTGGGGCTTTTACACCACCGCATTTATCTATTACACCGCCATCTTTTTTCGGTGGCAACATAGAGATTACATGAAATAGTTCGTGGAAACCAGCAAATTTAATTAATTTCACATTTGAATAGACTCTGCCATTCTGCCAGGCCTATTACAAAAGGCGAAGATTGGTTATACGTGTCACTGCCATCATGACTACTAACTAGGTGATTGCATTTCGAAACTTCTCGCCCGAGTATATGGTACCATCGCCTTACCTATTCCTGCTGCAATAGCGTAATGCTCACCATTGTTGTGTACTGATTTGGAGGGTAAGGTAGCTGGTAAACTTACGCATGTATGAACTTTTAAACTAACGCGTTCTACTATCATTTTAAAAACGGTCAAAAACGCGTACATGTATAGCACTTACTTGTAAAGCTCGACGTTTCGGCCAAGTTACATTGACCGTGGTCACGAGCAGACTGGAGCAGCGAGTTTCCTCTGTCAATCACGTCGATATCGATTTTTATGTACCCTCTTTTAGTCCTGATTTCTCGAATTTAACCTACACACAAAACTAACCATATCTTGAGCTTTGTTCGTTTGCAGTTGCAAATGCCGTATTCTGTTCAACACTGGATTCCGAGTGGAAGATAATTTAAAGGGGATGATTTTTTTATTTTTTATATTTTCCCCTTTCCCCCTTTGAATTTTTTATATTTTCTAATTTCAATAGCTTCCCGTACCATACGGGGAACATAGTGTCGTTCGGTAAAAATCACTGTATTGAATTCCACCAACCTCAGATTCACTGAGCGACACTATTGCAGCAGGAATAGGTAAAGCGGTGCTACCAGACTAGGGCGAGATAATGCAGAACTCTTATATCTCAATTCCCCCCCCCCCCCTTCTCTCAAGCACTCTACAAAAATATTTAATATAAGTAATTTGTATGGATAAACAATGATTGTCAGGTTAGCTAGTGTATAGTATAATATTATATTATATTTTTAAGTAATTGAAATCGACATTTAATTTTAAATAATACATATCAAAGTTCTGGTCCAAATCAGTTAGTAGTTATAAGTAAGTAAACCCCCAAAGTGAAAAGAGTCACCACAGCACCGAACTCAAGTGAGCTCTGAATTCTACATTACAGTAGTAACACTGGTAGTAATAAATTTCACCATTTGTTCGCTTTTTACGAACTGCACATGGTTTATTCTTCAAAGGTGGACCTAATAACACTGGGACAAAATTATTACATTATAATTAAAGTAATAGAACTTTTTCTCGGATACTGCATTTGTTACTCTATGTACAGCTGCCTCGATATTGTTTTCTCGCTAGAACAATGCAATAGCGCGACCGTGAAAAAGGAAATGCATTAAGCGAAGCCGAGAATATCTAAATGTGCAGCAGCTTAATGGAAATGTAATTAATATAATACTTAAACTTTTTGAAGTGAAAGGCTTGAACCTATGTAGGGTTTAATATTCGCTTTTAAAAATGTAAGTTTTAATGAAGAAAAATTAAAGGAACTAGTTAAAAAAATTGCTATCAAGTCGATATTCGACCATACACAAAATAGACTTATTATATGCTTACTAGTTAACCCGCGCACCTTCGATCGCAAGAAGATGAACACGTCGTAGATATATAGTTTTTCATACAAACTTTCATCCTCTTTTTCGAAATGAACTTAAGGAGTTGGTCCAAATAGCCGCCACTGCGAAACTGGTGGTTTCTGGTAAAAAAATCGGAATGCTCAGCCATATTATTACTTACCATGTCAAAATTCTGAAGCCACTTACTCTACCACTTATCGTCAAGATATTGCCCTAACCTGAGGTTCGGTCCTACAGGAGACACTCTTAGGGCGGGCTCTACGTCCACTTAGTTTGAACTTTGGCTGAGCATACCCAAAAAGCCCGTTAAATCTCTTCTTATTTTGACAACAGACTTGACCATTTATATAATTATATACATCTGTGTGTATTATAATTTATGTCAATAAATATCTCATGTGCAATGTTTAGTTATGTTAATTTAATGTAAGTATGTTTTGTTGTAATAACTTGAAAATATTACGTTTCTACAGTCAAGTGTGTAAACTTTAACGGTCTGAAATTTCATACTCCATATTTTACATAATTCTTTAAAAAACGGTTTCAAAGTTTAGCTTCACGTATTAATATATAAATAAGAAAAATTTAAAAAATTTGTAAACTGTTGACTCTGCATGCCTGAAACTTCCCGCTAAATTAAGATATTTTTAAGCTGAAAGGAATAAAAAGTAAAAACAAACATCTAGTAACTCAAAAATGATAGTATATTGATTTATAAAAAGCTGTGTATTTTGGAAATAATGATCGATTTTGATCTTTAGAATAGCATTAAAATGAATTTTTGAGATCTAAAATATTGCTTTAGCTAAATAATGAATAGGTTGAAAAATTTCGAAACAATGACAAAAAACATTTTTTCAAATATTTTAATCGTTGATAAATCCCAAACAAATTGACCAATTTTGATCCAATTAACAGTATTTAAATCAATTTTAAAACAGAAAAACTGATCATATTTTTAAGTCAATCGGTGTATTAACCTGAAAGTTATTTCAAAAGTATTAAGTTTGCTAAAAATAACGTAATTTTAATTTCTAACGAACTGTAACTTTTGTGAATTAAATTCAATTTTTATTTTCGAAACGGCAATTAACGTAGGTATATTAGTACTAAAACATCGTTGAATACCAAAAAAATATTGATTGAAATATTTCGAAATTATGTCGAAAAGACACTCTTTTCAAAATATTTCGTCAACGATTACTGCAAACGGATAAACCGATTTTGTTGTAATTTATACATTAGACGTAGTTTTTTGAGAAACATAAAGCTGATTAGTTTTTGTACTCAATCGGTACATTAATCTGGAAGTTGTATTAAAAAATATACTGTTTCGCCAAACTTTTTTCGTTTTTTTTAATTTCTCAAAATCTACTAACCCAATTTGATTCAAATTTTCAGGAAGTCTAAATTGAGTGGAATCCAATCGAATGCCATTTACTGCCTTTCGATCGGTCAAGCTGTTCAAAAGTTATAAAAAGTGACCATACACATACACACACACACACTCATCATCATGTCGTCATGGCGTCATGGTGAAAACAATTGAAAATGGTTCCTACGACTTCAAAACATGTAGGTCTGGTGATAACTCGATTTCAAAAATCCGGACAAAATCAGCAACTTCGCAGTAGCTGAAAGTTAAAAAACTTAAATCTAATTTATATGTATATTATTGCCTCTCATTTTAAATGAAACCTAAATATCTTATAAGAATAAATTCTTTCAACCCATTCAAAAATCGGGACAAAATCAGCAACTTCGCAGTAGCGGAAAGTTAAAAAACTTAAATCTAATTTATATGTATATTATTGCCTCTCATTTTAAATGAAACCTAAATATCTTATAAGAATAAATTCTTACAACCCATTCAAAAATCGGGACAAAATCAGCAACTTCGCAGTAGCGGAAAGTTAAAAAAACTTAAATCTAATTTATATGTATATTATTGCCTCTCATTTTAAATGAAACCTAAATATCTTATAAGAATAAATTCTTTCAACCTATTCAAAAATCGGGACAAAATCAGCAACTTCGCAGTAGCGGAAAGTTAAAAAAACTTAAATCTAATTTATATGTATATTATTGCCTTTCATTTTAAATGAAACGTAAATATCTTATAAGAATAAATTCTTTCAACCCATTCAAAAATCGGGACAAAATCAGCAACTTCGCAGTAGCGGAAAGTTAAAAAAACCTAAATCTAATTTATATGTATATTATTGCCTCTCATTTTAAATGAAACGTAAATATCTTATGAGAATAAATTCTTTCAACCTAATTTTCGTTATAATTTTGAAATTTCAGTTTATTTTTGGCAAGTTATTCAAAGGAAGTCCGCAGGCGAGGTCGCAGGTAAACTTCGCACGCTCGTCGGATGCCGTCTCAGAGTATTTACTATTCAGCCTTGGTGTCAGGGTAACTTCAGCAAACAGTAAACAATTCTCATTAAGACTGGCCGGGATCAAAGGAAAATTATATTTAACTTCGCCCAATTTAAAATCAGCACGCAAGGGCCTACTGTTTGTGTAAAATCCAAATTAAAGTCATTATTTTTAAGTCTAGTTCAGCCCTGTAAACTAGTTATGGCGTAGTTTTCACATTAAATTTTACACCATTACTTACAACTCATATATCTCGACAACCCCTTGACCAATTGATTCATGTGTGAAATTTAAGATTACTTTCATGTCATTAATTTGTCTACCAAATTCTACGACGTTCCCTATTACGAATTAAATGGATACGCCTTTCAAGACAATTTCGTAGTTTGTCAGTGTAGCTTGCAATTACACACAGAAATATAGTTATACTACTTACCGATGAAATAAAATCACTTCAATAGTAATTTTTAAACCTTGTCATCTCCTTCGGTACGATATAAAAGTAGTTTATTTCTATTTTTTTATGGTATAATATGTATGATATTTACAAATGTATGATATTTTTGACAGTGATAGAAGCGTTTGCTTATAAGCGCGGCGACACGTTTCCTTGCCAATGGCGTGTCTATTAGTATTCATGTGTTCTGTGTTCCCGATCAAGACCTTGGAGTTAACATCAAACAAATATTTATACATACATGCAAACACCGAATAGTTTCAGTTCATGCGGAAACTTCACTCGTTTCGTTTGTTCATTCAATTATAAAGGCTCATTCATACTGAGTTGTGATGAAAGTGGCAATTTTAACTTTGACTCGCCTATTACGAGCTCGTGACAAGAAAGATAGAGTCTCATTTTAAGGGTCAACAATGCAACTGCAAAACCTCTGTTATTACGGATGTCCATGGGCGGCGGCGATCACTCAACATCAGGTGCACCTCCTGCTCGTTTGCCCGATCTTCCATAAAAACAACTAATCCTACCAGGTAGGTCAAAGTGTTATGATCCTCGCGATAGGGGCTGCTGCATTGATCACTGCAATCGTACCTTGGAACCCGTGGACTCAAGCAGGAAAGAAAAAAACAACTCATCGGAATGGATGGATCCGGGGTCCTGGAAGATCTCATGTGTCCTGTCTTTCTCGATTGACGCGGGTTAAGGTGGCGATTTCACGTCAGCTAGCTACTAGCGGAGTTGTTTTTCGGTTTTTAAATCTTAGTTCTTGTTGAACGTGAGCGACGCGACGAACGCTCAAAACGCCATATGTATTTTTTCATCACCTCCGCCAATGACGAACACTCGCGCCTCTGATTGGCTCAGTGCAAGTGGCGCGAAGAAATCGTGAATTTTCAAATGAAATAGGAAGTTGGAAGGAAAACGGGTCAGTACGTTACTGATACACAAAGAATATTTGTTATTTCTTTTATAATTTATGATTATTTTTCATGAATGGGTTATTTCGGAGATTATAGCAGTTTCACTTCAAAAGTTTTTTGAAGTGAAAACTGCTGTTAAAATGTTGGTAATAAAGAACAAGCCAGCTTATTAACAAGTCAATTAAGTTCAACAATCATTTCTAACAAACGCAAATCTCGCTTGGATTGTATTAAGCACCATTTTCAAAAGCTAATTGGTACCGGGAACATTAATTACAGATTTTCAGTACGATTTAAACATGTATTCGTGGAGTCAAACGAAATCTTTCGTGCAAAACCCTTCGTGCTAACAAAGGAACGTTAAAACATACTTAAGTAACTAAAAAATATGATTGAGTTGGGGTAATTTTTAGGGTTCCGTACCCAAAGAGTAAAATGAGACCCTATTGCTAAGATTCCGCTGTCCGTCTGTCTCTCTGTCTGTCTATGTGTCTGTCCGTCTGTCACCAGGCTATATCTCATGAGCCGCGATAGTCAGATAGTTGACATTTTCACAGATGATGTATTTTTGTTGCCACTATGACAACAAATACTAAAAACAAAATAAAATAAATATTTAAGGGGGCTCCCATACAAAAAAGATGATTTTTTGTCGTTTTTGGCTGATAATGGTACGGATTCCTTCATACGTGAGTCCGACTCGACCGGTCCGGGTCGTACCGGAAACTTGGCCGGTTTTTTAGAGTTCCATATCAAAATGGTTAAGTTGCGGCCAACTCACTCACTTACTCCCTTTGATCAAATGTTGAAACCGAGGCAACGCGGATAGTAATGGAATAATATATATATATATATATATATATATATATATATATATATATATATATATATATATTATAGTAGACATCAATGAATGAATTACAAAATATAAAAAGCGGCAAACGACGAAATAATCGAAAAATTCCTTCTTAGGTGTATAGGTTTACCCTTAGAGGAATAACGCTCAGAGTGATAATTGCATTCAACGTTTCGTTCATATTTTAAGCCAAAACCGTATCGATGTACGCACGACCTTCGTATAATTATATAGTCGAAAACTTTAAAACTTTTAAGGATACTTTACTGTAAAGGTTTTCTATTAACTCCAATTTAAATAGTACTTTTGTTTTTTTTACACCTTCAAAAATAATCGCATATATCTATAAGTACATATGTAAAGGAAAAACTTGACCGTTCCCTTGGTCGAGTAGTTAGCGAACCTAACTACAAATCGATGGAGCTCGATTCCCGACGGGAACAAACATTGTTGTGATAAGCATAGATGTTTTTATTTCTGGGTGCATACATTTATCATGCAAAACCTATTCGGATAGACGTTCTGATGCAATAAATGGCGTCAAATTACATGTATAAGTATTTTTTTACGTAATTTTATTAAATTATTTCTAGAAAAATCGCTTATCGCCTATCATATATAGTTAAATCTATTAGACACTAGATGGCACTAGAGTGCATCATCGATAAGACTGGGCCGCATTTAGAAATCAATTCATAACATTATCTACACGTCTATTTGAATATTATAAATGCGAAAGTTTGGATGTTTGTATGTATGGATGGATGGATGGTTGTTTCTCAATCATGCTGAAACTTCTGAACGGATATGGATGATATTTGACATACATATTGACGTAGATGATGACCTGGAATAGCACATTGGGTATTTTTGTCCCGGAAAATGGGTTGTTCCCGCGAGATTCACCAAAACCTTTTATAATGCAGGGGTTGTATTATAAAACAATTTGATACATGGTAATACATACCCGCATGGATATATTTTGTTAATATTAAGTCCTTACTCATGAAATTGCTATTTTGTATGAAATAAGTTAGTGTTTCTGTTTAGGATCATTTTTATTCCTATTAAAGTAAACATCCATGCCATCGATGCTTTTTTGCTTACGCAGTCACAGATTCTTGACGAACTTCTAAAAATCAGCTGGACTGAATCAATAAATTTATATACTGAAGATAATCCGAGAGAGCATACATGAATCACAAAAATAAATAGACAAGACTGGACTCCGACAAAAATATACAAAGATTTGTTCTTGCTTTTTCAATGATGACGACTTCTTAATGATATTAAAAGATAGCACTTTGTACTCAATTCTCGTCTTAATTATGGATTCACTGAAAAAATATGTAGTAAATAACAAATGCACACATAGTTACAAACTGTCGCCATTGTGATACGTCTAAATGGATTTGGATGGATTTTTTCATAATAAAATTGATAGAAAATATATGTAGATATGGTTATTTAAATAAATGTGAAAAAAATTCTGCAGATAAGCAATTTAATATCTCAGTCATTGATATAAAAAACACAAGATACACAATCAATGTTTCAAAAACTTCCTCTAAAAATGAGTGCAACATTTTAAATTGTGCGCTCATTTCAAATAGAATCGCGTCGGTTGCGATACTGTCAATTTTATTACTTTTTTTACCTTGCTTTGTAAAAACAACTGTAAGTCTGGCGCTTAAAGTAGGACATGCAAAAATATATTTTTTTGCCATATCTATAACTACTTGTGTGATATTAAGGACAGTTTTGAGTGTCAGTTTTGTACGGGACTGTGCATCTTGGATTTTTATATCAATGATCTCAGTCACGAAAATTTTGAGTACCTCCCTGTTAAATCCTACGTTAGTGACATCTAGTGTGAAATAGCTAAACTAAATCGTTAATAACGAAGTAGTTTTGCTTTTGGCCGTTAGTTGAAAACTGGCTCACTGAATTTGGCCCCACTTTTTTTGATTATCAGATTTTTGATATTTTTAATTATTTGTTCGTCGTTTGTTCTTTAATGTTCGATTGTAAAAATTGTTTGTTCGTCTTTTATTTATTTATAATTAATTAAACAAATGATCACCCTTAAGTTGGCCCCCCTTATTAGATATCTTTATTTTTATCACTTAGATTAATTAATTTTGATTAATTATCGTTTGTTCGACGACTATTGGTGATTGTTCGATCATAAAAACAATTAAATTCCCAATTATTATTTATTTTATATCTAATATGCAAACCATTACCTCACGCCTACATTGCGCATGCGCCAGCAGTCTAATGGCGACTGAGCGATGCGTAGTGCATGTCATGTAAAAAAATGACATTATAAATAAGGCTCCATTTCGAATGTTTAGTTGTAAAAGAATCATTATTAATAAATTATGTACTTATTAATAATCATCGAAAAACATCTAATGTCTATATAGTCCATTTACATGCATTACGTCCAATATATGTACTTAACTCATAAAGCCACATAAAGCTGTTTGTTGAGTAAACAAAAAGAGTAATTACTCTAATTAAATATGAATTTCTTATATATGTACATATGTGTGTGGGTGTGTATATCATACAACTGTTTTTAATTTGTTTCTTTGCTAAAATGATAGGCCTATTTATAATTATGTTAAAGATGTATATATTAGATGTACTATTAGTTAACCTCAAAAAATGTGCAGATTTTTTTTTTATGTATCGTGTTAAATTTACCACTATCGGAACTACCTACAATATTTCCTAATAAGAATTAAATAACTTTATATTTAATCGAGGTACTCACACTATTGAATAAATACATCATTGAAATCGTATAATTTGATGATATTCGAAATGGAGCATTATTTATAATGTCATTTTTTTACATGACATGCACTACGCATCGCTCAGTCGCCATTAGACTGCTGGCGTATGCGCAATGTAGGCGTGAGGTAATGGTTTGCATATAAGATATAAAATAAATAATAATTGGGAATTTAATTGTTTTTATGATCGAACAATCACCAATAGTCGTCGAACAAACGATAATTAATCAAAATTAATTAATCTAAGTGATAAAAATAAAGATATCTAGTAAGGGGGGCCAACTTAAGGGTAATCATTTGTTTAATTAATTATTAATAAATAAAAGACGAACAAACAATTTTTACAATCGAACATTAAAGAACAAACGACGAACAAATAATTAAAAATATCAAAAATCTGAAAATCAAAAAAGTGGGGCCAAATTCAGTGAGCCTTGAAAACTAGAGTAGTGGGAGGGGCGTAACACCCCTCGCACCCCGCAAAATGTCACGCATTGTTTCTTAAAAAAATCTAATTACAACACCTCCTCTTTGTATCTGCTCCGTGATACATACAAACAAACAAAAAAACAGACAAAAACTCTAAAAACTATATTTTTGGCTTCGATATCGATTGTAGATCACGCCCCAAGTATTCTTTTAAAAAAATATTCAAATTACAGTTTTGACTTTCCTACGATTTTATTATATGTATAGATAATATGTTAATGGATAAATTACAAATCAAAAACCGGCAAAGTACTTGTCGACGAGGTGATTGAAAACTATTAAAGCCTAAGCTGTGTAACTTTCCTTTTACCTCCGATTTAAATAATACTTTTTTTTACACGCCTAAAAACAACCGCAAACATCCTATATATCTAAACGTGAACAAAAACATCGGACCACTTTTTAAGAAAATTCCGTGAACGGCGGAGTATAAAATTTGGCACAGTTAAAGTTTGCATTACGTAGGAGTGTAGAAACCTAATATCTATATATATAAAAATCAATTACTGTTCGTTAGTCTCGCTAAAACTCGAGAACGGCTGGACCGATTTGGCTAATTTTGATTTTGAATTAATTGTTGAAGTCCACGGAAGGTTTAAAAGGTGAGAAAATATAGAAAAAAATAAGAGTAGTTAAAAAGGCAGAACAGCGTTTACCGGGTCAGCTAGTGTTTAAATAAAATGTATTAGAAATATATTAAATTAATAAAAATAAACTTTACACACACTACATTCATGTGACATACGTGATAATATGTATGTATATTAGTTTCTTTACGTAATCAGGATCTCTGACCTCTCGTATTGCGGATGTCCATGGGCGACGGTGATCACTTACCATCAGGTGCAGGCTCGTTTGCTACGTTTTCTAGATAGCAAATGGATAGTTGATCTAGGTTCCTTTGTATGACAGACCAACTGCCATTCTGCCAGGCGGTATAAGATGCGACTGATTAGCAATACGTGTCACTACCACCGTGATTACTAGGTGGTAGAGTTCCGCAACATCTCGCCCGGAGAGTTGGTACCACCGCCTTACCATTCCTTTACCATTACCATACCATGAAATTGCTTTTCATTGTCATATTCCGGTTTGGGGAATAATGTAGCCAGCAGACTTATGCATGTGAAAAGAATATAAGAAGAATACCAAAAATCGATGAAAGATAGGTAAGGGAAAAATACAGCTAAAGACTTTTACTTCAATAAACAAAATAATTTGCACAATACCACAGAATAATGGGTAAAATTTATAACAATTAATTAGGCAACACGAAACCGCCAATTTAGCGGATAGTGTGGTGCGGTGAATTGTCGAGTGCCGCGATTTGCATTTCAAAGCTCTAACCACCGGCGGCTCACGTCAGGAAATGGCTTTAAAATACCGGTCATTTGGTTAAATTATCTTGTTTACTTTTGTTCTCTAGTATGAAATCGGTACTTACTGAATCAACTCTTTCTATTTTGTATTTACGTTTGGATATCTATACATATAATAAAATCGTAGGAAAGTCAAAACTGTATATTGAATATTTTTTTAAAAGAATACTTGGGTCGTGATCTACAATCGATATCGAAGCCAAAAATGTAGTTTTTAGAATTTTCGTCTGTTTGTCTGTATGTATGTCCGGGGTAAACTCAAAAAGTACTGTATGGATTTACTTCAAATTTTGCATGAATATTACTAATAGGTCGGGTCAACATATAGGCTACATATTATAACGCTATTACCTACGGGGGAGGAGCAGTGCGCAGTAAACGAAGTCAACAACAGCTAGTACCTATATATTTAAAGATCAGTACAATCAACGTAAAGAAGTTCAAAGTAAAGAATTAAGCCACATTGAACTAATAGGACAGTTGGTTAGAGCGTGCCAGCCAGAGGCAAGGCCGCAGATTAAAATTCTTTCATGTCGAAATTTTTCTTAGTTGCTTTTAAACTTTCCAAGATTTTCTAAGCACGAAATATGTAAGTACTAACATACTTTTTTTTTTAGTTGAAACTAGTTTATCACTCACTTGTACTTTTATTTCACTATTATTATACACTAAATTATTTAATTTTATCGACCGGTTTCGCTTTTTAAAGCATCTTCAGGACGTAATATTCTTTAAAGTAAAGTAAGCGAAACCGGTCGATAAAATTAAATAATTTAGTGTATAATAATAGTGAAATAAAAGTACAAGTGAGTGATAAACTAGTTTCAACTAAAAATAATGGAATTTCACCAAGTGCCGACGATTGAAAGTGTAAAATCTACTAACATACATATACGGGGTTACTTTTAAAGTTCCAGCCAAATTTTAAAATAAAGTACTAAATATTGAATTGAAAGTGCGTTTTAATTATTACTAGCTGTTGCCAGCGACTTCGTCCTCCTGAAGTTCGTTTACTCCGCACTGCCCCTCCCCTGTAGGTGATAGCGTGATAATATGTAGCCTATATGTTGACCCAACCTATTAGTAATATTCATACAAATCCATGCAGTACTTTTTGAGTTTAACCCGGACATACATACAGACAAACAGACAAACAGACAAAAATTCTAAAAACTATATTTTTGGCTTCGATATCGATTGTAGATCACGCCCCAAGTATTCTTTTAAAAAAATATTCAATGTACAGTTTTGACTTTCCTACGATTTTATTATATGTATAGATATAGATTATAAAATTATTGCAAGATAAAATAAAAATATTCGTTTAAAAATATCCCACTAAATTCATGAATTCGATGCACCGAATCTTGGAAATCTATCTGTCTGTCTGTAAATCTGTCGCTCTGAGTTTTTTTTATATTATAAGATAGCAAACAAGCAGATGGGTCTCCTGATGAAAAGAGTCAACCATCACCTATAGACACCAAAGGTGTTAATGGTGCGTTGCTATCTTGTGGCGAGGTCTTATGCCACATGCATAAGTTTACCGGTTACCTTACCCTTCATACCAGAACATGAGAGTGACAAGCACTGACGCTATTGCGGCAGGAATGGGTAAGGTGATACCAGACCCGCGCGAGACAAAGCAGAACTCTACCACCTAGTAGCCACGATGGTAGTGACTCGCATGGTCAATCGATTGCCTTTTACGACCTGCCTGGCAGAACAGCCTATTCTTCAAAGGAGCCCGGGACCAACACGGGGAAAAGTACATTTTTCCCGATCATATAATATTTTTAACGCAGTAAAACTGCAGGAAGCGATTTCCCATTTCCTGTATCTTTAGAACCCTACATCAAAATTTCATCAAATTAAAATGAAACTACACAAAGTGTATACCCTCCCAAACAAAATAGTAATCAACATCGGTTCATAAATGACTGAGTTCTAAGGTAACAAACTTAAAAAATGTACATCCGAATTGATAACTTCCTCATTTTGAGAAGTCGATTTAAAAGTTGGCAAAAAAATCACAGAAATTATTGACAAACGCAGTGAAACTATTAAACTATGACCAAAATGGTCAAGTAAATTATTGTCATTTGTAAATTATAAGAAAAACAAGACAAGCCCGCTGAGTTTCTTCCGCCGAATCTTACAATACAATTCAATACAATAACTCTTTATTGTGCACCAAAATATATGACAACATTATAAGTTACACATAAAAATAATACACGTATGATACACAAAGGCGGTCTTATCACTAATAAAGTGATCTCTTCCAGACAACCTTTATAATAAGGATAACAATATGCTAGAAAAAGTGGTGCTAACCACAAGATAATTTATAGTTTTTATGCTCTTAAATAAAATAATAATAATAATAAAAGTAACATCCGGTTATAGTTACACAGAGAAGCAAAACAAAACAAAAATCGCAAATAAAACAGTGGTAATAAATACATAAACCTAAATAAGGAAAATTAAACAAAATTACTAGGTGCATAGAAAGTGACGTTTGACCATACTTGTTATAAAGTGACGTTTGACATATCTTCTCACTGTGAGGCCACGTTCAGAGTGCTAAGTGTGAGATTTTCTTTTCGCATTCGATCGTGAGCGCGTTTGGAGTTTATTAACGTGAGAAACCAGTTTACCATTAGGTGGCGCTGTACAAATCACATACAAATTCCTAATAAACTCCAAACGCGCTCACGATCGAATGCGAAAAAAAAACTCACACTTAGCACTCTGATCCGGTAGTAATTCTAAAAAATTCGAATTATCAAGAATAAATACATGGAAAGAATATTACTTGAATTGGTTAATAAAATGTGTTTCAATACTTGAATCTAAATAAAAATAATTTGATAAAATTTCAATTTATTATAAGTAATGTAAAAATATAACGTAAATAAATAATGCATATAAAAATTCTTAACATAGAATATATAGTGATTTTTAGATTTTTAATTATTTATTTGCACACCATATCTTTTTTTTATAGAATAAAGGGGGCAAGCGAGCAAGAGATGCACCTGGTGGTAAATGATCACCGTCGCCCATGGACATCTGCAATACCAGAGATCTTGCAGTTGCGTTGATGAGTAAGCTCTTTTCTTGAAGGTCCCTAAGCCAAGAAAACTCTTATAAGCTGACCATTTATGATTGTGTGGATATTAGGTTTATACGCTCCTTCGGTCTATCCTATTAGAGATTTGGCATTAAATATATCGACGTATAATCAGTAGTTCGCAGTTATAGGAAACTAGGATAATGTTTTTGTTTATTATTTGAATTGTTTGTGCTAATAAACATCAAAACTATTTACTTCGTAAAATAGTCACTAGATAATAGAATTCGTGTAGATTTTTTGTGCCATATTTTAACTCTTCTACCTTGAAACATGCGGCTTAAAAATAAGAAGCTGAAAAAGAGGGACTCAACTCAAGGAAATCGCAAATAAAATCAAAACTCGAATAACAACACGAAGGCTTTAATATATGCGAAGGCTGAACGCTCGAATTTATAGAAAAGTGTTTTCACTTTTGTACTTGCACGAATTAGTAATGTAAAAGTAGATACTTCAAGATAGCTTTCAGTTTAAGTCTTCAGATTTCAATTTAAGTCTTCAGATAGGTATATCTATATTAATATTATAAATGCGAAAGTTTGGATGTTTGAATGGATGAATGTTTGTTACATAAACACGGAAAAACTACTGAACGGATTTTAATAAAATTTGGCACGCAGATAGATGATGACACGGAAACATTAGATGAGCCCGGTTTTGTTCGGACTTTTTAGTAGATGGTCACAAAATCGGTCATTAATCACATTTTTTGTAACAAATGAATGCAATAAATTGCGATATCTAGCGAAGCACGTAACGGGCCGCTAGTATTCTATAGGCTGAGTCTATTAATACGGTTACCGTACGAATAATTAATAATTATTAATACGGTTACCGTACGAATAATTTATAATTATTAATACGGGTACTGGACAAACAATTTATTATTATTCGTACAGAAGTACGAATAATTATTTTTGGCTGGTATTCTATTTAAGCTAATGTATTTTATAAACTTTGAATGTCGCGGAATTTTTAATTTTCTGGAGTTTTGATAATTCGAAATGCTGTCGATCTGACTGGTTGACCGCAACCCGGGAAGTTATTGGTTTTACCGCGTTTTTCGAAAACTGAGTTCTCATCAGATCTCGACGTTTTGAGGTCCTATAGGAAGCTTCCCTGAATGTTTTCGCGATGATATCCGTATGTCTGTCTGTATGTATGTGTGTATGTATGTATGTATGTATGTATGTGACCTTCTTATAACTTTTGAACGGCTTGACCGATTTCTTCGCAGTTAGTGCCATTCGAAAGGGCTTGACCAAACTTGGATTTTGAATATATTTTGGACCGATTCGAACCGGTAGATTTTGAGAAATCTCAAAAAAACTACAAAAAAAATTTGTTTGAAATGTATTTTTTTTTTAATAACTTTTAAACGGCTCTACCGATCGATTTTAGAAACTAAGCTCTTAACATCAAAAATCGAATTGAAATTTACATAAAAATTAAAATAAAAATTGAGTATTTAAATTATAATTACCTCCTTTTGTTCACCAATCACAATATACATTACACCAATCAAATCATAATTCCATACGGTGCGTTCCACTAAGAACACACAACAATCATACTCACGTTTATTTAGAATAAATTTATTATTAAAAAAAATCCTTAGTAATAAATTTAAAAATAAAAAAATAATAATATCCGTATGAATATACTCATTCTTAAAAAACAAGCTAATCATCCATCCAATTCATATTCTAAATTTAAAAAAAAAAGAATAAATGTACGAATAAATATAATTTATTCGTCCAGTACCTGTACAAATAGTCACATCGTATTCTATATAGACGTAGCATTCGATACGTCTAATCAAATATATCCAGCTAAAAACAAACGTCATTCAAGGATGTAAAACCTTTTGATTTGTACGAATAAAATTTCAGAGTTGTTGTCTGCGTGTGTAATTGTAATGTCCAAATACCTAGTGCCGACGATGGAAAGTATAAGTTATATCTACCAGCTACCTTACAATGATAAGCATTAACGCTATTGCAGCAGGAATATGTAAGACGGTGATACCAAATACCCGGGCGAGACGTTGCAGAACTCTACCATACTCTAGTCACGATGGTAGTAACACGTATAACCGGTAATATAATCGGTCGCCTCTTTCGAGCCATCTGGCTGAACGACAGTTGATGTATTCTTCGAAGGAGCCCAGACCGACACTTTTTATTATACGATTAAATTATCACTTGTATATTAATTTCACTTTGTGACTTTGTGTTAAAAATAATTTACCTTGTTATTAATCAAAAATAAAATATTTCTGGGACCACGATCTATAACGTTGCGTACCTATCCGCGTGGTGGAGTTACAATGTCACCTGTACAAGGTAGGCATGGAAATTATTGTTAAATTAGGTTAACTGGTATGTTGGTAAAATTAATTAATATTTAACAGTTATTTATTTATGTTATATTATATCAGTAGTAGCCTATATATTATAATAAGTATGGTAATTTTAGTGATGCATTTTAACAGTATTTGCTAATATAAATAACAGTTGTTAATAGTTAATAAAATGCATTACGAAATTTAATGTGTTAACTGTTAAATGATCCATGCCTAGTACAAGGTTACCGGCTACCTTGTTCTTTAAACCGAAATACACCAGCGAAAAGCACCGACGCTATTGCGGCAGGGACAGGTAAGACTGTGGTAACAAAATCCAATTGAAGCATTGCAGAACACTTTAGCGATATAAGGCAAAGCCTATTTATTCATTTATTATAGGACATACATATTTTTTACTTTATTTTGTCCAAAAAAAATTCTTTTACAGACAATATAAAGAAACTCAGTTGGAAAAAGCTTAAATTAACAAATATCGGATCATAATACACATTCTCTCATCGAGCTCTCTTGAATATTTCAAACAAGGCGAGTATTTCGAAATATTGAAGTAATCTCGACTCTAAATGCAAAAATAATGAATTTCTGGCAATTGTACGTATTTTTATTAAAACGTTCATATCGTAGGCGTGCATAACTAAAAGGTTTTTGGTTCCGTCCATTTTTGTAAATGATTTTCGTACTAACTAGCCCCAGCAGCGTCGCCTGTGAATAGAATAGACTTGTGTCCACTAAGAATGAATCGGATACAACGTTTTCATAATGATTATTTATGACATGAAGATAACAAAAAACTAAAATATATGTTGTAAAAGATAAAAATTAATTATATGTTTATGATCACAGAACGAATAATTATATATACTATTTCTAAAAGGGGTTTTTTTCCTGGAGTGTCTCGATCTCTTTAACTACTTCACCAAAAAATACCCCATTAAAGCATATGTTTTCTACTTTGGGCGAAAAATATGAAAAATAAATAAAAAATTAATTAAATATAATTTTTATACCAATCGGCTGAAGCGTTATTGTGGGTGCTACATCAAACATCTTAATAGAGTTTTATACTTGGAAAACGCTAGACGACGTGGTGCGAAACCTACGCACAGATCAGCTTGTAAGAAATATATTCGGCAAAAATAGACGTTAAATCGCTTGACAGTAAACGCAACTTTGGAAGTGTTACGCCACAGGCATATCACGATCTGCAGTATATTTGTTAACGTGTGTGTAGTAATTTTTGTGTTTGCACATAATTTGCAACCACACACAACCATGAATTTCGTAAGTAGCGATGACGTAATCTCCTGCCACACTCCGTAGCCTGGCTGTTCGTTAGTTTTTGGGAGTAATCAGGAATGTTGCTTATGTCTATAAAGTATTATCCGACTAAAAATAAAAGATAGAAATCTAATAAGTCACTTATTGCACATTATGCATTTTTGTTTATTAAGGTTTTATTTGTTTAAATAGGAGAAATGTATTTGTGTTTTGCGAAACTCGAAAGCCATTTGCTTGTTCCGTGTGATAAGCATTGTTTATTATTTTGTATTGCTTCATATTTTTTCATTTTAACATTTGAAAAATTTTACATTTAAGTCTATTACTAAGTTTCTATAATAATGGTAGTGATTTGCTTTTATTAGTGCATTAATTGCAGAGTTCTTAAAATGTTATTTGACTGTGAAGTTTGTGTTAAAAATGTGTGTTTATTAAAAATTAAAAATAACAACAATAACAATAACAAGTTCTCATAATTGTCATTCAGTGAAAAGATTCTAATTGTGTCTAAAGGTAGGTGTGTACCAGCAAAAAGTAAACGTAACTTGTAAGTTTCATGTTAAAAGTTATGAAACGTACCTATAACGGGCTCTGTGATTCGGGGTATTGTTGCCGTAGAAGATATACATAAATAGTAGTACATTTTAGACTTGTTCTGTTGTCATGGTTTCCGACTCAGAGATCCGTAGCGTGTCTGTGGCTATGCTAAAAATCTATAAAAGAATGTTTTTTGACCGAGTACCCCCCGCATAGTGGTTATATGGTTTTAGAATGCTGATAGGGCTGCCAGCTTTTGTAGTGCATCACAGATTTTTGCCGAGGTTCGCATTGATGACTTTTACAGCATTAGTAGAAAAATAACTGCATCTGTGATGACTGGAATGCGTGAGAGCTCCAACAGTATTCTAGAGATATTAAAAAGTAATAAGAAAATCCCTTTATTAAACATTGGGTACATTTGCATGTCTAATAAGTGAAAAAAAGTGAGAAATGAAATTTGTTGATTTTTACCAATGTTTTACCAATATGTGACATTGATTTGATCACACATTGATAAAAATTATGCATGTAACGTACTGATATAGTTATTAGTAATGATTATGAAATCTATTATTATACTAGCAAAAAGCAGAGCTTTGTAAGGGCTCGCAAAGTTATACTATCTAGTAATATTGTTAGAAAAGTATTTTTAGGAGAATTACATCTTTTAATGAACATATATGTATATAATGGACTTTATTTATAATTATCTAACCTAGAAAACTCAGCGTATTTTCACCTAAACATTACATTCGCATCGAAGACCCGCGTCGTCAAGGTTTGAACTAGGAATATTTGGTTTTTGTTTGTTGGTATTTTCTATGTATTAAAAATGAAGGTTGATCTTATAAAAAAACACATTTTTAACATTTTCTAAAATCAGGAAGTTCCTGGTTTTACGTCGATTTACGAAATCAAAATCAAAAAATGTTTTATTTAAATAAACCTTCAAAATTTTTGGACTACGCAGGCACGAAGAATTGACGGTAGACACTCAGCGAATACATTTTTCGAATTTTTCTCTCAGAGAAACCCTCGGAGTTCGATTCCAGAGTCAGGCAAATAAAAAATGCGTTTTTTCAGTTTTCTGATAAAACAACTTTGCCCGGGATTGGAAAAGTGCCCTACTGACGATAGGCTGGCCACCTATCACATTGTGGGACTTATGTATCTTCAGCTAACCGTGGATGCACACGTTGTACTTCTGCTTACCTCTTCGGGGATACGGGCGTAAATATACCTTTTTTTAGCTTTTTACCCTCGCCCTCGGGCTGAGATTGGGAATTAATCTCAATACAATATAAATCAATTAATACATCTGTACTGTTTCTCAATAAGCCTATTGTGAAACTCTCGAACGCTCTATTTACTCTGTTCCCAGCAAACATCCCTGCTCTAGACCTAAATTCTCCTTGTGCCTCCCACAATATTACTTCGAACTTCCCTTGCGTTCTCCTTTCAATGATTTCATCATACACCTTCGATGCCAAACTGATCAAATTGATGGCCCTATAGCTATTGCAGTTTATACTTGAACCTCGCCTTTATACGAGGGCACGATAACCGCGCGCCGCCAGTCAAATATGAAGAAACAATTCATGAAGTAGGTAGTCTCTTAATAAGTTCAAAAATTCTAATAGAAAATGTATCTTCTATCAATTTTAACTCGTTAATTTAATAAGAGATGGCGTTAGTAGTAATAAGATTCTAATACAAATTGTACCTTCTATTTTTTTATTTTTATAAAATGGTATTTTTGTGGTAGATAACAAATATAGACATGAATATAAACTACCACGTCGAAGCTCAAACCTAAAAATGCGATATTTTTTGAGTAAAATGTACCACAAAAGTGCATAGAAAGTGGCCTAGTGTAGGGCTCGCTTCGCTCGCCCTGGTGAATGAACTGTCTGAAATAAAATTTAATTAATTATTCGAATGCAAAAATGCATGGCTTTTAAAAAACCCGACTGGATTTCGAAATGCAAAAAGCAGTCTGGTTTTTTGTTTTTAATAATTTTTTTATTATAAAAAATACTAGCTACGCCCGCGACTTCGTTCGCATGGAAAAAATTCTAAAATAGAACTCGCATAGTTCCCGTTCCCGTGGGATTTCCTAGATAAAAATTATTGTGTACTTTCTCAAATCTTAAACTATATTTGTACCAAATTTTATCCAAATCGGTACAGTGGTTTAGCCGTGAAGAAGAGACAGACTCACAGACAGAGTTACGTTCCCATTTATAATATTAGTATGGACTAAAATAAAAAATGGGGTTTCACCAAGTGCTGACGACAAAGAGTGTAGAATATATTGTAATTAGTTGAAATTTTAACATAAAACTTGTATTTGAAAATTGGTGGGAAATAAATTCTTATTATTATATCAAAACATCCAAAGACACAAACTTTCACATTTAATTATGTATCGGAGTAGGGGATTATGTGAACTAACTAGATTTCGCGAATTTCTAAAGCAATTGTATAGTTACTGTCATATAGAGGAACCCTAAAACTACCAATTGTAAGCAGGGCACTCATGTTGGAACACAACAATAATATAGGAGCGAGCCGTCCGCGCAATACCCCGGCAATATCTGACGATCCGTGGGCCATTTGTTTGCGGATGACATTATTGGGACAGACACTCGCTCTGTACAACTACTAATCTTTTGTAGTGGATAGATAAAGCCCCATTCACACGAGTTTCACAAATTGGATTGCTTACAAATTATAAGAAGCCAACTTATTTGGAACAAAATATCATCTTTGTTATAGCCTATACGAGAAAAAATGTTTATCTTGATTACCAACGTACGCCAAATGTGTCAAGATAGAAAAACAAACACATACACGTAAAGAACACGGGCAAGACTCCATATATCATTATTTTTACTAATCATCTTAAAGGATCATATATTTCGTAAGATTCGATATTAACTCCTCAACTTATCCACATTTATTATATATTTTTTAAGCTTGGGGAATAATAGTTAGATAAAGATAAAGTTGGAATTTAGGTTAGATTAACGTAAACATTTAGTTCTCTCCTTAATACTCTGTGGTTACGAATTACGATTCTTATTGACAAATAATAAGTTATCACTTGTCCGATGCAAAATAAGCGACGAGTGACGACAAGACGTGTAGACACTAATTGACATACCCAATAACCATTTACCATAGGAACTCTCAGACCCGAACGTCGATAGTAATTGCTGTAGAATAATAAAGAAAGCTATTTGCTTTAAACTATTCCTTTGTGTATAAATAGTGTACATTTTAATTTGGTTATTATATGTAATAAAGATGATTGTATATTAACTTATTTATATTTAAAGTACATGAAATAAAATATTTTGTATTTGTACAATGGTAATATTTAAAATAGCAGAAGGCAATCAAAGTTTTTATATTATTATATAACTATTCCTAGATATATATTTTGTTTTATTGATTTAAAAATGTATAAAATCATTCCACTTAATTTAATATTTGCCACTCCAAAAGACACACAAGGGATGTTCAAAACTAAAACGGCCCGTGGTCTTTATAAGGTTAAGCCGGCGAAAGAAGGAGATAAAAAGCATTACGAAGTATTTTACCGAAGAGATCTTTCTACGACTTTTTAGTTCTAAAATACTAAAACTGTTTCTGCACTATATATATTTCTATGTGTTAGTATCGTGAAATCAGTGAATATTTATTATTATTATTAAACTTATCTGGTCTTATTAGATTTTAATTTCTAAATAATTACTAATTTCTTTTCAATTCAAACTGATTACTTCACGACAATGTTTTCAAACACAATAAATCAGTCCATCGGAATCTTCACGGCAGCCCGTTAAAAGCTATCGAGATCTAATCAGCCACTATCACTATTTTTACCCAAGTAATCGGATCTCAAGATTGCACGACCTACATCCGAGGTGCTCCACAGGTGAATCTAACATTAATTAATGTTCATTCAAGCCACAGCATACTCGTTTACAGTGCAATACATTTATAATTTAATATTACGTAAAGATAATTTAAATGCATGAATAAATATAGTCACGCACATATCTCCGAAGAGGAAGCAGTGTAGCTGGTACTATAGAGTAGACAAGGACATTAAAGCCGGGTTTTTATAATCAACGATCCGTCATTCGTAGCAGCAACCGTTGACAACCAATTTAATAATAATAATAAAAATTTGAGACAAACCACACTATGAATATCAATAAAAAGAACTTTTTTTAAAACAAAAGAAAATACTAAAGAAATTAAACAAATTAGTTTCCTGGGTTAGTTAATTTGTTTATGTACGGTTTATGAAATTATAACATTGGGTTCCACAATTTTGTTATATCATAAGATAGCAAACTAACAAATAGGTCTCCCGATGGAAAAAGTCATACTATCGCCTATGACACCAAAGATGTTAATAGTGCGTTCCTATTTTTTGGCGAGCTCTAATGCCACATGCATAAATTTTAGCTCATTATTTTAATAGGAACAGTTTAAACTTATGCCTCGTGGCAAGTATTACCACTTGTAAATAAAATGGGTCGCTTTACTGATTACGGAACTGAGCATTACTCTCTTAATTGGGTGACCAACCTATCCAAAAATCAGGTACATGTCCAGACCAAAGCAAGGGATGATTTGCATAAGCGCAGTAAAACTGAAACAACCGATATCCAACCTCCCGTATCTCTAAAATCGGGAATCAGATCCTTCCTAAGTTATACCTGTAATCAAATTAGAGGTATAGTCTCCTAAACAATAAAAGAACTTAAAAAATCCGTCCATATATGAGGGAGTTATGCCCGCAAATACATAATATAAAGATACAAATTGTTACTCCGGGCTCTTTTGAAGAATAGCCCAACTGCCTTTCTGCCAGGCAGATCATAAAAGGCGACCGATTGTCTATACGAGTCACTACCATCGTGACTACTAGGTGGTAGATTTTACATTTTCTCGCCCGGGTCTGGTACATTATCAAATAAATTAAAATGAGTTATTTTGTATACTTAGAAATATACTTACTTCTAAATTAATTACAGAATATTATATTAAATATATACTTATATACAATATATACAAATATTAAAATATAATGTGTAATAAGTGTAAACCCTAGCTTTTGCCCGCAGCTTCGCTCGCGTAAAGTAAGATACAAAAAGTATCCTATGCCACTCTCCATCCATAGCTATGTGCTATCTCCACATAAAAGATCATGTCAATTAGTTGCTCCGTTTTGCCATGAAAGACGGACAAACAAATATACACGCTTTCCCATCTATATTAGTATGGATTTCTTTCACATATTCTCACTGTTTTGGGTTTGCTGTAAGAAATCTGTTGAAGATATAAGTTTTCCTTTTGTAAAATTTTTATAAAGCAAAATGTAAGTTTACCTCTATGCATACAGTAAAGTATTAAATAAATAAATAATATGAATAATTAAATAACTAATTTTAATTCTTAGGCTAGTCTAGTCAATGTATCGAAGCTATTCTCTTATAAATTACCTAACCACGTTTTAACTGTAAACGTGATTAAGATACACAATAATTTGTTCATTAGAAAATATATTTGTTTAGTATTTGCTTCTAGTTTGCTTGTAATCATTTTAAGTAAGTATATTGTGGTAAATTGTGTAAACTGATCCATGTATTGTTACGCATATGACCAATCGCCTCGGTCTAGTGGTCCGGCGTCGGCGTTGACCACATGAGGTCACGGGTTCGATTCCCGGGCCGGGCAATAAAAAAATGCGTTTTTTTCAGTTTTCTGATCAATATAAATAAGAATAGTGCCCGGTTAGGGATAGACTTGCCGCCTGTCACATTGTGGAACTCCAATTATTTGACTAATCGTGGGTACACTTAGTGTTTCCCTGCCTACCTCTTCAGGGATACTGGCGTGTAGATATTTTTTATATGACCAATGTAGAGATATTGTTTATGTATATATGGGTAACAACTAACAATATTGAAAAAGTTAGGAACTACTTTTGATGAAACACATAAGAAAATATACTAGATGTCTTTATGTATATTTTAATGCTTCAAAACATTCAAACGCAATTCAGAATGACAAAGCGGTAAGAACTGACCTCAGCGAAGTGAGTTGCCTCTGTGGTCTAGTAGTCCGGTGTCAGCGTTAACCACATGTGGTCTCGGATTCGATTCCCTGGACGGGCAATTCAAAAATGTATTTTTTCAGTTTTCAGACATAAACAACGTCGCCCGGAATTGGAAAAAGTGCCTGGTTGGCGATAGGCGATAGACCTATCACATTCTGGGTCTAAAGTATCTTCGGCTAATCGTGAATCCACTTGTACCTCTGCCTACCACTTTGGGGATACGGGCGTGAAGATACTTTAAGAACTGACCACCTTGTTCTGATAGAAAGCAATTTCATTTTCTACATAATTAATATTCGTTTACTGTATTTTCTAATCTGTGTTAGTAACAAAAACACCATGTATAGCTGCTGACATCAGACTGCCAATTACAGGGTGATGAAGAATGGAGTTCGCCTAACGCTTATATAGTTGTCCAATATAGCTCTAGCCGGTCACTTACATTATTTAACTAGTTCTCGTCGATGGTTTTGCCCGCACGGGACTATGACATCACATTTTTATTATTCTCAAGTGTCTCTATCAATATACAGTGAGTAACGGAAATCCAGTCCACCTGGGAAAGGACATATAAACAGACTAATGACATTATCAAAAAATATTGAAATTTTTCTATTAAAAAAATATATAACGAAGCCTTCAAATTGCTTAGTGGTTAAATTGCTCGTATTTACCACCAAATATGCCTAAAAAAGGCTCTTCACGGCCGTAGTCCTGAAGAGGTAGGAGGAGGTATAAGTGCACCCACGATTAGCCGAAGATACTTAGTCTAAAAATGATAGTCGGCCAGCTTATTTCCAACCAGACGACGTTGTTTATGTCAGAAAACTGAAAAAATACATTTTTGAATAGCCCGACCCGGTAATCGAACCAGGGACCTCATGTGAATTCTGACTCCGGACCACTGAACCACAGAGGTGACTATAAAGGGATTGTTTTAAGCTGGACAACACCACGTCGAGTCAACAGCTGCGCCTAGATGGCGAGTGGATATACCACCAAAGATACCGCTCTTTGATGCCATAACTCTTGTCGACCGTCGTCTGACGATATTTTTCGTCATCATTTCGTGTCGCCAACGTAATATTTGAAATATCATTTAAGATTAATTATTTTGATCGGGTAATATTTATTTATCCACATAAATCCACAAAATAATCACGTAATATACAGGCTGACATGTAAAATTGTACTTATTGAAGGAAGATTTTGTACTTATTGAAGTTCAGTACTCGATTCTGATACCAAATAAAAAATAAGTACTTCAATTTTGATCTAATTTTAAAATAATATGTTTAGTATGGACACCCGCGCACGGCTCATAGAAGTTCATTGTGTACAAACAGTGATTTAACGAACTCGTGAACGAGTTCGGTAAATCGTGTGGTGACTATACTTTTTGAATATTACTAACTAATTTCGTTGATGTTTACGGGTTACTATATAGTTAAACAATTTTCTCTATTGATTAAATCGTCACCCCTGTTCACCAAATGAAGTTCAGCAATTTAAAAATGTGTTTTTAAATTAAGTGAATATCGATATATTAATATTAGAAAACAACTAGAATATCAAGGAAAAGAAAAGATTAATGCCATAATAAATGATCGTTGAAGTTGTCAGTTACCACAATGGAACAATAACTTCAGTCAAGCTCAACCTCGGATTAGCAATGATAAAATTTGTAAAGAAAATAAATGAGGCATTTACTTGGATTGTATTCGCAAAATTCCACACTGAAACTGGACTGGACTTGAGAGTATATAATAACTGCACTTATAAATTAACGGGTCGTTCTGAAGTTACACTTGCACCAGACTTTTTGATTACTTCTTAAGCGACTTTTCTATGGTTAAATTCATTTAAATAGTATAGTGAATCTAAATCCGTATTATTATTTCAAATGCAATATTTTAAATGTTAGGATGGATGGATGTTTGATACTCATCACGCAAAAACTACTGAACGGATTGGGATGAAATTTGGCACACATGGTAACCGGGAAAAGCACATAGGCTAATTTTTATTCCGGAAAAGTGAGCTGTTCCCTCGGGATTCACTAAAAACTTTACTTTTATAATGCAGCGGGCTGCAATCTGCGTCTTGTCTATATCTATATTAATATTATAAATGCGAAAATTTGGATGTTTGGATGGATGTTTGTTACTCAATCACGCAAAAACTACTGAACGGATTTGAATGAAATTTGGTACACAGATAGATTATGATCTGAAATAACACATAGGCTACTTTTTATCCCGGAAAAATAAGGTGATTCCGCGGGATTCACCAAAAACTTTTATTATGCAGCGGGCTGCACGCTGCAGCTAGTGTGTTCTAAATGCAAAAGTTTGGATGTTTTGATGGATGTTTGTTACTCAATTAAGCAAAAATGGCTGAACAGATTTAGATGAAATTTGGCACACTAGTATATGATGACTTGGAATAGCACATAGGCTATTTTTTATCCAGGAAAAACAAGTTGTTCCCGCGGGATTTATTAAAATGTAATAAAGCGGGCTGCACGGTACACACAACAGTAAATATTTTTAACGACCGTTATTAATTTTATTATGTTTTTGATTCGCACTGTTACATCCCTATTTTCCATGCAATAATGCTGAAGTGCATATAAGCTGGATAGTCAGCAATATATAGGTATAAATACCCGCTGTTTCCCAAATATTCTTCAGTTAGATATTCTCTAGCCTAAACGCTGCCCAGCTACGGACCTGGTTTCTGCCCGCCGGCCTGGACACAGCGAATAGACTAGTGTTATATCCATACTCCGGGTCGCTATAACCCTTCACAAGGGAACCGCGAAAAAGTGTGATCCAAGTTAGAGTGTTTATAGTTAAAGTCCCATTAGTTAGTAATTGTAGAAAGTGAAATAAATAACTTGTGTTCCGAAAAAGTGCTTTTTTTTTTTATAAGTGCTCGGAGGCGCAACCTAACATTGGTGTCAGAAGAAAAGGGGATTGATATTCCCTTGGTCGCCTACTCCTGACGACGACCATCACCTCTACAACAAGGGCTAACTAAGCGTTTGGCCACCTGCTGTCTCCGCCGTCTCACTGACGCTCTAGAGATCGCCGCCGACACCGTGGACTCTACGTTACCTGTCATCTAAGCCGCATAGTGCGTGAGGGTTATCTGCCCAGCACCAGGCTATACGCTGCCAAGGTTATAACGAAATATTTGAAAACACGTAAATAACTCGCACTTCGCATCGACCCGTAACTGCAACGCTGCAAATTCCATCGCCGCATCACCTCACCAGTAATAAGACGCCGCTGACTCAATTCCATGTTCTACATACTACTGTTATCGTGAGTGTTTGCCTGTATTATAATAATTTATTATTTTTGCCATAATTTTGCGTTTGGATTATTTTTTCATTTCAAGTTTCAATTCCGTTTTATACAAATTCCAACCTAAATCTTATTAAATATATGTTCACGCCGTATCACTTATACCGTAGTTAGAGAGAGAAACCATTGTGTATTTTAATATTTTATCAATCTTATCAAATATATCTTCACGCCGTATCACTTATACCGTAGTTAGAGAGAGAAACCATTGTGTATTTCAATACTTTACTAATCCTATCGAATATATCTTCACGCCGTATCACTTATACCGTAGTTAGAGAGAGAAACCATTGTGTATTTCAATACTTTACTAATCCTATCGAATATATCTTCACGCCGTATCACCTATACCGTAACTAGAGAGAGAGGATTAATTGTGTATTTTAATATTTTGCTATATAAACGGCTTAAAAATGGTAAATGAAATTAGCAAACTTGAAAAGAAAAACGTCCAGTCGACATCTAGTTTACAAAGCGTGGGTATGGAAGAGCTAAGTTTCTCTATTCTCACGAAATTTGTCAAGTCATTTGATGGGGATAAAACAAAATTGTCTCCTTTTCTAAAAAATTGCGAGAATGCATTAAATTTAGCCTCTCCCTCACAACAAAACATTCTCTTTAAGTATATTTTGTCACAATTAGAGGGCAAAGCTGAAGCAGCTTGTTCTCTAAAAATATTTGATAATTGGCATGAATTTAAACAGTTTCTAAAATCAACATTTGGGGAAACCAAACATCGCGACCATCTATTACTAGATCTGCAAAATTGTAAAATAAAACCAGGTGAATCCGTTACCCAATATAGTTTACGTCTGGAAACTTACCTAACTCGGTTACAAACAGACATAACACATTCGACTCAGGACGCTAGCGAAATAAAAGGCCGGATTGCCAGCACCGAAGACCTGGCACTCCACACATTTTTATTGGGGCTCCCTGGTGACATCTCTAATATTTTGAGATGTCGAAACCCATCAAATCTGCATGAGGCTATAAACCTTGCTTGCCAAGAGGAAAAGCTACAAAATTATATAAAATCCTCGCGGCATGAAACAAAACCTAGATGCAGAATATGTCATAGGGTAGGACATTCAGACAAAAACTGTTATCAAAACAGACCACAACGTCCTATCCTTAATCTTTCCCAAGGCCCATCGCATAATCAACACCGTCCTTTTCCTAATGCTTCACCAGTTGTATGTCGATATTGCAAAAACCTAGGCCATGATATTAGTCAATGTAAAAAACGGCAATATAATAATTCACGACAGAGACATATTCCTAATTCTCAACAACAAATTAATAACTTCACAAAATTAAGTAATAACGATAACGGAAACAATTTTACCTATAATCCTCCTGATTCTATTCATACAAATTCTCATTTAAATGACGCTGATCCAAATTTAAACTAAAGGTGATTCCGGTTCCGCGTCGTACGGAATCGCCTAAACAAACCGACGCTTTCGATGTGTTACAAAAATCTAATAATTTTGTTAGGCCCACTGTGCCTGCTAATTATACTAATTATCCTAAATCTAATATTGTTACTACATCCACTGTATCTTTTAATCCTACTATTTCTGAGAAACCTGAGGATTTTCCTAATGCTAATTCTACTAATTCTATTAAATCAACTATAACTACTAAATCTACTAATCCTACTAATTCCACTAAATCTACTAATTCTAATTCTTCTAAATCCACTGAATCCACTGTATCTCTTACATCTACTAAATCTACTAAACCTATTAAATCTACTAATTCTAATCCTTCTAAATCCACTGAATCCACTGTATCTCTTACATCTACTATATCTAATAAACTCACCGACTCTACTATATCTGACATGTGTATCGAAATCCCTAAATCTTCTATATCTAACAATACTCAACTAATTATGAATAACCCAGACAGTTATTCTAATATTCATGAAATTCATTATAATAATAAAACACATTTGCCACATATATATGTTAAATCAAAATATTCAGATAAATTGTTAGTTTTATTAATCGATTCGGGTGCAGGTATATCACTAATAAAACGATCATCATTACAAATTCAACCAGAATTAATTCGCGAAACCATACAATTTAAAGGAATCGAAAAAGGTACTAATTATTTGAATAGTCTTGGTCATTTTAATTTAGATTTTATATTATCAAATAATAATACTATTCTTAGTAAATTTCACTTAATACCTGATTGTGTCAACATAGAATTTGATGGTATTATTGGAAACGATTGCCTTAAGTTTCATAATTGTAACATAGATTATAAAAATAAAACCTTAGAGATAAACAATTATTTAATACGAATTCATTTTACTAAGCCTAAATATATTGTTCCAGCTCGATCCGAAATGGTCATTGAGTGTAATGTTTTAAATCCAGAAGTAATAACTGGTTACATAAATAAATGCGAAATTCAAAAAGGCGTATATTTATCTCGCTGTCTCGTAACTATTAAGGAAAATAATCACGTCAATGTTTCCATTCTAAATACTAATAATAATGATGTTTTAATTAAACCATTATGTTTAGAATTAATTCCTTGTGATTTATTAAATAACTCATCGGAACCTATTAATTCTGTAAACTTTACTAACTCAAATAATCACTGTTCACCTGCAGATAGGTGTTCAAATGTCTTGAAACAAATAAGAACTTCACATCTTAACCGTGAAGAATCGGAAGCTCTACTAAATCTGTGTTCAGAATGTTTTGATTTATTTTACTTAGATGGAGATACTTTAACTTGTACAAATACTGTAGAACATGAAATTAAAACTACTAGCTCACAACCTATCCACGTTAAAACATATAGATACCCTGAGTGTCATAAAGAAGAAGTCAATAAACAAATACAAAAAATGTTAGATCAAAAAATAATTAAACCTTCCAACTCTCCTTGGTCTTCTCCAATCTGGGTCGTCCCCAAAAAACAAGATGCTTCTGGCCAAAAGAAATGGCGCATAGTAGTTGATTATAGAAAACTCAACGACATCACTGTTGGAGACGCCTATCCTATTCCCAACATTACAGACATACTAGACCAGTTAGGACATAGTAAATACTTTACCACTCTCGACCTGGTGTCAGGTTTCCACCAAATTAAAATGAGTAAAGACGACTCCCCTAAGACAGCCTTCTCCGTTCCTAATGGTCATTTCGAGTATACAAGAATGCCATTTGGCTTAAAGAATGCACCTGCGACCTTTCAAAGACTTATGAATACTGTTCTCTCCGGTCTTCAAGGTCTGCACTGTTTTATTTACCTGGATGACGTCATAATCTATTCCCACTGTCTCATCTCTCATATTGATAAACTCAAGCTAGTATTCGAAGCACTCCGCAAACATAACCTCAAGTTGCAGCCTGACAAATGTGAGTTTCTACGACGAGAAGTCGCATATCTAGGCCATGTTATAACTGACAAGGGTGTGTCTCCTAACCCCGATAAGGTAAAAGCCGTGTCAGAATATCCTACACCAAGAACTCCGAAAGAGATAAAGTCTTTTCTTGGCTTAATAGGATATTATCGTAAATTCATTAAAGATTTTTCAAAAATTACAAAACCTCTAACTTCTTTACTTCGCAAAGACGCTGTTTTCAATTGGACTCAAGATCAAGAAAAGGCAATGTCCACTCTTAAATCCATGCTGACCAATGCCCCTATCTTACAATATCCAGATTTTTCAAAGGAATTCATACTCACAACTGACGCCTCTAACTATGCTTTAGGAGCTGTTCCGTCCCAAGGCGAAATCGGAAAGGATTTACCTATCGCATTCGCATCCCGAACTTTAAATCGTGCTGAAGGAAATTATAGCACAACAGAGAAAGAACTGCTAGCTATAATTTTTGGTACTAAAACCTTTAGACCGTATCTATACGGTAGGAAATTTAAAATAATAACGGATCATCGTCCTCTTATCTGGCTGTTTAACTGTAAGGACCCAAGCAGCAAATTAGTAAGGTGGCGCTTAAAGTTAGAAGAATACGATTACGAAATCGTATATAAAGCAGGAAAACTAAATAGTAATGCCGATGCTCTCTCCCGTCCTCCGATTCATGCAATTGACCTATTGATTGATGATATAGATACCATCACCTATGAGACCTTTATGCGTAAAAGATCGAGTCCAACGGTCTACGATACGATAATCACTGAAACAAACCAAAACCTTTTAAAAACACCGTGCAAGGCAATTGCTTATCCAACGTCTGTCGATCTCGATAATTCAAACCCCTATTGCGAAGACATATTAAATCTATTAGAAGACAAAGAAGCATTCTTATCATCCGAAAAAGAATTATACACTGTCAAGTCTTCTACGATAAAAGACAAAACATTTTTCCACATGTTCATAAAAGTCCATCACTTTGATTCTACTAGCTACAAGGACATATTTAAAGTCCTTAAGGACTTAAGAAATAACCTTATAATTTTTCATTCTGAATTAAATGAAATTGCTATTTCCGACTTTTCTAATCCCTTTGATAACTTAAGGTTCATTTTAATTTATGATATGATATCTTTTATATTTCATAATACTGGTATTAAGATTAATGTTTATCACAATAAATTGATTTATCCTAATCCAAGTGAAATACCCACCATACTTAAAGATAATCATGATTCACCTATTGGTGGTCATATGGGTTCTTCACGCCTATATAATAAATTAAAAGAATCCTATTACTGGAAAAATATGAAAAACGACATTGAGACATATGTAAAACACTGTCCCAAATGCCAACAAAATAAAGCATTACGCGCTTGCAACAAAGCCCCTATGCAAATCACTTCTACTTCCTCTGAACCTCTCCAAAGAATATCCACCGATATAGTCGGTCCCTTACCTGAATCCGGTCCTGAAAAATATAAATACATCGTTACCTTTCAAGATGACCTAACCAAATATTCAATGGCTTATCCTATTACTAATTCGACAGCTGAAAAGACAGCTGACTGTCTAATTCAATTCATTTGCCACTTCGGAATCCCTAAGACCCTTTTATCCGATCAAGGTGTTCATTTCACTGCTGATGTGTATAAACAAATAACATCTTTGTTTAAAATTAAACACCTTTTTTCTACTCCTTACCATCCCCAAACTAATGGTGCTCTCGAAAGAAGCCATGCTACTCTGAAAGAGTACTTGAAATCCTACGTTAATGACAATCATAGTGACTGGCATAAATTCCTTCCAACTGCTATTGTCTCCTATAATACATCAGTACACTCATCCCTCAGTACACAAATTTTACTCCCCATGAGTTACTGTTCGGCTGTAAGCCTCATATTCCTAGTTCCCTCTATGATATTGATCCAACAGTAACATATCCTGACTATGTCAAAATGCTAAAACAAAAACTAATTAATACTCGTAACATAGCCAGAGAAAATATACTTCGAAGCAAAGAGAAATCTAAAATCTATTACGACAAAGACACGAGAAATGTCTCTTACAAAGTCGGAGATATGGTTTACTTAAAACAACATCACAGATTACGGAAAGCTCTATCCAGTATATGGAAAGGCCCATACAAGATAATTAAGATTCACAATAACAATAACGTCACTTTACTTATAAATCGTAGACATGTAAGACATCATTTCGATGAAATCAAATTAGCCCATAACAAACCAATTTGCTCATCGTCAAATTCAAATACGGCTATGGCTCCCTTAGATATGCCTATTTTAGATTAATTAACTTTTTTAGCGATTTTCTTTATATTTTAGATGTTATATTATTCTTAACTTTTTGTTTACTACATATTTACTATAAGCAACTCATTATATATTATTATAAGTTCTACTATTTCTTCTTTTAACAATACTATTTCCAAATTAAATTCAAATGAAAACATTCTTAATGATAATATTAAAAATCTAGGGAAAATTTTAGACACTGTTTCGACAAATGCCAATAAATTAGAGGTAGTTTCTCATCTATCAATGGTGTTCAGTGCCTTGGAAAGCTCTCTAATGATACTCAATTTTAGTTTACGAGATCTTATTGATGCTATTCTATTTGGGAAACAAAACATAGTTCATCCATCAATACTAAGTCCTATGCAACTATATAACAAATTAAATTCTAAAAATAATGATGTTATTCCAAACCTTCCGTTACACTTAAATCTTGATAATGTTCATAAAATCGTAGATATTTCTGAAATTTCTTCTTTCATTAGCGATAATAAACTAATTTTTGTTATTAAGATTCCTCTAGTTGCATCTTTTGTAGATTATACACTGTATCATATTTATTCGCTACCAACCCCACATGATATCCATAATCCTAATACTTTTGCTTTAATTAATCCATCCGCAAAGTTCTTGGCAATAACACAAGATAAATTATTATATTCCACGCTACAAGACCTAAGCGAGTGCAAAGTGATAAACGGCAATTACTATTTGTGTAAATTAGGAAATATACAATCTAGTGTCGGAAATCCAATTTGTGAAGTGATTATTCTAACCGAACACGTTAAAGGTATCCCAAACTCTTGTAACTATAAGACTATTGTTGGTGAAATAGATATATGGCAAAAACTTAATAATAATATGTGGATATATGTGCAATCAGATGTAACAAAATTGTCTATTAATTGTAATGGTAGTATTAATGATTATGATATAATTGGCACAGGCATTATGAAATTGCCAAAATATTGTAAGGCTTATCATAAGATATTTCAGTTCATTCCATCCCAGGAGTTTGAAATTAAAGTCTATATTCCACATCCAAATTTTAACATAATAGAAGATGATTGTTGCTCAAAAACAAAGTTGAATCAAACTATACCATATCCGCCTCCTGTTAAATTATCAAATGTAAACTTAGATTATTTGCAATATGCTTCTCATAAATTAAATCAAGCCGATGACGACTTAACCAGGATCGAAATTCAACCATATCATATTAAATATAGCTATTATTTTAGTATAATAACTACTTTGTTATCCGTTTCTGTATTTTCATTTTGTTCATATAAACTTTATAAATGCTTTTGTTGTAACAAGAATAGAAATACTTCATGTTGTGTTAAGATTATCAACAATTGTATAACGAAACCAAAATCAAATGTTCATGCCAGATCGAGTATCGAAATGTCTAATCGAGACTATGATACTGAAAGTACTGATTCAAGTATCACGCCCAAAAGGAATCTTGAATTGTTGTAAATTTTATTTTTTATTTTGCTCTGTCTATTACTATTTTGATGTGTTTAAATTAAGTTATTTTTAATTAAGGTTTATAAATGATTTTCTTTATTGTAATAAGTATTTGCTTACATTTAGTTACTATTTCTAGTTCTGTTGAAATAAAATTTACTAAATCATTGTTTTCTATTTCGTCTATTCAAATGCTATTTTCTATTTCATGTTTTTACTATATCGTTACATTTACCTTATAAGTTTAATAAATCTCAATTGTTATATTTCACTATTTCATTTCGATTTCGTGAATATTTATAATTTTATAATGATAACTAATTCCATTCAAATGTTATTTTCTATAGACTCTTTCCTGTTATTTACTATATTGTTACATTTACATTTAAAGTTTGATAACTCTTAATTGCTATATTTTACTATTTCATTTCGATTTTGTGATTACTTTGAATTGTATAATAATTAATGATAATTAATCTACGCTGTAATTTTCTATGTCATTATTTTTTATATTGTTATTTTAATTGTTTCTATTTCTTCTTAATTTGGATCATACTCACATTCTATTTCTATTTTCCGCATGTTCCGTTCTAAAGGGGGGAGGTGTTACATCCCTATTTTCCATGCAATAATGCTGAAGTGCATATAAGCTGGATAGTCAGCAATATATAGGTATAAATACCCGCTGTTTCCCAAATATTCTTCAGTTAGATATTCTCTAGCCTAAACGCTGCCCAGCTACGGACCTGGTTTCTGCCCGCCGGCCTGGACACAGCGAATAGACTAGTGTTATATCCATACTCCGGGTCGCTATAACCCTTCACAAGGGAACCGCGAAAAAGTGTGATCCAAGTTAGAGTGTTTATAGTTAAAGTCCCATTAGTTAGTAATTGTAGAAAGTGAAATAAATAACTTGTGTTCCGAAAAAGTGCTTTTTTTTTTATAAGTGCTCGGAGGCGCAACCTAACAGCACGAAACGGTCAAAATTCTAATGATATGTCATTCGAGTGTAATGGTAAGGACATGAATATGACGACGTGAATACTAAGGATCAAAACGGTATTTTCTTATCAAAGATACATCAAGACAGAGGACAATAGTAGCGGACGTAGGTATCTGTCGGAGTATAGAAATTAGCAGTTTCGACTTTGGTGTGTGTATTAGTCTCTTCAGTGTAGTCTGACACACACCTATACATATATATATATATATATATATATATATATATATATATATATATATATATATATATAATATATATTTCAGGGGCGTAGGGATGTGACGACCCCATCGCCCACCGGGTGGGATGATTTTTGTTACAAAAATTATTCTGTCGGTGCAGTCAGTCGATTAGTGGTAGTGCCATGCTGTGCTTACAGCGGAATAGGCCGGCACGCCCGGGGAGATACCACTCTTTCACTTAACACCGACGTGAAGTAACAGCATAGCTGTTGCGTTTCGTCTGGTTTGTGATAGTCCCGGAGGCCTACTTCCCCCTCCCCCGCATACATGAAAGCGCAATTTAAAGGTGTTTTACCCCAGGGGGGTACCACTTGCACTAGCGGTGGAGAATCCCTCTCTGGGCGTCCATGCTCTGGATTGCTTAACAACAGCCAAATCATGGACGCTCAGGCTGCCCTGCGTACTCTGGGGGGGGCAAGATTGCGCTCATTAACCACACTGCACGAGGCAAACGAAGCAAGGAACTTAAGGCATCCCCCACCACGCTTGTCGTGGATTTTTGCAATATTAGGGGGCTTCACTTAAACCTTAACGCCGTCCATTACCACCTCGAGACGGCTAAGCCGGCCTTGCTTTTCTTGACCGAGACTCAGATATCTTCTCCGGCGGATACTTCCTACCTCGCCTGTCCGGGGTACAAATTGGAACATTCCTTTGTACCGCGGGCTGGTGTGTGCGTATACGCCAGAGAAGATATCTGCTACCGGCGCCTCGGCAGTCTTGAAGGTCGGGACCTATCCATCTTATGGTTACGCGTAGACTGCGACGACCATCCCCGCATCTACGCGTGCCTATACAGGTCCCATAGCGGGAATACCGAAGTCGACCGGCTCGTCGAGCATTTGCAATTAGCTGCAGATTCCGTGCTTCAAAGGACACCTACCGCAGAGATCGTGATCCTAGGTGATTTTAACGCCCATCACACCGATTGGCTCTGCTCACGTACAACCGATCACGCGGGGAGGTCTTTTCACGATTTTGCTTTGGCGTATGGTCTTACGCAACTGGTTACTTCACCTACGCGAATTCCAGATGTGGATGACCATGCACCTTCAATGTTGGACCTTCTGCTGACTTCTCACCCAGATCAGTATCGAGTATCAGTGGACGTTCCTCTCGGTTCGTCTGACCACTGCCTGATCCGGGCCAAAGTGCCGGTTACGCGCCCGTCACGGCCTCCTTTTGTGGGCTGCCGCCGCGTTTGGCATTATAAGTCAGCAGATTGGGACGGGATGCGGTCCTTCTTTGCATCCTACCCTTGGAGGCGAACATGCTTCTCGTTGGATGATCCGGATGTCGTTGCTGATTCTGTCGCTGATGTAGTGCTGCAGGGTATGGAACTTTACATTCCGTTCTCTGCGGTTCCCATCGGTGGCAAGTCTCAGCCTTGGTTTGGTCGCCACTGCAAGACGGCTGCGCGCCGAAAGCAGGAGTGCTACCGGGCCTGGGCTGCTGCATCGGCATCGTGTGATGAAAAAACCAGCGCTTTAAGAAAGGAGTATAATAACGCCTCGAGGTCCTTCAAAAGAGTCATCGCCAGGGCAAAATCGGAGCACATTGGCAGAATTGGTGAGAGATTAGTTCGCCTTCCTTCGGGCACCCGTGCGTTTTGGTCTCTCGCCAAGGCTGCCTTAGGGAATTTCTGTCAGCCGTCCCTTCCATCCCTGCACAGAGAAGATGATTCTCTGGCCCACACCGCGAAGGAAAAGGCCGATCTCCTGGGCTCATTCTTTGCGGCTAACTCGACTCTGGATGACCAAGGAAACACACCGCCTACCATCCCGCAGTGTGATAGCAATATGCCTGAAATAAAATTCCATCAGTCGTCAGTGCGCGAAGCACTGTCTTCCTTGGACATCTATAAGTCATCTGGGCCGGATGGCATCTCTCCGATAGTGCTTAAAATATGTGCTCCAGAGTTGACACCGGTACTGACGCGTCTGTTCCAACTCTCCTACTCACTTGGCGTAGTACCGAAATCGTGGAAGACGGCCTTAGTGCACCCTATACCTAAAAAAGGTGATCGCTCGAATCCGTCAAACTATCGGCCGATAGCCATTACCTCCTTGTTCTCCAAAATCATGGAGAAGATAATTAACTGCCAGCTTTTGAAGTATTTAGAGGAGCACCAGCTGATTAATGACCGCCAGTACGGTTTCCGTCGCGGTCGATCGGCTGGTGATCTTCTAGTATACCTTACACATCGCTGGGCGCAGGCAGTTGAGTCCAAGGGGGAGGCATTGGCTGTTAGTTTAGACATAGCGAAGGCCTTTGATAGGGTTTGGCACAAAGCGCTTCTTTCAAAGCTTCCTTCTTATGGGCTTCCCGGGAAATTATGCAAGTGGATCACCAGTTTTTTGGCTGATCGGAGCATCAAAGTCGTAGTCGACGGTGCGTGCTCCGACCTTAAATTTGTCAATGCTGGTGTTCCGCAAGGCTGCGTGCTATCGCCTACACTGTTTATTCTGCACATCAATGACATGTTGCGAATTAGTAATATTCATTGCTATGCAGATGACAGTACTGGTGATGCTTTGTACTCCGGTCATAGCGGTATTTCTCGGGACCACGTCAATGAGAATCGGGACAAGCTAGTGTCTGAAATCGAGACTCAGCTCGAAAAAATCTCGGAATGGGGTCGACTCAACTTAGTCCAATTCAACCCCAGGAAGACACAGCTGTGTGCGTTCACCGCTAAAAAGTCGGCCTTTGTCGTATCACCTCGCTTTGAGAACACTCTCCTGACAACCTCGGCCAATATTGGAATTCTTGGCGTTGACATATCGAACAACGTTCAGTTCTGTGATCATTTGGAAGAAAAGGCTAAATTAGCCTCAAAAAAGCTCGGTGTGCTCAGTAGAGCGAGACAGTACTTCCTGCCTTCTCATCGCTTGCAACTTTACAAAGCGCAAATTCGCCCGCACATGGAGTACTGTTCTCATCTCTGGGCGGGAGCTCCGCAGTATCAGCTTCTTCCACTTGATCGCATTCAGCGTAGAGCGGTTCGAATCGTTGACGACCAAGTAATCTCCAATCGGCTTGACTCCTTGGCTTTACGCAGAGATGTAAGTTCGCTTAGCATCTTTTACCGCATTTATCATGGAGAGTGTTCCGACGAACTATTTGGATTGATCCCTGCTGTTGAATTTCATCATCGGACATCGCGGCAAAACTCAAAGTTCCATCCTCATCACCTCGATGTCTGGAAATCCACAACTGTGCGATTCTCTAGGCACTTCTTACCACGCACTATTCCTCTGTGGAATCAATTGCCGGCGGGGGTGTTTCCGAACGGATACGACTTAGGCACCTTCAAGAAAAGAGCATACTCCTTCTTAAAAAGCCGGCAACGCAGCTGCAAGACCTCTGGTGATGTGGCTGTCCATGGGCGGCGGTAATCACTTACGATCAGGTGAGCCTCCTGCTCGTTTGCCCCTTTTTTCTATAAAAAAAAAAAAAAATATACATATATATATATATAACATTTGATCTTAACCATTTTGATATGGAACTCTAAAAAACCAGCCAAGTTTCCGGTCCGGTGCGGACCGGCAGAATTGGACTCACGTATGAAGGGTTTCGTACCATTATCAGCCAAATATATATATATATATATATATATATATATATATATATATATATATATATAGGTCAGCACCCTTTGCGCATAGTATCCATAAATTAATTAATACAGGTGTCGCAGATTATCGCAGGTTCAGAATTTGATCGGAAAAAAATTGCGCGGTGATTTATAGCGATTTTAAAATAATTCTTCTAAATAAATGAGTTCATATAACGGACTGAAAAAGGTCAGTATATTAAACATTACCTTATTTCACATATTATAATAAATATTTTAGGTTTTTATTCAAATACTTATTGGTGAAATAAAAAGTTAAATTGAGCTGATTTTGTAGATATTAAAAAATAATATTTATTTAATATTATTTTTTAATATCTAACAATAATATTTTCGTCATTTTGGCTCTATATTGCACTTAAGGACCAGATATCCTGTTGGAAAAATGCATAAAATAAAATATTTTCGCACATCGAATACGCGCCTTCAATGGTTAATGTGGCGATGTTGTGACGAGGTCTCTAGCCACATGCATAAGTTAGCCGCATCTCTTAACATCCAAACCGGAACACGACAGTGACAAGCACCACGGAACACTTATACTCTACGAGAGACAAGCACTAACGCTGTTGCGGCAGGAATAGGTAAGCCGGCGCGGTGGTATCAGATCCGTGCGAGACAATGCAGAACTCTACCAGTAAATAAGATGAGTACTTGATTATGTGCATCAACTTAATAATAAAAAAATATATAGTACAATTCCTTTGTAACTTCAGAACAGCTAGAAAGGTGTAGTCGATTTAAATTAATTTTAATTGTGAAACAATATATCTATATATGTAAAAATCAATCCCTACTTTCCTTGGTCACGACATCACGCCTGAATGGCTGGACCAATTTCGGTAATTTTTTTTTTTTTATGTTTGTAAATGTAAGGAGAAGGTTCTTATAAAAGCAAATATTGAAAAAATTGCGCGGTAAATTAGAAAATTTAAGAATACTTAACCACCATATAAAGTTTAATGCCATTTTGGCTGCGTGGAAGGACAATCCCATAGTCTTATATAAATTACGTGTCACGTTGTTTGTCCGCTATGGATTCCTAATATGTATGGCAAAACAACGTTTGTTCGGTCAGCTAGTTTTTATATAAAAATTACCGTTTTGTAAATCTCTCGATACAGTATTCATGTGGTCTGTGATCGATACAAAGTGATAACGGTAGCCGGACATAGCAATGCACTATTAACATCTTTGGTGTCTATAGGCGATGATTTCCCTTTTCATTAGGGGAGCCATCTGCTTGTTTGTTTTCTAAAGATATAAAAAATCTTACATTTTAATAATATGTCCGTAAATTTAAGACAGTCTTGAGTGAAACAATTTTTCAACCTTAAATTATATCTCACGCTAGAAACTTGACTCCAAAAGACGTGTAATTAAATTCTTGGAGGATTATTCTGGCATAATGAGCTCTTCAGATTAAATTAACCTCCAAGCTCCTATTATTGCATGGACATTTTTTACCCGAGGCAATTTTTTTTTATTTTATTAATCACTACTATTAATTTTCTTAAAATATGCGGTCGTTTTATTTTTATTGCCTTGCTATCTGTGTGTTTAGGGTTTTTTTTTTTTATATCATAAGATAGCAAACAAGCAGATGGGTCTCCTGATGGAAAAAGTCAACCATCGCCTATAGACACCAAAGATGTTAATGGTGCGTTGCTATCTTGTGGTGAGATCTAATGCCACATGCATAAGTTTACCGGCTACCTTACCCTCCAAACCGAAACACGACAGCGACAAGCACTGACGCTATTGCGACAGGAATAGGTAAGGCGGTGGTACCAGACCCGGGCGAGACAATGCAGAACTCTACCACCTAGTAGCCACGATGGTAATGACTCGATAGCCAATCGGTCGCCTTTTACGACCTGCCTGGCAGAACGGCAGTTGGCCTATTCTACAAAGGAGGCCCGGACCAACACGGCGAAAAATAGTATTAGCTTAGTATTATATGTGGATTAGGCAGAGGAACTTTATTTATTGCGCATTATTCTAGTAAGCTTCCATTTATTAAAATTATTATCATTTTTTAATTTTATTTAGTGACGACCAAATATATGCCTATACAAATCACTACCATCGTAACTACTAGGTGGTAAAGTTTTATTCTGCAACGTATCCCCCGGGTCTGGCAAAATTTTGGTTTCTATATTTTCCGGGCAACGTTGTATTTATCAGACAACAAAAAACACATTTTTGAATAGCCCGACCCAGACATCGAACCCGGGACCTCACGTGGTTAGCTCCGAAACCGGACCACTACACCACAAAGGCGACACAAATATATTTATAATTAATATATATATATATATATATATATATATATATATATATATATATATATATATATATATATATATATATATATATATATATTTGTGAATATGGTGCCGTCTGAGCCGTTGGATTTTGGAACTATTTGCCACATTCCATTGTCGCATATAGAAACCAAAATTTTGCCAGACCCGGGGGATACGTTGCAGAATAAAACTTTACCACCTAGTAGTTACGATGGTAGTGATTTGTATAGGCAAATATTTGGTCGTCACTAAATAAAATTAAAAAATAATAATAATTTTAATAAATGGAAGCTTACTAGAATAATGCGCAATAAATAAAGTTCCTCTGCCTAATCCACATATAATACTAAGCTAATACTATTTTTCGCCGTGTTGGTCCGGGCCTCCTTTGTAGAATAGGCCAACTGCCGTTCTGCCAGGCAGGTCGTAAAAGGCGACCGATTGGCTATCGAGTCATTACCATCGTGGCTACTAGGTGGTAGAGTTCTGCATTGTCTCGCCCGGGTCTGGTACCACCGCCTTACCTATTCCTGCCGCAATGCTTGTCGCTGTCGTGTTTCGGTTTGGAGGGTAAGGTAGCCGGTAAACTTATGCATGTGGCATTAGATCTCACCACAAGATAGCAACGCACCATTAACATCTTTGGTGTCTATAGGCGATGGTTGACTCTTTCCATCAGGAGACCCATCTGCTTGTTTGCTATCTTATGATATAAAAAAAAAAACCCTAAACACACAGATAGCAAGGCAATAAAAATAAAACGACCGCATATTTTAAGAAAATTAATAGTAGTGATTAATAAAATAAAAAAAAATTGCCTCGGGTAAAAAATGTCCATGCAATAATAGGAGCTTGGAGGTTAATTTAATCTGAAGAGCTCATTATGCCAGAATAATCCTCCAAGAATTTAATTACACGTCTTTTGGAGTCAAGTTTCTAGCGTGAGATATAATTTAAGGTTGAAAAATTGTTTCACTCAAGACTGTCTTAAATTTACGGACATATTATTAAAATGTAAGATTTTTTATATCTTTAGAAAACAAACAAGCAGATGGCTCCCCTAATGAAAAGGGAAATCATCGCCTATAGACACCAAAGATGTTAATAGTGCATTGCTATGTCCGGCTACCGTTATCACTTTGTATCGATCACAGACCACATGAATACTGTATCGAGAGATTTACAAAACGGTAATTTTTATATAAAAACTAGCTGACCGAACAAACGTTGTTTTGCCATACATATTAGGAATCCATAGCGGACAAACAACGTGACACGTAATTTATATAAGACTATGGGATTGTCCTTCCACGCAGCCAAAATGGCATTAAACTTTATATGGTGGTTAAGTATTCTTAAATTTTCTAATTTACCGCGCAATTTTTTCAATATTTGCTTTTATAAGAACCTTCTCCTTACATTTACAAACATAAAAAAAAAAAATTACCGAAATTGGTCCAGCCATTCAGGCGTGATGTCGTGACCAAGGAAAGTAGGGATTGATTTTTACATATATAGATATATTGTTTCACAATTAAAATTAATTTAAATCGACTACACCTTTCTAGCTGTTCTGAAGTTACAAAGGAATTGTACTATATATTTTTTTATTATTAAGTTGATACACATAATCAAGTACTCATCTTATTTACTGGTAGAGTTCTGCATTGTCTCGCACGGATCTGATACCACCGCGCCGGCTTACCTATTCCTGCCGCAACAGCGTTAGTGCTTGTCTCTCGTAGAGTATAAGTGTTCCGTGGTGCTTGTCACTGTCGTGTTCCGGTTTGGATGTTAAGAGATGCGGCTAACTTATGCATGTGGCTAGAGACCTCGTCACAACATCGCCACATTAACCATTGAAGGCGCGTATTCGATGTGCGAAAATATTTTATTTTATGCATTTTTCCAACAGGATATCTGGTCCTTAAGTGCAATATAGAGCCAAAATGACGAAAATATTATTGTTAGATATTAAAAAATAATATTAAATAAATATTATTTTTTAATATCTACAAAATCAGCTCAATTTAACTTTTTATTTCACCAATAAGTATTTGAATAAAAACCTAAAATATTTATTATAATATGTGAAATAAGGTAATGTTTAATATACTGACCTTTTTCAGTCCGTTATATGAACTCATTTATTTAGAAGAATTATTTTAAAATCGCTATAAATCACCGCGCAATTTTTTTTTCCGATCAAATTCTGAACCTGCGATAAATCGAATAAGACTTAATCTTGCAAAAACTTTTTCGAATAAACTGCTCGCGTTATTACGATATTGCTGTAGAAAAAAATTGAAAACATTAAGTTTTCGTTACGAACGGAATACGTGCTCTTAACATCTTTAGTGTTTATATGCGATGGTTATCTTTTTTCATCTGTTTGTTTGCTATCTTATGATATTAAAAATTGATAAGGTGCATGTAGGGCCTCCACTATGTAGGGTTCCGAAGTTGCCCATCACAATAATAGTAAGAATAATGCTTTCATTTTTTCACACTTTGAACATTTAACCTATTTAACGTCAATGGCGAATTTATCCACGCCACAGGCTCACCTTTAAAAACTTCTCCAAGTATATTTTATAAGTTATTCTACTTTTTCTACAAAACTTGTAAGGCCTTCTAATTCGTGATAGTTTTCCTTTTAAATTCATACTAATATTATAAATGGGTAAGTGTATGTGGCTGTTTGTTTGTCTATCTTTTACGTCAAAAGGAGCGACGAATTGACGTGATTTTTAAGTGTAGATAGTTGAAGGGATGTAGTGTCATAGGCTACTTTTTGTCTCTTTCTAACATTAATTTCCGTAAACTAGATTTTTATATGGAATGTTCCGCAACTTTCAACGTAGAAAGCTGAAAATTGGTATACGGACTATTTGTGACTAGCAAAAAAATCGTGCGTCATTTTTTTTGGAAATCTGCACCCAACCCTTAAAAAAAGGGGGTGAAAATTTTATATAGATCAATTTAACGAGAGCGAAGCCGCGGGCAAAAGCTTTATTATATTTACTACTACCATGAATTTTTTCCCAACCAACTCCAAAATCAACCGTTTAGCCTGCAGAGGGGGGAGACATAACTTTAACGAAAATTTGCATTTTAAAGCTTAATATGTTAGAAACGAGTCCCTTAATCAAAAAGTTGTTTTCACAAACCTAGAATATTTTTTAGAAACCCATCCAGCGATATCACACACAATAAGGTAGGTACACGAGTAATAAAATTAACATTCCCACTATACATGTAAAGGAGCTAGCTAGCCTGAAATAAAATTTTTCAAGATTGTATATAACCAATTTGCTGTCGTGACTAATATGTATATTCATCTTCGATCAGAATTCTGATTCTGATCGAAGATATTCATAGCAAATTACAGCTTTCTAGTACTAAGGGTCCCTAAGTTATCGTGCGGGCGAACGGCCGGACGGACATAGCGAAACTGTAAGGGTTCAAAGTTTACTTTGGAAAAAAGAATAATATTAGGTATATTAATATAATTATTACCTCTTGCGGCTGTAAATTAAAAAGAAAAGCGCAACCATTAAGCCGACATACTTGCGCTACTGTTGTTTCAAGACCTGTCTGTGTGTATAGACCGAGCAATAAGCTCTTCAAAAACTCAAAATAAAACATAACAAAAATTAGCACTCGTATATTATAAAGATAAATTATAAAGATTAATATTAGAACCATGACCTATTATCATTTCTAAGTTCATTCCATCAAATTGTTATTGTCTTTTTTATTATTATTATTTAAATGGATGCTAAATTAGTTGCACGAAATTTGATAGATATTTTGCTACGTTTTTACTTTTCAGGCTATAGATATTTCGTAACATTTGTTTATAATTATAGAATAGATTAAGTTTATTATTAGATTACTAAATAATAATGTTATTTAAAAAGTTTGGAAATATTAACCATGACAGGCATATGACGTCCGGCTACCATTATCACTTTGTATCGATCACAGACCACATGAATACTGTATCGAGAGATTTACAAAACGGTAATTTTTATATAAAAACTAGCTGACCGAACAAACGTTGTTTTGCCATACATATTAGGAATCCATAGCGGACAAACAACGTGACACGTAATTTATATAAGACTATGGGATTGTCCTTCCACGCAGCCAAAATGGCATTAAACTTTATATGGTGGTTAAGTATTCTTAAATTTTCTAATTTACCGCGCAATTTTTTCAATATTTGCTTTTATAAGAACCTTCTCCTTACATTTACAAACATAAAAAAAAAAAATTACCGAAATTGGTCCAGCCATTCAGGCGTGATGTCGTGACCAAGGAAAGTAGGGATTGATTTTTACATATATAGATATATTGTTTCACAATTAAAATTAATTTAAATCGACTACACCTTTCTAGCTGTTCTGAAGTTACAAAGGAATTGTACTATATATTTTTTTATTATTAAGTTGATACACATAATCAAGTACTCATCTTATTTACTGGTAGAGTTCTGCATTGTCTCGCACGGATCTGATACCACCGCGCCGGCTTACCTATTCCTGCCGCAACAGCGTTAGTGCTTGTCTCTCGTAGAGTATAAGTGTTCCGTGGTGCTTGTCACTGTCGTGTTCCGGTTTGGATGTTAAGAGATGCGGCTAACTTATGCATGTGGCTAGAGACCTCGTCACAACATCGCCACATTAACCATTGAAGGCGCGTATTCGATGTGCGAAAATATTTTATTTTATGCATTTTTCCAACAGGATATCTGGTCCTTAAGTGCAATATAGAGCCAAAATGACGAAAATATTATTGTTAGATATTAAAAAATAATATTAAATAAATATTATTTTTTAATATCTACAAAATCAGCTCAATTTAACTTTTTATTTCACCAATAAGTATTTGAATAAAAACCTAAAATATTTATTATAATATGTGAAATAAGGTAATGTTTAATATACTGACCTTTTTCAGTCCGTTATATGAACTCATTTATTTAGAAGAATTATTTTAAAATCGCTATAAATCACCGCGCAATTTTTTTTTCCGATCAAATTCTGAACCTGCGATAAATCGAATAAGACTTAATCTTGCAAAAACTTTTTCGAATAAACTGCTCGCGTTATTACGATATTGCTGTAGAAAAAAATTGAAAACATTAAGTTTTCGTTACGAACGGAATACGTGCTCTTAACATCTTTAGTGTTTATATGCGATGGTTATCTTTTTTCATCTGTTTGTTTGCTATCTTATGATATTAAAAATTGATAAGGTGCATGTAGGGCCTCCACTATGTAGGGTTCCGAAGTTGCCCATCACAATAATAGTAAGAATAATGCTTTCATTTTTTCACACTTTGAACATTTAACCTATTTAACGTCAATGGCGAATTTATCCACGCCACAGGCTCACCTTTAAAAACTTCTCCAAGTATATTTTATAAGTTATTCTACTTTTTCTACAAAACTTGTAAGGCCTTCTAATTCGTGATAGTTTTCCTTTTAAATTCATACTAATATTATAAATGGGTAAGTGTATGTGGCTGTTTGTTTGTCTATCTTTTACGTCAAAAGGAGCGACGAATTGACGTGATTTTTAAGTGTAGATAGTTGAAGGGATGTAGTGTCATAGGCTACTTTTTGTCTCTTTCTAACATTAATTTCCGTAAACTAGATTTTTATATGGAATGTTCCGCAACTTTCAACGTAGAAAGCTGAAAATTGGTATACGGACTATTTGTGACTAGCAAAAAAATCGTGCGTCATTTTTTTTGGAAATCTGCACCCAACCCTTAAAAAAAGGGGGTGAAAATTTTATATAGATCAATTTAACGAGAGCGAAGCCGCGGGCAAAAGCTTTATTATATTTACTACTACCATGAATTTTTTCCCAACCAACTCCAAAATCAACCGTTTAGCCTGCAGAGGGGGGAGACATAACTTTAACGAAAATTTGCATTTTAAAGCTTAATATGTTAGAAACGAGTCCCTTAATCAAAAAGTTGTTTTCACAAACCTAGAATATTTTTTAGAAACCCATCCAGCGATATCACACACAATAAGGTAGGTACACGAGTAATAAAATTAACATTCCCACTATACATGTAAAGGAGCTAGCTAGCCTGAAATAAAATTTTTCAAGATTGTATATAACCAATTTGCTGTCGTGACTAATATGTATATTCATCTTCGATCAGAATTCTGATTCTGATCGAAGATATTCATAGCAAATTACAGCTTTCTAGTACTAAGGGTCCCTAAGTTATCGTGCGGGCGAACGGCCGGACGGACATAGCGAAACTGTAAGGGTTCAAAGTTTACTTTGGAAAAAAGAATAATATTAGGTATATTAATATAATTATTACCTCTTGCGGCTGTAAATTAAAAAGAAAAGCGCAACCATTAAGCCGACATACTTGCGCTACTGTTGTTTCAAGACCTGTCTGTGTGTATAGACCGAGCAATAAGCTCTTCAAAAACTCAAAATAAAACATAACAAAAATTAGCACTCGTATATTATAAAGATAAATTATAAAGATTAATATTAGAACCATGACCTATTATCATTTCTAAGTTCATTCCATCAAATTGTTATTGTCTTTTTTATTATTATTATTTAAATGGATGCTAAATTAGTTGCACGAAATTTGATAGATATTTTGCTACGTTTTTACTTTTCAGGCTATAGATATTTCGTAACATTTGTTTATAATTATAGAATAGATTAAGTTTATTATTAGATTACTAAATAATAATGTTATTTAAAAAGTTTGGAAATATTAACCATGACAGGCATATGACGATTGTATAATTATTCTAATTTATTGTTGGTTCAAATACTTAAATTTTTGTGCCGAAGTCATATTAAATTAGTAGTTTTAATTTATAATTATATTTGTTTAAAAAAAATAAAAATTGCATGCCAATTTGGTAGAATACGCGGATGTATTATAACTAATGTAAACCTATAAAACTGTACCGTATTCTGAGCAATAAATTTCATTTCATTTCATTTCATTTCATATTGTTAACGGACTTTTTTATATCCTAAGATCTATAATTTTTATCATATCATAAGATCTATTATCTATAAGGTTGGATATGCAAAGACATATGTTTTTGCAATATCTATAACTACTAATGTGAAATTAGGGATAGTTTTGACTGTCAGTTTTGTTCGAGACTGTGCATCTTGGGTTTTTATATCAATGATTTTGGCGTAGTAAATGCTCCTACCGCCCACCTAATAAATTTAGTAGGTACCTATTTTTTAGACAAATATGTCTTATACAGAAAAATTCTTGAATTGTTAAAGTAAAAATTGTACATAAACAATTAGTTGAATTTATCGATAAAACGAAAGTACCTTACCGATTTTTTTTTATATCATAAGATAGCAAACAAGCAGATGAATCTCCTGATGGAAAGAGTCAACCATCGCCTATAGACACCAAAGATGTTATGGTGCGTTGCTATCTTGTGGCGAGGTCTAATGCCACATGCATAAGTTTACCGGCTACCTTACCCTCCAAACCGGAACACGACAGTGACCAGCACTGGAGCTATTGCGGCAGTAATAGGTAAGGCGGTGGTACCAGACCCGGTCGAGCCGATGCAGAACTCTACCACCTAGTAGTCAAACTGTACTAGTAGACTGTTATATAGTTAATTTATAATTTTTTTTTGTGTTATAGCACTAACCCCGTGCTTGGGAAACTGGAAAAACCTTAAAAACAACAAAGAAAAATATTGACACGCGGGATTTGAACCTGCGACCATCTCCCTAAAGCCGGGACGCTCTTCCACTGAGCTAGTGTCGACAGGCTCGAGGCAGCGAAATTCTTCTTTTCTATATAATCGATTACGTCGATTGTACTGATCGCCAGCTATACATACGTATAACTAGTTAAATGAGTTCATCGTTACAGATGAAATATTATTCTTTGTTGTTTTTAAGGTTTTTCCAGTTTCCCAAGCACGGGGTGAGTGCTATAACACAAAAAAAAATTATAAATACGAAAGTTCTGATCAAAATTATAAATGTGAATTTCATCTGTAACGATGAACTCATTTAACTAGTTATACGTATGTATAGCTGGCGATCAGTACAATCGACGTAAACGATTATATAGCAAAGAAGAATTTCGCCACCTCAAGCCTGTCGACACTAGCTCAGCGGAAGAGCGTCCCGAGGGAGATGGAAATGGAAATCCCGCGTGTCGATATTTTTCTTTGTTATTTTTAAGGTTTTTTTAATTTATAAACTCATTCACCTATTAAACAAATTTTCAGTGTTTCCTAAAACAATTTGTTTTTCGGTGACCGGCCGTAAGACAACTTACTGAACAGGAAAACCTTTTATCCCGGGGCGTTTAGCAATGTAGCGTGTTGTGTGGTATTCCTAAATATCCGACAGCTACATGACTTTGTAAATATCTAGTTTATTTTTATATAAAAGGCTTATGGCGTCCCAAGTGTACCCGAGATTAAGTTTGAGTGATAAATCACCTTTCCGTCTTGACGTCTAGCCTTAAAAGTAAGAGTTCGTTGTTTAGATTATCTGATTATCTCATGTGGTTTAAAGGCACAACTATGCACAGAATTTAATCGAGAAAATAGCAAATCTAAGATAATTTTTTTTAACAAGCAATTATCATTAGATAACAAATAAGCAGATGGCTCTCCTGACGGCTCTCCTGATGGCTCTCCTGTTTCGGAGAGAAGGGCAAGATAGGTAGTGCAATTACTGACACCGAGACTTGGCACCTTTGTCTCAGGATAGGCAACACATAAATGAGTTGCCTGGGTTAGTTCCAAGTAAACCAGTTTATGTTCATTTTGTCAAACACTTGTCCTATTTCAAAATAAAATATTTCACAACTAACGTTTAATCATTGTAAAGCCTTTTTCAGGTTTCGCCTATTATAACATCATCAGGGCTTTTAGTTTATTTATATACTAGCGACCTGCCCGCGGTTTCGCCCGCGTAGCTTTTGTTCCCGTGGGAATATCGGAAAGGTTTATATACTAAAATCTTCCTCAAGAATCAATCTATCTATTAAAAAAACTGCATTTAAATCCGTTGCGTAGTTTTGAAGATTTAAGCATACATAGGGACATAAGGACATAGGGACAGAGAAAGAAAGCGACATTGTTTTATACTATGTAGTGATTACTTAAACATTACAAATACACACGCAACAACTGTCGTACAATAAATAAATGTTAGTATATTTATTTGTGAAATAGTACATATGTTTGACAAAATCAATATGATGCAGTTTCCAAGTGCCGACAATGGAAAGTATGAATTATAGTTTATGTTCGTTGGCGACGTTGACCACTTACCACCAGGTGGCACGTCTGCCAGTTTGGCTATCCAAGTAACAGAAAATAACATCCTTCGTTCTGCTGGGCAGTTCGTAAAAGGACGATTGGTCAAACTTGTCACTATCATAGTAGTCATTACTAGGCGGTTGAGTTCTGCAAAGACTCGCCCCGGTCAGGTGCTACCGCCTTATCCATTCATAGGCGTTACTTTGCAGGAATCCATAATTTAAAAAAAATATCTTCACGCCCGTATCCCCGAAGGAGTAGGCAGAGGTACAACAAATGCACCCACGATTAGCCGAAGATACTTGGTCCCACAAATGTTATAGGTGGCAAACCTATCGCCAACCGGGCATTTTCCAATCCCGGGCAACTTTGTGTTTATCAGAAAACTGAAAAAACACTTTTTTATGTGCCCGACCCGGGAATCGAACCCGTGACCTCATGTGGTCAACGCCAACGCTGGACCACTAGACCACAGAGGAATTAAAAAGGTGAAATTAATTAAATCAGCGAACTGTTCTATGTGACCTCGGCGATGGCACTGAAAAGAAAGATACCAGTTTTATAAATGGATAAAACTCACCGATCCTCCGGACAAAGAAAAAAGACCTCAACAGCCCAACTATCTACCTTAGTGAGTATTGCTTACTCTCGTGTTGAGTGTGGTAGCGTTTGTTTTTCCTAAAGATCCTTCGTTTTGAAGTAAAACGTGCGTTGAGTGAGAAAAGACTCAACTATCGCCTATAGACACCAAAGATATTAATGGTGATACAAACCAAAGATAAAACGCACCACTAACATCTTTGGTGTCAATGGTCTTTACCGGCCTTACCTTACCCTTCAAACCGGAACACGACACTGATTAGTACTGACGTTATTGCGGCAGGAATAGGTAAGACTATGATGCCAGACCCGGACGAAACAATGCGGAACTCTACTATCTAGTATCCATCAGTATCAGCCATTCGAGCGAAGCTTGGTCGCCCAGCTAGTATCCTATATTCTAAACGGGGAAATCTTATATGCTTGTATATAACTCGGTTCTCCAAAATGGCTTTCACAATTTTTATAAAATTTGGTATTTAAATAGTTTTTTACTATCATACTTAGATATATTTTTCTTACCAAAAAATAAATAATATTTGAATAAATAAACTTTTTCGATAAAAAAATTAAACAATTTTTTTTATTAAATAATATTTGCATATGGAAGTGAAAAGCCGCAGCTTCACATCAAAGAGCCGCATATGGCTCGAATACCGCTGGTTGCCGACTCCTGAAATCTAGGTAAGTGTCATCCTTTCACTCGGTCACCCAGCTAACGAATTACTATATCAGTAAATGTATTCCAGGCGTGTTAAGGTTTTTGACATGATAACGCCTTATAGATCAAAGAACACGTGGCGGTGGTACGTGACCCAGGCGAGACTATGCAGAACTGCCCCATCCAGTAGTCAAGATGTCCATATGAAGATAGTAAAATAATAATAGAAAGATAGTAAAATGGAGATAATAATGAGCCAAACGTTTACCTCTTACAAACTGCTTGGTAGAACCTACCGTTCTACTAAGCTGGTCTTCTTTTCAAAAGGGGCCCAAAGCAACGCGAGGTTAAATAACAACAGCTCGGTGCTTGTCACTATCAAACTGGATGTCGGCGATCTGTAGTACAGCTGCCCGCGCTACTGCACCGTCGCGCCGCTGTCATCAAATTCACTTCCATAAGAATATATGTGTTAGATCGCGTCGCTCGCCGCCGCGCCGCAGATCGCCGAGATTCATGTTTCGACTTGAAGGGTAAGGTAGCCGGTTAACTTGTGTATGTGGCATTCTAACCTCACCACATGAATAGCAACTCAACATTAACGTTGTGTTGGTCAAGTTGCTAGCGAAACTAACTACGAAACAATGGGACTCGCGTTCGAATTCCGACAGGGACAAATATTTGTGTGATTGCCAAAGATGTTTGTATTTCCGGGTTTTGGTGTTTATTATTTATGTAACTGTATTTTTATGTGTATTTCTATGGTTGAATAATACTCATAACCCAAACATATAATTTGCTTACTTTGGGGTTAGATTGATTTGTGTAATTTGTCAAGCGATATTAGGTATTTGCTGTCTATAAACGATTGTTATCTCATAGAATCATAATCTCTAAGAAATGAACAAAGTATAGCAGCAGGAACGACCCTAATAATAAATACAAAAACGGTCTTATTATAAAAGAATTTTCCCCGTGTTGGTCCCGGGCTCCTTTGAAGAATAGGCCAACTGCCGTTCTGCCAGGCAGGTCGTAAAAGGCGACCGTAGAAAAATATAAAAACCACCAACATGCGAGTCACTACCATCGTGGCTACTAGGTAGTGGAGTTGTGCATTGTCTCGCCCGGGTCTGGTACCACCGCCTTACCTATTCCTGCCGCAATAGCGTCAGTGCTAGTCACTGTCGTGTTCCGGTTTAGAGGGTAAGGTAGCCGGTAAACTTATGCATGTGGCATTAGACCTCACCACAAGATAGCAACGCACCATTAACATCTTTGGTATCTATAGGCGATGGTTGACTCTTTCCATCAGGAGATCCATCTGCTTGTTTGCTAAAAAAAAAGTATTATGTAGTCATAGAAGCTGTAATGGTAGAACAACAATGAATCAACAGTTTTTTTTTCAAATTAATATTGGATTTAATAAATGTTATTAGACACTGTTTATTAAAGTGTTTCACTCATTATTTTCTTCTTCGAACTCTGGCCTCTGGCATATTCTGGCGCCGCATCTGTTTGGGCAACACTTGAGCGCTCGAGGGCAGTCTGAGTCTCCAGTACATGAGTGACTACAGATCCAGGCACCTCTAGGATATTCTGGACACCGGCCTTTTTTCTCTGCAAAAATAAAAAGAAAATGAAAAAAAGTTAAAAATGGTTTATTAAGAATCCAACAAATACAATAAATACAGTGCCACTTGGTCCTACACTAGGGTTCCCTGCGTTGTAGGAAGCTAGGATTTACCCTTTCGTAATAACATTATGAAATTTAAGATATTGTAGTATAGTTATAAATTAAGTTTATTATAATATACAAGCTAATTTCAAACTGAGTTTCGACTACGCAAAGTTGATAACACAAAGGATTGTGATATATATGTGATATATATATATATATATATATATATATATATATATATATATATATATATATATATATATATATATATATATATATATATATATATATAATATCGTGTGTATTGGCTCCTTTAAGCAGAATATTTTCCAAAATAAACAGAATTAACCCACATTCAGTTAGTTTAGGATTTCCCATGGCCACTTTCAAGTTCAATCATCAAATTCTCAAAATCATACAACAAAAGGTGTTTGTACAGACAAGCTAAATTAATCATAACTGGATGGGTTAACTTTGTTTAGTTTAGGACTACCCACGGCCACTTTTCAGCTCCATCATGGGAGCTTGGATAAAATGCCTGGATGCAAAGTCATCCAGAATATTTTTCTGTGCGTGTTTGTGTCTATTATTCGATTTTATATTTATATAATAGAATTGTTTGTTAAAATTAATATTCACGTGTGATACATTCTGTTTCTGCCTGTGTAGATAATTATAGGGAATAACTAAGAAAGGAAAGAAACAAATCATTATTCTATATCATATGGTAGCAAATATTTCTCCGGGTGGAAAAACACCATCATCGCCTATATACGCCACAGATGTTAATGGTGCAAGATGTTTTATTCTTCAAAAAAATTTGGGAGTAAAACTTCATTAGAATCATTGTAATTTGAAATTCGATGAAACGAAAATGCCTCATGAATCTAATACCTGTAAACGAGCAATTCTGGTATATATACAAGTATAATCTAAATCTCAGAAACGGCTCCAATGATTTTCATGAAATTTAGTAACCCCCTGCGGTTTCGGGGACAATAAATCGATCTGGCTAGATTTCATTTTTGGGAAACCTCGTTTTTACTAACAAAAAAAAAAAAACGAGCAAAGTTCGGTCATTTAGGTACTTATGATAAAGAAACAAACACATACATAACTCAATTTCATCTTTAGACCACTTTCTTGTAAATAGGCGATGATCAGTACTTTCTTTTAAAACAGGCGTTTGCTTGTTTAATATCCTACAATATAAAAAAGTCTTAAAAGTTAATTCTTACCTAAATTAACAAAATGCCTGGAAGTCATAGGATCCACACACATGGAACCTCCGCAGTCGGTAGGACAGCACAGTTGCTTCTCCGAACACGGTTGAACTGCCCCACACTTCGCTTCACATATATCCACGGACAGTGTTGGAGGACAAGATCCTCCTTCACATTTTGATGCCAATACTAATATTACTGAAACGAAAATCATTTTAAATAAGTCAAAGGCGCAAATACGCAAGAAGCTCATCTATAGGTAAATATCCAATACACTTGGTATCTACAACATAAAAGCTCCGTCATTTGTAATAACTGTCTTCGAAAAAATTTAAAAAAATGGAATGTTCAGACTGGCGCTTAACAGGCTTATATAATAAGACAGATTACCGTATGGTGTAGTACAGAGAAACTATGCCATCAAACATGCTTAACGAACTTACACTTACTTATTCTAGGACAGGAAATAACTGTAAGATACAAACTATAAAACAGATTGGCAAAGATGTTGGATTGAAAGTGTTGTACCTTAGTTATATATCTGATTTGTCAATCAATAAAGAAAAATTGTAAAGTGGATTTTAGGGAAAGGTAGTGAGTACCAAAGAGTATTGAGCGAGTACCATCTAAACGGTGAGGATTTGACTTCAGGCCTTGACCCGATATCTAATGAAATTAATCTGATGGCATTCATCCGAACACTTCCTCAAACTCTTCCCATAATCATCTGCTCCAAACCGAATCCGGCTATAGCGAATGTATGCACGATGAATAAGTGTTCCTCGTGTGCTTTTGAATTTGACTTTCGAATATAAATTGATCTTAAAAATTTGTTATTTGGTCAAATGGGACAAAATATAACTAGCCCACTGCATTGTAAGTGTAGTTATAGAATCGGTTTGGTCTCGTCATCCACTTTTCTACTTGACGTTTCGCGTCGTATTGTAGTTGCAAATCTTCAAACTGATCTAAGTTTTTCGTATAGTGACACGCCATTCCGGTCTGAGAAGTGCTAGTTCCTCAAAGCGACCACATGGTATGTTAGACAGTATGATGGCGTTTCAAGACGTCCTTGTAACGTAGATATTGGCTACCTGACTTCCGCTTTCCACATAAGAATTCAAAGTAAAACACTGCTTTTGGGAACCGACTAAGATCCTTGCGCACAACATGGCCACACTATCTCAGTTGGTTTTTCATGATAAGTGCTTCTATACCTAGAACACGAGCGTGACTTAAAATAAGACCTGTATATTAGGTATTAGGTATGCGGTTTGCTATTTTATGAGCATAATAAACCTGAGACATTTAAAGTGGGAAGTTGTTCAGATGTTTTATATTAGCTTTATAGTAACACCAAGCTTCTGATACATACAACAGCTTATGCAGCACTATTACTCTATAAACTAGCATTTTAGTTTGCAGCTTCGTCGTGCAAGCTTCAAAGGTTACGCAGTTATCCAAAACCTTCCCATGATAGAAACTATAGAAGATGAAAAGTATAGAAATATCTAACTAAATACAATAAAAACGTAATACATTATTTCTTCATTTCACACGCACTGATATTATTGATAATGTTCCGTTTGCGTGATCATAATTATAATATTTCGCAAGCACAATTAATTATCTCTATCTAGTTATTTCGTAATATGTTAATTATAACATAAAAACTTCAAAAAAATGCACTGAAATCCTATTTCATACAGCTAATAATTCGTTCAAGTTTTTTTAAATCACTTAAACGTACCTGTTGTTAAAAAAAGTAGCCTTTCCATATCTTTGATGAGTTCGTATTATCGTAGTCAACTGCTTTATAATTCTCGTTTGCTCCGATAATTGCGAGGGACGACTTGACACAAATAACGTCCTACTTACAGCTAGATAAGTTGACAAACACTTTATTTTGCTTATAATGCGACCGTACTTATGTAAATATACAATACCCAGCGAAAGACTAGAGCGCATGAGTTGCCATAAAAAGGCGAACAAATTTTTCGTTATTCGCACCAACGTAGTTAGCCATCTTTTTTTATATCATAAGATGGCAAAAATCAGATACCAAAGTTGTTAATGGGGCGTTGGTATCCATGTGGCAGGATGGTAATGCCACATGGGTAACATAATTTATCGGCTATGTTACTCTCCGAACCGAAAGATGACAGTGACAAGCACTTATTTTATAGCGGCAGAATTAGGTAAGGCGGTGATGCCAAAACCCGGCGAGAGGTTCAGTCTAGTAGTCACAATGGTAGTGGTACATTATAGATAAATGTTTCACCTTTTTTGGACTATCTGACAGTATAGCAGATGGTCTATTTCTCAAAGGGGATCCAAGTCAACACGGGAAACAATTCAAAATTAAAGATGTTAATATTTTTTTCTCAACACAACAGGATGGAAAACCCGTTACCGTCATTCGTACCCGAAACTCAGAATATAACTACAACAAAAAATATATTTTCATTTGGTCAATGCATAGTAACATGTATGTCCTAATTATGCCACAGGCATGATACGTATAATTTGGTAGGAAGAACCACCAACCACAAAATAAGATTTGATCCTGATGGTGTTGTTCCACATATCTTGAACAAATACCATTTATAATCGTTGACCCTTCTAACGTACTTTTAAGTAACTATCTTATGGATTCTTGATTAAAACTCGTGATGGTTTGATTGCCTTCAGTTTCAGAGGTGGAGAGTGTCTACGGTAGAGTAGTTAAGCCTAAAAGCATATGGGAGCATTGTGCAAGCAGACACGGTATTGTAAAATCGTGTTACACGGTGCTTGCACCAATTGTAGAACACTTCGCAGAGGCTCCACCACTTGTAGCGATTTGTGGCGATCTACGATCGCCTGGGCGTCTATTTACTGCTTGGCTGCTTGAAAGTTACTCGGAATCTACTTTTAATTTATTATTATCTATACATATAATAAAATCGTAGGAAAGTCAAAACTGTACATTGAATATTTTTTTAAAAGAATACTTGGGACGTGATCTACAATCGATACCGAAGGCAAAAATATAGTTTTTAGAATTTTTGTCTGTTTGTCTGTTTGTCTGTTTGTCTGTTTGTCTGTTTGTCTATTTGTCTGTTTGTCTGTTTGTCTGTTTGTCTGTTTGTCTGTTTGTCTGTTTGTCTGTTTGTCTGTTTGTCTGTTTGTATGTTTGTCTGTTTGTCTGTTTGTCTGTTTGTCTGTTTGTCTGTTTGTCTGTTTGTCTGTTTGTCTGTTTGTCTGTTTGTCTGTTTGTCTGTTTGTCTGTTTGTCTGTTTGTCTGTTTGTCTGTTTGTCTGTTTGTCTGTTTGTCTGTTTGTCTGTTTGTCTGTTTGTCTGTTTGTCTGTTTGTCTGTTTGTCTGTTTGTCTGTTTGTCTGTTTGTCTGTTTGTCTGTTTGTCTGTTTGTCTGTTTGTCTGTTTGTCTGTTTGTCTGTTTGTCTGTTTGTCTGTTTGTCTGTTTGTCTGTTTGTCTGTTTGTCTGTTTGTCTGTTTGTCTGTTTGTCTGTTTGTCTGTTTGTCTGTTTGTCTGTTTGTCTGTTTGTCTGTTTGTCTGTTTGTCTGTTTGTCTGTTTGTCTGTTTGTCTGTTTGTCTGTTTGTCTGTTTGTCTGTTTGTCTGTTTGTCTGTTTGTCTGTTTGTCTGTTTGTCTGTTTGTCTGTTTGTCTGTTTGTCTGTTTGTCTGTTTGTCTGTTTGTCTGTTTGTCTGTTTGTCTGTTTGTCTGTTTGTCTGTTTGTCTGTTTGTCTGTTTGTCTGTTTGTCTGTTTGTCTGTTTGTCTGTTTGTCTGTATGTATGTCCGGGGTAAACTCAAAAAGTACTGCATGGATTTACTACAAATTTAGCATGAATATTAATAACAGGTCGGGTCAACATATAGGCTACATATTATCACGCTATCACCTACAGGGGAGGAGCAGTGCGGAGTAAACGAAGTCCACGCGGACGAAGTCGCAGGCAACAGCTAGTATTAAAATAATAAAATATATTTTCTAATCTTCATTTATTTGGACATACGTCTTAGCCCATCGAGAACCTTGTTCTATTCTACATTTTGAAATATATGAAAAAGACTAAACATGAAGTTCTATCTTTAAAAAAATATTTAAAAGCAGACAAGGCTGCCAGCTTACTTGTAATGTCTCACCATAGAGGTATTACAGTATCTACCATAGTCGTAGTGGCGCTGAAGCAGGAAGTGGGTTCAAGGAAGACAAGTGCGACGAACACACTGGTAGATTTCTTATCGGATATTGTTGATATTGACAAAACTGACAACGCATAATACGTTTTACTCCCACGTTAAACACTACACTTTGACCCATATAATGTCATCCTGACTGAAGCTTGACGTGTGAATGAGGATAGCACTGTTCTCCGATGTTACGTTCAATTTCTGACGACGATGACTTCTGACGAGTCTATCGCACATGGCTTTTTCAACAATGCGACTGCTCAGAAGCGCAAATCGTATTGTAATACATTTGTAAGATTCTTCCGATACATGCTCTGACAAAAAAAATGAAAGTAGAATTGATGGAAGCAAATCTGGATGGAATATATGTCAGAGAACCTTCATTTCAAATAACATCTATCAATATCCATACTAATACTAAATTATTTAATATTTAGTACTATAAATGCGAAAGTCAGTATGTTCGTCACACTTAAACGGTAAAACCGCTAAACTAATTTTGACGGAACTTGTCAAGATGATAGTGAAAACCTGAGTCAAACATAGGCTACTTGTTTTCGAGAATATCCCTTAAAGGGATAAAATAAGGATAAAAGTTTATATAAAATATTTTATCGATCAAAATTTACTTTCCTTAAGAACGTAGTTTGAAGAGTCAGCTAGTAAATACTATACTTTTATTTATTTCTTCAATTTTAATATACATACTTCATTTATATTTTGATATACTTATTTAATTTTATTAATTTTACTCATTTTAATACACTTTAGACGAAGTTTAGAAGAAAAAGATTTTTACTGAAGGTTATTATAAAAAATGGAAAAAATGATTAAAATAAAAAAAATTAAGGGCTGATTTTTAAACTAAAATATTTAATTTCTAAACATGCTATAATGTTACATTAAAAGTAAATACATGTTGAAACAAGCAAATATTCAATTATTTTTACTTCATAAAATAACTAGCCACATCGTGTGCTGCATTATAAAAGATTTTGGTGAGACCCACGGGAACAACTTACTTTTCCGGGATAATAATTATCCTATGTGCCATCATTATCATCATATAATCATCTACCAGTGTGTCAAATTTCATCCAAATCCGCTTAGCAGTTCTTGCGTGATTAACAAACATCCATCTGTCCATACATCCAAACATCCATACTTTCGCATTTATAATATAAATATAGATTATAACCGTATCGTATTGAGTAAGGCTCATCTCATGCATCTTGATGTAAACAAATGCGTATTTGTATTTTCTTCCCAGTACCCATTCAACCAAAAACACGGTGCGAAGTACTTGGTTAAGTTGTATAAATGCTGTAACCGTGTGTCTCTCGCAATGTCAACGCAGATAACTTCTAAGCGAGGAAAGATTGCAGAGCCGTAGTTACTACATGTAAATTTGTTTTCGTTTTCACTTTGAATACAGAAGGCTTAAATGGAACATAAAGACGAAGCTTTCTCAATATTTGGTAGATATCATATTTATTCCATACATCAATTAAATAAAATGTTATTTTATTTGCCAGCTTTCTTTACAAATACTGATGTGAAAAATATTTTGTAGGTTTCATATTTTATATAGCGTGTACTTTTGATGAATAATAGATCTTCTGCTCTCTGCCAGGCAGTTTGTAAAAGTTGAACGATTAGTCAAACAATTATAGTGACAATTAGATTGTAGAGTCCTGTAACGTCTTAACCGAGCTTATACAATTTCCTGACGCAATAGCGTTAGCTTTTTCTTTGTCGTATGTTGTTCATTGTGTACATCTAATTTGGAGGATAAGGTCGTTAATATACTTATGCATATATCATTAACATTCTACCATATGGTTCGCAACACACTATTGTCTATAAGCGATGATTATCTCTTGACATCAGGTAAGCCATTTGATTATTTGCTGTTATATGAATATATAGCGGTTCAAGCAATCTACGACGACTACGCACGCTACAACCTTCCGACCATCAGAACCCGCTGATACCCCCCTCTGCCTCCAACACCATCAGCCAGCTTCACAAGCTACGCCTCATCTACACTTTCCGGAATCCACTTCGAACAACACACGTTCACTGGATTTCCATGCAGCAACCCTGTCTCGCTCGTTCCGACTCATTGCGAACTACAGCGGAGCGCACTCATCCCGACTCACCGAGGACCGCGCAAATTCTGCTCGTCTCGACTAACCGCAGACTCGAGCACTCGAGGCACGTACGCTTCACTGGCTCAACTAGATCAACCTTTGGTCTTGGCGGAGAGTACTGTAGCGGTTCAAGCAATCTACAAGCGCTACCAGAAAAAGTAATAAAAAATGGAAAAAAAATGAAATTCAAAATAAAATCCTGAATCACGATGTCACAATTATTTATCTTGTACACACTATATAGTACTTGTACACACTATAAGTTTCAACGCTTCTCAGATGGACTTCGATCCCCAGGCAGCACACCTTGCCTGGCTGGGAAGATCTTCCTTTTCCCCTTACTTGTCCTTGTGTGACGTCATTAACCTTCACAGTTATAACGTCACCTGACAAAAAGCTGGGCCGCTGGTTCTATCACTATGACTCTTCAGCGGTACGGACCAGCGGCGCCACAAATAAATGATCGAATGTTTACTGTATATTACGCACCAATAATTAACAAAAAAATTTTACTTACAATTATTATGAAACAGGGGTTTCCAGTTCTACACAAGCATCGCTTGAGGATCTTCCAGTGACTATTGCAAAAATTAATACTGATCTCGAAAATATAACTGATTGGTCGCATCGCTTTGGTTTGAGTCTTAATGCAGTAAAATCTCAATTCATAATTATTGTTAGTCCACATATGATCTCTCAGGTGGATTTTAGTACTCTTCCTAAAATTGTATTAAATGGTAATGTTGTAGCTTTATTATCTCAGGTTAAGAATTTCGGAATACTCATAGATTGCTTATCATGTTCATCCCACATTCGGGAGCTTAGTAAAAAAATATATGCCACCTCTAGGAACTTGAATCGTCTTCGTAACTTTTTACCTATTTCCACAAAGGTATCACTTGCACAGTCCTTAATTTTACCAATGCTTGATTATACGAACACAAGCTTCATTAATTTGACCGAGGATCTAATATCTAAACTTGAGCGCCTCCAAAATTTTTCAATAAGGTTTGTATTCAGACTTCGCAAATACGACCACGTCTCCTCTTTTCGCGCTAAGCTCAAGTGCCTACCTATTCGCCTCTGCAGAAATGCGCACATTCTTAATCTGTTTTACATTATACTTTTTAACCCCATTGCCCCATCATATCTTAAAGGAAAATTTACTTTTCTAAATATTCAAGTTATCCCTGACTGATCTAAAACACTTCTATTGAAATTCCCTTCAAGCCTTTTTATAAGCTTACAGTGATTCTTGTGGTGGAAAGAAACAAGACTTACTGAATAACCCTACAAGAGATATCAATTGAATTATTTTTGCATTTCTACTATTATACAATTTGCTGCCTCATGCATAAGTTTACTGGTTCTCCAAACTACATGACAACACGGCGAGGATCCGTTGCAGACCTCTGTTACTAATCAAACTAATGATCACCTAGCGGTTGAAATTCGATCTTATATTTTATTATATAAATTAGAAAAACCTTAACCATTCAAACGTTAAGTATGTTACAAGTACGTTACCTGTAAGTATAAATCGCAAACTTTGTTGGCGCAGTGATCCTTAACAAGATCCAAAATTTTCTCTCTGTTGGTCCGGGCTCCTTTGATGAATACACTAACTACCATTATGCCAGGCTTGTTGTAAAAGGTGACCGATTGGCTATATGTATAACTACCATCGTGACTACTAGTTGCTAGAGTTCCGTAACGTCTCACCCAGGTATTTGGTACCACCATCTTACCTATTCCTGCCACATAAGCGTCAACGGTGTCATTGTCGTGTTCCGGTTTGCCGGGACGGCATTGCCATCCCGCTACACGACTAGAAACACACAATTAAAATCTTTGGTGTCTATAGGCGAGCGATGGTTGTCTCTTTCCATCAAAATCATCTGCATCTTTGCTATCTTATAAATAAAAAAAAACAGGCTATAAATAACTTAAAATATTATGTAATCACAACAAGGTATAAAAATCGAAGTCTCCGTTTAAGACTTAGAAAACTCGATAAAACTGTAAACATTTTTCCAATACCTCTGCAGCGGAAACTCATCTGCGGGCGCGGCGTCTTGACAGTGCATTTTATTTAGTCGTATTTTGTCGTTTGTTTATGTTCTACAGATATTAGTGTTGTATAAACTGATTTATATAATAAAAAGAAGTTCATAACTTCCCACTGCGAAAATTTAAAAAATTAAAAAATCGAGAAGTACTTCGTGTTGTTCCGGGCCCCCTTTGAAGTACCAACTATCTGCCATCTGCCAGGCAAGTTGTAAAAGGATGATTGGCTATAGGTAAATTCTCAGGGTATAGCCGCATTCCGATCCAGTGATATTTAAAATAGACGACGACGCGTCAAAAATGCCTTCACGTAAACTATTAAGTTTAAGTATCTTCACGCCCAAATCCCCGAAGGGGTAGGCAGAGGTACAACAAGTGCACCCTCGATTAGCCGAAGATACTTGGTCCCACAAATGTGATAGGTGGCAAGCCTATCGCCAACCGGGCACTTTCCAATCCCGGGCAACTTTGTGTTTCTCAGAAAACTGAAAAAACACTTTTTTTTAGTGCCCGACCCGGGAATCGAACCCGGGACCTCATGTGGTCAACGCCAACACTGGACCGCTAGACCACCGAGGCGATACTTGAATAAAACATTTTTTTATTTTGATTGATTTCATTTTTATCACAACCTTCGTGACGACTCGGTGATAGAGTTCAACATCGTCTCACCCGGGTATATTATATTACTGCATTACCTATTCCTGTCTTTCGTTTTTACAATATTAAAGTCAGAAAAAGGTTAGGCTTTATAGAAAGTGGCGGTGTAAAAATGAGAAAGCGCTTACACTGTTGTTTGTATAAGAATGGTAGATGAAAGACTGAAAAAACAGATGTACAATGCGAATATGGAAAGTTGTCGATATCGGATTGATCAAGACTGGCGTGCCATCGTCTGATTGATAGGGAACTGTCCGAATGAGTCGTCATAACCAACGCGTTTGTATGAAGAGAGTAATGAATGATAAAACAATGGCTCCCGTTTCTGTATGCCTACCCCTCTTTGATTCCCTTGTAAAATCACAAAATATTTATAACTATGCATCATAAACGGTCTTAGGTATCTTTTGATCGCGTTTACTTACAGGAATAACCTTTTCAAATCGGAATGAATCCGTAGATTTGAGTATTTGATATAAATTTCAACTTGATATTTTCACCTACACGACCTTGAAAAAATTCGGTGGATAGGCAAACAGACGGATAACAAAATGGTTTGTTGATAAGCTTAAATGAGGTACAGAATCTTAAAAATACAATGCTATGAAGCACAGTCAGTCAGACAGATGGACAAGGCGATCTCAATAATCACAAACATAACCTTAGTAACATTCACTACAAATTAAAAATGTGCCTTGAATATAAAATATTATGGACAAAGAAATGACTGTCAAAGAGTGGTGTCAACTTACACATCAGTTTTAACAAATAACTAATCTGCAAACTGTTTCCTACGAACGACTTAAGTGCCGTAATTGATGAATTAGCGTGCAATCAAATCGTGCGGTCCCAGTGACGTAACTCCACACTACACAATTTGATTGCCAATCTAGTCGTAGTCAAATTATATGTGAAATTGTTTCCTGTGGAAGAGCTTTTATCTATTTTATACTAAACCTAACGACTGGCTAAACGTGACTCTTCCATCGTGACTACTAGATGATAGAGTTTTGTAATAACTCCCTCGGCTTTTTTACTCTGTGTGTTCCGCACTTAAAGATGTTGATATAGAATTCTCCCTATATAATAATGCTCCCTGAACCAACACCTAGGTTATTTTCGATGTCCATTTATGTAATTATTGGGTGTTTGCACATCAACAATTCAGTAAACTACTAGTTACTGCTGTTTGCCAGCGACTGCTTCTGTAGTCATCTACAAGAATGTAAGCCATAGCTGGTTGACATTTCCGACGGCCGGGCCAAATTTCAGAAAGAAAATTTCGCATCGGGCCGGGCAAGTAATTTGTCCTTGTTGTATGTTTGTATATGTAAAATATACATCAACTTATCTATTTTAGATATTTTTAAATGACTAGCGATCGCCTTCTGGTCGAAAATCGACCATTGAATGTGCAATAAAATGTCTTCTAAGATTGATAAAGCAACATAAACTTTAACTCTTAACTAAAGGAAACTATCTTCTCTTGTCAACGCTTTAACTGTACCAAATTTGATACTCCTCCATTCGGGAAATTGTCGGGAGACAAAATACATTGTAACAATGACACTTTCTTTTTACATAACACTTTATAATGCATTGTAATTTGTTTCACATCAACAACATTTAATTTAACAAAACAGGATATATTTCACGTATAGCTGTATCTTCCGTAAGCCTTCGTGTTTCGTAAACCTAACTTCATTTACTTTATAATCATTTTAGCACTTCAGAATCAGTAATGTAACCACAAACGATGTCTTCAATAGTTGGCAACATCCCTATACAAATAGCGTACCCGATAAAACTCCGGTAAATATTTTCCAATACTTTCTATTGCGGAAACTCATCTGCAGGTAACTTTGCAGAACATTTTATTTAGTAAAATTTTATCAGTTGCTTAAGGCCTACGTAAAACAGTACTTTAACCTTATTACTCTAGTTTTAATAATAAAATAGCTGAACATTCGCTCGCAAATAGGGGTAATAAATATAAGAAATTTCACACATTTTGTCTCCTATTTATGGCCCTTAGGGGTTAGTTTACGTAAACAGACATACAAATACTTTCGCATTCTTATCCTTAGTACGAATAACCGATATCAATAAGGGATAAAGACGCGATAACACTATGATAAGCATTTTTCGAATACGGAATCTCATATGCGGTCGGCTACTCGTAGAGTATTTTTATTTAGTCGTATTTGGCCGTTTATTCTAATATATTTTATGTTATAAAATAACACAAAAAAGTTAAAAGGAGTCTTCTAAAACAAAACATTAAAGAAATGTTTTCTTTAGGAAGCGACAGTTTCTTTTTAGGGTTCTGAAATCAACTAGATACCCTGATAGGCTCGCCATGTCCGTCCGTCCTTCCGCAGCCTAGCTCAGAGATAATTCTTACGAGGAAGCTTCGGTTTGGTTTTTGGTTAGAAATTTTTCGCCCCATGTTGCATTGGATCGACTTTGAAAATAATGAGTGCAAGTATAAGTCTTCTGATAGTGTAGTTGTCAATGGGTGGCGATGATCACTTACCATCAGGCGAGTCTCCTGTCAGTTCGCCCCCTTTTCTATATAAAAAAAAAAAAGTTAACCATTGTGCCGGGCAGTTGGTTAAATGCGAACGATTGGCCATACGTGTCACTACAAACGTGACTACTACGTGGTGGATTTCCACAACATCTAACAGGGTTTGATACAATCCTACCTATTCCTGCCGTAATAGCATTAATGCTTGTCACTATCATGTTCCAGTTTAGAGGGTAAGGTAGCAGCTAAACATATGCATATGTCATTACCACCTCGCCATATAGATAGCAACGCACCCCGTTGGTCGAGTGGTTAGAGACCCTGACTACGCAATCAACGAGGCTCGGGTTCGATCCCCGTAGGGGGACGGGGGATTTGTATGATGAGCATAAATGTTTGTATTTCCGGGTTTGGGTGTTATATATATATATATATATATATATATATATATATATATATATATATATATATATATATTCTGGTATTTATATATTTATTTCTATGTATTAGTATTAGTATCGTTGACTAACACCCATAACACAAGCAAATAATTTGCTTACTTTGGGGTTAGATCAATTAGTGTAATTTGTCCCGTGAATTATTATTATTATTATTATTCTTGCTGTCTATAAATAGTTGATTACACTAATATTTTTTATGACTAAACTATTTTAAATTTTTAAATCTCCCGCGAGCCCTTTTTATTTGTTGCTGGCAATCTTTTTATGTACAAAAAAATATTCTTTTAATTTCACTCTAAGTGGACTACAAAATGACAAAAACCTATCATGGAATGAGAATGCAAATCTCAACATCAACCTGGTGTCCCGAAGTAAAATAACGAATAAACGATTCCAAGCTGCTGAAAACCACGGATAAAATACGAAACTACAAAAAAGGTCAAGGAAAACTGTCCCTGAGGGAATCTAAAATATACAATTCCTTAGCAAAGCTTAGCGATTCTCGCTTTGAGACGTTTAATTTTTCAAGTCGAGTTTCATCTGGCGACGACAATAAAAGGAATCGTCAAATTATTTGTAGCGTACAATAGAATTCAAAAATTTAAAGGGTCTTCATTTCGACAGGCATTTTATAGACTTCTATTATTTTTAAATTTTTTGAACCCGTAAAAGGAGAGTAAATTTTCAAATATAAGTAGATATGAGCGTAATGCCAATTTAGTCAACGTAAAAAGTTATTCAACTTTTTTATTCAAATTAACATTTATATGCACTTTTGACGGATCGATAATTTTAAAGATCCATGGGAATGAGTTTCTTCGTTCTTCAAGCGAGCGATAATTATCCGTGTCTCGTATGCCATTGCGTTTGTATTCCCAAAGCAGTAGGTAGTATAAATAAAGACTACTACGAATAACTTGAAAAAGAATGTTACCTGTGTAAGTCCAGGCCGGTTTTGCCAGGCGGTTCGTAAGAGGCGAACGATTGACTATGCGAGTCACTACCATCGTGCCTACTAGGTGGTAGAGTTCTGCATTGTCTCGCCTGGGTGTGATATCACCGACTTACCTATTTCTTGCCGCAATAGCGTCAGAGCTTGTAGCTGTCGTATTCCGGTTTGGAGGGTAAGGTAACTGGTAAAACTTGTACATATGGCACTAGACCTCGCCACAAGATAGCTACGCACCATTAACATCTTTGGTGTCTGTAGGCGATGGTTGACTCCTTCCATCGGGAAACCCATCTGCTTAATTACTATCTTATGATATAAAAACATCTACATGGTCTACTATTTAGTCCAATTATTTCTCTTTTTTTCTCTAATATCTCACCTGTGTCTAGAGTACCACAGCCTTTCCTATTCCTGCCGCAGTAGCGTCAGTGCTTGCTACTATCGTGTGTCGTTCGTAGTGTAAGTTAAACCAAAAAACTTATGCATGTGGCATTAAGACCCCACCACAAGGATTCCAACGCACCATAAACATCTTTAGTATCTATATGCGATGATTGTCTCTTTGGGGTCATCCATAAATTACGTCACACGAATTTCATGATTATTCGACCCCTCCCCCGTCCTTGTCACAGCAGAGTGCTAAGTGTGAGTTTTTCTTTTCGCAATCGATCGTGAGAACGAGAAACGTGAGAAACCAGTTTACCACTAGGTGGCGCTATACAAATCACATACAAATTCCTAGTAAACTCGAAACGCGCTCACGATCGAATGCGAAAAGAAAAACTCACACTTAGCACTCTGGTCACATTTGTGAGGCACCCTCCTACCTAGTGTGATGTCACATATTTTACAATTTTGCATTGGAATAATGATCTCCTTCGATTATTCTTTATCTACAGAGGTATGATATTTTGAAAAAATGTAATGTCATAAAATTTGGGACCCCTCCCTACCCCTTCTCACACAATGTCACACTTCTTCGACCTCCTCTCTTCCCCTTAGCGTGTGACGTACCTAATTTATGGATGAGCCCTTTCCATTACGAGCCATCCGCTTCTTTACTATTTTATAAAAAAACAATAAAGTGTATTGATTCATTCATACGTCTGAATACAAACAAAATGTAATAGCATTTCTTAAAATTAATTGTATCACATTTTAAAATTCTATCTAGCTAATATATCGCGTATTCTTTCCAAAAATATAGTCCAATTATTAAAATAACTGCACAAAGGTTATCAGTTGAGCCTTGAACTAAAGATTAATGAGTATCAAGTTACTGTAGATAAGACCACAATATATGCGTATTATTTAATATACTTATACCCGTTGATCGAGTGATTAGCGAACCTAACTATAAATCTATGGGACTCAGGTTCGATCCCCGACAGGGGCAAACATTTGTGTGGTCAGCATAGATGTTTATATTTCTGAGGTTAGACGTTTATTACGTATTTTACAGTATTTATATATGTATTTCTATGTATTAGTATCATTGACTAACACCCATAATACAAGCAAATAATTTGCTTACTTTGGGGTTAGATCAAATCGTGTAATTTGTCGAGCGAAATTTATTATTTTTATTATGCACTAGCACTTCGTTCGCGCGGACTTCGTTTACTCCGCACAGCTCCTCCCCCGTAGGTGACAGCGTAATAATATGTATGTATTATATGTTGACCCAACTTGTTAGTAATATTTTTTTTTTATATTAGAGGGGGCAAACGAGCAGATGGTGCACCTGATGGTAAGTGATCACCGCCGCCCATGGACATCCGCAATACCGGGTGTATTGCAGCTGCGTTGCCGGCCTTTTAAGAATGAATAAGCTCGTTTCTTGAAGGTCCCTAAGTCATATCCTTTCGGAAACACCCCCGAGGGTAATAGATTCCACAAAGGAGTAATGCGAGGCAAAAAGTGTCGACAAAAGCGCACGGTTGTGGATTTCCAGACATCGAGGTGGTGAGGATGGAACTTTAAATTTTGTCGCGATGTCCGATGGTGGAATTTAGCGGCAGGCATTAGTCCGAACAACTCGTCGGAACACTCCCCATGATAAATACGGTAAAAGATGCAGAGCTAGCCTACATCTCTGCGTAACGCCAAAGAGTCAAGCCGATTAGAAATAGCCTGGTCGTCGACGATTCGAACCGCTCTACGTTGAATGCGATCAAGAGGAAGAAGCTGGTACTGAGGAGCTCCGGCCCAGAAGTGAGAACAGTACTCCATATGAGGTCGAATTTGGGCCTTGTAAAGTTGGAGGCGATGGGCTGGCATGAAGTACTGCTTTGCTCTACTGAGTACACCAAGCTTTTTGGAGGCTAGTTTAGCCTTCCCTTCCAAATGACCGCGGAACTGAACGTTGTTCGATATGTCGACTCCCAAAATTCCAATACTGGCTGAGGCAGTCAGGAGAGTGTTTTCGAACCGAGGTGATACGAGAAAGGGTGTTTTTTTTTGGCGGTGAACGCACAGAGCTGCGTCTTTTTGGGGTTAAATGTAATAAGGTTTTGATGACCCCATTCTGAGACATCAGTTAGTTGATTCTCGAGTTCAGACACAAGCTTGATCCGGCCCTCTTCGACGTGTTCCCGAGAAATACCGCTACGGCCGGAGTATGTAGCATCAACAGTACTGTCGCCCGCATAGCAATGTATGTTACTAATTCGCAACATATCATTGATATGCAGAAGAAACAGTGTCGGTGATAGCACGCAGCCTTGGGGAACACCAGCATTGACAGGTTTAAGAGCGGAGCATGCACCGTCGACTACGACCTTAATGCTCCGATCAGCCAAAAAACTGGTGATCCACTTGCATAGTTTCTCGGGAAGCCCATAGGAAGGCAGCTTTGAGAGAAGCGCTTTATGCCATACCCGATCGAAGGCCTTCGCTATGTCTAAACTAACTGCCAATGCCTCCCCCTTGGACCCAACTGCCTCCGCCCAACGATGTGTCAGGTATACTAGAAGATCACCAGCTGAGCGGCCACGACGGAAACCGTACTGACGGTCACTAATTAGCTGGTGCTCTTCTAAATACTTCAGGAGCTGACAGTTTATAAGTGTCTCCATGACTTTGGAGAACAAGGAGGTTATGGCTATTGGCCGATAGTTTGACGGATTAAAGCGATCACCTTTTTTAGGAATGGGATGCACTAAAGCTGTTTTCCATGAATTCGGTACCACGCCGAGTGAATAGGAGAGCTGGAATAGGTGCGTCAACACTGGCGCCAACTCAGGCCCATCAGGCCCACTCGACTTGTGGATATCCAAAGAAAGAAGTGCTTTACGCACAGCTGACTGCCGAAACTAAATATTCATGCAAAATTTGAAGTAAATCCATGCAGTACTTTTTGAGTTTACCCCACAGTGGGAGGGTCACAAAATTGCAAAGAAAATGTTGTCTTGACAGTCTCGAGCGCGACTGAATTTCCTTTTATAATCTTTTCAAAGAATTACGAAAAAAGTATAATCTAACAATTTCTACAAGCCGAAGTTATCTTAATTTTGTTTTTTTTTTCTGCCCTCGTTACCAACCTTTATAGAAAGGGTTTATATTTGGTGGAGAACCTTAACAGTGTTTTTCCCCGTGTTGGTTCCGGGCTCCTTTGAAAAATAGACCAACTGCCGTTCTGCCAGGCAGGTCGTAAAAGGCGACCGATTGGGTATGCAAGTCACTGCCATTGTGACTACTAGGTGATAGAGTTCTGCATTGTCTCGCCCGGATCTGGTACCACCGCCTTACCTGTTCCTGCCGCAATAACGTCAGTGCTTGTCGCTGTCGTATTCCGGAAAAGTAAAATGGAAAAAAGCAACATACATATGTAGGCATATATATAGTTGCATAATTAATGCAACATATATATAGCAAATAAATAGGACCTGCTGCATCTAAAATATTATAACATAAGGAAATAAAATTGTAACTAAAAAAAATCGTAAATAATAGATGGCACAAAGAAGTCTATAAACTATGGATAAGTGTAAAAAAGGAAAATATATATAAAAGTAAGTTAGGATAAAATAGAATTACAATACAATGGTAAAAGTAATATTGAAATGTAAATTAGAAATGTAAATGAAGAAAATAAACATGTAAATTAACAAAAAAGATATTAAAAATTGAAATGGAATGTGAACAGAAATTACAAAAATAGAAAAATTTAAATAAAAATGAATGTATAAATTATTAAGATAGACAAAGACTGTAAGTTAGAGGAACTAGTAATAAGATGTATTGTAGAACATGACAATATACTCCCCAGGGGGCGGTTTTACCCTCCTGGGGAAAACCAAAAAAAAAGTTTGTCGGTAAATTTATGCATGTCGCATTAGACCTCGCCACTAGATAGCAACGCACCATTAACATCTTTGATGTCTATAGGCGATGGTTGACTACATCAGGAGACCCATCTGCCTGTTTGCTAAATTATGATATAAAAAAGTGTGCGGGGTACCCACTCCTATGTTAATCTGACGCGCTCGAGTAAATACCAAAATCCCCTCTTAGGCTCCCCTACAAATATGTCCGGTGTCGCAGTGAAGACCCATGAAGTCAACTGTCATAGTCATTTTAAAAAAAAAGTTTCAGGTCAAAGATCTTGCTGCAGACAAGAATTATAGAGGTATCTATTTAACCAATTTAAGCGGGATGTCAGTCTATTTCAATTCAAAGCAGATATTTTGTATGTAAACATTAAAAAATACACCTATTTGAGAAAAATATTTATTAAATATATAAAATAATAATAAATTCACTTAAATTATTACATTCTTGTTTGTACTTACTTCAATTATTAAATTCCATATAATCCTAATACATCACCTGACTTAATTAAATCATTTATCGTATCGCTATTAAAGCCCAGTACCATCATATTTTTTACAATTATTTTAAGCAATACGTTTGTATAGATAATTTTAAGTTATATAAAATATAAATCCAAGATTAAACGGTGAATATTAAATGATTATTATCTCATTCAAATATTTATAAGCCGTCACAATTGTATGCAAATTAAAATATTTAGAATTCATTCTTTTTTTACGTAAACATTACTATATGTGTATGTTCACATATAAAAATAATTAAATTATCCGTGAATTTTGTTAAAATTAGAAATTTGTGTTATATAAATATAGAAATATACAAATAATAAATATAGAAATTTGTGTTATATGATCAAAAAACTTAAAATGGCTCAGAACCTTCGGATATAACTGGTGAGTTTGTTTATAAATGAGTGTACAATATTATAACACTAGTACATATAGGCAACAAAATTCTGAATAAGCAGTATACATATTGTAGCCTTTATTAATATTCTTTGTAAAAAAATGTACTGGTATTGAGTTATATTAAAAAAAATTGTTTAGCCTAAACTGCTCATGATGTAGCGCTAGTAGTTGTTTTAATAATGTCCTAAGTAGTAAACATACACAATAAAAAGATTTAAAAATCCATAAAAACTTATTTACACATTTGTTTTTACAAGTTAAAATTTAAAATGCAAATATTAATCTCCTAGATTAAGAAAATAACGTTCAATCTATAATCAATACTATACTTAATATGTTGGTACAATCGGGCCTGGATTAACCATTAGTTTTGTACACTAGTATCCGTCCGCTCCAGATACTTGTCAAGCCATTCGCTCATCACCGGCAGATTGTCAGCGGACCACTTGGCCTCTTCCCGTATATTCCTCATCGACTTCTCAATGATGTGCTCGGCTGAACCAAACTCTCCTTGATGGGCCACATACAAGTTAGATACAAGATCCAAGCCTTCTTGAGTTGTAAACTGAGAAGTTGCAGAGGTTATCAGGTTATCCCATAAGTTCGTCCTACTCGAGAATCTGTATTTAAGAAAGGTTCAGTAATTCAGTAAAACTTAAAATAGATTTTTGTGGTTTACTAGAATTATTTAATTTTAGTAAAATTATTTAGATCGGTAGTAAATTTCTTTAAGGTAGGGTTTTACAAGTACTTATTGATAATAATGATAAAATAATAATAGAGATTTTTAAAAAGAGGTGAATTGATGACTGTAAACTTATTTTTAAGGTTTTTTTATAGTATAAGATAGCAAACAAGCAGAGTCTCTTAATGGAAAGAGTCAACCGTCGCTAATAGACACCAAAAAAGGTTAATGGTGCATTGCTATCTTGTGACGAGATCTAAAGCCAATGCATTAGTTTACATGCAAACCTGAACACGACAAAGACAAGCACTGACGCTATTGCGGCAGAAATAGGTAAGACGGTAGTACCAGACCCGGACGAGACAATGCAGAACTGTACCACCTAGTAGCCACGATGGTAGTGCTTTGTATAGCCAATTGGTTGCCTTCTACGACCTGCCTGGCAGAACGGCAGTGGGCCTATTCTTCAAAGGAGCCTGGTACCAACACGGAGAACAACAGATTTTTCTTAGTTTTAGTGGAGATCTGTACAGCGTGATAAGTTTATTTAAACTGCAATGGATTAATCGTCTCAGTCTCTTATACGAATGGGCTATATTATGATTTCTTCCAGGAAAATCGTAAAAGGCTGCAACGTCTCACCCGGGATTGACACTGCTGCCTTACTTATTCCTGCCGCAATGTCGCCAGTGCTTTTCATTTACGTGTGCCGGTTTGAAGTGTAAAATTATTTAGATCGGTAGTAAATTTCTTTAAGGTAGGGTTTTACAAGTACTTATTGATAATAATGATAATAATATCTTAATTAAAATTACATTTATGCAACCGACATTGCCATCCCGCCACGCGAATAACAACGCAACATCACCTTACATTGAAGATATAACCAAAATAAAAAACTATACAACGTGAAATCTCCAACGACAAACATTAATATATATACTAAAAAAAATCGACTCAAAATTACTTAAGTATAAATTACATTAGTTTGAGAACTTAGTTATTAACATTAATATTAAAAGAACATCTATGAAATTTATATGTGATGGTGGTTTTCTTTCATCAGGAAAGACACCTGCCCTTTGCTTTACTATTAGAAATAAAAAAATTACTTACTTTTCCTTTAAAAGATCCCAATTGTTGTTTAACAGCTCAAACAACATTGTATAGCCGTGAGGGTTGCCAGTTAGCATACTGAATATCAGGAAGATATCCGTCTCTGTGAAATTACTGTTGCCCTCTAGAAGCGTAATGTTTAATAATCTGTTGATTTTGTTTTCATCGATGGGACAGCCGGCTAAGGTTTTCAGAAGATAGGTCCTTTCACTCTGTTTCCTCGATGATGGAAAGTTGATCACCCTTTGCAGACCAAATTCCCATTCTTTTAATGTACCCCACTTGAACACAGGACAGATATATTGGTTGGAAATTCTGAAAATAAATACGAAGATTATCAATATTTCTGTTTGCCTCGATTATTAAGTATTTCAGTTGGTAAAATTAGTAATTATTTACATCGCCGTATTTGCCAAACTAAGAGAAATTATTTGTTTCTTGAAACTGTCAAGATCAACAGTTTTAAAATTGTATTTAACAGTCTAAGAGAATTATTTAATGATTCAGACATTGCGGAAATCCAGAACTCAAGGAAACAATCAATCAAAACAGTACTACTTAACAGTACTTCAATTCTCGTCTACTTTATTTCCCGATAAATTCTTCTTTTTTCTCACATAATTTTTTTCATTTCAGTGGTATTACAAAGGTCACCTTTAAAAGTTCGCGAAAGGTTGGAAATTAAATTGACTTTTATTGAACTTTTCTTTACTTGAAAAAACCCTTGTTCATTATCAAAGTGTCTTCTAAAAGTAGGTTAAATAATCGTAAAATTAAGGTCTCCATATTTAATTCCTCGAAATCTTATATATGACTTCTGCTATAACACTGAAACAAAATGTGGTGTAAGGAATGGAACGAACTTAACCGAAGTTCTGAAAATTTAAGGTAAACTCAGCTGTACAATAGTCCGCCAACGTCTTCTACACTTTTCCCACGTGAGTAGCAAAAGTAAAACAACAGTTTATAAATAAATAAATAAATATTCACGGGACAAATTACACTTATTGGTCTAACCCCAAAGTAAACTAATTATTTGCTTATGTTATGGGTGTTAGTCAACGATATAATACATAGAAATACATATATAAATACTTTTACATACACAATAAACCCCCATACCCGGAAATACAAACATTGATACTCATCACACAAATGCTTGTCCCCGTTAGGGATGGAACCCGAGCTCCGTCGATTACGTAGTCAGGGTCGCTAAACATTCAACCAACGGGGCGGTCTATGTATTTAAGGCACGTTACATATCGTAACCAAAAGCACCTTTAGCAGAGTCGATCAACACTTCACTCTATAAGAATTAATATACTCATCATCTTTAATGTGTTGGAAATGTTTGGTGAGTGTGGGACTATTGTGCCGTTAAGTCCGGCCTACTTTGAAGAATTAGCCAAATGCAGTTCTGCCAGGCAGGCCGTGAAAGGCAACTGATTGGCTTTCCGTGTCGCTACCGTTGGGACTACTAGTGCTAGAGTTTCACAATGTCTCGGCCAGGTATTTGGGACCACTGTCTTTCGTATTCCTGCCGTAATATCGTCAATGCTTGTCATGGTCTTGTTCCAGTTTGGAGTGTAAGGTAGCCGGTAGACTTAAACATGTAGCACTGCCATCCCGCCACACGGATAGTAACGCTCAATTAACATCTTTGGTGTTTATAGGCGATGGTTTCTCTCTCCATAAGGAGAGCCACTGCTTGTTTACATCTAATTATAAAAAAGGTCTCCTTTAATTTCCAGATATTTTTGATTGTTTCCTTATTCATTTAAACAATAATTTTGTTTCAGTGGCGTTTCAGAAATCATATAAAAGCGTCGCTTCTGTGGTCCGGTGTCGGAGTTGACCACATGCGGTTCCAGGTTCGATTCCCAAGTCGGGATTTAAAATTTGTTTTTCAGTTTTTACCAAAATAGGTACTTATAGGTATTCATGCCAAATTACAGCTTTCTAATATGAAGGACATTATCTGCACTAGACTGCGGACGGACGGACGGACGAACATAGCGAGACTGCAAGGGTTTCTAGTATATATATACTTCGGAACCCTAAAAAACTATGAATTCGACCTAAAATACACTTTACTTGCCCTTAATTAAATTCCAACCCCTTAAATTCCAAGCATAGATCGGTCAACCAGGTAGTATTTGTTTATTAGAGCAAGAATTTTCACATAACCGGTCAGGGAAAATGTATTGAAATTTTCACGCTTCAAAAACGACGAATGCGCCGGATCTTTCGTCTATTATCGTCGGGTCGGAGCAACACTAGAAACTCCTTCCGAGCTTATCCAATTAAACAACGAATCGATAACTCTGCTTTTAGTTTGAATTTGTTCGAGATTATTCCATAGTTCGAGATTATTCTATTGCCTCTATTGTTTTATTGTTCTTTTTGATGTGTAGGGCTACTAATACTGTTAGTGATACCGATATTACCAATTTTTATTATCTTACAAAAAAGTAAATGTATGTAAGTAGATTACTTATGGATTCCAAAACGACTGGTGAGATTTTAATAAAATTTTCAGGTAATCTTCATATTAGTCTAGCAAATTTAATTCTTTGACGCTCAGTTATAGAGTGGAGGTCGGTGTGCACACAGCATAGTTAATTACAAACGTTATACTATTCATTTCTTCGCAAGTCAAGGTCAGCGCTCAAGAAAAGTGACGTTCACTTTAATCGTGTTAAATTTGGGAGCGATTGGATTAATAGATTGTTTTTGGGTTATTGGTTATTTGTTTTATATGAAATTCCAGATTTACATCTATTTTAATGATTTGTAAGTAGTCGAAATTGAACCATAATTTATGCAATTATAATTTAATTCAATTTATGTAATTTAAATAATATAAATTTCAATTTAATGTAGGTAATATTAATAATGTAAATTATTATTATTTATTTATTTATTTTTATCGTTTTTGACATTGTAATTTAACTTCATTTAATTTTAATCCAAAAAAAAAATTGTTTGACATATTATTCTGTATTCTGTAATCTATGGGACTTGAAACCTGAAATAAAAATTCATTCATTCATTCATTATCACATACCAGTAGCAAAGAGTCAATATAAACCAATTCTGATCAGTTTACCTTTTATATTTATTATTTTACCTATTTATTTTATATTTATTTATAGATTTGATCAATATTACATCCGTACTTTATCTCATATATATTTGAAATTGCAATGCAATCCGTATTAGATCGGTTAGCTTAAAACATCTTATCTCTTTCATGTCCCTACAAAACGAACAAGTCTGTCACGCTTTAGCGTGCATTATAAAATGAATAAACAAAAGCCCCTAATAAGCCGATCGTCGCCGTATTATATTATGGGTGACAGAGTTAAAAAATACAGAGCAATCGGAAAAGATATATTTGAAAGACAAGTTAAGTTGTCGTTGTAAGTGGATAGATGTCGCTGTACGAAATAAATTGCGCCATTGAAGTGTAATGTAAAAAAACATTTAAGTATTTGAGTCAGGCAAACACACCCGCAGGTGGGGGGTAACAGACTACTGCCACGTGGTCTAGGGGATATTCTATTCGTCTCGTCAGGTCTGGCAAAAGTGTTATTAAGACTTTTTTTAAGGTTTTTCTCAAAAATCCAAAATCTCAATAGCAGCTCAGTCTGGCGGGTAATGTGTTATCACTTCCATGCCTCGGATAAGCAAGTGAAACCTTCGGTCTTGAATATCGCTAGAAATAGTCGATAATCGTTATCAAGTCGATAAAATGCAGTGCTGAGAATCACCACTCATCTAGTCAAGCAACAAACGGATGAATCGTGGTATTCCGGAAAGCCGCTGCATACCCCGCAAAGGAACTTAGCGTGGTGATACTTTTTAATGAAATTGTAGAATTATATCTTCTAGTATGACGGTAGTACACACACTAATATACATATTACTTCAATCGTAAGTTTCAATTAAGAAGTGCAGAAAGCTAAAATTTATGACCACTAGTTGATTACAAACTTTTTGTGTTCTGTTGCGTGTACATATATGTCTGTTTGCACGTGTAGTTCGTGACTTAGGTTGTATTTATTTGTTTATAAATCATAACACGTACCATTAAATCATAAATTTTGATAGCACTGATAACCCTGTGTAATCGACACAGAAGTCCTCCAGAATTTCAATAAACGTGTACCGATATTGATCATGAATATGCAATGAACCTCACAGATCTTAATCTCGAGTTAGGTAAATTTGGTTACTTTCAGTTTTGGGAACAGGAAATTAATATATTTGTGTTTTGTTACAAAGCGAGCGCGATTTGTTTTTTTCTGCTTCCGTTGCTAAATCATATTTTATTTCTTTTTTTTTGTTTATTGTAAACTAGCGACCTGCCCGTGGCTTTACCCGCGTGGCTTTTGTTCCCGTGGGAATATTGAAAAGGTTTATATACTAAAACCTCCCTCAAGAATCAATCTATCTATTAAATAAATGCATCAAAATCCGTTGCGTAGTTTTAAAGATTTTAGCATACATAAGGACATAGGAACAGACAGAGAAAGCTCCTCAATATTAAAAAAAAACGATTGTACGCGCGAATTTTCTTTTTTATTGTATCTTCTTCTTACATTCTGTTCTGATGTCTATGTCTAGTAGCGAGAATGAAGATTTATTTACGCCGCCTGAATTAAAAGAAGCTGCTCAAACAGTCATTTTAAACCTTTTGCCAGAAAAGTCCAAGCATAAGTACAACAAAACATATGAAGAATTTATGGAGGTTAAATAATTGTAATAATTTTAATATAAATTTTAACTAAAATGTTTTTATTTTCCTCATTGGTGTAGTATAAAGCAGTATGTATCACTCGGGAGAAAATGCGATACCTAACTTGAGTGTATTGAGGCCCTCAGCTGCGCTTCGGGCCTCAAACTACACTCTCGTAAGGTATCGGTCATTTTCTCGCCTTGGTGAACAAACTACTATTAACCAACTAAGGTAAGATCCTCTACTTCAGACACTTTGTTGCAGCACTCATTGACATGTTCTCAAGGATAATTGGTGCGATCGGAATTTAGCAACTTATTGTCGTACATGTAGCTATCTTTATTAATATCATAAATGCGAAAATTTGGATGGATAGATGTTTGTTACTCAATCATGAAAATCTACGGAACAAATTTAAATGACATTTGGCACACAGGTAAACATAAGCTACTTTTTATCTCGGAAAAATTAGGTGATCTCGCGAAATTTACTAAAAACGTTTATAATGCAGCGGGCTGAACGTTGCAGCTAGTTTATTTATATGAAAATATACACTTTCGCTCTGTTGGTCCCGGCCTCCATTGTAGAATAGGCTAACTGCCGTTGATACCATCGCTCTACCTATTTCTTCCGCAATAGCATCGGTGCTTGTCATTGTCGTATTCCGATTTGGAGGATAAGGTAACCGGTAAAGTTATATATTTGTCTATGCGAATCACTATCATCGTGGTCACTAGGTGGTAGAGTTTTGCATTGTCTCGCCCGGATCTGGTGCCACCACCTTACCTATTCCTGTCGCAATAGCGTCAGTGCTTGTCATTGTCGTATTCCAGTTAGGAGGGTAAGGTAGCCGGTAAACTTATGCATGTGGCATTAGACCTCGCCACAAGATAGCAACGTACTATTAACATCTTTAGTGTCTTTAAGCGATGTTTGGCTCTTTCCATCAGGAGACCTATGTGTTTGTTTGCTGTCTATTGATTTTAAAAAAAGAACCATGTGCTATCAATAAACTAAAATATATATAAAACATATAAAAATAGAGGCACGTATGTAAGGACTCACGGATTTCCGTCGTCCGGGTTGGGCGCCTGCATCCACTTGCTGTAGTGTTCCTGCGCCTCCTGCACACACGGCTTGTACCCGGCCTGGCACAGGAACGTCTTCGTCAGCCCACGAAGGTTCTTCTTCCAATTTTCTTCATCATCTCGGACGTCTTTCGTTAGTTCCAAGTATAGTGGAGTCAGCAGATTTCGAACGTAAGCCTTCAAAGTAAAAAATATATGTTGATAAATATTAATAATTTAAGTATCCAACATTAATAGAATTAAATAAACATCCTAAGTTAAGTTCCGGACCAGATCCGCCGTTTTTACCCCACTATAAATAATTCGATTCAAAGCTCTCCAGTTTTTCACCCGACTTTCAAAAAGAAGGTGGAAATCAATTCGGCTGTATGTATATGTTTTTTTTTTTGTTTGTTACATCAGAACTCGATTATTTTCTAACCGATTCTAAAAATATTTTGTTTGAGAGGGTATACTCTCCGTATGGTTCTATTTTAATTTGGTGAAGATCTGATGCAGGGTTCTAAATATACATGAAAGAAAAATTATGTTATATGTATTATGACTTTGTATTAGTATTTTCTATAACATAACATTTCTCCCTGGGGCTAAGTCCATTTTATTTTAAAAAAACCTAGAGCAATAGCAATAGATGTCATTTGCTAATTGTAGAAGCATTACCTGTTCGAGGATATGGGCATAATAGTATTTTTTGCTATTATAACTTGTATTTATTCGTTTTATATATGTAAACCAAAACAAAATTCTTCTCAAATAGAGTTTAACACGCATCAAATTAACAACTAAAACGATGTAATTCCCAAACTATCATTCATTCTAATTAACTGATGGCCGTTTGAAATCAAATAAATTTATACTGAGTACCATTGAAATAGAGTTTATAATTGCAATTATATGGACTTGTGGTTTAGTATTATCTAATCTTTTCAAATTAATCTGAAATATTAATTTGAAATCGCAATCAATGTGTATTACAGAAATGTTTATTATAACTCGTTGAGCTGATAGACTTTGTTCTGTCCAATAAAACTGCTTTTATTTATTTGTAATGCTCTTTGTTTATGCTCTATTTATTGACGTGCCCAAAACAAAAAAAAATATTTAATTCAGTCGAGCAATTTACGGGTTTTTATAAGATTAGTGCATGGCACAAAAATTAATTTGCATTATACTACTTACTACAAGACACAAGGTAAAACTTCACATTTCTGGACAGGAGGTGTTATTTTGCTCCCACTTTTAACTTCTTTCTTTTCTTTTTTACTATTTAACATAATATTGTTAGAATCATCGATGTCGAGGTAGTTTTTTAATTGGCTTGAACCTAGCATTGCCTAAGGATATTGAACCACCCTACATTTTATCGTGTCTATAAGGGTAAACATTCTTCATATTGATTCCCGTCGCTAAATTTAATCTTCTAAAACTCTAAGTTCCACAGAGCAAGTGTCAATGATGTTTTGGAATTCATTAGAGGATTTGAAGGATTTACAAAAACTAGCAAATCAGATGGACTGATATTATTTAAAGAAATTAACCTCAAAATCAATGCTGTCTATTAAATTTAACAACACGACTACAGAACCAGATCGATCGTCAAACGATATTTGGATAGTTTAATTACCGATGAATTTAGGTGTATTTTTGACACAGAAACTGGCCAGCGTGACAATAGCAAAAAAAGTTTTTAATGTTATTCATTGTTATCAATCATTTACAGTATGGAAATGAAACGAAATATTAACGCAAAGGAATAGAGACAGATTTTGCGAGGCCTTTCCAATGTGGTGTTGAAATAGAACATAAGGGATCCGCTGAATTAATAAAGATCTAAATTGGTAGTGCTAGAAATTGTCTAGCTGAAGAGAATTTTGATAAATGGCGTATAAAACAGAAGAAGAAATCCGATACGAGACAAAAATTTAAAAAAAAAATTGAGAAATAGCGTGGTAGAGGGAAACCAAGACGTGATACAAGGACTCAGATCAAAGAAATAATTATTACGTTTTATCGTAGTAGTTTTGGTCCACAACGTTTCATCGGTTAATTTGAAAGATGTTTGATGATCTCCATATCCGAAAAATTAAGGTCAAGTAACTTTAATGGAGGGCGATGGAGATAAAATTTTACGTGATCAGCCGAAGTGTTTATTCTCCAACACCAGACTTAGAGATACTACTAAAATTTCGATTTTCGAGGTATATTGTGTAAGAGTGCGAGACGGCACGTTTTTAAATATTTTATTGGATATTTTAAACTTAATCTAAAACTAGTGAACAAATACTAAAGCTTGTCTATTACTTCAGCTGTGTAACAAATAAATCGGACGTTATTTCGAGGCTGGAGGAAATCACTCCGTGTAGTTTATAATGAAATATCAATATTGAATTACCCTGAATTTCCCGTGTACGCAGATACATAGATGCCTGCCGATGTGGTCGATCATGGTGAACACGGGGTCCCAGACGAGGTGGTGGCGCTCGTGAGTGAGGAACAGCGTCATGTTGAGCGCGGTGGCGAACGACAGCTCGCCCGCGTACGCCAGGTTCCACGCGTCGTGCAGCAGCTTGGCGCGCGTCAGCTCCGGGATCGCGGTCCGCTTGTCGCTCTGGAGGTAATCCGATATCAGGTTCCAGTTCTCTACGTCGTAGTTCACGGGGAATGGGGCTGAAAATTAACACTCCAATTAATAAGCACATTTTTATATCATAAAATAGCAAACAAGCAGATGGGTCTCCTGATGGAAAGAGTCAACCATTGCCATAGACGCAAAAGATGTTAATGGTGCGTTGCTATCTTGTGGCGAGTTCTAATGCCACATGCATAAGTTTACCGGCTACCTTACCCTCCAAACCGGAATACGGCAGCGACAAACATTGACTCTATTGTTGCAGGAAAAAGGTAAAGCGGTGATACCAGACCCAGGCTAGACTATGCAGAACTCTACCACCTAATAGATACATTTCTTACGATTCTTACATTGATGAAGTAGAATCGACATAAATAGATAATGTTTTTAAAACGAGACTTAATCTCGTTTTGAAACATTATTTATTTTTGTCTGTATTTAATTTGCAAAATTTTTGCGATACCAGACAGTATTTTCCATCAATAGTTTCAATCAAAATCAAATAATTTATACTGTGACACCACTTACACAATGTATTTTTATCTATTTATTATATTATACGTTTTTCTATGTATTAGATTCATTGACTAATACCCATATCACAAGCAAATAATTTGCTTACTTTGGGGTTAGATCAATTTGTGTAATTTTTTCAGTGGTATTTGTTATTATTATTTATTCCCTTTTTAGTTTCACAATTAATTGCATCATCAACTAAATATTGAGAAATCTTATATGACAAAATGAAAGTATCATGAAGAAATTCAACAAAACATCCACAGTGAAAAGAATAGATTAAAATTTTACGCCTTACCAATTTCTTCAGGATTGACGATGATGAAATGTTTTCTTTCGGGTAATCCATCTATGATGATATCCTTCTCAGTCCAAACAACAGGCGTAGTATTAGAGAAGGACAAATTATCCGCTCGGGCTACTACTATCGGAGCCCACCATCTCATACGATTGGCGTCAGGTACGTCGTGGGGACGCTCGCGGAGATATACTTTCTACGCAATAAACAGACATTTCATTTATGACTTCCTGCTAAAAATATTTTTTTATTATTATCGGAATATTTTTGGTGTCACTTCAATTTTCGAAAATCGAGCTTACATCAGATCTCAACGTTTAGAAGTCCTAGAAAGCTATTCTAAAAATGTTTACGATGACGTCAATATGTATGTGTTTATGTAAATTCCTCAACCCCTTTAAACAATTTAACCAGTCCATTTTTTTTCAATTCAACCACTAATCCAATTTTTTTTATTTCCGAAAATTTGATCCGATTCCGTCCAATAGAAGATTTGAGAAATATCTAAAAAAATACCAAAATAATTGCTTTTTAAAATAATGTACCAATTGATTCAAAAATCTAATCAGCTCTCCTCTTTGAAATCTTTGTCGAATAAAACAATTGGATCATAGTCGTTTGATTTGTTCAGATTTCGTTTTACTTTCGTCGACGAAAGAGTTTTCAAGCAAACAATTTTGTACAAAAAATTACATTCAGAGCTCAAAACCGTTGCGTAGAATACGCCTTACCAATTTCTTCGGGATTGACGATGATGAAATGTTTTCTTTCGGGTAATCCATCTATGATGATATCCTTCTCAGTCCAAACAACAGGCGTAGTATTAGAGAAGGACAAATTATCCGCTCGGGCTACTACTATCGGAGCCCACCATCTCATACGATTGGCGTCAGGTACGTCGTGGGGACGCTCGCGGAGATATACTTTCTACGCAATAAACAGACATTTCATTTATGACTTCCTGCTAAAAATATTTTTTTATTATTATCGGAATATTTTTGGTGTCACTTCAATTTTCGAAAATCGAGCTTACATCAGATCTCAACGTTTAGAAGTCCTAGAAAGCTATTCTAAAAATGTTTACGATGACGTCAATATGTATGTGTTTATGTAAATTCCTCAACCCCTTTAAACAATTTAACCAGTCCATTTTTTTTCAATTCAACCACTAATCCAATTTTTTTTTATTTCCGAAAATTTGATCCGATTCCGTCCAATAGAAGATTTGAGAAATATCTAAAAAAATACCAAAATAATTGCTTTTTAAAATAATGTACCAATTGATTCAAAAATCTAATCAGCTCTCCTCTTTGAAATCTTTGTCGAATAAAACAATTGGATCATAGTCGTTTGATTTGTTCAGATTTCGTTTTACTTTCGTCGACGAAAGAGTTTTCAAGCAAACAATTTTGTACAAAAAATTACATTCAGAGCTCAAAACCGTTGCGTAGAATACCGTCAAGTCAAGATCAAAGTCGAATGTGTGAGAAAATCGATCATGGTGTTCAAAAGTTACAGCCCTTCAAAAGTTAAACTCCCTGAAAATTATAACCAATCCGGCCCAGAAAATTTTGTAAATTTTGAAAAAGCCTTGAAAAAAAATGTTGGCGATACAGTATGTTTTTAATATAACTTCCACATTAATGTAACGATTGAGTACATAATCTTACCAGCTCTTTTTTTTAAAAACTGCGTCCAATGCTTAAATTTCATCAAAATTAGTTTATCGGTTCGGTAGTAATCGTTAACAAAAAAATTTAACCAATCATTTTTCGACCTTCTACAATATTTTAGTACTTAAAAAACCACGTCAAATGCAGTTTCAAAAATCATAATCGAATCAAGTTTTCAAAAGTTACAGTTTTTCAAATATTAATGCGTCGTCTTCTGACAGCAAACTTAATTATATTTTTAAAATAACTTTCAGACTAATATACCGATGAATTTGAAAATACCGTTCGAAATTGGTTCAAATCGGTTAATTTATTGGGATTATTCAACGACGAAAATATAAAAAAAAAAATGTTTTTGGCATTCGACATTTTTCAACCTATAGATTATGTAGCTAAAAAATAAATTTCAAAAAATGCGTTGAATGTCATTTGAAAGATTAAAATCGATCATAATTTGTAAAATTAACTGCTTTTCAAATATCACATACATTAATAATTTTTAACGAAATTTAGATTTTGGAACTGTTAAAAATATGCTTAGGTATAGTTTATGTTCCTTTGGGCTAAAACTACCTCAATTTACCGGGATTTTTCAGTGATGGCCTGCAGGGTCAACCGTTTACAGATTCTTTTCCTTCTAAACACTCTAATATGTACATATTACCAATCACATCACACCTAGCAGTTTATTATGTTTGGTTTAGGTAAAATGATGTCAAGTGGCTTTGAAAGTGTTTTATGAAGATAATAATGAATGTAGACTAAGCGACGCATGCCCATTAATATAAGAAGTAGAGGTTAAAAAATAAGGTCACGTGACCTGAAACCAAATATTTCTCATGGCGTCACCTCCACCCATATATGGACGCCCCCGCGAATATTCCGGTAATAGAGAAATAAAAATTGTTTAGGAAAAATAAAATAGTATTTTTTTTAACATTTATTTTTCTAATAGTTTTGTATCACAAAAGAAAGCTATTTTTAAGCTGCCTTCTATCGAGGCAAAATAGGCTTGCTTACAAAAGTTCGATATGTTTTTCGTCGATGGAGAGTTTAAATTAGATTAAAACCGTATTATTTGTTTGCATATTTTATTATTATTTTATTATTTTAGTATTTTCATATCTTCGTAAATATCAATAGAAAAATTGTGGAAAAAACTCACAAGGTAAATCCATAATCTCTAAATGCTGAAAAACACGACACGAAAAACTCGGTAATAGCTTATTACCGGAATATTCACGGGAGGCGTCGATATTTTTTGCATGCAATAATTTGTCATTTTTTTTTGCTCAATTTATGAATCAAACACAACCAAAAGTCACAAACATACATTCACTGTAAAACTAAAAATAAACTCCAAACAAGTGAACAACAGAACTTGGATAGACGAATCTATACATATAATAAAATCGTAGCAAAGTCAAAACTGTACATTGAATATTTTTTTAAAAGAATACTTGGGGCGTGATCTACAATCGATATAGAAGCCAAAAATATAGTTTTTAGAATTTTTGTATGTTTGTCTATTTGTCCGTTTGTCCGTTTGTCCGTTTGTCCGTTGGTCCGTTGGTCCGTTTGTCCGTTTGTCCGTTTGTCCGTTTGTCCGTTTGTCCGTTTGTCCGTTTGTCCGTTTGTCCGTTTGTCCGTTTGTCCGTTTGTCCGTTTGTCCGTTTGTCCGTTTGTCCGTTTGTCCGTTTGTCCGTTTGTCCGTTTGTCCGTTTGTCCGTTTGTCCGTTTGTCCGTTTGTCCGTTTGTCCGTTTGTCCGTTTGTCCGTTTGTCCGTTTGTCCGTTTGTCCGTTTGTCCGTTTGTCCGTTTGTCCGTTTGTCCGTTTGTCCGTTTGTCCGTTTGTCCGTTTGTCCGTTTGTCCGTTTGTCCGTTTGTCCGTTTGTCCGTTTGTCCGTTTGTCCGTTTGTCCGTTTGTCCGTTTGTCCGTTTGTCCGTTTGTCCGTTTGTCCGTTTGTCCGTTTGTCCGTTTGTCCGTTTGTCCGTTTGTCCGTTTGTCCGTTTGTCCGTTTGTCCGTTTGTCCGTTTGTCCGTTTGTCTGTTTGTCTGTTGCACAAATATTACTAACAGGTCGGGTCAAAATATAGGCTACATATTATCACGCTATCACCTAGCGGGGAGGTGCTGTGCGGAGTAAACGAAGTCCGCGCGGACGAAGTCGCTGGTAACAGCTAGTTACTTCATAAAAGTGAAATTATAAAATGGCGTCGTGTGAAAATGTGCTTGCGTGCATTATTGAACTCACGAAAAACTCAATCAAAATATTGAAATCAATGACCTTGTATCCTTTATTTACGTAAATAATGACGTTTTATAACAAATATGGTACAGATACAGATATGCTTTTGTTACTGGGGTATATATTTGTATAGTGAAAAAAGATATATGCTGTTTAATGCCTATCCGCAACCTCGTATCAATGGGCATGCCTGCCTGAACAGTGATGTATGTCAGTTTGTTTTCTTATGCTGCGGCCGCATTTGTGTCTATCGTCACAAAGCTTCGTGAAATGACACGATACATGCAGATGTGACCGACTATTATCGGCTATCGCCGCAAACATTCGGACTAAGTGTGCTTATCGCGCGGTTTGCGGTACGTCAAAGGGTTATAGCGCGCTTACATATTACGCTACGTGATTAAATTAACATTCTTCATTTCAGCCATTGTTTTTTGTTAGTTCAGATGTATGCGGGTAGTTGTGTAAAATAAATTAGGATGATAAGCTGAGCCAATCATATGGGATCCTAAAAATGTGAATCATAAAAAAAATATTTTAGAAATTAATTTTTAGCACACAGTAGTTATTAGTTAAAAGTTAAGATAGTCGTCGTCCAAAGTTACACATTTGAAAATGATTTTAGCCATCTTGGATTACTGCATGATAGATCATGCAAAATATCGTTGCTGCTAATATGACAAAAAATTATCGCGATGATAATTTTTTGGTGTCAAATTGTACAAAGCTTCAGCGCATATTTCTTGGGGACGATAGACGCAAGTGTGGCACCAATATATGTAAGTGAAGATACTAAGTGGTAAGATATGTGTTAGATGAGTTAGTATTGGTGACCTGTGAGATGGTGGCGGCGCGCTTGTCATAGTTGCGTAGCACGGTGAGCAGTGGCAGCCGGTCCTTCTGCAGCCAGGAGGCGGCCACGTCGCGCACCGACACCGACTGCGGCAGCGCGCGCCCTGCCTGCGCCGCCGAGTCTAATGCCGACCAGATGTCCGAACCACTGAACGTTTTGAACTTCCTAACCAATAATTAATATTTTCTATGGTTACCATTACCTTTTTTATTTAATTGGATAGGCAAACTAGTATACGTGCCACCTGATGGTAAGTGGTCGACGTCGCCAATGAACATAAACTAGTTTACCTGGAACTAGCCCAGGTAACTCTTTTATGTGTTGCCTATCCTGACACATAAAGTGTCAAGTGTCGGTGCCAGTAATTACACTGTCTGTCTTGCCCTTCTCTCCGAAACACAGCAAAGCTGTTTCACGGGAGAAATAAGCAAGATAGTAGTACCCATGCAGCCGGGAACGCGGCGGCACAGTACATCCCTCCTCCCTACGTTTACTACAACTATTATCTGGTAGTGAGCAGTCACTGCAACCATTTTTTATTGTAGAAGATAAAACGCCTATCTTCATTTATTCTAAACTAGTGATATTGTGACTTTTAAAAAATTTACGCATGCTTCTATAAAAAAGGTGTAAAGAAAGACTGAAAATTTACTTCCTTCAAACCACCGTTTAACTACCAATACAGGCATCTGCGAGCAAACCTCAACCTATATTACACACTAAATATAAAAGTAAATTAGGCAATATATTTAAAACGTGTTTATAATAATTAGAACAAACTTTTGTCAAATTTCCTTTTTTAAATAATTAAAAAAATATAGATACTACGATTAAAAGTGTAAGACATAGCTGATATTTACCTTCATATTTCTGGAGTATTTAAAAAATTACATCATCCTATTTACAATGATTGAACTTCATTAATTTACTATTAACAGAATTTAACACTAATGTTAATTTTTGAATTTTGATTTGGGAAATACGTCACTCATAATCATTACATAACGCATAGACATGTACCATATCCCAATATTCTTCATTGTAATACTGATAAGATAACTTTGTTATGATTAATTATGATAATTTTATGAGTTTCCAAGAATTAACAAATGATTTAAAAGTTGTGCTGCACTTTGTAGCAAATGCTCAGTTATGATTTTAGAGTACTGACAATGAAATAAGATTTTGAGTTGTTTATAATGCAACACTTGATAAAAAAATCACAATTTTATCTCCAAGTCTCCATCTATTATATATATTGGTTGGAAATCCTCATTCACATTTTTCGCTACTTAACACATAAAAACAACTATACATAATTAATTGGCAATTGGTATTGAGACTCTTTTTATCCCCAAAAAGAATATGGCTGCCATGTATAGAATTTACAACATGTGTATTATGTATTAAAGATACATACATATCTTCATGCCAGATCCCTTACGGGGTAGGCAGAGAGAAAAGTATGTATAAAAGTATGTATTAAAGAATAGAAAGTTTTTCGTTACTCAATTAAGTAAAAACTACATAATTTAGTAGTAATTGGTATTTAGACTCCTTTTACCCCAAGAAAGTCCCCAAGGTCCCATGTACAGAATTTATTATATGTGTGTTATGTATTAATAAAATGAGTAATACAAAATAAATGTCTAATACAAATACCTAAATTATTAAAGACCATTTCACATTATTAAAGTGTTGCATCCAAATTCAAAACATTTCCGATTTCATCATCAGTTCAGTTCAATAGAATCAAATTATAATATATTATATAATTATATCTGTAAATCGATGTAACAAATTCATCAATAAACAAAAAGAGTTAACTTACGTCTTTCAAGATTTTCTTACATAAAACGTGTACTACATAAACTAATATAAAGTAAACACGCTACATACCTGGACTCAATAAACATCCTCATCCCTTTCTTGAATGTATCAGCGCCTAAGGTGTAATTAAACATGCGGAACAGCAGCTCAATTTTAGTGCAGGTGGTTTCCTGCTTCATGCCAGTGATGCGCGAGTGCGGGTAACGCTTGCTGAACTCGTAGTACAGCGAGTACAAGACGGTCATTGGCCACTTGCCTTCCATTTCTGAACCGTTGTTGATCTGTAATATGTCACTAATATTAGGAATACGAAAGTTTATGAGTGTTCATACTTAATTTTTTTTGCGCTGACGCAATTAGATGAATTGGATGAAATTTCGTACCTATTCCAGAAATAGTAGAAAGTACTCAAACTTAATACATAGATTATTGTTCCGTCAAATAGTTTGTCTCATAGGATTCGCCAAACGTTTAAAAACGTTCCAGTTGGTCAGGCTCACTTTTGATATTCTTAAATCTGCCAATTAATTAATTAATTGGCACAATTAATTAATTAATTAATTATTAATCACTACCATAAAGACTGTATATTAGAGTTCTGCCAAGTCTCACCTGGGTATGATGCCACCATCTTACTTTTTTATTCGTGCTACTATCCCGATTTGGGAAATTTTAAGAAGAGCTAATTACTTTGTTGGGTTAAACCGCTGCTTTTATACTATGAGGTTTTTAGTAGCAGAGTATTAAAGTAGATTTCTACACCGACACAATATTTTTCGTTCAAAGAGTAACAAATTATTCGATGTTTACTAAATATATTCGTTATACAAATATATTTAGAAGGATGTATGACGATTGATGATTTCGGTATAGAATTCAAATACCATGAACTGGAAATTAATTACAATATTTTCTTTTTATTTTGCTATGTTTTTATTACTTAAATGACTATTAGCTATCGCGTTCTTCTATACACCCAACGCTAGTTAACCTGTACACCTGACTGAGGTTGTCTAATCATGGCTTTTGCATATCGTGGGTATGCTTAACGCATTTCCGCTTAAATCTTGAAGGATATGTTACCGTAAGGATATTACTCTTACCTTAAACGCAATCTCTGCAGCTAAATAGCCAACAAGCGCTTTGTTCAAGTGTGCATCTGACCACCAAGCAGGAGTAGTGAACGCGCCCAGCCACTGGTATGAGATCTCTTGAGCGAGTTGGAGATACCCGCGGCTGCTCAAATCACTCTCCCTATACCAATATATTTATAGTGTTATTCCTTTTTAAGCACTACGTAGTAAACATAGGAATGAGAAAATATTTGTTTTTTCTTTCTATTTCACCTTAAAGTGTCGTGAAAACATTTTTCATTCCGTGTTTTTCCGGGCTCCTTTTGAAGAATAGATCATCTATCATTCTGTCAGGCAGTTTGTAAAAGGCGAATGATTGGTTATACCTGTCATACAATGTGACTACTAATTGGTACAGTTCCGCAACGACTCACCTGGATATATTGTACCACCGGCTTATAGCGACATTATAGCGTCAATGCTTGCCATTGTCATGTTTCTTTCCTTCTAGTATTATATCTATATCTAGTATTAGATATAATACTATATCTAGTATTAGACTTATGCGTGTGCATATTTGTAAGTAAAAATTAATGTTCCTCTAGAAATTTAATCAATATATTAAAGTAGGTAGAAATCTTTTTGTCTAGCCTAGGTTATACACCACGTTACTACCACAATAGCGGCAGTGTTTATACTGACACGTTCTGATTTGGAGTGTGAGGCAGTCGCTTTATTTATACATGTGGCAATTTTACCTTCCACGCAGATAGCAATGCACAATGGTTTTTTTTGGCATTTAACATCTTCCGTGTCTATAAGGGATGCTTGCTTCTTTACATGAGGAGAACTATCTGCTTGTTTATTATCCTGTTGTATGACAAAAGTAGGATGCGATAATTTGATTCAATATTTTTTGTTTTAAGGGAAAAATCAATGTTATAAATTTGACCGCTATGTGTGTGTGTGTATCTGTCTGTGGCACTCTAGCTCTAAAACGGATGAACCTATGAAGATCGTTTTTCTCAGTCGAATACAAAAGTAAAATTTACGAGTATTAATAACTCCTGGATAGTATAACTTTCAAAGATAAAAAAAAAGTATTTTCGAAATCGTTCTATTAGTTTATGAATTTACAAAACGTAAAAAATACCTACAGTTTTTTTTTCTTGTATAAGTTATGGATTAAACAAATTATTTTGGGCTTACTTTCCAATTACAGGGAGATCTCACAAAAATCCTCAGACAATATCTAAATAAAGATTGCCTTGAATTGGAAAAGTTATCCGATATTCGCTAATTGCTTAATAAACTCTTTTTCTAGTTCAGTACACTCGTTAATTAGACATTTTTTAATAAGGTATATTCATACTATTTTTTCTACTTTCAACACCGAATATTATCAACATTCGGTACAACTCCATCTTGATGTGATTTTTTTTACTTTTGAAGACACTTGTACTGTTGTAGGTACTCGTTATGATTACTGGCATCAACCGGTGATGAGTTTAACTCATCCTTAGGGCTACAAATAACTACGTACTCGTACTCCAGTAAAATAAAGTTTAAATCAAACTACCTATGTAACTCTTATTACTTTTTGGATATAATCTTAATGATATAAAAACTATATTAAAGGTTTTTTCGGTCACTGCTGATAGGAGTTGAAGAAAACAATTAAAAAGTATTTTTTTTGCAATTACTCAAAAATGGTAAAGTTAGACAAATAATTTTTAAATAAAATGTTTAGAATAGACAATAAAGATGTTAGTGGTGCATTGCTATCCATGTGGCGAGCTGGCAATACCACATGCATATGCATAAAATGCCTGAATACAAAAAGTTATCCACTTTGTGTATTTTTGGAGATGATTAAGGCATTCGAATTTGTTTCACATAGAACTCTGTTGGCAAAACCTGAAAAATATGGTATAAGAGGAAAATCATTAGAGTGAATACAAAGTTATTTAAAAAATAGGAAACAGTGTGTTGAAATTTAAAAAATTTCTGGGGTACATGAGAAAATATATACTTCACATTATAGCTGTAGTGACTGTGAAATACCACAGGGAAGTGTTTTAGGACCCTTGTTCTTTTTAATTTACATTAATAACCTTCCAGAGACTATGCAAAATGAGTCATTTTTATTTTCAAATAACACTACACTCCTCATTAAATGTAAAAATAAAAATCATTTAGTAAACGAAACAACTAAAACCTTACTTAAAGTTTCAGAATGGTTAAAAAGTAAAAATTTAAAAATTAACTTTACTGATACATGTTAAAGCAATAAAGTTCAAAATCTTTCAAGTTCAAAAAATATATAATTTAACAGTATAAATGTAGAAAATACTGAATACACTAAATTTCTAGAAATATTTATTGACAATCATTGCAATTGGAAAGCGCACAATGATTCTCTTTGCAAAAAAATGATAGATTTGTCTATGTTTTGAAAGAATAAGAGCAGGAGCCAACTTAAATACTCCCTTGTTAGCATATCACGGATATGTCTCATCTGACAATATAGAATCGTACAATATGGAATCGTGTATTACAATATTTGAGGAAACTTAGTTGACTTAATCAGGATTTACAGAATTCAAAAGAAATATATACGTGCAATATATAATGTTAATCAACTACACTCTTGTAAACCCCTATTTAAAACTCTTAAATACTACCTTTACCTTGTCTTCACATACTGTCGGTATGCGTATTTGTAAAAAAACATCAACATTTGCTTAAAACAAATGCTGAAGTATTAGGGAACTCATATTTTAGAAACAGTGAGAAGCTGCATGTGCCTAGCCAAAGACTAAATATTTATAAAAAAAAACGCATATTGTTTGGCAATTAATATATATGTCGCAGTGAAATTGTCAATACCGTTAGATTATAATCTACCAAAGTGATATTATAATTTAACTGCTAACCTAACCTAACCAAATTATAAAATCCCTAGGTAGATTATAATCTAACGGCTATTGACAATTTCACTGCGACATATACAATCATATTCCTGAAAGTCTAAAATCATTACCTATAAATAAATTCCGCAAAAGATTGTCCGATTTACTATTGAATAAAACATACTACCTATTATTTTAGAGAATTTTTAGCCGATAAGATTAAATGATAATAAATACAAATACAAGTCTACAATTTACCTTAAAATTTAAATGTAACAAAAATTTAATAGTAAATTTTGCAAATGGTAAAATTTCTTTATAAATTGTAAAAATTTGGATTGAGCATGATATTTTATAAATTGGAAAAATAACTTTTTGGTGTGAAATATTGTAATACATAAATAATTGTAATGCATAAAATAAAAAAGCCCACGGAGTTTCTTCCGCCGGATCTTCTCAGTGTGTGGCCGCGTTCCGATCTAGTAGTAATTATTAGTAAATCGACCGAAATTCAAATGTTTGCACACCATATCATGGTAGAATATGTTGGTAATTTGATTTATTTTTAATAACCTGTGAAACCCATATTCTTGCAAATAAACATTTTTTCATTTTTATTTTCATAAGTTTACTATGTTACTTTCTAAACAGAATGCGACAGTGACAAGCACTGACTCTATTGTAGCAAGAATATGCAATGCAGACCTCTGCTATGCCTTATTTTCCTTAGAATCAATTTAGCGGTTCAGCCGTGAAAGTGGAACAAACAGACGACTTTCACATTTATAATATTAGTATAGATATTAGTTAGATAGATAATATTAGCATGATTATGCACTAGTTTATTGAGAGACTGCCGTATCATACTAATGACATCAAGCCGTGGTATCTACATAACATATTCTGTGGTTTCTATGAAAATTACAACGTAAAGATGACGTTTTACTATGGCGTGACCATGAAGCTGAATTATATCTGAAGACAACACTTCTAATACCTACTTGAAACTAAATTTTAAATACTGCTGTCATCTTCTGTGGTCTTACTCTCTCTTTCTAACACAGCTGTATAAAAAGAAATGGTGAGACCTCATAGACAGAGATATAATGTAAATATTTGTTTCAATCGATTAATACAAGTGCTAGCTCCATATACATAGCTATACCTAATACTTCATGGGCGTGATTCGTGGCATATCACTTCCAGTCACTTTCATTTTTCCAGTCACTTCTATTTTTGTCGAATTCATATCCTAAAATATTATTATTCGTTATCTTTTATCTATATTAATATTATAAAATGCCAAATTTTGAAGGTCTGGATGGATGGATGTTTGTCACTCAATCGTGCAAAAACTACTGAACAGATTTGAATAAAATTTGACACACAGGTAGATGATCACCTGAAATAGCATATAGACTACTTTATTCCGGAAAAAATAGGTAATCCCGCACGATCCGCCAAAAACATTTATAATGCAGCGGGCTGCACGCTGCAGTTATTAATAAATACATACTTTAGTTTATTGTTATCTCAATATAATGATTAATCATTAAAAACTACAATATATCCGATTCATTCCTAGTGGACATAAGTCTAATATATATTTGTTTTGAAAAAAGGTGTATTTAAAAATATTTTTTTATTGTCTCTGTGGTCTAGTAGCCCATTGTCGGTGTTAACCGCATGAGGTCTCGGGTTCAATTCCCAGGTCGCGCAATTCAAAAATGTATCTTCGACTAATTTGCGTGCACTGGTTATACCTCTGGCTAGCTTTTCGTGGTTACGGGCGTGGAGAAACTTTTTACTTTTTAATATATTTTTATACACATACAACAGAATATGTAAGAGCTACATGTGTGTCACAAGCTGTGTAATCTTGTATTATTTCATATTCTTACAAATTAAAATATTCATACACCCTGATGAATCATCTTTAATAATTACACGTCATAATAACATTTTAATTGCTTCTCGTTTCACAAGGAACAGTACACTAGACAATCTACACAAACTAGAACCTTCAGGAGGAGTGATAACAGGGTTACGCAAATTAAATCTGCCGGAGACAGCGTCATGGAGAAGCGACTGACGAAGCGCACCGTATCCAGTAAGCCACGAGATTCACGAAGATAGAAGACGAGCTACATTTACGAGCAAATTTAACTAATCTCAACTTCGGTGTGACTTTTTTATTATTATATTGGAACAAAGTTTTGGAACGAAGTTCCCAAACACCGTCCGTTTGGGAACTTCGTTCCAAAACTTTGTTCCAATATAATAATAAAAATAGACTTGGCGGATGGGGACCAAGCGAAAAAATGTAAGAATTTTCTGCCACGGGTTTACGTCACGAGTATTTTGCCGCCGCTGACTCGCCGAGCCACTGAGTTAAACTCTATTGGCGATAGGATAGGCGATTTTAAAAACTTGTTACAAAAAATTAAAGAAGAAATAAATAGTCGTTGGAAAAGGGGTAACTGTTTGGGACAAGGAAGGTAAGACAGGGGAAAAGAGGGTAAGGGGAGGTAGAGAGAGACAGAGAAAAAAAGGAAAAAGAGAAAAAAGAAGGGGAAAGGGAAAGAAAAATGGAAAAGGAAAAAGAGGCAAAAAGATACTGAAATAGGTGGAAAAAGGCGGAAATAAGCGGAAAGTGTCGGAAATTGGCGAAAAAAAACAAAAACAAACAGAAAAGGCGAATAAGGTGGAAGCCGGCGCACGAAAATCGATAAAAACAAACAAAAAGGAGGGGAAAGAGGTAGCAAACGGGTGGAAACTGGAAACAGGCTAAAAGCGATGAAAGAAGCCGAAACAGGTAGAAAGAAGGGGAGAGGGTCTAAAAGAGAAAGAGAGGGGGGCAGGTACTAGGGGAGGAAAATTAAAAAATGGAGAAAATACTCTTCGTTTCAACCAAGTATGTCACGACACTCACGCATTTTATATGTCATCGGTGACGAGTATTAACATTGTTACTAGTGTCTATAACCAAATTTAACTTATGATTTATGGGTTTCCTTAATCCGTGGTATGGTTCTGATTTGTATGCGGGCTGAGGACCTAGACTGAAAAAAATTAACAATAAAAATAACACCAAAAAACGACATCCTTTTGCAGTGATTTTCTTGTGTTTATTTGGCTCAGTGAATACATTTTGTGTTATATATTAAATTCTCGTGTCACGATGTTAGTTACTACACTGGTCCGAAACAGCTTGACCGATTTTTGTGAAATTTTATGCATTTTCAGTACGTCTGAGAATATCTATTTTCATACCCCTAAGAGATAAGGGTTGTCCACCCTAATTTTTTTTAATTAATTACTTGACATTTTAGTTTTATACTTCTATAATGTTAGATTAAAAAATACATACAACCCTAAATGTTCACCCCTATTTTAGGGTTCCGAAGTAAACTAGGAACCCTTGTAGTTTTTCTATGTCCGTCCATTCGCACGATTACTCAGAGATCCAATTTGGCACGAATACACAAATAAACACGTCAACAATGTGGTAATATAAAATCTTGAAAAATATTTTTTTCAGGAATATAAATAAAAATTTTAATTTAATTTTTTTTTCCACAATAAAAATTTTACTCTAACGAAAAATAGCACTTTAAAGCTTAATATTTCACGACATTAACGAGTCCCGAAATCGAAAAAGTGTCATTACAAACCAGCAATATTTTTCAATAAATTGTCCAAATACACACTTCACTTTGGGGTACATGAAAAAAAATGTCCGCACTTACATGTAGAGGAGCTACCCAAAAATAAATTGTCAAGATTTTATTATACCAATTTGTTACCGTGATTATTGATTAATATGTATATTCATGCTAAATTACAACTAAGGATCTCTGAGCTACGCTGCGAATGGACTGACAGACATAGCCAAACTATAAGGGTTCCTAGTTTACTTCAGAACCCTAAAAAGGTGTCAGGATCAACACGGGGTACAAAATCAAAAATGTCTAGCCAAAATAATACAAAATTATATCAAAAAGTTTAACGATATTCTCGTTGTAGTCATTGTTTAAAGGTAATAAAGTATGATAAATATTGCTAATTTTTTCACATTACCGAGCAGAAAACAAGCAAAATATCGTATTTTACACAGCCCACGCTAATGACAGATAAACAAGCCTTCAGCGAACGTCGATAACGACGTATAATTGGGTAAAACGCTCAAGGAGGCAAAGCGTTCAAGGAAATTCTACGTTTACCTACTTTATTTGCCTTGAGAGGTTTTGTTGAGATTGTTTTTCAGTTGTAAAATAAATCCTGGGGTGTATTTCAATCACGTCGGAATTTAACCGTTACGAATATTATATTTTAAAAATAGTTTCAATTTGTATTTTTAAGAAATAAAAATGAAGTTTACTTTAGAATTTAGGTATTATTTTTTAGGGTAACATAACATACAAGCAGATAGTTGGCTCCTTATCAGAAAAATATAACCATCGCTCAAAGGCACTGAGGATTTTTTTAAATCATGGGATAGCAAATAATCAGACGGGTCTCCTGATGGAAAGAGACAACCATTGCCTATAGATATCAAAGATGTTAGTGCCGCGTTGATAATCATGGCGAGGTGTCAATACCTCTTGCATAAGAATTTACCGTCTACCATACTTTCCAAACTGGAACACGAAAAAGAAAAGCATTGACACTATTGCGGCAAGAATAGATAAAGTGGTGGTACCAAATACATAACTCTGCCATTCAGTGGTCACGATGATACTAACGTATGTAGCCAATCGGTCTCTTCCTATGAACTGCCTGGAAAAATGGCAGATGGTTTATTCTTCAAAGTAGACCCGGACCAACACGGGAAAAAAACTCTTTACAAGAATAAAATCTTCAGCTTGTTTGGTATCCTATTATATATAAAAAAAAACATTAAAATTATATAAAAACAAATGAAAGTAAACTTTAATTAAAATAAAATAAAAGCAAATATTTAAATATTTTTTTTAATTGACGAAATAAAATTTTATAAGAACATGATTTAATGCTGGCCATATTATAAGTCGTTTTTGGACTGATTACACTGCAGCATCTACCGGGTGTTCCAGACCACCCGTTCAGACTGATTACTGTGGAGAGTTTCAAAAAAAATGAAAACAAAAAGACAAGTGTTTAATATTTTTTGAAACTCTATCCAACCATGCTAAAAACAACACCCACCCCTAACCCCTATTAGGGGTAGGGGGTGCAACTTTAATAAATCAAATGGAAACCCCTATTTTTCATTACAGATTTCGATTTGTGAATTGGATTTTTTTAGACCAAATGTTTGTCATTTGATATTTTAAAGTTGCACCCCCTACCCCTAACAGGGGGTTGGGGTCCTGGGTTGTTTTTGGCAAGTTTCAAAATATATATATATATATATATATATATATATATATATATATATATATATATATATATATATAGCTTTTAAGTGCTATTTTTCGTTAGAGTAAAAAAAAATTTATATTTCTGAAAAAAATATTTTTCAAGATTTTATATTACCACATTGTTGACGTGACTAATATGTATATTCGTGCCAAATTGGATCTCTGAGTAATCGTGCGAATGGACGGACATAGAAAAACTATAAGGGTTCCTAGTTTACTTCGGAACCCTAGGGACTAGGGGCGAACATTTAGGGTTGTATGTATTTTTTAATCTAACATTATAGAAATATAAAAACTTAAATGTCAAGTAATTAATTTAAAAAAATTAGGGTGGACAACCCTTATCACTTAGGGGTATGAAAATAGATATTCTCAGAACAACTGAAAATGCATAAAACTACACAAAAATCGGTCAAGCTGTTTCGGACGAGTGTGGTAACTAACATTGTGACACGAGAATTTTATATATAACACAAGATGTATTTACTGAGCCAAATAAACACAAGAAAATCACTGCAACAGGATGTCGTTTTTTGGTGTTATTTTTATTGTTAATTTATTTCGGTCTAGTTCCTCAGCCCGCATACAAATTAGAACCATAACCCGGTTTAAGGAAACCCAAAAATCATAATTTAAATTTTGTTATAGACACTAGTAACAATGTTTGTACTCGTCACCGATAACACATATAAAATGCATGAGTGTCGTGGCATACTTGGTTGAAACGAAGATTTTATTTTCTCCATTTTTTAATTTTTCTCCCCTAGTCCCTGCCCTCTTCTCTTTCTCTTTTAGACCCTCTTCCGTTCTTTCTACCTGTTTCGGCTTCTTTCATCGCTTTTAGCCTGTTTTCACCCGTTTGCCACCTCTTTCCCCTCCTTTTTATTTGTTTTTATCGATTTTCGTGCGTCGGCTTCCACCTTTTTTCGCCTTTTCTGTTTGTTTTTGTATTTTTTCGCCTATTTCCGACACTTTCCGCTTATTTCCGCCTCATTCCACCTATTACAGTGTCTTTTTGTCTCTTTTTCCTTTTCCATTTTTCTTTCCCTTTTCTCTGTCTCTGTCTTTTAAAATCACCTATCCTATCCCCTAGAGAGTTTAACTTAGTGGCTCGGCGAGTCAGTGGCGGCAAAACACTTGTGACGGAAACTCGTTTTTTTTTAGTTTTCATTTTGTTTGAAACTCCCCAGGAATCAGCCTGGACGGGTGGTTTGGAATAATATATATATATATATATATATATATATATATTTGGTTTCACAGTTCCGTGAGTCGAAATTATTTATAAAGCAATTTCCTTCTTTTTTGAATCTTCAGGTTTCAAAAATTGTAATTACTTTTTCAGATATTTTAAAAACACCAAACCCCAATAGTATTTATATATATATATATATATATATATATATATATATATATATATATTTGGTTTTACAGTTCCGTGAGTCGAAATTATTTATAAAGCAATTTCCTTCTCTTTTGAATCTTTAGGTTTCAAAAATTGTAATTTTTCAGATATTTTAAAAACACCAAACCCCAATAGTATTTTTTTTATAAATTTTGCAAGCGTAACTTCTTCTAGTTCAAAAATCTAAACTAAAAATACAATTAATACAAAAATCGAAATGGGTAAGCCACATACTTTGACTAAGGTGTAGAGTTTGTGTAGTTAGGGCTTGTGGAATGAGGGCGTGTAGACTTAAAGGCTAAAAGTTCTACATGAGATCTGATAATTTTTTAACAGTGCGAGCCATATGGTCTTACCATGGCGACATTTTACATGAAAATTTTTGTGGTGGGATTATATTTTTCCTATAGTAAAATTATATATTTTCACCGCGCATTGTAATGTGTCAAAACTGCCAATCGTAGCGTGCTGATACATTAATTTCAGTGTTTTGTATCTTCTCTATATATATAAAATTCTCTTGTCACAATGTTAGTCTCCATACTCCTCCGAAACGGCTTGACCGATTTTGATGAAATTTCGTATGCATATTCAGTGGGTCTGAGAATCGGCCAACATCTATTTTTCATCCCCCTAAATGTTAAGGGTTGTCCACCCCTAAAATTTTTTTTTTTACTTTATGGACAATTTTTTTTATTTTTATTTTTTTATGATTCAGCATTAAAAAATACATATAACTCTACATTTTTACCCTTCTATCACCAACCCTTATTTTTTTATTAAATAATTTATATGGCAAAACAACGTTTGCCGGGTCAGCTAGTATACATATAAAAGAGTGGCTTATCTCACTAATAGGTTTCAGAGTTTTAATGAAGAACTCGGTAAATACTCTCAGTTGAAGAGTTTTTTGCTTATCATATTTTCATTGACCCGTCCCCCTGTGAGTGGTAGGTAATGTGGTAGAGGGCGAGAGTGTGGTAGTGCACTGACTTGAAGACGATGAGTCCCCAGTTGTCGGCGGGCTTGGTCCCGGCGTAGTGCGGCAGCGCCACCACGTGCAGCGTGCGCAGCGGCAGCGGCGCGCGCCACCACCGCGCCACCTCGCCGAACACCTCGACCACCTTCGACTCTACGCCTTCTAGGGCTTCCAGGTACTCTGCTCGACCCCATACTCGTAATTCTGAAATTTTCATCACAATATACATCATCGTGCCCGCAGTACCACACAAATACTAATAGACACAGTGTAAGTATTGTAACTCTGTATCTCGGGGTGTAAATATAAACGACATTAACAATCTAAGAAACTGCCGTGATAAGCTTATCCAATTTAATCCGTGATCATGTCAGTCCGGCACCGCCCCGTTAAAGCCTAGCACATATAAATGTATATAAATAAATAAATAAAAAAAAAAAAAAAAAAAGCTTTTATTGATTCCTTACTTCTAACTTAGTACACAATTACAAAACACACACATATATATATATATATATATATATATATATATATATATATATATATATATATATATATATATATATATATATACATATATATATACATACATACACATACATATATACATATTTACTCTATGTAAGGACCGCCTAGTGCGGTAAAAGCCTCCTCCAAATTGTTCCATTTGTCTCGCTGTTGGGCTATTCTGGTCCATAGGTTTCCTGCTATTTTCACGATATCATCTTTCCATCGCTTGAACGGCCGCCCTCGTTTTCTTTTTGCGTTACGAGGTGTCCAGTTTGTTACAATCTGAGCCCATCTTTGTGGTTCTAATCTTTGAATGTGACCAGCCCATTTCCATTTAAGTTTTAGTACCTGCTTAATTACATCTTTGGATTTCGTTTTTTTTCTAATTTGAATAGTATTTACTCTATCTCTCAACTTTATGTTCATGAAGCTACGTTCTAGTCCTTTTTGGCAAATTTTTATTTTTTCTTGTTGTCGTTTAGTTAGTGACCAAGTTTGGCATGCATAAATGAGACAAGGTATTAAGCAGGTATTCATTGCTTTTGATTTTATGATGGGTGGAAAAGAGCTCTTGAAAATTTCTTTCATAGCCCAGTATTTATTCCATGTACATTTTATTCTTGTATTAATCTCTTTTTCACTACAGTCCTTAAACGATATGACATGGCCAAGGTAGGTATAGTCTTCTACATATTGTAGAGGTGATGAGTTGATACTTACAGGTATTTGTTTTTTATTTGTCATAACTTTAGTTTTTCCTTCATTTATTTCCAGTCCTATGTTCTTACTTTGTTTGTTTAATGACTCTACCATAAATTGTAGTTCCCCTGGGTCTTCCGCCATTATCACAATATCATCTGCAAATCTGAGGTGTGTTAGATGTTTTCCGTCTATTTTAAGTCCTTTATTTTCCCAGTTTAATTTTCTGAAGATGTTTTCCAAAACTGCAATAAAAAGCGTCGGAGAGAGGGGGTCTCCCTGTTTTACCCCTCTTTTGAAATTAAATGTTGGCCCTGCTACTTCAATTTTTACTCGTGCTTTGCTATTACTATAAATTTCTTTTATAAGCTCTATATAGTCACTATTTATTCCCTGCTCTATTAATGACTGCCATATAGCGGTATGTGAAATTGAGTCGAATGCTTTTGAGTAGTCTATGAAGGCGATGTATAGGCTTTGGTCGTACTCTATATATTTTTCTATAACTTGTTTCAAAGTGTGAATATGATCGATTGTAGAGTAGTTTTTACGGAACCCCGCTTGTTCGACTGGCTGGTTTTCATGAATAATTTTTATTATTCTTCGAAGTAGAGTCAATGAAAAGACTTTATATAAACAGGATATTAAGCTGATGGGTCTATAATTAGACATACATTTCGGATCTCCTTTTTTGTATATAAGCGATATATCTGAACAATTCCACTGAGTTGGTATTTTCTTTTGAATCAATATTAAATTAAAAAGCTTACTAAGTAGAGGGACTAAACATTTTTTTCCAGCTAAGATTATTTCATTTGTCACGCCATCTGGTCCAGGACTTTTTTCAGTTTTTAGCTGTTTAATTGACTGTTCCACCTCACTTTCTAAGAAAAATGGCACCGGTTCGCTGTTCTCTACCCAACAAAGTGATTGTGTCTCTATGTCTTGACATGCCTTGCTGTAAAGTTTGCTATAGAAATTTGTAGCCACTTCCATGATGTCGTTTCTATTTGTTACCAGTACTCCAGCATCATTACATAATTGAGGCATTAAATGTTTTGTGTTATTTATTTTCTTGTAAATTTTCCTGACGCTTCCCGATTTTTTAAATTGACTGTAGAGTATGTGGCTTCTATATTTTGTTAAATTTGATTTTATTTTCTTGTTAATTTCTCTGTAGAGTAAACTTAACCTTAGTTTTTCTTGTTTTGTTTTATTTTTTTTATTTTTCAGTTCTTGTCTTAGATTTTGTAACTCTATAATTTCATATGTCATTATTGAATGTATCTTTTGGCGTTTGTTTAAGTTGTTTGTGTTTGTAGAACAATTTTTTAAAGTTTTTTCTAATCTGTCGTACATTGTTTGTACTGTTTCATCTCTAAGGTTGATTAATTTTGAGATTTCCTCTTCAAATTTTTTGAGATCTAGAGATTTTATGATACATTTTTTGTATTGTGATCTTGATTTTTTAGTATTTGCTATTGAAAGTGTCATTCTAACTAATCTGTGATCGCTAGAGTGATGGAATTTATTCAGTACTTCGATATTCTCTACATTTTTGGTTAAGTTTGTGGCTATAAAGTCGATTTCATTTTTACTTTTTCCGTTAGGTGAAAGCCATGTCCATCTTAGTTTAGCCGGTTTTGCGAATATAGTGTTAGTTATTTTTAATTTATATTGGTGGCAGAAGTTTACAAACATTTGCCCTCTATAAATGTATATACCGTTGTTATATTCACAAATGCCTTCCCAAATGTTAGTCTGGGTTGTTTTGAAGAATAGAAGGCAGGTCGTAAAAGACAACCGATTGGCTACACATGTCACTACCATCGTAATTTCAAGGTGATAGAGTCTCGTAACGTCTCGCCCGGGTATTTGGTAACACAACCTTACCTACTCCTACCACAATAGCGTCAATGCTTGTCATTGTCGTTTTCCGATTTGGAAGGTAAGGTAGGCGGTAGACTAATGCATGTGGCATTGCCGCATGCATTAGTCTAGCGAACATCAAAATATATAATGAAGACCAACCTGGTTGATCTTCAATTACTTTCCATAAAGAAAGCCATTTGCTTCGTTCCATAAAACATTTGCCATTTGTTTGAGGTAGCTAACAAAGCAATTACTTTTGTCAGCTACCAAAATACGACAATGACAATCACTGACATTATTGCGCTAGGAATATCTAAGACAGTGATACCAGACCGGGGCAAGACAATACGGAACTCTACCACCTACTGGCCACGATGATAATGATTCACATGGCCAATCATTCGCCTCTTATGAACTGCTTGGTAGAACAGTAGATAATTTATTCAAAGGGAGCCCAGACCAACACAAAACTATGCAGGGCAATCTGGGCACTATGACTTAGGATAGTGGTTTGAAGTAGTTTTCCTAACGCTCCATTCACTCTGTTTCCCGCACACTCTCTTCTTTTCATCTCAACGTTATATATCTTGAATGCAGGGTACTTGCATCTCTGTTAAAAGCAAATCCAAGATATACAAACTCATTCACTTGTTCCAACGCTATATCATCAACCACAACTCTAACATACGTCCTGGTTACTTCCCTTTTGAATACCAATGCCTTGGTTTTCTTCACATTTAATTTTAAGCCCATAATCTTACCATAATTGTCCCGTGTTGGTTCCGGGCTCCTTTGAAGAATAGACCAACTGCCGTTCTGCCAGGCATGTCGTAAAAGGCGACTGACTGGCTAGCAAGTCACAAACATCGTGGCTACTAGGTGGTAGAGTTCTGCATTGTCTCGCCCGGGTCTGGTACCACCGCCTTACCTATTCCTGCCGCAATAGCGTCAGTGCTTGTCCGTGTTCCGGTTTGGAGGGTAAGGTAGCCGGTAAACTCATGCATGTGGCATTAGACCTCGCCACAAGATAGCAACGCACCATTAACACCTTTGGTGTCTATAGGCGATGTTTGACTCTTTCCATCAGGAGAACCATCTGCTTGTTTGCTATCTTATGATATATTAAAAAAAAACTATCCAATTTGCATTACCGTGATCAGTGTTAGGAGTTTAGATGATGTTGAAACTTACAGCATCGTCAACGTAAAGTAAGCAATACACCACTAGATCAGTAATTCGCATTCCGACATTCATCATTCTCATCGTAGGAGATACTTAACCTGATCGTAAGTTTCGTATCGTAAGTTTATATCATAAGTTGATACCAAATAAAATATTTGAATTTGAATTTGAATACAGAATAAACTGACGAGCTGACTACACACGACACACTTTACACCAATACTGACAACAAATAAGGGTAAAAAAGCAATACGTTGCCATCTACACGAGCATTCTAATACACGATTCGACTTTCTAATTAACCATTGATTCCAATAATCAAGTTTAGGCAATCTACCGTTGAACAAAAATGATCTTTGGTTATAAATATTCATTATAATTAATTCAAGGTAAAATTTTAGTCCTCAGTACGCAGCAATGTGTGGTGGTACTTTTTACATCCAATTATTTGGTTATCTTAATTAGTCTGAAACCTGTATTGTATTGAAAAAAAAACATGAGATATGTTAATTTTACGTAAATTTCCATATCACGAGTTCGCCGAACTCAGAAGTGGGATAAAAATTTTATCGAACAATGTTACATCATAATTTATGGTAAATTGGTTAAGCGATATAATGAATATCATATTAATTGGTCACACGTAAATACTGACATGCTTTTTTCCATAAACCACATGAACACTAATAGACACGCCATTGGGAAGTAAAAGTGTCGCCGCGCATATGAGCAAACGCTCTTATCACTGTCAAAAATGACATACATTTGTAGATATATTGTGAAAAAATAGAAACGAAGTATATTTTACTGTTTTATCGTACCGAATGAGAAGAAGAAGAATGATTTCATTTCATCGGTAAGTTGTATAACTCTGTATTTCAGTGTGTAATTACAAGCTACACTGACATACTAATAAATTGTCTTGAAAAGCGTATCTATTAATCCGTGTTATTTTCAACTAATAAAAAACAAATTGTAAATTTAACGCTTAAAGGCTTTTGTGTGCTAGTTCTAATCTTGGAAAAGAGGATAATTTTTTTGATGACGTCTAAAAGTGTATTCCTCCTTAGCTTCTTTTATTTATCACATTCTGGGACCAAGTATCCAGAAAAAAATTAAAATCGTACCTATGCATTGTTTAGGAAAAAAAACAAAAAATGAAGGTTATTAGAAGTAAATCATTACAGTTTTACAATACTTAATTGAACAATCATAAATGACTACTAGATGGTAGACTCCTGCAACATCTCGTTGGCGCTTTTACCATTCGTACCATACTCCTGCTACAATATAGTCAATACTTGTCATTTTCATGTTTCGATTGATTTTGGATTTCTATAATTAAAAATACGTCATTCGTAGCAGAAACCATTAGCAACCAATTTAATAATAACGAAGCATTCCACAAGTTTTGTGGATATTTGGTCATTTGAAATTTACACGGACAATTTTAGCTTAGGAACGCCTCATAGAAAATGTTACTCGTAACTAAAACCAGTCGTTTTACTAATATAGGAACCCAATATTGGAAGGTAAGATAGCCGGTAAACCTATGAGTATTAGCATTAACATCCCGCTAAACGTTTAGCAGCGCATCAATAACATACTTAACGTTTATTAGTGATGTTTATCTAGTTCCATTACGAAAGATACATGCTTACTTGCCATCTTATAACATAAAAAATACAAAGGAATTAAATAGCTGCAGTTGTGCGATGCATAGTTAGTTTTAAAATATTATTAACATTCTTATACTTCTTAATAATATCACTGGAAAAATTACACGAATAATTGATCTAATCCCAAAATAATTGCGATGGGTGCTAGTCAATACTTCTTAATCAGCTACTAATACATAAATATATAAATTACCAGAAATACAACCTCTATACTTATTATACAAATGCCTATCCTTGTCGGAATCGAACCTGAGCCCTATTGATTGCATCGTCGATGTCAATAACCACTCGGCCATGGGGACGGTCATCCTATATTCATACTAATGTTATAAATGCGAAAGTATGTCTGTATGTCTGTTACGCTTTCACGGCTAAACTGCTGAACTGATTTTAATCAACTTTGACATAAAGATACTTGAAAATGCAGGGTCAAACATAGGCTATTTTTTTCAAAAATCAACCGTTAAGAGGCTGAAATAGGGGATGAAAATTTGTACGAAAAACGTTATCGATAACATATTAATCTAGCATATTGTCCATTCAGCAGGCGCCAGGCGCTCCCGCGGATGAACCTGCGTCGAATCACCTAGTTAGCTAATATTTCGAGAAAGTATGAATTTTGATCTTAGATTAAGGAAACTACTAGATATGGAATAACTAAGGAAAAAAAAGTATCTTCACGCCCATATCCCCGAAAGGGTAGGCAGAGGTACAACAAGTGCACCCACGATTAGCCGAAGATACTTGGTCCCACAATGTGATAGGTGGCAAGCCTATCGCCAACCGGGCACTTTCCAATCCCGGGCAACTTTGTGTTTCTCAGAAAACTGAAAAAACACTTTTTACGTGCCCGACCCGGGAATCGAACCCGACACCTCATGTGGTCAACGCCAACGCTGGAGCACTATACCACACACAGAGTTTACTTTTTTTTGATATCGATTGTAGATCACGCCCCATGTATTCTTTTTAAAAAATATTCAATGTACAGTTTTGACTTTCCTACGATTTTATTATGTATAGATTATATAATACTATGTATAGATTAGTTAGTTATCGATATTTTCAATATTCTTTAACTCAAATTGAATTGAATTCAATTTGAATTAAAGAATATTTTTGAATTCAAATTGGACTGAATAAAACACCGATTAAAAATAGAACACGAAGATGTTGTATTTAAGTATCAAATACATTTAAGCGATACGTATCGATGAAATGATTCATTTGGCGATTTCGTTCTATTATTCCTTTTACATCCTGTAATGCTACAATTATAAATCATACTTTAATTTCTGCGTTTATGTTTAAAGTACACACCACAACTATAGAAAACTACAATAATTTAAGTAAAATCGGTAAATATTTATGTAACGAAACATCATTTGACGTTTTACGAACATTGACAGCGTGCAACAGTAATAGCGAATCGGCTGCAAGCTATTTTTAATTAGAGCACTGACAAAATGTTTGTAGCTTTGTCTATTATGAAAATTAGAACTTGTTAAACAGAGATAAAGCTATATTATGTATTCAGCGTTAGAATGCATACTATTTTATAATTTTGATTTCTTATCGAAATTAATGCCAAGTCCTTATCTTCTCTTGTCAAAGATTTTGAATATTATAAATGCGAAAGTCGGTCTGTCTGTCTGTCTGTCTGTTACTTCACGGCTAAACCACTGGACCGATTTTCATGAAATACGGCATGAAAATACTTGAAGATCCAGGGTCAAACATAGGCTATTTTTTTTCAAAATCAGCCCCTGAAGGGATGAAATTTCTATTAAATCTATTTCGACGACTAGTTATTATACTCGCGGGCGAAGCTGCGTGGGACATCTAGTCACTTATAAAACTCTTCCACCCAAAGAACTTTTCAAAATTACTTACTTTAACAAATAAGTTACACAACTTTTGCGTTTACGAGTAACCAGGGGAAGAATTGTAATTCGTACCGGGTACTATAATAATTTTATTAAAATTATGGAAAGTCGTTAGGCGATTTTATTTGAGTTCATTAGTATTCTATGAATACAGCGCATTATTTCTCGAGCTTAACATAATTTACAGCAATTTTATTTCGTTCCCCTCAGTGTATAAATTTTTTACCCTTTACAAAATAATTCCTCATTTCCTTGTTAAAAACCATTTGACCTTTTTATACTTCTTACAATTCATTTTTTTATTTGCAAGTTCTATCTCGTCTTTTAAAATACGCGACATGGTTCAAGGTGCTATCTTCATCTCCCGATATAAAATCTTTAGCTTTCAAAGAGGATTTCTTCGAGTATTTCTCTTACTGCTTTGATCGACTTTTTCTTACAGACGCTACGTCTCTACAGTCAAATCTTTTTCTGTCACAAACAAATGAGGTTTTATGGTATCTATTAATAGTCCGGTACACAAACATTTGACCAATACCAAGCGCATGGGGTTTTAAAAATTGTATTTGGCCCCATACCTACTTTGTGTAATGCAATCACAGCCATGCAGTTCTCTTTAAAATGGAGTGGGGTGACCATTCCATTTTGATATCACAAAATAATATACAATTTACTGGTGTGAAAATGAAAAAACAATTAACAATCATATAAAAATGACAGATTCCAAATTCGAATGTAATATTTTATTTTAATTTTATTGTAACAATATTTATGGGCAGACTATGTGTGTGTGTGTGTGTGTGTGTGTGTGTGTGTGTGTGTGTGCTTGTCTGTGTTACCGACTGCGTGATCAACGGGGCTCGGGTTCGAATCCCGACAGGGGCAGGCATTTGTGTGATGAACATAAACGTTTGTATTTCTGGGTGTGGGTGTTTATTAAATATGTAACAGCATTTATATATGTATTTCTATGTATTAGTATCGTTGACTAACAAGCATTTATAATTTGCTAATTTTGGAGTTAGATCAACTTGATGATGAGTTGATGCTTGCAAATGTTATTTCTGAAATAGAGCTTACCAATGTTATTTCCGTTATCATCCTTGTAAATAGTTGAGTTCCCGAGCTGCTTGAGATCAGCTATGACAAGGCCGAGGGTGAAAGTGGACATGGGAGGAGTTCTCTCGAAGTGATCCCACACTGCGTTGGGTTCCTCCGTTCTGTAAACATCAGAAAATATTATTAGCTGAAGGATATCTATATATTTATATGTGAAGGGAAAATTTTGTATCCCTTTTTAAGACAATTGCTCGAACGGCGGAATATGAAATTTGGCACAGTTAAAGTTCACTTTGCGAAGGACTTAACAAACCTATTATTTTTAAATAAAATGCATTAGAAATATATTAAATTTATAAAAATAAAAATTACTCACACTACACGCATGTGACATACCTACATAATAATATGAATCAAAAAGTATACAATACTCCGTACAAAGTTCCCCGTGTTGGATCCGGGCTCCCTCGAAGAATAGACCAACTGCCATTCTGCCAGGCAGGTCGTAAAAGGGGACCAACTGACTACGCGAGTCACTACCATCGTGGTTACTAGGTGGTACAATTCTGCATTATCTCGACCGGGTCTGGTACCATCGCCTTACGTATTCCTGTCGCAATAGCGTCAGTGCTGTCGCTGTCGTGTTCCGGTTGTGGCATTATACCTCGCCACAAGGTAGAAACGCACCATTAACATCTTTGGTGTCTATAGGCGATGATTGACTCTTTTCACCAGTCAGTTCATCTGCTTGTTTGCTATCTTATGAAACAGAAGATACAAAAAACTTAGTCAAGAATCCAATTTTTTTGCAAATGAATTTAAGTTGTTTCAAGTGACCGTTATTGAGAAACCGGGTTTTTCGGCCAACTATGCAACGCACCATTAACACGTCTGGTGTTTATTGGCGATGGTTTCTCTTTCCACCAGGAGAGCAATCTACTTGTTTGCTATGTAATGGTATAAAAAATAAAAAACTTTACAAAGGTGTGAACAAAGGTTTACAAAAATTTTTAAAATCAGTTTTTTGGCCATTCAAACAACATGACTATTTAAAAAATGGCATTCGATTGGATTCCACTCAACTTAGACTTCCTGAAAATTTGAACCAAGTCGACCCACGAGATTTTGAAAAATTTTCAAAATGAGTTTTTTGGCTATTCAAACATGACTATTTAAAAAATGGCATTCGATTGGATTCCACTCAACTTCCACATCCTGAAAATTTGAACCAAGTCGGCCCACGAGATTTTGAGAAATTTTGAAAAAACCTCAAATTTTTTTGGTCAAACACTATTTTTAATGTAACTTCCAGATTTATGTACCAAATGAATACAAAAACTAATCAGCTCTATTCCTCAAAAAACTACGTCTAATGCATAAATTGCATCAAAATCAGTTTATCCGTTTGGGAGTAATCGTTAACGAAAAATTTTCAAAAAAGTGTTTTTTCGACATAACTTCGAAATATTTCAACCATTTTTAGGTATTCTACAATATCTTAGTACTAAAAAATCTTCGTCGAATGCCGTTTCAAAAATCAAAATCGAATCTAATTTTCAAAAGTTACAGGTTTTTAAATATTGAAATTACGTTGATTTTAGCAAACTTACATAGTATTTTTGAAATAACTTTCACGCTAATACACCGATTGACTTAAAAATCTTATGAACATTTTTTCTTTTAAAATTGCGTCAAATACCGTAAAATAGATCAAAATTGGTCAATTTGTTTGGGATTTATCTATGACGAAAATTCATGAAAAAAATGTTGTTTGACACTGTTTCGAAATTTTTCAACCTATCGCTTATTTAGCTAAATCAATGTTTTAAATCTCAAAAATTGAATTGAATGCCATTCAAAATGTCAAAATCGATCATCGTTTCCAAAATATACAGCTTTTCAAAAATCAATTTACAGCCATCTTTAACAAAATAAATGTTTGAACTAAAAAAAATTTTTACTCTTTCGAGCTTTAGTGGAAAGTTTCGGGGATGGCCTGCAGGATCAACCGCTTATAGAATTTTTATTTTTTGACATTGCGGACCGTCAAATTTTTTTTTTGAAAATCAAAACTTTGTTAGGAGTTCTATTGGTAATATTAAAGTTCAAAGTTCAGCCCCCAAAGAGTTCTACACATTATCCTAATGCAATTTTTTGATCAGATTGATACTTTTACTGCTCTAAGGCTGCAAATTTTATAAAGGTGTGAACTGAGGTGAAAAGGTGAAAAGAGCATGGATCATTTAACAGTTAACATATTAAATTTTGTATTAATTTTTTTAACAATTAACAACTGTTATTTATATTAACAAATACTGTTAAAATTTTATAATTTTATACATCATTAAAATTACCAATAACTTCATATAGGATAATAATGTTATTAAAAATATTTGAGAGATCGTTTTTTTTTGCTCGCTACCTTGATTCATGATAATAATAACTGTCAAAAGTTATAAAACTACTCTAGAGGACCTTTTTTATGGTCGTTAACACGGCATCTTTGCGTTTTTGTTGCTTCTAATACTTATTATATATAGGCTACTACTGATATTATCTATATTAATATTATAAATGCGAAAGTTTGGATGTTTGGATGGATGTTTGCTAATCAAGCAAAACTACTCAATGGATTTTAATGAAATTTGGCACACAGGTAGATGATAACCTGGAATAGCATTTAGACGACTTTTTATCCCGGAAATGTTAGGTGATCCCGTGGGACTTACCAAAATCTTTTACAGTGCAGCGGGCTGTACGCTGCAGCTAATATAACATAAATAAATTATTGTTAAATATTAATTAATTTCAACAACATACCAGGTAATCTAATTTAACAATAATTTCCATGCCTAGTTTTGGGTCATTCAAACAAGAGAACTATTGCTAAAACGTATAAAGAACTCCGGAACTACATTTTTAATTTAACTTTATAGACTTGAAGTATTTTTGTAATGTCGATAATTCTATGTTTTTGTGAAGATCTATTAGATCGAAAAAAATGTGAGGTGTTGTTAAGAAACTTACATGTTCTCAGTCCTGGCGACGGGCGTGTTGCTGAGCGCGAGCATGTCCCTGGGGCGCACCACGCTGAGCTCGAAGGGTGCCTTGTACGCCGGCTCGTCGAAGCACGGGAACACGCGCCGCGCGTTCGTCGGCCGCAGCTGCGTGCCCGCCACCATCCTTACACAATATTATATCTTTACTTCATTTTAAAAATGACGTGAAATCGTATTAGTTATTTATTGAACAGTTTATTGTACATAAGCTCTACATAGATTATAATACAGGTGTTAAAGAAATTGCACGCATAAAATCAGTATAGATAAAGGAACCCGTAAAAAATAAAAAATAAATACATTTAAAAAAGTTTTAAAAAAATCTATAAGCGGTTGACCCTGCAAGCTAATCCTGAAACTTTCCGCTAAATTGAGGTATTTTAAGCTCAAAAGAGTATATATCTATAAGCATAGATTATTTTCAGTTCAAACATCTATTTTTTTTTAATGGCAGTATTAAGATTTTTGAAAAGATGTATATTTTAAAAACGATGACCAGTTTTGATCTTTCGATTGCCATTCAACTTAAGTTTTGAGATCTAAAATATTGCTTTAACTAAATGATTGCAACCTATGCAAAAATTTCGAAGCAATGTCAAAAAACATTTTTTTCAAAAATGTTCGTCATTGATAAATCCCAAACAAATTGACCGATTTTGATCCAATTGATGGTAATTGAAGCAGTTAAGTTTGCTAAAAACAACGTAATTTTAATATTGGAAAAGCTGTAACTTTTGAAAATTAGATTCCATTTTAGTTTTTGAAAAAGCATTCGACTTAGTTTTTTTGGACTAAACGATCGTAGAATACCAAAGAATGATTGGTTGAAAAATTTCGAAATTATATCGAAAAAATACTTTTTTCAAAATTTTTCGTCAACGGTTACTCCGATAAACCGATTTTGATATATTTATGCATTAGAAGTACTTTTTTGAGGAATAGATCTGATTAATTTTTGTATTTAATCGGTACATTAATCTGGATGTTATATTTAAAAAAATACTGTTTCGACAAAATTTTTTTTGGGGTTTTTTCAAAATTTCTGAAAATCTCCTGGGCCGACTTGGTTCAAATTTTCAGGAAGTCTAAGTTTAGCGGAATCCAATCGAATACCATCAACCTCGTTTCGATCGGTCAACCGTTCAAAAATTGCGAGATGTTTACATACACACATACATATAGACATACTGACGTCATCGTGAAAATAGTCGGAAAAGGTTTCTAGATCCTCAAAACGTAGAGATCTGTTAAAAACTCGATTTTTGAAAATCGGGGCAAAATCGGTAACTTCCTTATCTATATATGTAGCGGGAAGTTAAAAAAATGAAATGTGATCCCTCCAATTTTCGGCCTATCTCGGTTTTGCCAACCCTAAGTAAAATATTTGAAAAAATTATACTAGACCAAATGCTTAGACATTTTGATAAATTTAGATTATTTCTTAATAAATAATTCGGTTTTACGAAGGGTCGCTCAACCATAGATGCTGGTGTCGAAGTACTCAAAAACGTTTATGATGCCTGGGAGAATTCGCAGGATGCCCTTGGAGTGTTCTGTGATTTGTCTAAGGCATTTGATTGTGTTGATCATAACATTTTAATCAGGAAATTACACCATTATGGAGTTCGAAATAAAGCTCTCGATCTTCTGGTTTCTTACTTAAATGAAAGAATTCAGAGGGTTGATATTAATGGTAAAATGTCCCCTGGTACTGTTGTAACCATGGGTGTCCCGCAGAGCTCCATACTTGGTCCGTTACTGTTTCTGATATACATAAATGACTTGCCTTACTACGTAGGGGATAAGCATGGAATCGTACTGTTTGCGGATGACACTTCACTTTTATTCAAAGTGAAAAGACGAATTGGTAAGTATGACGAAGTAAATAATGAGATTTCAAAAGTTGTACACTGGTTCAATATGAACATTCTTTTATTAAATGGCAACAAAAGTAAGTGTGTTAAATTTTCATTGCCTAATGTAAGGCATATAGTTACCAGCGTACAACTGGATGGAAACAACCTGGATCTGGTGGGTACCACTGTGTTTTTAGGTATTACTTTAGATAAGAAATTACAATGGGGACCGCACATTAATAATTTAGCAAATAGATAGTTCGGCAGCTTATGCAGTTAAAAAAATGAGACAGTTAACTGATGTCGACACAGCAAGAATTGTATACTTTAGTTACTTCCACAGCATTATGTCATATGGAATTCTTATCTGGGGAAATTCTGCTGAAATAAATACTATATTTGTATTGCAGAAAAGAGCTATTAGGGCAATTTACAAACTTAGCCTGAGGGTTTCCCTGAGAGAAAAATTCAAAGAAATCAATATTCTAACTGTTATATCCCAATATATATTTGAGAACTTGATGTACGTTCGTAAAAATATTTGCTTTTTTAAAGAAAATGATGACATACACTCACTTAATACAAGGAACAAAAACAATCTTTTGCATGCATCTCGTCTCCATAGAATAAGTAACTCTTGTATGGGGCAATGTATACGCTTTTACAATAAACTTCCCGAAACTATAAGAGATTTACCAGTCAATAAATTAAAAATATGTGTTAAAACAAAACTGTGTAAAAAGGGATATATTAAAATCTCAGATTATTTAGAAGGCAAAAAAGCCTGGGATTAGTTGCTCCTCATACCGATCTTATATATATATATTTTTTTTGTAATATCGTGATGTTGTAAAAAATAGATGAAATGAAAAAAAAAGACAAGCCCGCTGAGTTTCTTCCTCCGGATCTTCTGTGTGTGGCCGCGTTTCCGATCCGGTAGTAGTTTTTAAAAAAATATGTTGACGTGTCAAAATAACTTGTAAAAAGATTTATTGAATAAAGCATTTCTGATTTCTGATTTCTGTAATTTACATACCGTCGTAGTATGAGACTTGAGAGGCATATCTTGCGACATTTATTGCGGGTCGTTTTCAGCAGAAATTTTAATTCTAAACAATTGCTATATTAAGTTAGTAGGTACTAAATTAGGTTGATATTGCATTATTTTTTTATGTTTTTAATTGTTATTTTTCCTGAGTTCCTTCATTGATACTGAACCTACCCCTAAGCTATGGCACGCAATTTCCTTAACATTTTGTATATTATATACTAACTGACCCGCGCAGCTTCTCTAGCGAGTAAAGTGATTTGTCGTCGATATAGCTTTTAAGGCGAGGCATCGCGGCAAACGGGAAAAAACTGGTTTGTTTAATCATATTTTTTGTATTGATTGTTAAATAACAATTTTACAAAAATTACACAATATACCTGAAGATATTACCTAAGGAATGTGCTAACTTGTTACATGATAGAATGTACTTTACTCGATCATATAAAATTCCGAAAACAGGCTAAAAATCTCTAAAACAAATAATTTGTTAATCATATTTCTAATCTTCCACATGATTTTTATATGGTGATATTTAGTTGTAAATACAAAAAAGAATGTTCTAAATTTTGGTTTTCAGATATTATATTTTATATAATACCTGAAATAATAATAAATAATAATTTATTAATAATTTTATTATTATTATATTTTTTTTATATTATTATTCCTATATTTATTTATCCGAAAATTAACACTTTTCTCAGCGGTTTCAGAACATACAGCGCCACCCATTTCCTATAGAATTGACGCGCGTCGAAATACCTCGCCTTAATACAAACTTTCAACCTCTATTTCAGCCCCCTAGGAGTTATTTTTTTACAAAAGTTAACCATATACGTGCTTCAACTAACTCGTTGCCAAATTTCGTCGAAATCGATTTAGTGATTTAACCGTAATTTAGTCGAACCCAATCGCAACGCTACCTACCGAGTTCAAATATTAATCTGAACCATCCTCCTACAGAAAGTATATCAAAAACAGATAGTTTTCTCGATATAAAGAAACAACTATCGCCTACAAACATGAAAGATGTTAATGGTGCGTTGTCACCCATGGCGAGGTGTTAATACCACTTTCATAAGTTTACCAGCTACCGTACCCTCCAAACTGGAACACGACAGTGACAAACAGAGACACTATTACGGTAAAGTATATACCTAAGTGCATATATATACACACACATACATACATACTTTGATTAAACTAAATTTCATTAAAAACGATTATTGTGCAATCTTTATTTATTTTTCCTACAACTTAAGTACAATTTCCTTTAAAAATATAGTATGTATGCATGTTCGTTATACGCAAAGTTCACTAACCTCTCAACCTCCTGGTCGGTGGTGTACGTCGTCTTGAAAAAGGCCTCGGTAGTGGCTGTTTCCATATTCCCTTTGAAAGCGAACCGGAGACATCCCAGCGACGACTTGGGGACGGTCTTTTCAAGTCGAAGCGTTACAATTGGCTTCTTTGGATCCGTACTCAACTTTTTCACCTCTATTTTCTGAAGTGCTTGCCTGCGGTTAATTTTACTCTATTTGCTTTATATGAAAATGATGAAAAATATCGAGTAGTACATTTAAACGAAAAGCAATCCTGTTAACTTACAATTTGTAAGTTTATGTTTATGTTAATATTTTGTTGTAACTTATAAGTACTTTTTTAATCTATACACTTTTACACTAAGCTTCTCGATCTTATTAAAGATTTACCGGTAAACAAATAAAAAAATGAGTATATAAGTAAATAAGTATTTAAGTAAATAAGTATCTTCATTGCAAATTTCATGAAAAAATCAGTTGTTTAGCAGTGAAAGCGTGACAGGCCGATTTTCTATTTATAATATTAAAAAGTATCTTCACACCCGTTTCCCCGAAGAGGTAGACAGAGGTACAGGTACACCCATAGTTTGTCAAAGATACTTAGTAGTCCCACAATGTGATAGGTGGCAAACCTATCTCCAACCGCGCACTTCACCAACCTCCGGCAACGTTGTTTTCATCAGAAAACTGAAAAAACACATTATTGAATTGTTCATCCCAGGAATCAAAACCGGGACATATGTGGTCAACGCTCACACCGGACCACTAGACCACAAAGGTAATTAAAAATGTATAAATGAAAACTATAAAAAATTATGTTAAGAATATTTTAATATTAATTAAGGAAGATATATTTCAATAAAAGCATGGGGTTAAAATTTTTTCATCCTCACAGTCTCGATGTCTGGAAATCCACAACCGTGCGATTATCGAGACATTTTTTGCCCCGCACTACTCCTATGTGGAACCAGCTATCGGTAGATTTTTTTTCGAACGTATACAACTTAAGGACCCTCAAGAAAAGAACCTACTCATTCTTAAAAGACCGACAATGCAACTACAAGACCCCAGGTAGTGTAGTAGTCGGGCGGCGGTAATCACTTACCATCAGGTAAGCCTCCTCTCCGTTTGCCCCCACTTCTATTAAAAAAATTGCTCTTCATACTAATCTATTATATTTATTGCAATATATAATATATTACATTATATTAAATTACAAAATATTGTACATATATTATTAATTAAAAAGTAACCACAAGCCCGCTGAGTTTTTTCTGATAATTTCGGTGTGTAATCTTAAAAAAATGTTGACTCATCAAAAGTGCCTACAAAGGATAATTTAAAAAAACGTTTTTGACTTGAAACCGACTTTCATAAAAGACGGGGGTTCTGAATTCATTTTTGAGGGTATACTTCCTGTGTAAAAGGTTTAAATTTAGTGTTGAGTTTGTGGTTTAAATTTAGTCACTTTTATTTCGTTTAAATAACGTATTTTTAAATAGGATGTTTTATCATATCATAGAACTGCCAAAAAGCAGATACAATCATCACGTTTAAACTCAACCACATGGGTAGTAACTTACCAGAAAAATCTTTGGTGTCTATATGTAAGGGTTGTCTCGCGCCATCAAGAGAGTAATCTTTTGGAAAGATTTATATACTTAAACCTTCCTCAAAAATCAATCTATCTACTAAAAAAACCGCATCAAAATCCGCTGCATAGTTTTAAAGATTTAAGCATACATAGGCACATAGGGACAGACAGAGAAAGCGACTTTGTTTTATACTATGTAGTGATAAGCCGCTGAAGAAGTTCTTTATAAAAAGCAAAAACACAATACTTACGACTCATCAGATGGATAAAGAGCAACTTCGGACTCTGTAATCTCAATTTCATGAGCGCTATGAACGCTGACACTATCAGCATCTTCTAGCCACGTGACATTGATAGTCACCCGACCCTTGAAGTAGCCGTCTTCCAAATATGGCTCAAGTTCTAACTTGTACCCGGTTGGCTCTACAGTCTTCTCTAGCCGACTCTCCATGGCCAATCCATGAGCGTTGTTGAGGTCTATACTTCTTGTCTTGATGATATGCCCATTGATCTATATTTGGAAAAATATTTAATTATACATGATTTGACTGACCTGGCAATAAATAATATAAACATACACGCATATTATAAGCTGCACGTAATTAGCATTAATGTTGTTGCGGCTTTAAATTGAAAAGTTGCACTCAGACCTTGAAAATGGTTTAAAAATACCGCTAATACCGTATTTAGTTTAGCGGTTCTTATAAAAGGTTTCACTCAGTGCGTATTTAAGATGAGACCGCTTCATAAACCTAAATAAACCGGTTTAAGTCAAAACCGTGGAATTCTACGTCACGCGTAGTGCGGACAAATATTGAGAGCGTCGAATATCAAATTTTTTTTAAAACCTCTAAACCGGTTTATTGATTGAAAACCTTTATATTTTGCTCCATAAAGAAACCAGTATTTTTAAGGTTAAGGTACAGCTAAACCTTTACAAAATTCTCCTTTGCACTTGCGCTGATTTAGGTTTGAAAATTAACCAGTTAACAAGCCCTGGTTGCACCATTCATGTCACGTATTAGAAATTTAGTCATGGTAGACTCTAATCCTTATCTAATTCTAATAAATCCATACCTAGACCCCATACCCAGGGGAGGTACCATACCACGACCCCCATGAGCCCCCCCTGGATACGCCCTTGCCACCTGGTCTGGGCAGGCAGGATCGCAGCTAGTCTATCTTTCTGGGGTCCAGATTGATGCGGAATATAATGTATTTATTACAAAAAAAACGACACAACAAAAAATTCTCAGAACGTGAATGTTAGCCTGGCAGGTAACCCATTTCTCATTATATGCTGATTAAAAAAGTTCTTCATAAAGCCGGTCCATACAACAAAATATGAACGTCAGCAAAATCATTTTGCACGTTAATACGTAATTTAAAATCTCATTACATTCTATCTCACGTTTCATAATAACGCCGTAATGTGTTCGTCCCGATCTTCGCCTTGCGCGCTCTAAATAAGCTCACGACATGGAGATAACTAGGTGAGAATGGTTCAAATGACCTTATCCGCCGATAGCAAGAACATGAGCTATTTTTATTACATAACCTATTTGAATAATTTTGTTAAATATGGAGTAATGCTTTTTTTTCAATTTTGAAAATGTGACTTCATAAAGTAGGCTGAATAATCTAATCGCTTTATCAGTAATTATTATATAACTAGCTGACCCGGCAAACGTTGTTCTGCCTTTTTAACTACCTACTCTTATTTTTTTCTATATTTTCTCACCTTTTAAACCTTCGCTGGACATCAACAATTAATTCAAAACCAAAATTAGCCAAATCGGTTCAGCCGTTCTCAAGTTTTAGCGAGATTCACGAATAGCAATTGATTTGTAACTTGCAAATTATACCCGCGGTCTTACCCTGTTTTTTTTTCATACAGTATTGTAGTTCATATCTAGATAGATAAGTCTTTTAGGTTTGATTAGGCACCTTACCTTACAGCCCCCCAAGACAAATGGCATCTACGCTAGGAGAATAGAAAAGAAAATGTATGAATTTGACATAAGCTGTTGATACGAGCGTAAATGAATTTGTAATTGGTAGCCAAGTGTCATTCGTGAAACGAAACGTTATATTGCATCGATCATTTTTGATCATTTTCATACAAAACCTTAGCCAAGTGGCACTTTTGACAAGCAAAATTGTGATCCGATGATCAGCGAACGCTAGAACCCTGTAAATTACGCTAAAAATGGCGGATGATCACTATTATTTAATCAGCTGTTCTAAACCGTGGGTAATATCTGTTAGAACTTTTGATAATTTTAAAGTAAAATGAACGCGAATTGCATAATTTAAGAGTCCTAACCTAACTACGGGGAATTTCAATACATTCTCTTTTTCTAAGTCGCACCCGCTATGTGATGGATTTCGGTTTTCATCCCCTAACTCCACGGGGAATAAGCTCAGAGCAAAGTGACCTTGACAAAAGTTGGGGTCCCTTACCCCCTCCATGCAATGGTGCAACAAAAAAGGGATGTTATATAGGGTTGAAATTTTCCATCCAAATTTTTCTAAGTCCTGCGCACACACTTACCGCCAACCGAGCTCTCTGTTCATTCTAATATAACGCATTGGCGTCATTTAGACCAAATTGGCAGCCAAGTGGATCATGGCTTGTTTAACGTTCATTCTATTGAGGTCTATCGAATATTGTCTGTGAATTGACGGCAATGTCAGTTTGAAGTATTATTTTCATAACGTGAATCAATCTCGGATCAATAATATACATGGATGGAATATAAAAAAATAAGAACAGAGCCGCTATATCTGATTCAATTTTGATTGTATGTACCGCGTAAGTGCGAATAAGATAAAATATACCTACTATCTTTTCTACTCGATTACTGTCATGCCGTAAGTTTCTATATAGCTAACATGTCAAGTGAACTCTGTCAGTACTACGGACTACCAATTTAAAGAGTTATAAAATTAAATACTGTCACCAATATTTATGTATTTATCTTCGTTGCTATCAAATTTGTTATGTTAACATATTTTAAGTAAATCCTCTTTACAAGTGAACGTAGAATTGTGCAAAATGTTATCGATAGTTACATTTTAAAACTTATGTTTCAGAAGTGTTGTTTATGTTTGATGATGATAAACTTATTATTAAAAATGAACAAAAATATGCAAAACTGAACATACAAAACTTCTTTTTTACGTATTTTTTGGCATTCATATTTACAGAAATGTAAAATTGATCGAAATCTATTGCTACACTGAAAAATGAACTATCTTTCCTTCTTTCATTAAATTTACAAAATACAAGAGTTGTATTTTGTAAATTTAATATTTTTTTACAGACAAAATATTATATTTATCATCATTAAGACATTTTGCAAACCTAATACTTCACTACTTACAATGTGTCTAGGCAGTTCGTTAGAAGCGAATAATTGGGTAAACGAGTCACTAGCATTGTGCTAGTGACTCGTTTACCCACTCGTTTACTCGTCTACCCGGTGGTAGAGATCTGCATTGTCTCGCCCGGGTCTAATACCACTGGCCCACATATTCCTGACAATAACAACAGTGCTTGTTATTGTCGTGTCGTCGTTGTGGTAGCCGGTAAATGTATGCATGTGGCATTAGTACCCCGCCCGCGCCACAAGAATATCAAAGCACCATTAATAATGTGCCACCAAAAGTCTTAATTTGCGTTCATTTTACTTTAAAATTATCAAAAATTCTCACAGATGTTATCCACGCTTTAGAACAGCTGATTGAATAATAGTGATCAACCGCCATTTTAAGCGTAATCTGCAGGGTTCTAGCGTTCGCTGATTATCGCATAATTCGCTACAATTTTGCTTGTCAAAAGTGCCACTTGGCTACGGTTTTGTACGAAAATTGTTAAAAATGATCGATGCAATATAACGTTTCGTTTCACGAATGACACTTGGCTACCAATTACAAATTCGTTTACGCTCGTGTCAACAGCTTATGACAAACCCATACATTTCTCTTTCTATTGTACTAGCGTTGATGCCACATCTTGGGGGGCAAGTCTTTTTTGCTTTTAATGCACTTTTCATATAAATAAAACTTATAACCTCGGTGAAAATAATACTTCAAACTGACATTTACCGTCAATTCAGAGACAATATCCGATATACTTCGTAAAGTTCGTATGGAACGAACGTTGAACAAGCCACGATCCACTTGGCTACCAATTTGGCCTAAATATCGCCAAAGCGTAATATTTGAATAGTTAGACAACGTTTGCCACTTGTCTAGGGGGCTGGTCAAAACCAGGGTAGCGCAAGCGCCCCAACCTGCCTCACCGTGTTTACGCTTAAGTAAGTTACGTTATCACATCACTTCAGAACAAGCTCAAGAACCAAAGTGCTGAATGGTCAACATAAACAATTCCCATCCTTACGGCTCGTCGTCACCGCGCTTACGTCTCTCCGTAACCGAGCTTACAGCACTCTACTATTACGTGCTACTATTGTCTAACATGCTGTCATTCACAAGACAATTTCCAAAACGTAAGCGCGGTGGTACCTAGCCGTAGCCAGTCGACGTAGCGGAGTTGCTGAACCATTTTGTTTACGAGTACTTGCTTACGTTAGGATGACGCCTAGTTGATGGTGAGGCGAAAGGCGACGACGATTTCTTTCCGAGTTCATAGGTATATCATAATCTATGTGGCTTTGTTAGGCACAAAAAAGAAAAATCTTGAGAAATACAACTTATAAAATATGGTAATGACAGACAAAACAGCATGGCCTCTGGTCTTAGCCTATCCTTTTGGGAGAAAAGGAAAAAAAGAGTAATACATTAAAATTTGTAATACCTACATGAAATTAATATAAATACTAAATAGTATCGCTAGCGGCGCCGTCATTTAAAACCGTTAAGGGTATGCACGCGGTTTACGACAAATTAACATGGCCGTTTAAAGTACCATAAGGTGTCATTCCACTGTCACAAATTTCGGTGTCGGACCTAAATGTAACATTACAAGCCTACTGCATAATATTTGTGTAAATATCTGGTGGGGTTCTAGTTCTAAATAAACTACCCAATTATGTAACAGGGTTGTTTGGTTGGCTTTTTGTAGGTGTGTGAACACACCTTATAAACAAGCACCTCCGTTAAACAAAGGCGCTATTTGTAGGAAGTACTTTAATATATGTGTGTACTGTGTACCATGAATATATGTGTGTATCTTTTATATTTATAGATTATTATGTTTTGTTAATCTTACATCTGTCTTTGGATAATATCTTTATTTTAATTCCCACCTCGCTATTACTTCCTGACAACATTTTTTGATAATTCTGCTTTCATACACATTCTAACATACCTACCTAAATTTTGCTTCCATGCATTTAAACACAAAATTTTACAAAGAAGGACAAGCACCTGACGTAGAATGTTGCTTTGAAGTTAAGGATCCATTTACCTACACTGTTTTCTGCACACACTTTTCTAAAAATACTTTCGACAAACACAAACTCATATCTACAATCATCATTGTGAACCACAATATTTACAAACATTCTAGTTACTTATCAGCTTTAGGGTTACACTTAACTGAATTCCTTTTATGCAGGTTAACTGATAAAAGGCTGTAAGAATAGGTATATACTGAAAGACACGATAGTTAATATTCATATGTAACCAATAAAAATATAATAAAAGAGAATATTGCTTAACTTCAATAAAACTAAACGAAATTAGTGTAGTAATAATCAAAAAACATGGTCACCGTGCGAACGACAGGCCTTGACCTTCACGTATTGCAGCGGCAAATCGCTATTGGAAAACAATGAACTTCGTTATAATAAATAATACTTAATGTGTATTAAGTATCGACAACGAAGTATGATACTTAAAATGTTTATTCGATAATTAAGTAAAAATTTAAGTAACTTTTTGACATAATTTGCGGCATCAGAATCGAGCAGTGAGCGAGACTGACTGAGAAAGGTTGAGTTCTTTACCAATCAACCTTATGCAAATCAACTTATGCAAGTGGCATTAACACCTTGCCATACGGATAGCAACGCACCATTAACAACTTAGGTATCTATCGGCGATGGTTGTCTCTTCCCTTTTTGTATCCATATCACATATAAAAAACCTGTATAAAAATTGTTCCTTCATTCTATTTCTAACATGAAATATATTTATCCCCGTGTTTGTCCGGGCTCCTTTGAAGAATAGACCAACTGCCGTTCTGCTAGGCAGGTCGTAAAAGGTGGCCGACTGGCTATCCAAGTCACTATCGTGACTACTAGGTGGTATTGTTCCCCAACGTCTCGCCCGGGTATTTGGTACCACAACCTTTCTTATTCCTGCCGCAATAACTTCAATGCTTGTCATTGTCGTGTTCCGATTTGGAGGGTTAGGTAGCCGGTAGACTTATGCATGTGGCATTGCCATCCCACTACACGGATAGCAACGCACCATTAACATCTTTGGTGTCTATAGGTGATGGTTTCTCTTTCTATTAGGAGAGCTATCTGCTTGTTTACTGTCTTAATATAAAAAAGTTATTAAATGTAAAGATACAACTATGTAACGAATTACGCCTGCACAATACGATTGAGTTAAAGTTATATGTTGTTCATAAGACTATCTATAAGTTAAATTATTAAAAAAAATTAATCTATATTATATCTATGTATATTAATATTATAAATGCGAAAGTTTGGATGTTTGGATGGATGTTTGGATGGATGTTTGTTACTCAATCACGCAAAAACTACTGAACGGATTTAATTGAAATTTGGCGCACAGGTAGATGATGACCTGGAATAGCACATAGGCTACTTTTTATCCCGGAAAACTTAGGTGATTCCGCGGGATTCGCCAAAAACTTTTATAATGCAGCGGGCTGCACGCTGCAGCTAGTATAAAAATATGTTTTTGACTGGAAATCAATAATACAATATTAACAGTATGAAGTAACTAAAACTCGTTAAACTTACTTTTTCCGGTGGTATGACGAACACGCACACGCAAATAAACAGTCTGACGGCCGACTTCATTGTTACCTGAACACAAAATAAAAAAATCATGTCCGGTTTGTCCGGCATTTGTATGATTGATCTGGCTTCCTTGAAGAATAGACCAACTACCATTCAGCAGTCCATAAAAGGCGAATGATATGTCAGTACCATCGTGACTAGGTACTTGGTGATAAAGTTCCGCATTGTTTCACCCGGGTATATGGTTCCACCGCCTTACCTTAATTAAGCGACTCAATTCCGCCATCGCCGTTTTTCTATCGATCGTCGAGGCGCATAGATTCTAGGCATCGCCATATGGTGGACGTTCCACGTACCGATTCGAACCGCAAGGGACTTGAATATGCTTCCTAAGTCTGTATTCCCCGACGAGTACAATCTGGGTATCTTCAAGAGAAGAGTGAACAGGTACCTTCTAGGAAGCGCGTTCCATCTTACGCCACATCTTAACTTACTATCAGGCGAGATCGGGCTCAAGCGCTTCCCTATCAACAATAAAAAAAAACAAAAGACAAAGAGTGTAGAATATAACAATAAAAAAACCTATTCCTGCGGCAATAGCGTCAAATCGTGTTCCGGTTTGGTAGGTAAGGTAGCCAGTAGACTTACATATGTGGCATTGCCATTCAGTCACACGGATCACAACGCACCATTAACATCTTTCGTCTTATAGATGATGGTTGTCTCATTCCATCAGGAGAGCCCCTGTTTGTTTTGCTGTCATGATACAAAAAAATATTCAAGGCTTGTGTCATGTCAGCCTTCTGTTTTGAAGATGTCTCTGTTTGAAAACGAATTCATCATATTTTTGCTTTTTAGTAGGTGTTTTTTTTTTTTTTTTTTTATGTAATAAGATAGCAAACAAGCAGATGGGTCTCCTGATGGAAAGAGTCAACCATCGCCTATAGACACCAAAGGTGTTAATGGTGCGTTGCTATCTTGTGGCGAGGTCTAATGCCACATGCATAAGTTTACCGGCTACCTTACCCTCCAAACCGGAACACGACAGCGACAAGCACTGACGCTATTGCGGCAGGAATAGGTAAGGCGGTGGTACCAGACCCGGGCGAGACAATGCAGAACTCTACCACCTAGTAGCCACGATGGCAGTGACTCGATAGCCAATCGGTCGCCTTTTACGACCTGCCTGGCGGAACGGCAGTTGGCCTATTCTACAAAGGAGGCCGGGACCAACACGGCGAAATTATTCTTCTTCTCTTCTTATGATTCTGCTTGTTAGTAATATTGATGACTAACAGTCACCACTCGTAGTACCTCAGTGTATGCTCGTAGCATCCACATCACAAGAAAATAATTAGGGCTTAAATCGATTCATATCATTTTCCCCGTGTTGGTCCCGGGCTCCTTTGAAGAATAGGCCAACTGCCGTTCTGCCAGGCAGGTCGTAAAAGGCGGCTGAGTAGCTATTTGCGTCACTACCATCGTGAGTACTAGGTGGTAGATTTCTGCATCGGCTCGACCGGGTTCGGTACCACCGCCTTACCTATTCCTGCCGCAATAGCGTCCGTGCTGGTCACTGTCACGTTCCGGTTTGGAGGGTAAGGTAGCCGGTAACCTTATGCATGTGGCATTAGACTTCGCCACAAGATAGCAACGCGCCATTAACATCTTTGGTGTCCATAGGCGATGGTTGACACTTTCCATCAGGAGACCCATCTGCTTGTTTGCTATCTTATGATATAAAAAAAAATCATGTGCCTAGTGATACCTACCTATTTATTTAATTTTTTCACTTATTATTATATAGGTACGTTCAACATTGTGATCATCATAAACATAACATAATGTACTAATTAAGTTAATTGTAATTTTATCTACAGTCAATAGGTAAGTACTTACTAAAGATTGAATTCTTTTTCATTGTAGCGTAAAGTATAAAGTCATTTATTTTTATTCTAGTAGACTAGCTTCCCGGTGTTATTTTATTACTTATTACTTTGCTAAATCTGGATGAAATAATAGAGTAAAAACATTGCAATTAAAAGTGTCAATCTCATTAGTTACCCGCTCTTTTACGTTTATTTTTTTTATCTAAATAAAACAGCTTAAAACTTATGATCATACTGTTTTTATAAATGTTATTATTTTGTGACAGTTTTATCGTTATAAATGGAAATATTTGTTAAGTTAGTAATAGAGTTATTTTTTAATAATCTATAATTAATTTAATATTTATATTTTATTTATAAATGCGAAAGTTTGGAAGTTTGGATGGATGGATGTTTGTTACACAACCACGTAAAAACCACTAAACGGATTTGAATGAAATTTGGCACACGGGTAGATGCTAGCCTAGAGTAGCACATACGCTACTTTTTATCCCACGGGATTCGCAAAAAACTTTTATAATCCAGCGGGCAGCACGCTGCACCTAGTCTTTAAATAACGTATATTCTTATTGGTACCTACAGTAGGTATATGTATTTCAAAGCATGTTATTTGATTAAGTGCTTTTGGTCGGGAAGTGTATTTAAAATAAGCCAGCCAAGCACGAGTTGGACTTGCGCGCAAAGGATTCCGAACAATCACCTATAAAAAGCTGCAAAAAAATACATTAGTTGTATGGTAGCACTCCTTAAATATATTAACGTCACTTTTTTGCTACTTTATAGTCATTTTAGTCTGTTTTTATTTGTCCTATAGCGGGAATAGAAATACATCATTAGTGAAAATTTCAAACGTATAACGGTTCATGAGATACAGACGGGCAAACAGACAGGCATACCGACAGTTTTTTTTAATGTCGATAGGGAAGCGCTTGACCAGGATCTCGCCTGATGGTAAGCTAAGATGTGGCTTAAGATGGGGAACGCGCTTCCCTAGAAAATACCTGTTTACTTTTCTCTTGAAGATCCCCAGGTCGTACTCGTCGGAGAACAGTACGTCGTACTCGTCAGGTAGCATATTCCAGTCCCTTGCGGTTCAGATCAAGAATGTCGAGTCGAACTGCTTTGTTCAGGTACGTGGAACGTCCACCATATGGCGATGCCCAGTATCTGTGAGCCTCAAAGATCGATAGAAAAACGGGGATGGCGGAATTAAGTCGTGCAATTAGTTTCGGACAGCTGAGTGTTAGTAATAGGGTCTCGTTTTACCCTTTGGGTACGGAACCCTAAAAACAGTGCTCTAATGGAAATATATGTATTCCAAATTTCTGCCAACAATCTGAATAGCATTTGGCCATTCTTATCTACAATAAAGTCTACAGATCATTCGATTTTCACATGCTTGCGTCGTACTTTCCGTAATTGTAAAGTAAAACGTATCGTGTGAAAACCTGCATTAATGACTTTATAGGCATGTGACTTTATTGAGTCGCTAAAGGTCAGTCATCAGTGGGCGTACAAGATCATTAACATTTCCGCGACTGAGGGAAACTCAGGCGCGTGGGACATATTATAACAATTATTGGCGGCCTTCAACCTTTCCTATTTAAAGCAAGTCCAGCTGACTTCAGACCTCATTTCACAAACCTAGGTGAAAGACATCAGACAATAATAAGAATACTATCGGCCCCCCTTCTTTATTGAACTACCGGCTTATGTATTTCTGTCGCAATAGCGTCAGTGCTTGTGGTTGTCATGTTCCAGCTTGAAGGGTAAGGTAGGCGGTAACGTGGCATTACTACGCGGATGACAATGCACCATTAACACTTTTGGTATTTATGGGCGATGATTGTCTCTTTCCATCAGAAGAGCCGTCAGCTTATTTCCTATCTCATGATATAAAACATACTATTCAACGTTTGTGACGCAGACCACATGGTGCTGAGCGCAGATGCCTAGCCGCTCGTAGATATATCGTAAAAAATATAAATATGCCATATTGTGCTATTTTATCTTGACGAATAAAAGCTAAGGCTTAAGAAATACCTTGGAGTGATTTTATTTCTTCAGTAAGTATTATAACACAGTATTTCTCTCTGTCTCTGCGCACTAACAACCTAAGAATTTGTCTTGAAAGGCGTATCCAGTTTAATCCGTGGTTTGTGATATAAGTGTGGTCACTTAAGTATGATTCCATCCTAGTGGCATGTTGTAACACACCCTATAAGTTAATTTGAACTCTATAGTTCATATTTCCACACTTCCGTACTTCCATACTTCCATACTTCCATTCCGCCATACTTCCATACTTCCATATACTTACACTAGTATTATAAATATGAAAGTAGCTCTGTCTGTCTCTCTTCTTCGCGCGTAAGCCACTGAACGAATTTGGTACTACTACTACTACTAGGTAGTTTAAGACCCGAGAAAGGACATAGGATAGTATTTATCCAACAATAACAAAACGGGTCGAACCCCGGGTTGTCTATCTTTTACCTAAACCTTTTTCGACGCGGACGAATTCGCGGGCACAGCTAGTTAAAAAATATTAAAAAATTGATATTGTTTCTTTGTTCTTTTCTTAAACAAAAAAAATAAAACAGTTTTTTTAATCTTGATGCCACATAGCATAGCGACAGTATTTCTACGCTTCGTAAATTTATCTGTTCACATGTGCTTGTTGTATTTTTACTAATAATAATTATTCCTTATCTCATTGATATAAAAAACCCAAGATGCATATTCAGTGTCTCAAACCCACAGAAAACATAATATATATCTCAAAACAGTCCTCTAAAATAAGCGCACAATTTCAAAATGTGCACTCATTTCAAATAGAATCGTCGACGCTGTCAATTTTATTATTTTTTGTACATTGCTTTATACTCAGGACGGTGCATTTTGGATTTATTATATCAATGCCTTATTTTTAAAAAATTAAGAAACAGGACAAGTGAAATTTAACGTTTTGTAATGTTTACGTTTTATATTGTCTTTCAAATTAATTTTATCAATAAAAATATTTTACAGTCTGTTAAGTAAAACATTTATAAAGGAAGTCGAGGATTAATCCTGCAATTGTATGTTTTGCTAGCCTTTCTCACGCTTTTTACGTCCCGGAAATGTATTTACATAATATTATATCATGAGAGTAATTTTGTCTCTAAAGAATATCTTCTTGTCCGATGAAACAAAAATCTAAGTAATCAAGTCGGCGTGTAGCGCGGTGGTGAATGATTTTTCACAGAAATTTTGAGATTTTTTCATAAATATATAGCTTAAAACCTAACGTTAACAATAAACATAATTTCTTTGGCTAATATAATGAAAAAGTACTTACAAGTCAGGCCGAGGTGGAGTGCTGTGATTGTGTGAACCCAAACCCGGCTCAATCACTCAATTACCTCCAGGATATGCATCATTTGCGCTGACGACACCGCGATTGTCATGTTTGTTGTATTGTTGAGTGTTGCTGATCTTATTTACGACACTACTACTGTGGAATGATCTTATATCCAATTTTAATAATCACATATTTCATCTTAATATGTGACATTTGGTCCGTTGCGCAGGAGATCAATCGACATACTTTGAATGAGCGAGGTAAGTTTGCGAATGTTATAGATTATAATATTTAATACCTTAAAATATTAAAAACTAGCTGTCGTCCGCGCGGATTTTGTTTACTTCGCTCCTACTGGTAGTAGCAAGATGTTATATAGCCTATAACCTTCCTCGATAAACAGGCTATCCAACTTAAAAAGAATTATTTAAATCAGTTCAGCAGTTTTCGAGATTACCACGTAAAACTAAACAAACAAACTCTACAATTTTATAATATTAGTATAGATTACGTTACTTATTACGTTAAAGATAACAAAATATAAATTACTAGCTGTGCTCGCGACTTCGTCTGCGTGAAACTTTTTTGCCCGTATATTTCCTGTTCCCGTGGGATTTCCAGAATGAAGACTATCCTAGGTCCTATCTCGGATCCCAAACTATTTTTGTACCAAATATCATCTAAATCGGTTCAGTAGTTTAGGCGTGAAGAAGAGACAGACAGACAGTTAGGTGCTTTCGCATTTATAATATTAGTATGGAAGTATCATAGATATAAAAAACACAAGATACACAATCAGTGTCTCAAAAACGTCCTCTAAAAATGAGCGCAATATTTTAAATTGTGCGCTCATTTCAAATAGAATCGCGTCGGTTGCGATACTGTCAATTTTCTTTGTTTTCGTTCATTGCTTTGTAAAAACAACTATAAGTCTGGCGCTTAAGGTTGAATATGCAAAAACATATATTTTTGCCATATCTATAACTACTTATGTGAAATTAGGGACAGTTTTGAATGTCAGTTTTGTTCGGAACTGTGTATTTTGTATTTTTTATATCAATGGGAAGTATGGATTATCTTAAATGAGAGCGTTACGAAAAATCAGTGGTGCGTTGCGTTCATAATACCGAGATGAGAGAAAGGTTGGGATTGAAAGGCAGTATGGGCATGTAAAATATCAGAAAAGGCAATGCTCTGCTGTTTCGGACATGTTGAAAGAATAGCAGATGAACGATTAATAAATGAGATATACAACGTGAATGTGGATGGATGTAAGAACTGGAGGAGATCAATACTGACGCATGATAATCAAATTGTTCTGGTGCTCTACGAAAGTTGTCGAAAGAGAATTATAAATGTGGAGGAAACAAGTCAAATTGTGATATATCAATTCGCTCTGCCTACCACTAAAAGATTTGAGGTGAAAATGTGTGTGTGTGTGTGTATAATACATATGTGTGTAGATAATCAATAATTAAACGAACTAGTAAAGTTATCCGATAAAACTGGAAGAATGCAGCATTTACAAAAAAAAATGATGTGTTGTCGCGGGACACCAGGTAGGAACGAACTTCCTTCGGCTAAACGGCACTACTCGCTTGTGTACGCGACTGTCGCGCCTGCGCACGTCTCATTTAACGCTTTTATTCCACGCATTTTTCTTACGGTTTTACTATCACATCTTTTTCAGTTCGGTCGTGCAGCAAAATCCCTATCCCCTCCAAGCCTGCCGTAAGGAACTTCGTTTCAAAAGTCACATGGTCAAAATCGTATGGAGAGATCAAACGACATTGGTTCTGTAATAAAATTACCATTAAACACGCATAAAGCTACAAGAAAATATATTTTTATATTTATTGGTCTTTTATTTTTGGAAATACTCAAGTGAACATCGTCTTATCTACAATGTACTCCCACAAACAAACATATTGTAATTTGGTAGTTTTGTAGATACGATATTGTTATTGGGACCCATCGACGGGTGGGTCATGTATATAAAAGTACTTACTTGTAAAGCTTGATGTTATAACCAAGTTATATTCATCGTGCCATCGCGGCATTTGTGTTAGGATTTTTTATATATTTTTATTTGACAGTGACAAGCACTGACGCTATTGCCACAGGAATATGTAAGGCGGTGGTACCAGACCCGGGCGAGACAATGCAGAACTCTACCACCTAGTAGCCACGATGGTAGTGACTCGTATAGCCTGACGGTCGCCTTTTACGACCTGCCTGGCAGAGCGGCAGTTGATCTATTCTTCAAAGGAGCCCGGGACCAACACGGGGGGTCCTTTAAGAAGGGTAATTGACTTCATGCAAGCAATTTCTAATGACAAGCAGCGATCCTACGGCTAGAATAGACACAATGACAAAATTCTACTACTTCTTCGACTTTATATTCAGCGTGCCTCAATAAAAGGTTAAAAATAAAATCAAAAATGTTTTATTTGATTTAACCTTTACAAGAACTACTTGACGGGTAGACATTTTTAAAATCATTACCGGAAACGTGGCTAATTGGTCGTAAACGGATCACAAAGATCACAATAACAGAAAATACAAGTTAATGCCGCTTTATTAGTTACTAGCTGAGCCCGCGATTTTGTCTACGTGCAAAAATTTCAAAAATAAAAGCAGCCTAACTCTATATAACATCAGTTATCTTGTGAAAGCAGCAGCTTGTGAAAGTACCACCAAAACCGGTCCAGCCAGAACAAAGAGAAAAACAGAAAAAAATTATTAAAAAATGTTATTTTGGTATGTATTTGGTAGAAATTTTACCGGTGGGAGGGATGCGCTGTGCCGCGCTTTCGGCTGGATGGGTACCACCATCTTGCTTGTTTCTTCCTTGAAACAGATTTGCTGTGTTTAGGAGAGAAGGGCAAGACAGGCAACGTAATTACTGGCACCAAGACTTGGCACCTTTGTCTCAGGATAAGCAACACATAAATGACTTACCTGGGCTAGTTCCAGGTAAACTAGTTTATGTTCATTTGCGACGTTGACCACTTACTATAAGGTGGCACGTCTGCCAGTTTGCCTATCCAACTAACACAAATAAACATAAAAAATATACCGTGTATACATTCATATACGTTTAGAAAAAAACCGTTTTTTTAATATTACAAACAGACACTCCAAGGGTCTTTATCGTTTTGCACCACGAGTGGTTCGGACCGCGGTGTGAGTTGCCCAAGAGCTCTTTTGGCATTAGTCGTTTCGGACTGTGTTTCGGACCGCAATGTTGGAGCGGTACGAATCGCCTAATCACTTATTGTATTGGGTTGATTCACACCGCTCGCAGTGCAGTAGGGAACAGTATTCTTTTAAATAATAAAATAAATAAGAAAAGAGCATATGATCGTTTCGCCTCGTGGTCCGAATCGACCCATTCCAAAAAATACCTTGGGCGATTCGCAACGCTGGCGCTCCATCAATGCGGTGCGAAACGACTAATGCCAAAAGAGCTCTTGGGAAATTCACACCGCGGCCGGTCCGAACCATCCGCGGTGCGAAACGACTAAAGACCCCCAATTTTATTTATTTGTATAGATTAAATATGATTTAATATACAGTTCGATCACATAACGGAGGTACATTGCAATACATAAAGTCAGAGATCAGTGTATTATTTCCTGTTCTCTGATAAAATTTACCAGAGTATCTTAAGCACAGTACAACGTATAGCATTATGTTTAATAATTTAAATATTAGTTTAATACCGAACATCATAAAGTTACATCGCGTGAAATTTAAAGTCAGGAACTAGATTTCTGCATGACTCGCCTGGGTATCATATATGGCGTTCCATACTCAATACGTCCCCTAAGGAGAGATGAGCTAGGTACGCTTTTATAACGATCTAGTCACCTGAAATATCGTACCTTATATGCCCCCTCGAAGCGAGAAATAAGAGACGCTTTTACAGATATTGCAAATCATAAGGAGTAAGGACAACAGAAATCCGTGCTGGATTATTCCAAAAATATTTTAATGCATCCCCTCATTCTTCCAATAACAGATTACGCCGATTCTTATTACCTAGATGCTAAGGAAGAGCTTTTAAACAAGCTTGAACTATTGCAGAACCTATCTATTCGCTTCATATTTGGTATAAGAAAATGTAATCACGTTTCTAATTTTCGAGCTGAGTTTATGTGTGTGTGGTAATCATATCCTTTGCTTACTATACAAGATTCTTTTTAATCCCATAGCTTCTTCTATAATTTCTTAAATGTAAATAGAAGTTTTTACTGTGAAAATAATAAATAATAATAGAAATGAGTAAGAGGATCCCTACAATGCCAAAGTTTATACACTTAAGTTTTTTTATTATATTATAAGTGTAATTATATCAAAAATTTATAAGCAGCTTAATTAAGGTAAGTAATGTAATCAATGACAAACAAATGACAAAATTTCGCGGCACCTGGGGCGCGTTGCTGCGTTACACTGCGAGATTTTGTCTTGCCAAGATAGGTTAGCGGCCGTGTAAACAACACGTCTGTGTGCGTGCGGCGATCCGGGCACTCTGAATGGAGTTGTTTTACTGTGTTATTATTCTATTGTGCTAGTGGTGTTTGAGGTTTAGTGACGTCAAACGATACGTTCGAAAAATGGGGGCATTCAAGTGTGTCAATTTTAATCGATAAGTTATTTTAAAAATATTTTAAAAATGAATTTATACATTTCCAATCGTACTATGCGTTCTAACTGAGAATAGGATCGCGCTTGTTGTAAACTTCAAAAGTGTGAAAACTGAAATTAGTAATGTCAACAAAAAAAATATTTGTTTAAAAACTTGAGCTGATTTTATTGATATGATATGATATGGGACATGTGACACTAATATAATATATACATATGTTAGTGTCCCTTATCATACTACATGTATCTACATAAGTGTACCTATTTAAATAATGTCAAAACATAATTGGAGATAATATATTATATATATATATATATATATATATATATATATATATATATATATATATATATATATAATATATAATATTATTATTTACATATTTTCTTTTCTTTTCTACGCCTTAGTTTAACATATACTAGCATGGGCAGATGGGATCTTGATTAGAAAGTATACCAATTAGGTAAAACGCATTTTTTTTTGATGAATTTCTTTATTAGTATTGTTTTGCTCACCGTACTCATCACTAAAGAAGTGATTATGCACCCATTGTTTCTTTATTAAATGTGATTATTGTTTTTTAAATCCAGGATATATTTTACCCCTTTACTTACTTTATTTCAGCCGTTCAGGGGTTGATTTTTAATAAAAAAAAGCTAGCATAAGCTAGGATAGGATTGACCTCGGATTTTCAACTATCTCCATACCTAATTTCAGCGAAATTGGTTCAACATTTTAGCCGTGTAAGCGTAATAGACAAACCGACTTTCGCATTTGTAATGTTAAACAGATATATATCTAAACTAAAATTACAAAAAAGAAAGACTTGATATTTTGTTTGTTACGATTTACTTCAAAAAAGGTGAAAGAATTTTTCAAATCAGTCGTGTAGACTGATTTGAAAAATTCTGTCACCTTTAGAAAACTACATTATCCAGGACTAAGATAAAGGGAAGTAATGAGTTTTGGTCACGCGAACGAAGTCGCCAGTAACTATAGAATATAAAGAGGTAAGATTTGTTTGTTTGTTTGTAATGGATAAACTCAAAAATTACTGGTCTTGTTTCAAAATCTCTCTCACCGATATAAAGCTACATTATCACATTATAACTTAGAATACTTTTTTCTCGAATGTGTAAAAGGAAGTAATGTACACACATTCGTCACGTGAACGAGTAGTGTAATAGGCATTAAGTTGGTCTTTTGTATAGAAATGTATATTTTTAGTGTGCAATAAAATTAAAATAAATAAATAAATCGCGAAGAATACCTAGGCAATAAGTAATTTGTTTTTGCAAATTTCTGCATTGTTCAATTACTCAAACAAATAGCCTTTAAGCCGTTAAATTTAATAAAGCTTCTGTTCTTCGTGAATGGAGCAGATAAAGTAATTAATGCTGATTGTCTGGGTCTCATAATTAACAAATTATGCTGCCAGCTATTTAAAGATCCTTTTGTCATTTGCTAATAGCAACCTACGTTTTAACAGGTTTTTCAATTCGTCCCAAAAATAAAAATACGAAAATATATTACAAAAAAAACAAAAATACGTAATGTACGAAAAAAGAAAAGGTTTTTAAAGATCTGTTTGGTTTTTTGTAACAGAGAAATGTCGCCTATGTGATGCCCAAGTAGCACGTTAAGCTGTATATAGGCTGCATTTAGGTTCATTTTTAAACTTAAAGCTGTATACTAAGCCGTACAAAGGCTGTAGAAGCGCTTCTACAGCCGATATAACACCAAAAAGTGCCCCAAGTTATACAGCTTATTGCGTTATGTAGGCTGCACAATAGCTATACAAGCTGTTATAGGCTGTACAATGGTTGTTATTTGGTGTATAAAGACACTATAACACTAAGGATACTCTTTTGTAACTGTCTTGTACAGCTAAGCGTTAAATAGGCTGCACAATAGCTGTACAAGCTGTTATAGGCTGTACAAAGGCTGTTATTCGGTGTATAAAGAAACTATAAACTAAATATACTCTCTCGTACAGCTAAATGTTCTTAATAGATACTAGACACTTTTACTACTCCACTTGTACATAAATTTCGCTTTTACACAATTTTTATTATATTACTCGACCGGTTTCACTTTTTAAAGCATCTTCAGGATGTAATATACTTAACTGATCAGTTACATCGTTTATTACATGATGATTGTTAGATGATTATTACATGATGATATTACATGATTAATAAACGATAAATTCTTGTACTTGGAGCAGTATTGAACGGTGTATTCAAAGTGCAAATTCAAAATTATTGTGAAATGATATATGTTTCCCCTCAAAATATTCACGCGCCAACGAAATAAGATAACACAAATAAAACCATTGCAAAATAAGGTAAGTGTTTGTGTTTATGGTTAGAATATACAAGTATTTATGGTACAATATTGTATATAAAGGCATAATGATTATAAGTTGCTTGTCACGATATAGCTTTAGCTATTGCTAAATAAATCTTTTATTTAACAATATATTTCTTTAATGCTGTTTTTAATACACAATAATGGCGAATAGCTGTACTGAATCTCTTTTTTATTCTATTATACGGCTATTGGCTTTTTATTACCGTCCAAATACACTTTAGGCTGTACTAAGTCCCTATATAAATCTATTATACATTCATTGGCTTTTAATCACTTAACTTATGTTTAGAGATGCGTACAAAAATTGAAGAACCCTTAATACAAAACATATGTTTGTCACTTGATTTCTTTTGTTGAGTTGAGTTTGACTTTACAACTAAACCAACTTATTGTTAACTATAACTTATGGGACATGTATTTCAATCATGTTTTACTTTATTTTTCAGGGAAATATGCCTTATAAAATTATAAAAACAATTGAGAGAAGCCGAAACTGTATTTTATCGTACGCAGTTTGTGGGAGGATAAAGGTGAATTATAATGGCCAAGAAAACAACATGATATAACTAAGCTGATCTAGAACGAAAAATCTAGCCCTTTAAAGATTGTTCTATCACAAAAATATTTTTAAGAAGAATACGTTATTTCGTGCTTGTGATTTAATATTATTGGTTCTTCAAAGAGAAACACATACTATCTTGCCTGTAATTGTATCTAAGTATATAATATTTTTAAAATGATTGTAAGTATACATATATACAGGGTGTTGCAAAAGTGGTACAGTAAGCCGAAAGGGGGTGACTCAGGGGGTCATTCTTAACAACTTTTGTTTAACGACTTTTGGAAATTTGCGAAAAAATATTGATACTCCATAGAAACTTTGTTGGTCACGTGACTTTTCACAATGGAAAAATAAAATTGTTTTTCGCGAATTTTCACAAATCGTTGAACAAAAGTTGTTCAGAATGACCCTCTGAGTCACCCCCTTTCGGCTTACTTTCTATACCGCTTTTGTAACACTCCGTATAGTTGCAAGTTAAAAATAAAAAATATATATATATTCTCAGTGTAATGAGCTTTATTTCTCTTTTTAACTCTTTTTTATATATTCTTTAAAGAATAGACCAATTGCCTTTCTGCCAGGCAGGTCGTAAAAGGCGACCGATGGGCTATGCGAGTCACTTCCATCGTGGTTACTTGGTGATAGAGTTCTGCATTGGCTCGACTGGGTCTGGTACCACCGCCTTATCTATTCCTGCTGCAAAGCGTCAGTGCTAGTCACTGTCATGTTCTGGTTTGGAGGGTAAGGCCGGCCGGTTTGGCTAGTAAACTTATGCATGTGGCATTAGACCTCGCCACAAGATAGCAATGCACCATTAACATTTTTGCTATCTATAGGCGATGGTTGACTCTTTCCATCAGGAGACCCATCTGCTTGTTTGCTATCTTATGACATTAAAAAAATTCAAATATAAATTACCAACCAAGTAACCTTAATGAAGAAGATAAGCCTAAAAAATAATAAATCAGATAACCTACAGTCACTTGTAATGTTATTGTTACGGAACCCTTTTCCTTGAACATTAATAAAAATGACGATTATAGGTTACCTGATTTAGTAATTTTTCAGCTTTATCTTCATCACGATTACTTGGTTGTTAATTTATAATATTTAAATATTCCTTTTCAATCTTCCTCTTGATTTTTTCCACATGATATCAACTATGCAGATATAAAAACAGCAAATAACAATTTTCTTAGTAATACAACCTTGAGCTGTACTACAGCTGTATATGCAGATTTTTTAACACCATTGGCTGCATAACAGTCTACAATTACGCCATAAATATTAGCTGTAGAAAGGTGATTTTATGTCCCATTTTACAGAAACAAGCGTTGAGTGATACTATAATAACACTTGAAGCTATAATAAATTCCCGTGCTAAACAAAATACAGCTAATGTACAGCTTTAAGGATTAAAATGAGCCCAATGAGTTACAAAATACTTAAAGCTGTACAGTAGTGTATTAATATTCAGATATAACGCCTAAAGCTTACGTGAAACTCTAAGAAAGGCCTTGTACAGCATTAGGCTGTACAAAAACTCATAAAAATCTCTTATACCGGTAAAAGCATCTTTTTACACCATTGTACGGCTGCAATAGAACTTTAAGTTCTATATGAGCTGCTTTATGGGTATTAAACATGCTTGATTGCTGCTTGGGTGGTAATGTGATCCAATGTCGGTCTTGACCATAGGGTTTGATTCCCGGGTCGGTCAATTCAAAATGTATTAAAAGTAAAACAACGTTGCCCGGGATTGGATAAGTGCCCAGTTGGCGGATATGTAGTAAACATAACACATTGTGGGACTAAGCATCTTGATGTACCTCTACCTACCTCTTCGGAGATACAGGCATGAAGATACTTTAGAACACCATACAAATAAGAAATCTTAAAAATCGACAATATTTGTAGTAAAAGAATTGATGGATCCGCCAAATACCAGCTGGAGAAGCTCGAGGCGATAGAAAGGCGTGCCAAGAGGCTTATAAACGACGATGATCTGGTAGGCAAAAACTCCAGAGCCTCGCTCATCGCCTAGTTGGCTAGTTTATCGGTCTTTTATCGGATACATTTTGGAGAGTGTGCTGCGGAAATGCATGACTTAATTCCGCCATCCCCGTTTTTCTATCGAACATCGAGGCGTACAGATACTAGGCATCGCCATATGACGGACGTTTCACGTACCCGAACAATGAGGTTCGACTTGACACTCTTCATTCGAACCGCAAGGGACTGAAACATGCTTCCTGAGTCTGTGTTTCCCGACGAGTCCAATCCTAATTTTAGCCCTCCATACTGAATGAGTTATTCCGGGCCTTTTTTGAAGTATAGATCATATTTCTTCCTACCAGCAGCCCATAAATTTTTTCCCGTGTTGGTTCTGGGCTCCTTTGAAAAATAGACCAACTGTTGTTCTGCCAGGCAGGTCGTAAAATGCGACCGAATGGCTATGCGTTACGAAGTAAACGTTAGTAAACGAAGTCCGCGCGGACGAAGTCGCAGTGTATAATAAGATAGCAAACAAGCGGATGGCTCTCTTAATAGAAAAAGAAAATATCGCCTATTGAGACAATAGATCAAAGATGTTATTTGTGTGGCGGGATGGCATTGCCACATGCATAAGTCTACCGGCTACCTTGCCCTCCAAACCGGAACATGACAACGACAAGCATTAGGTAAGGCGGTGGTACCAATTACTCAGGTGAGTCACTGCAGAAACTCTACCACCTAGTAGCCACGATAGTAGTGAAAGGTATAGCCAATCGGTTACTTTTTACGACCTGCCTGGCAAAACGGCAGTTGGTCTATTTTAAAGGAGTCTGGACCAACACGGGGGGAATTACCAGTATGGGTTGGCGAGATGAGTGGTGATCTATATTGCTTCATTTTATTCATCTGATAACAATAATAATAATAATAATAATTCTTTATTGTACACCAAAAAGGATACATACTAAAGGAATAAATAATAATATAAGATGTTATACGATTTGGCGGTCTTATCGCCTAAATCGATCTCTTCCAGACAACCAGCAGGTTAAGGATTTCTTGCGAAAGAAGCTGAAACATGCAGGCAAAATACACAATGATATATAAATTACAGTTAACATAGACACATAGACATAGATATAAAGATACATAACGATAACCGAAATCAAGAACTTTAAATGCTCATCCAAGGCACTCTTTTTAATGTGAGAATAGAAGTACCTATCCTACCCTATCCTATTCTATTCTATGAAGCTGAGCTGTTACTGAGCTGAGAGCTACCCTACTAGTAGTTTGATGAAAACCAAAAAAAAATCTCGTTACCTCTTTAGCCCGACCCTGGTTTTGATCGAACCCGTCACCTAATAATCCGAGTCGAATTACTTCGTTAAAAGCCCTTACATGTGTGAGTCATCTAGATGACGAAAACGATACGATAAACAGAGGTTATGCAGTGAGTGCCCACTAGACATCCTGTGAAGCTAATGATCGGCCGTCTGGCGATTTTATCTCCAATAAAACGTCTTTGTAAGCATTTTAGTATCTTACGCAAATCTCGGAATTTTTAAGTTTTTTACCATGACATTGGGGTATAAAAACGCGATCATCAGTTTTAAATTGCTACGAAAATTAATCGAGATTAGTTTGGTACTTATAGTGGGAGAGCCCAAAATGCTAAATGGGTATTCACTCGAGCATCGAGGGGACCTATTGGATTTTGTAGATTAGATAATAGAAGAAACAAAAACTTATTTAATGTTTTTTTATTTAAACGGTGGAGAAAAAACCTACAGGTAAAAAAATGTAAGTGCATGGAAACACTCAGAACCACTGAAGCGCGTTAGATTAAGGTATGGCGGGTTAATTGCTAAAAAGGCTAAAATTTAGAAAATCTGACGTTTTAAGTGTAGTGTGAAGGAGTAGGGTCACAAGTTGCAAAGAAAACGTTGTCTTCTCTCTCTCACACACTCTTGAGTGCGACAGAATTTTCTATTATTTTGAATTAAATGTTGTAAGAATAAGTTTACGAAAAAACTATAACCTGATAATTTCCCCAAGGCGAAGTTTTTACTGCCCCTAGATGCCCGTCTATATATTAAGAGCCTAAATTTGTTGGGGGCTTCAACGGTCTCCTGTGAGACCGAACTCCGGCTTAGGGCAGTATCTTGACGATGAGTGGGAACGATCGGCACCAGGATTTCGACTCGTTAATAACTCTTGACCGACATCTCAAGTGATGGCGGCTGAAACAGTGGACCGAGTCGGCGCCGGTGGTGACATTAGCGCGTGCGTGTAAATTGTGAAGTATAGGCTGTGATGGGATCATCAGGATCGGATTGGAAGGAACAGTATCCTCCTGCTGTATTTTTACAAATTTCGGCATGGCTGATCAGCGTAGCTTAACAAAACCACTTTGTCTAAGCGCTTGACTACGGGAAATTCGCGCAGGCGAATCTTCGTGCGCGCGAACGGCGAAACGTCTAGCGATAGCATGCTCAGTATAGTCCTTTATTTAGTCGCAAGGTGTTTCATAGTTTGCACCGCGCGAAAAATTCGTTAGCGAATCTTCGTGCGTGCAAACGGCGAAACGTCTAGCGATAGCATGCTCAGTATATTCCTTTGTTTAGTGACAAGGTGCTTCATAGTTTGCACCGCGCGAAAAATTCGTTGGCGTGAATTTCCCGTAGATAAGCAATAACGCGACTGGCGACCCAGGCAAGCATTTGTGTGATAAGCATAGATGTTTGTATTTCTGGGTTCGGGTGTTTATTAAATATATTTTTAATATTTATACATTTATTTTCTCCTTGTTGGTTCCGAGCTCCTTTGAAGAATAGACCAACTGTCGTTCTCCCAGGCAGGTCGTAAAAGGCAACCGATTGGCTACGTGAGTCACCACCATCGTGGCTACTAGGTGGTAGAGTTCTGCATTGTCTCGCCCGGGTCTGGTACCACTACCTTGCCTATTCCTGCCGTAATAGCGTCAGCGCCTGTCGCTGTCGTGTTCCGGTTTGGAGGGTAAGGTATCCGGTAAACTTATGCATATAGCACTAGACCTCGCTACAAGATAGCAACACACCATTAACACCTTTGGTGTCTATAGGCGACGGTTGACTCTTTCCATCAGGAGACCCATCTGCTTGTTTGCATACAAAAAAATTATAACACAAGCAAGATAGTTTTGAGATAATTGTTCTCCAGTAAAAAAATAACAGTAACGCTTAAATCAAAAGCTGGTGGGTGGCAGCCTTACGCACGATGCAGTTTGTAAAACTATTTTCTTTTTTTAATTTTCTAATTTAACCCTTTTTTATCATATTCATTTTTTTATGTTACATGTGTCCGTATCTGAATAACTAACACACATAAAACAGATGTATGTACCAAATATCAACTCAGTGGGTCTAGTAGTTAGACGGACAAACAGAATTATTTAGTACCACCTTACCTATTCCTGCCGCCTGCGTCAGTCATGGGCGCCGGCAGCAGTCAGAAAATAAAATACGTATAATAATATTACTGTTTTAATAAAAATTGAAGGCAGTTGCTATCCAAATTTATTCATAACCTTGTCAAAAAACAATTTGACATTATATTCATCTACATGAAAATATATAATGCCATCAAAAGCAACCTGTAATAACACCAACTCTCGCAGCTCAGTTTTTTTACCGTGAAAAGTTGTGTAATACCAAGTCGGTTAATTTATTTAGTCCCTACTTGAGCGACCTTCTGTCTTAAGTTATTACGTAAGTTATTATCATATCAATATTAAAAAACTTTTAAGTTTTCAATAAATAGATCGACTTGGCCATCGCATGCTTAGATTTAACCCTTTGCATATATATTTATGGGGGGTATAAATATATATGGAAAGGGTTCAATCTAAGCATGCGATGGCCAAGTCTAGGTATATGAGGCCCATTATGCCTCATATACCTAGGTACCTATCTATAAATATTATTGTATTATACGGATACAATGATTCATTACCTGCAAATGTAACTTTGTATAATTCTATACATTTATATGGGATCCCCGTCGGAGATCGAACCCAAGCCCCGTCGATTGCGTAGTCAAGGTCATTAACCACTCGAGGCGGTTCAAATTGAATGAAATTTTAAATATACCGTGTTTACACAATGCTTACTTAGTAACTGAAAATTCAGGCTTCTTGTTTTGGCTACAACGAAGTTACAGGGGGTCGAAAAGGACCTGAATTGCTTCGAGAAAAGGATAGTAACGGCCGTATCGCTTATTTGCTCGACTTGGCGGGGGCACTGCTGTGCCCCCAGATATGTATTATTCTATATATTATATTAGTTAATGGTATAATGTGTAGGTGCATAACGCATATGCACCCTCCTGAAAGTGATCCTGGCGAGGCCCATGGCGTCAGTGGTTGTCACTCTGGTGTTCCGAGTGTTAAGTGTGAGTTTTTCTTTTCGCATTCGATCGTGAGCGCGTTTGGAGTTTACTAGGAATTTGTATGTGATTTGTACAGCGCCACCTAGTGGTAAACGTGAGAAACCAGTTTACCACTAAGTGGCGCTGTACAAATCACATACAAATTCCTAGTAAACTCGAAACACGCTCACGATAGAACGCGAAAAGAAAAACTCACACTTAGCACTCCGATTTGAAGTGTAAAGTAGCCGCTAAACCTTTGCATGTAGCATTAAGACCACCGCCACAAGGATAGCAATGCACTATTTTCCCCGTGTTGATCCCGGGCTCTCTCCCTGTGTTGGTCCCAGACTCCTTTGAAGAATAGGCCAACTGCCGTTCTGCCAGGTATGTCGTAAAAGGCGACCAAGTAGCTATGCGTGCCACTACCATCGTAACTACTAGGTGGTAAAGTTCTGCATCGGCTCGACCGAGTCTGGTACCACCACCTTACCTAGTCCTGCCGCAATAGCGTCAATGCTAACCACTGTCGTGTTCCGGTTTGGAGGGTAAGGTAGCCGGTAAACTTATGCATGTGGCATTAGACCTCGCCGCAAGAGAGCAAAGCACCATTTACATCTTTGGTTCTATAGGCGATGGTTGACTCTTTCCATCAGGAGACCCATCTGCCTGTTTGCTATCTTATGATATAAAAAAAAAAACTATTAGGTCTTTGGTTTGTATGGATAGGCGATGGTTATCACTTTCCATCAGAAGGGTCAACGCTTTTTGACTTATGTTATAAGATAGCAAACAATATCCTTTAATATAAAAAACAAACTCTAGGTCTAACATATAGTCCCCTATATGTAAGGATTGGGTATTCGGGTCTCGGGGTCGCTAACCACTGGTGTCGCGGTCAATTTAAGGAATGCTCACATATTTACTGACTACCTCTTAAGCCAAAATACGCCAGTGTCGCCTTAGAGATTTGAATGAATGAATGAATGAATGAATGAATGAATGAATGAATGAATGAATGAATGAATGAATGAATACTCTTTATTGCGCACCAAATTTAACAAAACAGATTATGTACAATACTTACAGCTTATTTTTAGACCCGTGAGTTCCTGAGTTCAAATCCTGAGTCAGACAACTACTGTGACCTAAAAACCATTGACCAAACGTGTGTTGCACACTGTTTTCAACTTGAGGGTTATGGGCGTGATGGTATTTTTAAAAACACTAATTAGCAAAGACAAGCAGTTGGAATTATTATAGTTATGACAACCAAACATAGTAGGTTATCACAGAAATACTCTGTCACTCTGTCTAACCCGCAAGGAAATCAGCGTGACAATACTTATTTTTATATTGCAAAAGATCTCTTTCTACAACTAGACCGCCCCGTTGGTCGAGTGGTTAGCGACCCTGACTACGCGATCGACGGGGCTCGGGTTCGATCCCCGACGGGGACAAGCATTTGTGCGATGAGCATAAATGTTTGTATTTCCGGGTTTAGATGTTTATTAAATATATTCTTGTATTTATATATATATATATTTCTATGTATTAGTATCGTTGGCTAACACCCATAACATAAGCAAATAATTTGCTTACTTTGGGGTTAGATCAGTAAGTGTAATTAGTCCCGTGAATATTTATAAAAAAAGAGTTATTTTTTCTATGGCATTGATCGCTACGACCGTAACAATTCTACGTAAAAACATTAAAATATTCTTGTAAGAATAATCAAGGCTATATTTAAGACGAGGCAATTTAAATGATAATTATGTGTATATTATATTATTAATACCTTGAATTTTAAACTTAACAAAAGATACACAAATTATTTTCTTAGAAAACAGCAACAGAAAATATTTTATTTATAAACGTAGAATATAAAACGAAGTTCATTCTAGGTATCAGTCCAACATTTTAAACGGTTAAAAAATTCAAAAGTTGACCTCCAATTCCTGTACCTCCAGAATTCTGAAACAAGTCTACATAAGTTTTCCATTTTTTTTTTATGTCATACGATAGCAAACAAGCAGATGGGTCTCCTGATGGAAAGAGTCAACCATCGCCTATAGACACCAAAGATGTTAATGGTGCGTTGTTATCTTGTGGCGAGGTCTAATGCCACATGCATAAGTTTACCGGCTACCTTACCTTCCAAACCGGAACACGACAGCGACAAGCACTGACGCTATTGCGGCAGGAATAGGTAAGGCGGTGGTACCAGACCCGGGCGAGACAATCCAGAACTCTACCACCTAGTAGCCACGATGGTAGTGACTCGATAGCCAATCGGTCGCCTTTTACGACCTGCCTGGCAGAACGGCAGTTGGCCTATTCTACAAAGGAGGCCGGAACCAACACGGCGAAAACCAAACCATTTCATAACCGTTCCATGGAACCAAACGGGTATATACCCTCTTCTAGGAAAAAGAATTTCAAAATCAGCCAAAAAATGAGACAGATATGAATCCTAAGATAACAAAAAAGAATACACCCGAATTGAATACCTGCTCTTCAAAAGTCTTGTACTAGAATAACTTCAAGATAATTATTGCCACAAATATTGGTACATAGTTTTTCAACTATAAGTATAGCATTAAACCTCCTTTTGGCGTGCAATAATCTATATATATATAAAAATCAATTGCTGTTCGTTAGTCTCGCTAAAACTCGAGAACGACTGAACCGATTTGCCTAATTTTGGTTTTGAATTAATTGTTAAAGTCCAGGGAAGGTTTGAAAGGTGAGAAAATATAGAAAAAAAGAGTAGTTAAAAAAACAGAACAACGTTTGCCGGGTCAGCTAGTATTAAATACTAAATAAGATTTTTCATGAATTAACTTGAAATACATTTATGATATTATCTAATTAATCAAAGTTAATAATAATATAATTAAAAACATTTCACTCAATTATCAAGGCAATAAATAATAGTAATAATAATAATTTATTATAGTCACATTTTAATATACAAAAAAAATCTCAAAATTATCTAAGTGCATATTCTATAAATAACGATCATTATTTGTAAAAGAAAAATAATTACTATTATGAAATGTATTTTTCATTTAGATATAGGTACGGCAATATTATAAGCTTTTATATAAAATAATACAAAGTTGAATAGTTGAATTGGAACTATTTCTATTCAGAATCAGATCATTGTTCTTAATGAATAAAAAAGTTACATAACAGAATGAAAAATACTACAGAAACATGGAGACAATAATGTAATTTTTTTTAAATATAAACGAGTCAAAAACACGTACATAATATAGAAATTCCGTGTAAACCTCGACGTTTCGACCAAGTTACATTGACCGTGATCACGAGCGGATGCCGGATAGTCCTTAACTATAATTTTTAATGGTGGTCACCGTGGTCACGAGCGGAGAGTCTGCTCAATGTAACTTGGCCGAAACGTTCAGCTTTACAAGTCAGTTCTATATATGTTCGCGTTTTTGTAGAATACGTTAGTTTAAAAGTTGATAATATAACTAGTAGTCGTGTTCACACCGGCTCTAAACCGCAGATGCGTTAAAGCGTTATGATTTATTTAAAGCGCAGATTTTTTTATGATATAATATATATTAGTTTGCGTAATTCATGACGCAACCTAATATATTAGAATTAAGAGCATCTGTATTGCACGCACAACAGATGTGTCCCTTATATTGCGCGGGCCGTGTTTCGTTAGTGACAAGCATACTCCTATCTGAATACTAATAGACCTATTTTTTCTTTGAAGCCTAATTGTAATAAGCAGATAATATCTATTATTTTTAGTAATATTGCGATGTCGCTGTACGGTTAAACTAAAAACTGTAGATTCAAAAGCATAGATAACAGAACCCTAGAAATAAAGAGCAGAAATATTTTATGTTTTATTTTTTAAACTGATCCTTTTATCTGCTTTCTAATATAACGAGCACCTCTAATAACTAGCAGAGCTTCTTCCTATCATACGACGTTAGTTAATGTCACTACTAAACAAAATGTTAAACTCAACATAAATGTGTTAAAATGCACTTTTACTATTTATCAAAACACTTATTATCAAATTTATATCGCCAACCGCTTTCGTTTTTACAACATCTTCAAGGCTACGATAGAGTACTTTTCATATTGAAAATATCGTAGCCCTGGTTTCGCTTTTTACGTTAAGGGTTACGATACTTTTCCTATCAAAAGAATTGTAACGTATGTAAAGATCTTCAATTGGAGCCTGAAGACGGGAAGCCCTGAAGGTTATGATACTTTTCGTTTTAAAAGTATCGTAGTGCCAGTTTCGCTTTTTACATTTTCAGTGCTTCATCGTAGCCTGGAAGTTGCCGTAAAAAGCGAAATCGTTGGCGATATAAACTAAATAAAAAGTCCCTGTGGTCTAGTGGTCCGGTATCGGTGTATATGAGGTCCCAGGTTCGATTCCCAGGTCGGGCAATTCAAAAATGTGTCTTTCCAGATTTCTAATAAAAACAACGTTGCGCGGGATTGGAATGTGTCCGGTTGGAGATAGGCTTGCCACCTATCACATTGTGAGATCACATATCTTCGGCTAATCGTGAGTACACTTATTGTACCAGGACTTATAAGTGTACTCCTACCCCTTCGGGCATACATACGTGAAGATAAAAGTTTTTTGTGCGGAACAAGTGCGGAGTTCACCAAGCCGACGGCAAAAATATAAATATATCTCTACATAATAGAAGATTCAACTGCTCGAATAATATATAATTAGAAGAGTTAATGAACTTAATATACTTTTGATCCACATAATTCGGTCGGATTATTTACATCTGTGTGTTTGTGGCATCGTCGCTCCCAAACGGAGTTGTTTTATAATTTATCGATAGCCCTGTTTGTAGGGATAGTTCTTGGATATGATTTTATAAAATCTGTTCAGCTATTTCAAGATCATCAGATCTTTTAAACATTAAAGCAACATATAAGTTCAGGTTTGATCCACAGAAAATTTTGCATTCTATAACTTCAATGATATTACAATGACATGATAAGCGTGACTTGATGCTGTAAGAGTCTCTTTCGAAGAACCGCAGTATTTTCGTATTTTGTTCTGCAAATTATGCACATGAAGCAGAAAGATTCTCAGATGGTATATGCCCGTATCAAGGATTTCTTAGATTTTTAATTTTATTTATTTAACACTTTATTGCACACATAAAACAAGTAAATACCAGGTAAAAAAGTAAAAAATTCGAGCTTATCACTAAAAGGGTGATTCTTCAAAAATGTGTTCTCCGTGTAATTTCCATGGTATTTTTGAAATCGCATAATTAAAGTAAATTACACAAACATTTCAAAAGTTTAAGTTTTAAAGAACATATAAAAATTCGACGCGTAGTGGATGTATACTTTTTCTAAAATAAAGATAGAACTTTTGCTGTCCATGGAAATTACATTTTATACCACGGAAATGACCCAGCAGGTAAAATTTTGCTAAATACCATATCAGATATGAAAATAAGATTAGATAAAAGTTATGTGGACTACTATGAACGAGTGCAATATACATTAAAATGATATGAGCCCAAATTTTCAGCGACTCCTTTTTTCTCAATTTCTCCTCTCCCCTAAACTTAGCGCTCAGCATGTTGTTCTTACCGGAAAATAACAGTGTACACCTACAATTTCCAATATTACGAGTATTATCAAAACTTTAAACGCGAAACTGACGTGAAACTTGTGCTTAAATTAGTAGCGTGCTTAAAAGTAAATTATTAAGTTGACTTTTAAGCACGCTTCAAAATTTTTTAAAATGTTTCATTGAAAATTGTTTTTTATTTTAATTTTATTGATTGAATACACTCTTTTTAGGGTTCCGAAGTAAACTAGGAACCCTTATAGTTTCGCTATGTCCGTCAGTCCTTCATTTCCGTCCATCCGCAGTCTAACTCAGAGATCATTAGTACTAGAAAGCTATAATTTGATATGAATATATATATTAGTCACGGCAACAAAGTGGTAATATATTATTATTAGGGCAAGCGAAGCGAGCCCTACACTAGGCCACTTTCTATGCACTTTTGTGGTACATTGTACTGAAAAAATATCGCATTTTTAGGTTTGAGCTTCGACGTGGTAGTTTATATTCATGTCTAGATTTGTTACCTACCATAAAAATACCATTTTATAAAAATAAAAAAATAGAAGGTACAATTTGTATTAGAATCTCATTACTACTAACGCCATCTCTTATTAAATTAACGAGTTAAAATTGATAGAAGATACATTTTCTATTAGAATTTTTGAACTTATTAACAGACTACCTACTTCATGAATTGTTTCTTCATATTTGACTGGCGGCGTGCGGTTATCGTGTCCTCGTATAAAGGCGAGGTTCAAGTATAAACTGCAATAGCTATAGGGCCATCAGTTTGATCAGTTTGGCATCGAAGGTGTATAATAAAATCATTGAAAGGAGAATGCAAGGGAAGTTCGAAGTAATATTGTGGGAGGCACAAGGAGAATTTAGGTCTAGAGCAGGGATGTTTGCTGGGAACAGAGTAAATAGAGCGTTAGAGAGTTTCACAATATGCTTATTGAGAAACAGTACATATGTATTAATTGATTTATATTGTATTGAGATCAATTCCCAATCTTAGCCCGAGGGCGAGGATAAAAAGCTAAAAAAAGGTATATTTACGCCCGTATCTCCGAAGAGGTAGGCAGAAGTACAACGTGTGCATCCACGGTTAGCTGAAGATAATTAAGTCCCACAATGTGATAGGTGGCCAGCCTATCGCCAGTAGGGCACTTTTCCAATCCCGGGCAAAGTTGTTTTATCAGAAAACTGAAAAAACACATTTTTTCATTTGCCTGACTCTGGAATCGAACTCCGAGGGTTTCTCTGAGAGAAAAATTCGAAAAACGTAAGTGTCTACCGTCAATTCTTCGCACCTGCGTAGTCCAAAAATTTTGAAGGTTTATTTAAATAAAACATTTTTTGATTTTGATTTCGTAAATCGACGTAAAACCAGGAACTTCCTGATTTTAGAAAAAGCCTGACGACGCGGGCCTTTGACGCAAATGTAATGTTTAGGTGAAAATACGCTGAATTTTTTAGGTTAGATAATTATAAATAAAGTCCATACATTAAAAGATGTAATTCTCTTAAAAATACTTTTATAACAATATTACTAGATAGTATAACTTTGCGAGCCCTTACAAAGCTCTGCTTTTTGCTAGTTATATTGAAAAATAATTTTTGGATCAGGTAGCTCCTATTCGTGTAAAGTAGGGAAGTTAATTTTTTTTAGTGCTCCCTAGAATGTGGGGTTCCCCAGAATCATAGGTTTTTAAAAAATATTGTAAGTTTGTGATAACAATTTTTCGATTAAGGGACTCCTTTTCGGAATATTAAGTTTTAAAATGCTAATTTTTGTTAGAGTCAAGTATCCCTCCCCCCTCTGCCAGCTAAACGGTTGTTTTTGGTTGAAAAGTAAATGATCCTCATCGCCGGCCGCCGCATTTACCGACACGTTAACGATTATTGACTATCCCTAACGACAATCGGAACCGAAAGCTTTATGTGCTCTTCCGAGTCACGGGATTGGCAATACACAAATCTACCATACTCTGGCTGCTACTGAGGTTTAAGACTTTCGAGAAAACCTCGAAATTAGGGTCAGTTTTGTTCGGGACTGTGCATCTTGGGTTTTTTATATCAATGCTTTTTAAAAGTATACAGAGAAGTACTATTGCGGATGTGATATGGAAGTGAAATCCAAAGTCTTATTTCAGATAACTGATTAATTAATTAAGTTAATTTAAATCTTTATGTTATGGATTTTCATAAATGATCTAAGTTTTTATTTCACAGGATAGCAAACAAGCAGATGGCTCTCCTGTTGTCTTAATGGTGAGTTAATGTCCATGTAGCCTTTAATGCCACCTGCATAAGATTACCGGCAACCTTACCCTCCAAACCAAAACATGATAGTGATAATCACTGACGCTATTATGGTAGAAATAGGTAACTAAGATACTAGACTCGAGCAAGACAATGAGAAATTCTACCACCCAATAGCCACAATGGTAGTGACCCACAAAATTTCCTTTCACAATCTGCCTCGCAAAAAGACAGACGGTCTATTCTTGAAAGGGGGCCCGGACCAACATTTAGAATATGATATGGATAAATAATAACTAACTAGGAGGATCTTGGACGGTCTGTTTACTCTGCCTACCACATAACGGAAACGGCGTGATATTAAAAAGTAAGGAAATCGGCCAATATTTGAGTCATAACATAAAATTATATGATAAAGGAAAAACCGGCCATGTATGAGTCGTCTCGCATACGGGGGGTTCCGTGCCTTGCTTGTATAGATTACTTTGTGATCTAATTTTTTACTTTTTAACAGACTTCCCAAAACGAGGAGGTTATCGATTCAGCTGTATTATTTTTGTTTGAAAGGGCATTTTCCCCGTATTGGTCCCGGGCTCATTTGAAGAATAAGCCAATTGCCGTTCTGCCTGGCAGTTCGTAAAATGCGACCGATTGGTTATACGAGTTACTACCATCGCAGCTACTAGGTGGTAGAGTTCTGCATTGTCTCGTCCAGGTCTGCTACCACCGCCTTACCTATTCCTACCGCAATAGCGTCAGAACTTGTCACTGTCGTGTTAGGGTTTGGAGGGTAAGGTAGCCGGTAAACTTATGATATTATACGATAGCAACGCACCATTAACACCTTTGGTGTCTATAGACGATGGTTGACTCTTTCCATCAGGAGACCCATCTGCTTGTTTGCTATCTTATGATAGAAAAAATACTCCCCGTGACATTCCATTGTAATTTGGTGAAGATCTTATGCAAGATTCCGGAGATATAGGAAATGGGAAGTTGGTTGCTGCAGTTTCAAATTATTTATAAAGCGTGCATTTAAAAATATTTATTAATTTGTTGTAATAGCAGCCACCACAAAACGCAATCCGAAAATTTCAAATGTCTACTTCGCCCTGTGACAGCCAGAGAGGCAAATAGCGGAGGCATATTAATAGGGTTCCACTTATCCGCCGTTTGGATACGGAACCCTAAAAACACACATATATCGATTAAGATGCTCCTCCAGATGGTTAGGCGATATACATGTGAAAAAGGGAAATCCATGACATAAATGCCATGTTGCCTGAAATAAATGGTAAAAAAAAGATCTTGTTTGTCAACTATCGGACTTGGTTTATTCCGTACGTTCTAATCAATATGACGTCAAAAATTGTATCCACCCAACAAATTAATATCCACATGTCGTTAAACCAAACACCACCTGAAGGCCGTACCAGCGCTATTACAATGAACTCATAACCAGTGTTACTTGAACTATATCTTACTAACAATTTAAATATAATTCAAAAAAAAATGTATGTTCAGGTAATAAGGTTAAGGTTAAACGCACGATTTTCAATAAGTTGCGTTTTTATGTCGAGCTACTCCATTATGTTAAACACAAGTGAACTCCAGACAACTGTTTTTTTAGGAATTGGTCTGCGTTTTATGCAGAATGTTTATCTGATGGTAAGTGATTACCATAATTTAGGAACAGCTTCAGTGGCGGTAGTTTTATAAATGCATTAATTTCTTTAGTAATTAGGAAAAGGAAGAAAAAGGTACACGCAGACAATTATTATACTATATCTTACGTTTAATTTTAGTAAAAAGTACAAAAGTGGATTTTTAGGTGGATCTTTGGTCCACTTTTACAACATTTATAAGTTTTTACTTTAAAATTTTCCAAAATACATCCATATGTACCTAGCATGCGTTCAAAAGTACTAGTTATAGAATTAAATATTTTGGTACTTCCACTGCTAAAAGAGAGACAAAATGTTCTACTATAACATGGTGTGCAAAATATCATTCTATTTTACCAGATTAATAATGTAGGCATTATTTAATAGTAGTCTACGATATTTAATTTTCATATCTATATATTATATAATAAAACTAAGTTGATAAAATGTGCGTGCCGATAAAACTTAAAAGGGAGTCTCGGTACGATAAAGGGACTATATAGTGTGATAGCCCTTTATCCCCCCTCGAACAAGAAATTTCCCGTTTTGACCTAAAGGGCGTGTCTTTAAAGATATAAGGGCTTTTCCAACCCTTCAACTTGGAAATTAAGTGTAGTGGCGCCATCTGTTGTCGAGTATTAGAACTTCATTAAGAACAACGATTATTTGGGTTGCATTTCGAAAGGCGCCGCGAGCAATGGCAGCGTTTGTAGTAATGGCGCGAAATTTACAATTCGAATTTCAATTAAGTCTTAAATTACATTTGTTTTTATATAATATTATTAAATTTTGTTTTTGTTTAGTACAACAGTAGCTAACTTTTATTTTGGTGTTAAAGCGACATAATTTTAGTTATTCAAATTATTAGTTATTAGTTCTGAAAACATTTTAAAATTTAAGTTTTTAAATTTCGCGCCTTTACTACTTATACTATAGCTGCAGAACCTATTGTTACGGCGGAAGATAATGTCGAGAACATTCTAGAAGGTGTGAAAAAAGAATGTTTTCAAACTTTTCCGAATAGACGATAATGTCGAGAACATTCTAGAAGGTGTGAAAAAGAGAATATTTTCAAACTTTCCCGAATATGCTAGAGCCGTTAGGCTCTAGCATATTCGGGAAATATAAGAGCCCGGTGTCACCCGCCAGAGTTAGTTTGATTTGAACAGCGAAACAAGCGATTTCGAAACGAAAAAGAAAGAAGTTATCTGTGAGCCTTTATTTTGAAGTATCACGTGTGAGTATTTTTAATAGTGCTTAATTAATTCTCGATTTTGAAGTCAACAAGAAAAAAGTTGTCTGTGAGTCTTTATTGTGAAATATCAAATGTGAGTATTTTTAATAGTGTTTTTAATTAATTCTAATGGTTTTTTTTTTCTTTCTTTTAATTGTTTGTCTATGAAATGTTTATTTAATTTATATTTTACAGAATACAATGCCTAGACGTAAAAGAGGAGGAGATCTTGCCAGTTCTGCAGCGAAATGGCGGAAACAAAAAGAATATCGAAGAAATGAAACAAAAGAAGAGCACGAAACACGTTTACAAAATCAACGAACCAGAATGAGCACCCTGAGGAGCAGAAAAGCAAAGAAAGACAAGAAAATAAAAGTATTGAAGAATCGAGAATTTTAAAAGATAATCTAACAAAGGAAGCATTCCACTACGAACCGACGAAAAAAATTTACAATCATAAATATGTTGTAATTGGAAAAATGAATAACATTTGCCAATTTTGTCATGCAAAAAAATTCAGTAAAGAAACACCAGGTCTCTGTTGCATGAATGGAAAAATTCGATTACGACCACTGGAAGCACCTCCGCAGGAATTTCTACATTACATGACCGGGGAAACACTAGAATCAAAACACTTTCTTCAAAATATAAGATCATACAACTCCTGCTTTCAAATGACTTCTTTCGGTGTTACTTCGACCAACAATAATAGAAATGAGTTTGAATATGTATTTTCAATTCAAGGGCAAATTTGTCACAAAATAGGATCGTTACTACCAATGCCTAACGAAGACCATAAATTTCTGCAAGTATATTTCATTGGAGATGAAGAACAAAAAGTTGATCAACGACACACAAATTGTAATGGATTGAGACGCGAAATAATCCAAGATGTACAGAGGATCTTACACAAATACAATCAACTGATTGACATATTCAAAACAACATTAGACCGCATGATTTCTGATGACTATAAAATTGTAATTCGAGCCGATAAAAGACCACGTAGAGAACACGAACGTAAATTTAATGCACCTCAGATAGATGAAGTTGCCATCGTAATTGTGGACAATGAAAATGCAAGCCGTGACATAATTGTACAACGAAGAGGAAAAGGACTACAACGCATTGCAGAGACACACCGTTCATATGATGCTCTTAAATATCCGTTAATATTTCTACATGGAGAGGACGGATATCATTTCAATCTAAAACAAATTCATCCTGAAACAGGCATAGAAGCAAATAAAAAAGTCACTTCCAAGGAATTCTATGCTTATCGCTTAATGATCAGAGACAATGAATTATACAATCACATACTCAACACTCGCCATTTATTCCAACAATTTCTAGTAGATATGTACGCAAAAATAGAAGCAGAACGGATGCTTTACATAAGACTGAATGAGAAGAAACTACGCACAGAAAAATACATCCATCTTCGAGACGCGATCATGAATGACGGCAATATTGACGATATTGGAACAACGGTAATCTTACCCTCATCATATATAGGAAGTCCAAGACATATGCACGAATACACTCAAGATGCCATGACCTACGTGAGAAAATATGGACGACCTGATCTCTTCATAACATTTACATGCAATTCATCATGGCCAGACATCAAAGAACAACTAAAATACGGACAAACCTCCATGGATCGACACAACATAATAGCCCGAGTTTTTCGACAAAAACAAATAAGATTTATTGAAGTCATCACAAAATACCACATCTTTGGAACCGTTAGATGCTGGATGTATACAATTGAGTAGCAAAAACGAGGATTACCTCACTCACACAATCTCATATGGCTACACGATAAAATTCATCCCACGGATATTGACAAAATCATCCAAGCTGAACTTCCCGATCCACAAAAAGATCCGGAGCTATACAACATAGTAGTGAAAAACATGATTCACGGTCCATGTGGACCATTAAACTTCAATGCGCCGTGCATGCGTGATGGAAAATGTACAAAAAAATATCCAAAACCATACTTAGACGATACAAAAACTGAAGACGACGGCTATCCCAAATATAGAAGACGATCACCGAAAAATTGTGGCTTCACAGCAAAAATACGAATACAAGGCAGAGACGAACTGGAAATAGATAATCAATGGGTAGTACCATATAACCCACTACTTTCCAAAATGTTCCAAGCACACATAAACGTTGAATACTGCAATTCAGTAAAATCTATTAAATATGTATGTAAGTACGTAAACAAAGGTGTATGGCAGTATTTCAAATAGTCCAAAATAGCGAACAAAATAACGGAAATGATGAGATCTTCGTGTACCAAATGGGCAGATACATCAATAGTAACGAAGCGGCGTGGAGGATTTTTAGTTTTCCCATACACGAACGCGAACCAGCTATGCAACATCTAGCAGTACTTTTGGAAAATGGACAGAGAGTTTATTTCACAAAAGACTCGACTGGAAAAATTGCAAGCGAACCACCTCAGAACACAATATTAACCGCTTTTTTCCAACTGTGCCAAACGGATCCATTCATTACTGTATGTCGACGTTCCTATTTATTATACGTGGGACAAGACACGGAAAATATTTCAACGACGAAAACAAGGAATGCCAGAGGAGGATCATCCAGAAATCATGAAAACTAACACAATAGGTCGAGTATACACTGTACATCCAAACAATGCCGAATGTTTCTATCTCCGGATGTTGTTACACGAAATACGGGGACCAACAAGTTTCACAGATCTCAGAACCATTGACGGCTACCTATGCCAGACGTACAGAGAAGCATGTCAACGCTTAGGATTATTGAAAAACGATCACCACTGGGAATTAACACTACAAGAAGCTACACTCACTGCTTCAGCTGAACAACTTCGAGAGTTATTCGCCATAATTCTAACAACGTGTAACCCATCAAACCCAAAACAGCTATGGGACTCTTTCAAAAGGAGTATGAGTGATGATATATTGTACCAAATCCGTCAAACTAATCCAGAACTGACTATAGAATTCAATGACGACATCTTCAATGAAACACTCATTCGCTTTATCTAAACTAAACATTTATCTTCTAAATGTTTAGCAATAAATAACCAGGCTTTAGTAGAACTTGGAATGCCAGCACCACAAAAAAATGCTTTCAGTGTACTAAACTACGAAATTACAAGGGAAAAAAGCTACAACATCAACGAACTACTTGAATACATTGCTCACAACAAACCACTCCTCAATGACAATCAAAAAATAGTTTATAACGTTATAATGAACCGGATAAATAACAACACTGGTGGAATTATTTACTTGGACGTACCAGGAGATACCGGTAAAACGTTTCTAATAAATCTAATACTGGCGGAAGTACGTGCTAAAAAACACGTAGCACTGGCACTAGCATCATCCGGCATTGCAGCCACACTTATGGAAGGAGGACGAACTGCCCATTCTGCCTTACAACTACCGTTGAATATAGCCGAACAACAATTTCCGGTATGTAAAATCTCAGGAAAATCTGGACGGGGTCAATCTCTAAAACAAGCTAAAATTATCTTCTGGGATGAATGCACCATGGCTCATAAAAAATCACTAGAAGCCATGGACAGAACATTACAAGAATTGAGAAAAAACTGAAATAATGGGAGGAGCTCTACTCATACTCTCAGGAGATTTTCGACAAACACTTCCAGTTATTCCCAAGTCAACACCAGCAGACGAGATCAATGCATGCTCAAAAAAGTCACATCTCTGGCCACAAGTACAAATACTGAAATTAACAAAAAACATGAGAGTTGAATTATCAAAAGATGAAACAACAGCACATTTTGGTAAAATACTTTTACAAATAGGCGATGGTACATATCCTACTGACCAAACGACCGGTCTCATTGAACTCAATAGTGATTTCTGTAACATAGCCACTACCGAAAACGAACTAATCGACAAAATTTATCCAAATATTATTCAGAACTATACCAACGTAGAGTGGTTATTTCAAAGAGCAATTTTGGCCACTAAAAATAATATTGTTGACGATATCAATTTTAATATTCTAAAGAAAATACCTGGTGAAGAGAAAATATATAAATCGATCGACACGACGGTATCCACTGAAGAAAGTGTCAACTTCCCTACTGAATTTCTAAACTCTTTACAAATACCAGGAATGCCATTACACTGCCTTCGTCTGAAAATTGAATCTCCAGTCATACTACTTAGAAATCTCAATTCCCCAAAACTATGTAATGGAACGAGGATGATCGTAAAACAGCTATCGAATAATATCATTGAAGCTGAACCTATTTCTGGAAAAAACAAAGGACAAACAGTATTTATACCTTGAATACCACTGATCTCTTCTGAATTGCCATTTCAATTTAAAAGATTGCAGTTTCCAATTAAATTAGCCTTTAGTTTTACAATTAACAAAGCACAAGGACAAACTTTAAAATATTGTGGCATCAACCTCAAGGAATCCTGCTTCTCTCACGGTCAGCTATATGTAGCTTGCTCTAGAGTAGGAAATTCGTAAAATTTATATATATATATATATATATATATATATATATATATATATATATATATATACCCCGGACAATAAAATGAAAAATGTTGTTTATAAACAAGTAGTGCAAATAATGAGAAAACGTTTTCAATAATTTTTTTTACTTTTTACGTCATAGTTTATTTTTTTATTTCAACTACCACGTAATCTCATATCAACTCCCGCGCGAAGCCGGGTATCATAGCTAGTTTTAGCATATTGTTCTTTTAAATTAGATTTTTGTAGAAAATTCAATTCATTAAAAGAAAGAATTATTTAATTTAAATCAATTGTAATGTCATTACTAGCCTCTGTGATATAATAATTTGGTGTTGGTGTTTTGACCACATGAAGTCTCAAGTTCGATTCCCGGTTTGAGCAAATCAAAAATGTTTTCTGATAAAAACAACGTTTCCCGGAATCGGATAAATACCTGGTGGGCAATAGGCTTGCCACCTATTACATTGTGGGACTAAGAATCTTCGGCTAGTCGTGGGTGCACTGGTTGTACCTCTGCCTACCTCTTCGGGGATATAGGCGTGAAAATACTTTTTACATTTTTCTATTAGCTGCTAATTGTTTATTTTTAAGCACAGACCCCTTTTTCCCGGTGCTCGTCCGGGCTCCTTTGAAGAATAGGCCGTTCTGCGAGGCAGGTCGTAAGAGGCAACCGATTCGCTACGTGACTCACTACCGTCATGACTACTACGTTCTAGAGTTCTGCATTAACTCACCCGGGTCTGATACCACCGCCTTAGCTATTCCTGTCGCAATAGCGTCAGTGCTTGTTACTGTCATGTTCCGGTTTGGAGGGTAAGGTAACCGGTAAACTTATGCATGTGGCATTAGACCTCGCCACAAAACAGCAATGAGCCATTAACACCTTTGGTGTCTATAGGCGATGGTTGACTATTTCCATCAGGAGATCCTTCTGCTTGTTTACTATCTTATGATATAGAAAAAATTGTCATAATCATCGCTAACGCACACATTACATGCACTGACTAGAGAGGGCAGAATCAAAGCGAAGGCTGACGGAAAAGCTTATCTTTTTTCTTCAATAAAAATAACACAAATATGATTTTTTTGTTATTTATTTTGTAATATCTTAGACAGACATTTTTTTGACAAATATGTCATTTAAGACATCTTGGACAGACATCGCTTCACTTATGTAGGTATACTAAACCTAGGTAGGATGAAATATGAGGAAGTAGTTTGTACACTTAAAACCTTATGTTTATGTTCTCTTTATAAAATATAAACTATTGTACGCAATTTGAAATATGCGACTTTAAACTCAAAAACAAAGTCGCTCGTCAACTTTTACCCTAAATGCCATGAATAACTGGCACGTTGTAAGTACGCCTTTAACGTGAACATGCACATTGCGATGGTAGGTATTGCGCACACCGCTCTTGACGTGGTTCAAATATTTTTATTCTGTTTTAAAAATAGTGCAGTGATTAAGTGCCAAGTGTCTTTCTTCTGAAGTGCTCAAAAAAGAAACTTTTTTAAAATCCGCAATAATACGGTAATAATTTTATTATTTAATTAAAAATTTATTTATGATGTGTTCATTCACTATTAAACATTTTTATTACTTTTTAATATTGGAAAAAAGACGGTTTGTAAAGAAACAATAGGCCACAGTTTGTTTTGGTTACTTCATCTACCTACAACATATTTGTAAAATATTAATTATGATTTTTAAATAAATAGACAAAACGGAATACAAAAGCTAATGGATAATAAGGAAATAATAACAATATAATTAATATTTCTTGTTATAAATCATGACGTCCTATTTAGTTTATTATACCTATTTCTTCGTATAAATAATGACCTCATGCTTAGTTTATTTAAATGTTCATATTATTAAAGACATAAAACTGAAGTTCTTAACTCAGTTTCGTCTCAAACCCTCGTCAAATTTCTTTGATTGACGCTAATAAGATACCTAAAACATTATCTATATACAAATAAATATACGAAAAGAAATATTTCGGTAAATTAAATTTTTCTGTTTGAAATTCAATTGAAAATATAAACTAAACGTATTTCTTTTAAGTGTGGAAAATTGACAAATCAATGTATTCAAGATTGTAAGCGTAACGGCCAGGCTGATTTGAATTAGCTATACCCAAGTAGCTACTATGTTATCTAGATTAACAATAAAACGTTCAATATTTACGACTATAAAGTGGAAAATATAGAAAAAATATGTATCATACATATTTTGAAATGGCGGGCAGAGAAAACACGAAGATTGAGAAAAAATTGGACACCACATTCGGCGACACCCGACCAATATTACAAAAGCAGAAGTCTTTTTCACTTTCACGGCTCAATAGCTGAACCGATTTTGATGATTTTTTTTGCGAAGAGATAGTTTCCTTTATCTTCGGAACCCTGGATCAGATCTTCGCCAAATAAAAATGGGACCACCTGGGAAGTATGGCCTTTCCAATAAAAAAGAAATTTCCAAATCGTTTGAGGCGTCTTCGAGTAGGTATTCGGTGAATATACATAAAAAAAGATTTCGACGAATTCATAACCTTCTCGTTTTTTGGAAAATCGGTTTATACTGAAAAATATACGGTTTTTGTACTTATATAAGTTCACTAAAATAAAGCGGGTAGAATTGAAATGGAATTGGCGAATGATTCAAATATTTTTATCAAAGCCACAGCCAACCTGCTATGTTTCAACACTAATATACCATCATATAAATTGGTACACAACAGTCCAGAGTTCCTTTTACCTAGTTGGATCAAAAGTAGCCTATATTACTCCAAAATAATGTAGCTTTCCATAGGTAATTTTTAAAATCAATAAATCAGGTCTTTCTTCTTTATAATATTAGTATATACTAGCTGTTGCCTGCGACTTCGTTCGCGCGGACTTCGTTTACTCCGCACAGCTCCTCCCCGTAGGTGATAGCGTGATAATATGTAGCCTATATGTTGACCCGACCTGTTGGAATATTCATGCAAAATTTGAAGTAAATCCATGCACTACTTTTTGAGTTTACCTCGGACATACATACAGACAAACAGACAAAAAACCAAAAAATATATTTTTGGTTTCTATATCGATTGTAGATCAAGCCCCAAGTATTCTTTTAAAAAAATATTCAATGTACAGTTTTGACTTTCCTACGATTTTATTATATGTAACTAGCTGACCCGGCAAACGTTGTTTTGCCTTACATATTAGGAATCCATAGCGGACAAACAACGTGACATGTAATTTATAGAAGTCTACGGGATTAAACTTTATATGGTGGTTAAGTATTCTTAAATTTTCTAATTTTCCGCGAAATTTTCTTAATATTTTCTTTTATAAGAACTTCTTTTATTACAAACACAACAAAAAAAAAAATTACCGAAATTGGTCCAGCCATTCAGGCGTGATGTCGTAACCAAGGAAAATAGCGATTGATTTTTATATATATAGATAGATATATAGATACTTAAGATGGTTAGGAGAGGTTTAAGTAGTTTCTCTTTTATGTGTCATCAATAACATTCCATGATTATAAGATTAAACTTTCTTATTAATCCTACGGGAATATTTTTTTTGTGATATAACAAAGTAGCCTATAACCTATATTATGTATGAAATCTAAGGAAAAGCTACGTAAACATCAAATTTTATTTAAATCAATCAAACGCAAAAAATGATAAATCTACACACAAATTTTCGGATTTAAAAACTTTTTTACTTACATATTTTCATGCCGGGTTTCTTAGGGGATTAAGCAGAGCGAGCCGAGTGCCATATGTCACGATCTTGCAGATTTATCTTGCTTCCTCGACATCCATTACCATCTTCATACAAACGCTAGTTACGAAGACTCTAGACACCACCATCGAACAATACTTGTCAATCTGACCATGGTATATAAGCCTTGGTCTTCCCCGATTCCCATATCGGTCTACATTCGCATTGTATATCTGTTTTGTTTTCTTTCATCTACCTTTATTTCTACTTGTCCGAACCAACGGAGCACACCCTTTCTTATTGTTACACCGACACTTTCTTTCAGATCTAAATTCTCTCTCACTTTAATATTACGAATACAGTCCGCAAATGTGTAACGCCACACATTTTCTGCAGCGATCTCATCTCTACCGCGTTGATTCTGCTTTCATGCCCTTACTGACATACCCAAATTTCAGTTCCTTACAACAGCGTTCGGATAAACACATAATTATGCAAGGCAAGACGAGCACCCTTAATTAATACTGTGTTTTTCAACAATTTCCATTCCACAGCGCTATCTGCACTCTCTTATTTCGACATCAGCCATGTACCTTCCATCCCTGCTAAAGGCACGTCCAAGATATACAAATTCATCCACTTACTCCTGCACTAAATCATCTACCATACCTTTTACATCCGTTCTGGTTGCTTCTCTTTCAAATACTTACTAAAACTATTTTTCTTCGCATTCAATTGTAAGTCCATGTTCTTACAATCATCATTTATAACTGTGACCAGTGTTTGTAGCTCAGATGGAGTTTAGCCTAAAAGTATAGTGTGGTCTGCATAAACCAGACGGTTTACCATTCACTCACGCGCATTCTCATATTCAGACGAACACACAACCCTTCTTGCTGCTTCCACACCTAAAACCCCTTGTACTTACTACAACATTCCTTCGGTCTTCCCTTGAATTCTCCCTTCAATGATTTTTCCGTACACCATCGAGAAAAAAATTTAGCACAATGAAAGTTCAGTCCCCCGTTGTTGATACCGGGCTCTTTTGAAGGATAGGCCAACTGTCGTTCTGCCAGGCAGGACGTAAAAGGCGACCGATTAGCTATATGAGTAACTTCCAATGTGGCTACTAGGGGGTAGAGTTCTGCATTGTCTCGCCCGGATCTGATACCACCGCCTTACCTATTCCTGCCACAATAGCGTCAGCGCATGTCACTGTCGTGTTCCGGTTTAAAGGGTAAGGTAGCCGGTAAACTTATGCATGTGGAATTAGTCCTCGCCACAATTTAGCAACGCTCTATTAACACCTTTGCTGTCTATAGGCGATGGTTGACTCTTTCCATCAGGAGACCCATCTGCTTGTTTGTTATCTTATGAATAAAAAGTCAGGTCAGTTGTCTTAAAGCCAGGCAACGCTTTAACAACTGAGCTACGTGTCAGTAATTCAATGTGACGTAATTCTCTTTTGTTGTGTCAATTAACACAACAAAATTATTAGTGGCATTGATGCAACTGCTTCGTGGTCTAGTTATGCTGCATTCCTCATGAATTCTGGATTCTATTTACGGGTCAAACAAATGTATTATTGAGGGTTTTGAGCTATTATCCTTGAAAAATATTGAACTCTCAGTAGCAGCTTGTAATCTGTTGATGTGTTTTTTATTAACCAGCTGACCCGGCAAACGCTGTTCTGCCAACTTTGTGTCTACTTTCCGTTTTTTTTTCTACATTTTTCAGCCTTTAATCTTTCCCTGGACTTCAACAATTAATTCAAAATAAAAATTAGCCAAATCGGTTCAGCCGTTCTCTAGTTTTAGTGAGACTAACGAACAGACAGACAGAACATATATATATATATATATATATATGGTGTGTTGGTGTGTTGGTCCCGGCCTCCTTTGTAGAATAGGCCAACTGCCGTACTGCCAGGCAGGTCGTAAAAGGCGACCGATTGGCTATCGAGTCACTACCATCGTGGCTACTAGGTGGTAGAGTTCTGCATTGTCTCGCCCGGGTCTGGTACCACCGCCTTACCTATTCCTGCCGCAATAGCGTCAGTGCTTGTCGCTGTCGTGTTCCGGTTTGGAGGGTAAGGTAGCCGGTAAACTTATGCATGTGGCATTAGACCTCGCCACAAGATAGCAACGCACCATTAACATATTTGATGTCTATAGGCGATGGTTGACTCTTTCCATCAGGAGACCCATCTGCTTGTTTGCTATCTTATGATATAAAAAAAAATAAACTACCAAATAATGCCTTTAAGGATCGGACAGGGTTTTCTTACACACTGTATAAGCAAGCATCCGATCGATCGCTAATACTTTCTCAAACTGATATTGTCCAAGTTTCCATATTTTATTGTTTACTTAGGCGGACTAAGCCCGCGGCTGTTTTGAGAATTCAGGATAATCATTGAGAGTTTAACGAAAATACAGATTGTTCCTTCTTGCCCCAGAAGCTGAATCAAATCACTTGTGAAACTACGCACGTCGATATACACGTGTAATATTATTGAAAGTTGTTTTTGTTTAACATCACATGTACATACAACCTGACAAATAAATATTTGAATTTGAAAGTTATTTAAATCCTACTAATATTATAAACTAGCTGACCCGCGCAGCTTCGCCCGCGAGTATATTAATAAGTCGTCCAAATAGCTTTTAATAATAATTTCATCCCCTATTTCAGCCCTCCAGGGACTGATCTTTGAAAAAAAATTAGCCTTAGTTTGACCCCGGATCTTCAACTATATCCATGCCAAATTTCATGAAAATCGGTCCAGCGGTTTAGCCGTGAAAGCGTAACAGACAGACAGACAGACTTTCGTATTTATAATATTAGTATGGATATTGCCTCTGTAGTCTAGTCTGGCATCATTGATGTCCACATGAAGTTCTGGGTTCGATTCCCGAGTCGAGAAAATAAAAAAAAATGTCTTTTTTAGTTTTTTGATAGAAACAACGTTGCCCGGGATTAGAATGTGCCTGGTGCCTATCGCCAGATAGGCTAGCCACCTATCACGTTGTACCTCATCCTACCTCTTCGGGGATACGGACGTGAAGATACTTTTTTTATATTTTATATACGAAAACTCCATCACGCTTTCACTGCTAAGCAATCGAACATTTTTTATTGAAATTGTCAAGAAGATGGTTGCAGATCTAGGGTCAAAATATATGCTAACTTTTAAAAAATCAACCCTAGAGGCTGAAAGATTGTAAGAAAAACTATATGAACGACATATTAATCTAGCACAGAAGTTCCCAAACTTATTTCGTCTGACGCCCACTTTCAATTCGCCCGGGTCTGGTGCCACCGCTTTACCTATTCCTGCCACAAGAGCGTCAGTTTGTCACTGTCGTGTTCCGGTTTGAAGGGTAAGGTAGCCAGTATACTTATGTGGCATTAGACCTAGCCACTAGACAGCAACGCACCATTCACATCTATAGGCGATGGTTGACTCTTTCTATCAGGAGACCCATCTGCTTGTTTGCTATCTTATTTTAAAAAAAAATACTTCGAAACCTACTACAAGGAAAAGCGATGTCAAATCTGACATCATAATTAACGTTGACAGTAAAACGTATGCAACGGAAGTAATCGTAATCCTTCTCAGAAAGCCCTTCATTATAACAAACTGACAGACGAGTCAATTATTGTTTATGTTAAAATGATAAGTAGCTTTTTGAAATAACGATTACCAAGGTCTTACAAGCACTTATCCAACTAAAAGTTATCATCACACCCACTTTCTATACGGGACAGGAAGTGTGAACTAAGGTTTGGTTCACTCTTGCTGCCACGCATGCGTAGTGAGCCGGAATGTCTATCAACGTAAAATAGATATTTCGGTGCACTACGATTCACCGGTTTGTACATTGGTAGGATTGGTGATGAACCTGATAACCGGGACCGACAGCCTGACATACATCTGAGGCACAAGCCGTCTTTGCCTTGAGGGGACAGGAGACTTCCCCTGTATTGGTCTGGACTCCTTTGAAGAGTAGACCATCTGATAGTAGTCCGTTAGGCAGTTTGTAAAAAGCAAACGATTGGCTACACGTTCTACTATCATTGTGACTACTAGGTGGTAGAGTTTCGCAGTCTCGCTCGGGTATATGGTAACACCGCTATAACTATTCCTACCGCTAATAGCGTTAAAGCTTGTCACTGTCGTGTTCCGGATTGAAAGGTAAGGTAGCCTGTAGATTGTCATTCGACCACTATTATCCGGCCTGTAGATTAACATCTTTGGTGTCTATTGGGGATGGTTTCTATTTACAACATGAAAGTGTGTATCTGTATATTTTTTAGTACATATATATATATATATATATATATATATATATATATATATATATATATATATATATATATATATATATATATATATATATATATCAATTGCTGTTCGTTAGTCTCGTAAAACTCGAGAACGGCTGAACCGATTCGGCTAATTTTTATTTTGAATTAATTGTTGAAGTCCAGGGAAAGATTAAAGGGTGAAAAATGTAGAAAAAAAAAACGGAAAGTAGACACATAGTTGGCAGAACAGCGTTTGCCGGATCAGCTAGTTAATAAAAAACACATCAACAGAGTGCTAAGTGTGAGTTTTTCTTTTCGCATTCGATCGTGAGCGCGTTTCGAGTTTACTAGGAATTTGTATGTGATTTGTACAGCGCCACCTAGTGGTAAACGTGAGAAACCAGTTTACCACTAGGTGGCACAGTCTGGTACCACCGCCTTACCTATTCCTGCCGCAATAGCGTCAGCGCTTGTCACTGTCGTGTTCCAGTTTAGAGGGTAAGGTAGCCGGTAAACTTATGCATGTGGCATAAGACCTCAAAAGATAGCAACGCACCATTAACACCTTTGGTATCTATAGGCAATAGTTGACTCTTTCCATCAGGAGACCCATCTGCTTGTGCTGCTTGACTAAAGATATTATTTTAAAGATATATTTTTTTGTATGTACAAAAGAAAATTTGAAAATCCAAAAACGTACGCCTCATAACGCTCGTTTAATTTAAAAAATAATTTAATAATTTATTGACGAATTAATTTTTTACAGCTTATAATTCCCTACCATTTACTTGTTGTGGTTATGATACTACAACATTATTTTTTAGTATTTTATTATTTAGGTACATTGATATAAAATGGTACATTGATGTAAAAATACGTTACCGTTGCGCCTGGTCCTACAAAACTAGGTCTGTGGACACAGTGACAATTGGTGACAATCACTCACGCGCGGGACCTCATATCATACACTTATATTTTCCGACTGTTTTTACCATTAAACACGCATCAAAATACCTTCTTGTATATTCAGCCAGTGTTATAACCACTCAAGAAAAAAAAAACACACGGGATTACTTTCCATTCGTAAAGACGGTTAAAACAATTTGTTTGAAAATAAGATTAAATTATTGTTTAGTTCGCCATGTTTGCGAGAGTGAGATAGTACAATACAAAAGTAAGTGAGAGAAACGTAGTTTGCTACGTTCGTCGCATTACTTTGCGTGCGACTGATCGAGCTTAGGTTTAGCAATTGAGATATTAGAGGCTCTAATTTAAAGCGTAACATATCTTCCCTTTTTATATCAATGTTTAGGTACCTATATTTAAACGACACTGAAGAAGTCATCTTTCATCGAAAACAATCCCGTGACATACTGAAGCTGTTAAAAATTATACCGATAAATAAATAGGTAGGTACCTACTTCTCGTATAGCCTGTAATAATGACTATGTGATTTAGGCCGATACAGTATAATTCTTATCAAATTAAATACGTTGGTTATATTACGCATATTATACGCATTCATAATTATTTATGAAGAGGAGTAACGGAACAAAACATTGATAATTAAATAACGTCCAACCTTTCACAAAAGCTCCAACATCTGGATTTTCTTGGCCTTTGTACATATAATTCAAAAAAGTAAGTGCCATTAAATAAATAAGGATATAATTAATACACTTGTTTTTTTATAAATATACCTATGTTATTTTTTATTATTTTTTTGTGTTATAGCACTTACCCCGTGCTTGGGAAACTGGAAAAACCTTAAAAACAACAAAGAAAAATATCGACACGAAGGATTTGAACCTGCAACCATCTCCCAAAAGCCGGGACGCTCTTCCACTGAGCTATTGTCGACAGGCTCGAGGCGGGCTTTTTTATACCTATATTATTTCATATTATGTAGTTTTTTATGTCAAAAATAGAAGATTTTTTAAAAAAAAAAGAATTATCATTTTTAGTTCCGTCACTCCTATTTATTAATAATTATTTATTTATTTATAGTTCCTTGCAATAAATATCTCAGAAAATATCTCAAAATAATGACTAACGCGAGAAAAAATAAAATATTTAAACGATATCAAACCGATGGTGGATATCCATATAATTGACACAACGAACTGAAAAGTCTACTATCCATGCACGTACATACCCACATTCGCTCACAAGTACACACATAAATACATACGTCATGTACCCACTCGCATACACACACGTAAGCCGTGTACATATATACACACATATAAACGCAGGCTGATTAACATAATTTTGTATATCAATTTTCAATACCAATTTTCAATCTTATTTTATTTTCGTAGTTAAGGATTATATATTATATGTATCGATTTTCTTTGGGGGGGGGGCTGCTGATCTATAATTCAGGTTCATTGTACTTTAAGTTAGGCACCTGTCTCTCACTGAATAACAATTTCTGTATGTTTTTGTAACTAGGTCCTACGTTTTCTTTTTTTGTTTACAAAGAAGAAAATTCTTTTACAAAGAAGAAAGTTCTCTTTAGAGAAAAATAAAATTTATTATTATCATTGTTAATGATACATCAATAGGTATACCCGTACGAAGTCGGACCGGTTGTTAGTTTTCATATAAATAAATACGATAAAATAAAATAAAACATAACGCGAGCGAAGTCGCGAAAATAATTTAGTAAATTATATACGAAATATGAAACAATATTATCTTTACATTATCACGGTTTCCAGCAACATCTGTTAGGAAATAACACAATAAATCATGAATGTTTGCTAACACAATCAAAACGTAATAGGTACTTATTTACTATCGTATCTGACGCATATTGACCAATATTAACGAATTTTTTTCGCGGTTTGACGTATTCGCCTATTGACTAATTAACATTTGGACTAATACGCAAATTTGTGAAAACGCAAAATTACCCATTAGCAAAATGACTATGAATACGCATGATAACGCAAACGGAAAATGACTAACCTATATAAATATTGACGGACAAATTACCCAAATGGTCAATTAATTTAACAATAACTCGATGCAGCTGTTGGCAATATTATCTGTTGAAAGAAAATGTAGCCCGCTTAACCAACTTCAACCATACAAAGTATTAAATTCATACACTAATTTGATATAAAAAATATATGATTATAAAGAGAAATCTTAATTTTTAAAATCCTGTATAACTTTAAACCTTTTAGTTAATTACTTAAAAAAATCTAGTTAATTACTTAAAAAAATCTAGTTGAAAAAAAAAGTTGATGGCAGTCAGGTGATTATTTCATGTCTGTAAACACGAAATAGGTTGATAGGCTTTATGATTTCACTTTACTTTATTTTCCCCGTGTTGGTCCCGGGCTCCTTTGTGGAATAGATCAACTAACTGCCGTTCTGCCAGGTTGGTCGTAAAAGGCGACCGATTGGCTATGCGAGTCACTACCATCGTGGCTACTAGGTGGTGGAGTTCTGCATTGTCTCGCTCGGGTCTGGTACCACCGCCTTACCTATTCTTGCCGCAATAGCGACAGTGCTAGTCACCGTCGTGGTCTGGTTTGGAGGGTAAGGTAGCCGGTAATCTTATGCATGTGGCATTAGACCTCGCCAGTCGCCACAAGTTAGCAACGCACCATTAACATCTTTGGTGTCTATAGGCAAACAAGCAGATGGGTATCTTGATGGAAATAGTCAACTATTTCCATCAAGATACCCATCTGCTTGTTTGTTATCTTATGATATAAAAAAAGCCGATGGTTCTCCTGATAGAATGAAACAACTACCGCCTACCAAGGATGTTAATGGTGCGCCGCTATGCGTGTAGCAGGTACATACTTAAGTTTACTGGCTACCTTATTCATATCGAAATATGACAGTGACAAGTACTAACGACAGGAATAAGTAAGGCAGTAATACCAAACCTGGACAAGACTTCTGCATTCTACCACCTAGTAGTCGTGATGGTAGTGAAACGTTCGACTAAATTATTACCTGTTATGAATTGCCTGGCAGAATAGCAGATGATTCAAAGGGGCCTAGGGACCTGTTGGTCAAAATATTTTCCTGAAAGTAGAGTGCATCATTTGTGAACTTATTAGTCATTTCGTGATTATTTTCATAATATTTAGGATGTACGTGCCAACACATTCCGTACCTGTTAATTAAAACCGCACATAAAAACATCACATAATTATAATGATGTATGTGTACGTGGAGGAAAAGACTAAAATGTTTCTAGAGTTAAGAATAAATATGCATATTTTCTTCATATATTCAGTTATCCGGATTTTCGATTATCCGAATGCATTATAACATTAACTAGTCCGGTTAATCGAATTTCTACTGTAATACAGAAATACAGAGTTATACTACTTACCGTTAAAATAAAATCACTACAAGGCTAATTTTTAAACCTTGTCATCTCATTCAGTACGATAAAACTGTACAACACAGCTTATTTCTATTTTTTCACGATTTAATATATCTACAAATATATGACATTTTTGATAGTGATAGGAGCGTTTGCTCATATGCGCGGCGACACTTTTCCTTCCCTATAACGTGTCTATTAGTATCCATGTGGTTTGTAAATTTTAGAGAAATTCAGATTTGGGTATATTATCTTGAAAAGTTTTATAGTTTTGCTTTCGGCTGAAACTGGAACTTAGTTATAATATAGCTTTATATTTATATTTATATTTAGGTTATTTAGTTATAATATAGCTTTATATCGGTGAAAGAATGTTTCAGCAATTACAAACAAACTATTCTGATGTTTTTATAATCTTAGTGCAGTTGACTAATATTATCATCATAAATACAAGTATTTTTTTCCAGATGTAAAATCGTGTCGAAATATCAATTAATCATGTTTGTGTCGAGTTTTATCGGCCTCTGTTACGGCAATTAAAATTATCTTTCATAATCATCAAATCAAACTAATGAGTACACATTTAAAACTTATCAAAAACTAATTTAGTTATTTTTTCATCAAATATAAACCTATTTAAAGTAAATAAGAATATATAATTAAAGCAAATAAAAAATATTTATATACATATATAAGGACTTAGATGAATAACGCTGATAAGGGCTAGTAGTTAGCATTTTTCAACTCGTATTACATGGCCTTAGGATCGATCCCCAGGTGGGGTAAAAATGTTATTGAGGTTTTTACAACGAAAATAATATATAACAGCTCTGAGTATTTTTATATATCGTAGGATAACAAATAGATGTTTATCTTGATGGAAAGAGACAACCATCGCCAATAGATACCAAACATGTTAATGGTGCGTTGCTATCCGTATGACAAAATGGTAATGCCTAAACTGACCAAATTGTTTTTAACTTTAAACGGGACAATAGATTGACGTGAACCTCCCAAGCACTTAAATATACCAATGATGTCTGTAGGATGTCCCTATTTCTATAAGAAGAACCGAAATTAAATATCAACGTTAAATTAGATCTACCAAACGTATTTAAGAAATGAACACTGAAAATTAATTATTTTTTGTGTGATTTTTGTGATAGCCTTATGTCTGAGCGAATATTCGTCAAGTTACATGAGACTACCGACAAATATGTAACCAATTATTAGTTTTTGCGCCTTATCGAAATAGTGAATAGTGACCAACTATAATGATTGTATTTTTTTCGAAGAACGAGACATTTACACGTTCCTGAAATATACTCGTGACATGAGGGCAGTTAAAACCGGAAAAGTACTTTCGAAACTAGACTTATAGACACGTTAGACTAATGCCACATGCATAAGTTTACCAGCTACCAATCCGAAACATGAAAATAAAGATTGGTGATATTGGTGGTGAAAAAAGAGGTGGTTTCGAACACGAACGAGACGTTGTAGAACTCTACCAACTAGGTAGTAGTCACAATGGTAGTAAATAGTGATACGTTTGGCCAAAAGTTCGCCTTTCACGAACTTTTGCAGAATATCAGATGGTGTTATCTTCGAAGCTGGCCCAACCTACCTTGACCTTCTCATCCATCATGTTATTTCAAGTATGATAGTTTTTTTTATATATAGAAGAGGGGGCAAACAGGCAGGAGGTGCACCTGATGTTAAGTGATCACCGCCGCTCATGGACATCCGCAATACCAGAGGTCTTGCAGTTGCGTTGTCTGCCTTTTAAGAATAAGTAAGCTTTTTTCTTGAAATTCCCTAAGTGGCATTTATTCGGAAACACCCTTGCCGGTAATTGATTCCACAACAGATTAGTGCGAGGCAAAAAGTGTCAGTAGAGTTGCATAGCTATGGATACGTCGAAATGTGAGGATGGAACTTTAAATTTTGACGCGATGTCCGATTATGGAATTCGGCGGCAGGAATTAATCCAAACAACTCGTCGGAACACTCCCCATGATAAATAAGGTAGAAGACGCAGAGAGAACCTACATCTCTGGTATAGTAAAAGAACGAAAACTGGTAGATTACCAGTGAATAAATTTAAAAAATATGTTAAAACAAAACTATTTAAAAAAGAGTATGTATTATTAAATCTAAAATTATTTAGAAGAAAAAAGCCTGGGATTGGGATTAATTGTTCCTTATACCAATCTCTTAGGTACCTATATATTTTTTCGTAATAATGTAATTTGTTATAATATTGTAATTAGTTTTGAAAAAATAGAAAATAAGCCAAACCTGCTTAGTTTCTTCCATCAGTTGATGTGTAATGTGTGGCCGAGTTCCGATCCGGTAGTAATTCCAAAAGTATCGACTAGCCAATAGTGCCAGTAAAGGTTTATTTGGATCAAGCATTTTTTGAGTTTGAATTTAATTACTAACTAATTATTCAGTAAAATGTTCTCACCTCCCGACCGACGCTACCAACATTATAGTAGTGACGGTACTAAGATGACCAAAATTACGGTAATGACGATACGAAGTTGACAAAATCTTATACATAAAGTATATCAAATTAGATTTTCAAATAATTACGCATATGATTTGCAGAGGCGGGAACACAGTGGCGAAAAGAAAGAGTGTAAGTAGGATGTAGTATGTACATTGTACAAACTACCTAACCTAGGTATTTTCTGTCATGTCAAAGTATATTCAATACCGCCTAATAAATGTCTTTCTTGCTTTTTCATCAAGCAATTATACATGTCAAAGAATGCCAAGATTTAACAAGCAACGACGTAGGTTTAAAAATGTCAAGGCCAATTTAATATCACACCCCTATGCCCTTAACCTCGTGTCTACTCCGTTAATAAAAATATCGAACAAATTGAATATAAATCTAAGCACCGCCGTATTGAGTAAACCTTATCACCCGCATTCGATTCGTTACGCAGCAGGTGCGCAATTCGATTAGCCATGCATACAGACGTCAATGTCAATTTACTGTCAACTGATAAAATACAGTTAACATAACGGTGTATATACATGCTTTAGAACATTAAAGAACCTGGCAAACGTGTGGCAAACGTGTGGCAAAGGTTGTCCTGCCCGCATCTTATCACAGTGTCATCTACCGGGTCTTATGGGAAATCTGTGCCATTCAGTTACCCACTCTGATACACGAAAAAAATTGTTGACATCAATCCATCCGTTTAGGGGGAGTTCAGTGTCATGCAAACCTCCAAATGAAATTACCCATATAGTATTTTTATGGTTATTATTATGTGATTGCTTTTCCTCGTGTTAGCCTGGACCTCTATTTGAAGAATAGAACATCAATCAGGCAATTGTAAACATTTCACTGACGCAAACACCATAACTACTAGGTGGAAAATTGATGCAAAGTTTCGCCCATAGAACTTTAGTATTTGTCACTATCGTTTTTCGGTTTGCAGAGTAAGGTAGCCGGTAAACTTAGGCATGGGGCTTTTAATGCTACAACCGGTACACCAAAAAGTAAATAATACATACGGAGTCGGTACACTTAACATTTTTGAAGTCTAATCTAGAGGTCTTGTTTGATTGAAGTGATTGTTCGCTTTATCCAGCAGGAGTTAACTTTCCGCTACGTATATATAGTAGATATTATGGAAGTTGCTGATTTTGCCCCGATTTTCGAAAACCGAGTTTTCATATTTCCACGATAATTTCAGTATGTCTATATGTATGAATACATGTGTGTATGTGTATGGATGTGTGTGTGTGTGTATATGTGTATATAAACATCTCATAACTTTTGAATGGCTTAACCGATCGAAATGCGGTTGATGGCATTCGATTAAAGATTTTGAAATTTAAAAAATAACTCAAAAAATTGATGAAACAGTATTATTTTAATATAATTTCCAGATTAATGTGCCGATTAAGTACTGTAAATGTTAACAGCTCTATCCCTCAAAAAACTGCGTCCAATACTTAAATTGCATCCAAATCGGTTTATCCGTTCGGGAGCTGTTATCTTTGGCGAAAAATTATGAAAAAAGTGTTTTTTGGCATAACATCAAGATTTATAAAGCAATCATTTTTCAACCTTCTACAATATTTTAGTACTTTAAAAACTACGTCACATGCAGTTAAAAAAATCAAAATCGAATAATGTTTTCAAAAGCTACAGCTTTTTGAATATTAATATTTTGTTGTTTATAGAAAACTTGCATAATATTTTTAAATTAAATTTCAGGCTGATATACCAATTATGTAGCTTATAAATCTAATCAGCCTTTCTCTCTAAAAAACTGCGTCAAATGCTTACGATATTGGATCAAAATCGGTTGACTTAATTGAGATTTTTCAATAAAGAATATTTGGAAAAAAAAATTTTTTAATGCCTCCACATTTTTTCAGCCTATAAAGTACGCTCAAAAAATGAATTGAATACTATTGGAAAGATCAAAATCGATTATCGTTTCCAAAATATACAGCATTGCAAAAATGAAATTACTTTCATGTAAAACTATGAATAATGTAATGTGTATGAAATAAAAAATGTAAATGAAAAACACGTTTGCTCGGCACGAAGATCGAATCCGGGGCCTTAATAAGAAACCGGAATATCAAATACGAAATAGTGACCAACTGAAACTGAATTTTCAACCAAAACTGAAACCGAAATTTCAGCTTCTGTTCCGGTTCTGGCTGAAACCGAAACCGTAACATTTTAGAAACATATTTTTATCGATAACCAGCCGAAATAGACGAGTCGGTGGCATCGTACCCTTGCAGAAACTTCATAATTTTTTGTATTAATAATGATAATATATTAAAGTTTGATTTGATAATTGTACATATTTTTTTTCAGAATGAAGCCTCAACATGCCTTTATCGACCAGCCGTCAACAATTTCTGGCATACGAGACAAATGGTGACCCGGAAGTTATCCATTATAATAGAAAAGGAGGAGTATTCATAACGACGTGCATTTGCATTAGTTTTATTATTTCTGCCGCGTTGATTGCTGTCCTGGTTGGAGTCATAGTCTATTACATAACTTATTTTAAGGTAAGTAAAGGCATTAGACGCTCATCTAATGAACAAATTACACCAGCGATAGACAAACAAGTTGTTTGTTTGCAGTTGGTTAACATCTATACATATTATAATAAAATCGTAGAAACGTCAAAACTGTACATTGAATAATTTTTAAAAGAATACTTGGGGCTTCTACAATCGATATCGAAGCCAAAAATATAGTTTTTAGAATTTTTGTCTGTTTGTCTGTTTGTCTGTTTGTCTGTTTGTCTGTTTGTCTGTTTGTCTGTTTGTCTGTTTGTCTGTTTGTCTGTTTGTCTGTTTGTCTGTTTGTCTGTTTGTCTGTTTGTCTGTTTGTCTGTTTGTCTGTTTGTCTGTTTGTCTGTTTGTCTGTTTGTCTGTTTGTCTGTTTGTCTGTTTGTCTGTTTGTCTGTTTGTCTGTTTGTCTGTTTGTCTGTTTGTCTGTTTGTCTGTTTGTCTGTTTGTCTGTTTGTCTGTTTGTCTGTTTGTCTGTTTGTCTGTTTGTCTGTTTGTCTGTTTGTCTGTTTGTCTGTTTGTCTGTTTGTCTGTTTGTCTGTTTGTCTGTTTGTCTGTTTGTCTGTTTGTCTGTTTGTCTGTTTGTCTGTTTGTCTGTTTGTCTGTTTGTCTGTTTGTCTGTTTGTCTGTTTGTCTGTTTGTCTGTTTGTCTGTTTGTCTGTTTGTCTGTTTGTCTGTTTGTCTGTTTGTCCGTTTGTCTGTTTGTCCGTTTGTCCGTTTGTCCGTTTGTCCGTTTGTCCGTTTGTCCGTTTGTCCGTTTGTCCGTTTGTCCGTTTGTCCGTTTGTCCGTTTGTCCGTTTGTCCGTTTGTCCGTTTGTCCGTTTGTCCGTTTGTCCGTTTGTCCGTTTGTCCGTTTGTCCGTTTGTCCGTTTGTCCGTTTGTCCGTTTGTCCGTTTGTCCGTTTGTCCGTTTGTCCGTTTGTCCGTTTGTCCGTTTGTCCGTTTGTCCGTTTGTCCGTTTGTCCGTTTGTCCGTTTGTCCGTTTGTCCGTTTGTCCGTTTGTCCGTTTGTCCGTTTGTCCGTTTGTCCGTTTGTCCGTTTGTCCGTTTGTCCGTTTGTCCGTTTGTCCGTTTGTCCGTTTGTCCGTTTGTCCGTTTGTCCGTTTGTCCGTTTGTCCGTTTGTCCGTTTGTCCGTTTGTCTGTTTGTCTGTTTGTCTGTTTGTCTGTTTGTCTGTTTGTCTGTATGTATGTCCGGGGTAAACTCAAAAAGTACTGCATGGATTTACTTCAAATTTTGCATGAATATTACTAACAGGTCGGGTCAACATATAGGCTACATATAATCACGCTATCACCTAGCGGCCAGGTGCTGTGCGGAGTAAACGAAGTCCGCGCGGACTAATTCGCTGGCAACAGCTAGTTACTAATAATACATTAAATATTAAGTTCACACATATTCTGAAACTAGCTGACCCGCGCAGCTAACCCACAAATAAATTGACATGTCATCGATATAGTTTTTCATACAATCTTTTCAGCCTCTAGCAGCCTATTTCAGCCACTTAGGGACTGATTGTTGAAAAAAAATTGTCTATATTTGACCCCGGATCTTCAACTATCTCCATGTTAAATTTCGTTAAAGTCGGTTTAACGGTTTAGCCGTTAAAGCGTAACAGATAGACGGCCAGACTTTCACCAGGCCTCTTTCACTCTATGTACTTGCAAAATATTATAATCATCTACATGTAGTAGTGTTGACCGCCTCGTTGGTCGAGTGGTTAGCGACCCTGACTACGCGATCGACGAGGCTCGGGTTCGATCCCCGACGGGGACAAGCATTTGTGTGATGAGCATAAATGTTTGTATTTCCGGGTTTGGGTGTTTATTATATATATATTCTATGTATTTATATATGTATTTTCTATGTATTAGTATCGTTGACTAACACCCATAACACAAGCAAATAATTTGCTTACTTCGGGGTTAGATCAGTAAGTGTAATTTGTCCCGTGAATATTTATTATTATTATTATTACTATATTTATGTTTAAAAAAAAAAACATACCACCCGCCCGCCGGCGATCCAAAACACATTGAGCTGTCCAGGGGCTGCCGACCGCCGTATAAAAAGCACGTGTGTTAATTTTCCGGTCTCTCAAAACAACATTCGTAACTAGGTAATTTATTTAATATCATGGGCGTACGAGGAGGGGCAGGGAGGGGCAGCTTCCCCCCCCTGGAATTTGTTTATATTTCTACTAATTATGTACTGTTGTAGATAAAGAAATAATATGATAAAAATATCGACCTAAAATATTACGATTGCCCCCCCTCTGGCCCAGAACCTGGGTACGCCTATGTTTAAGATGGCTTCTAAATGTGGAATAGTAAATGGATGCAAATCCAGCAAGTATAGTAACAAAAATCTTTCATTTTCCATTTACCTTCTGATGAAAAAATGTATCTAAGTAATGGTTTTGGTTGAGCAATGTTTTTTAAACAATGAACCGTTGGGCCGCCTGGTTGGTCGGGTGGCTAGCAACACTGATTACGCAATATAGGGCTAGGATTCGTTTCCCGGCAGGGACAGGCGTTTTTGTAATGATCATAGAAGTTAATATTCCTGAGTTTGGGTGTTTATTCAATATGTATCAGTATTTATATATGCAATCCTATATATTGTGTCGGTTTTACCTTTGCCTACCTCTTCGGGGATACAGGCATGAAGGTACTAATTCTATGTACAAGTACTATGCGTTCCAACCTAAGAATAGGATAGCGCTTTGTTATCAACTTCATACCACAAGTGTCAAATTAGTAATGTCAGCAAAAAATATTTGTTCATAAAATATTGCTGATTTATTGAAAAACTAGCTGTTGCCTGCGACTTCGTCCACGCGAACGTCGTTTACTCCGCACAGCCCCTCTCCTGTAGGTGATAGCGTGATAATATGTGTCCCTATATGTTGCCTATAGCCTATATGTTGACCCGACCTGTTAGTAATATTCATGCAAAATTTTAAGTAAATCCATGTAGTACTGTTTGAGATTACCCCGGACATACATACAAACAAACAGACAAAAATTCTAAAAACTATATTTTTGGCTTCGATATCGATTGTAGATCACGCCGCAAGTATTCTTTTAAAAAAATATTCAATGTACAGTTTTAACTTTCCTACGATTTTATTATATGTACCTATGTATAGATAAATAACGTTTTAATAATACTATTTTCATCAATAAAAATTAGTAAAAAGCATCAGTCTAGCTGTTCATCTGTAAATTATATAAAGATGTCCTGTCGTTTACACCACTTACAAGTCAAAAACGACGGGGGCAATTTTGTTGCGATTTTTGTGGGTTTGGGTTGTCTTTGTCCAGAATAGGCTAAAAAGTATTAAAATATAATATTCATCAATACAAAACAGTAAAATATATCAGTCTAGCCGTTCATCTAAATATACGTATATGTAAAAGTCGTGTCAGTTATTTTACACCTTATTTTAATACATGGTTACATAATCTGATGGGAATCTAAATAAATATACCAAGTAGAATGAAATTATTTTTTTAAGTATTTCCTTAGCAGTTAGCATTTGAGAATAGCTTTTTGCGCAAATAATAGGTCACATAAGTAATTGGTATGTCCCACGGAGTAACCATGTGGTCTGTGGTATGTCCCATTAGAAATAAAGGAAACCCTGATCGATAATGATCACAATAGGGTAGTTAGTGATAGTAACGCAAGAAAATCTCGACAGCTTTTGATAAAAATTGGTATTCAACGAGAACAGCCCTTTGCTCAAATAGTAGGCTGTATATTTTTTATCTGTTTTATATGTTTTTGTCTGTCTGTCTGTATGTCCTATTAGAATTAAAGGAAGCCTCGATCGATACTAACCACAATGGATTTACAGGGAGAGAAAGCAACTGCTTACGCAAATGATCCATAGTAATATTATAAATGCGAAAGTAAGTCTGTCTGTATGTCTGTCTGCATCTTCTTCACGCCTTAACTACTAAACCCATTTTGATGAAAATCGGTACAAAAATAATTTGAGACCCTAGAAAGGACATAGGATAGTTTTTACCCCGGAAATCCCACAGGAACGGAAACTATGCGTGAAAAACCCCGGTACTATCTATCTTTTAAACCATGGTAATAAGAAGTAACTTAGGCTACTTTTACATTGGAAATTTTTCCATGCAGATGAAGTCGCGAGCACAGCTAGTAGGTATATAATTTTAGCCTGTCTTTATGTCTATACAGGTTGAATGGTATTAGTCTATTCATACTGAAGGAAGGTGTTCAGTACTACAATTCTGATACCGAACATGAAAAATAGGCACATAAATTTTGACGCAATTATCTAGCAAAATGTTTATTAAGGACACTGATTCATTTCATTGCTTATAAACAGGGATTTATCGAACTCGCGACTAGACTCGTTAGTATAACCATGACCATACTTGTTTATGTTTGTCATTTGATAGATATATTATTGTCATACTTCGTTAGTTTTTTTTTATTACAAGGTAAATTAATTTTATTGTTTTAACATTTCGTTAATTTTAATTATTAAATCCGTGTAGGTATGATTAATATTCGTTTGTAATTTAATTTTCATTGACATATTTCAACTGTGATTCGCGAAATAATATTAAATTGATGGTTTTTGTTTTTAAATTTAAATAAATTTTTCGCATACCAATTGGTAGAACACGGGAAAATGTTATCACTTATGCAACTACACCTGTATCTTACGAATACGAATGCTTTGTAGGTACATTAACTAATTTCACTGCATCTTTAAAGTATCTTCACGCCTGAATCTCCGAAGAGGTAGGCAGAGGTACAACAAGTGCACCCACGATTAGCCGAAGATTCTTAGTCCTATAATGTGATAGGTGACAAGCCTATCGCCAACCAGGCACTTATCCAATCAAGGGCAACGTTGTTTTATCAAAAAACTGAAGAAAAAAAAACAAAGTTTTGAATTACTGACCTAGGAATTATACACGGGATCTCATGTGGTCAACACCGACACCGGACCACTAGACCACAGACTGCATCTTTATTTAATATTTTCATCAAAAGAGATCAGCCCTAGCTTCCCGCGTGACGTTGCAACGGCGCTCAGCAACGAAGCGATAATATATACCGAGCGAGCGAGCGATACCTCAGTATTTAAGAACATTTTCGCTTGCAATGATCGATAATTTGCAAAAGTAGTTACTTTTAACCACAGAAAACATCATCGGTAAATAGCACAACTCTGTATTTCTGTGTGTAAACGCAAGCTACACTGACAAACTAGGAAATTGTCTTAAAGGCGTATCCATTTAAACCGTGGTTGGGACTCAAATCAATACCTAAAATTAAGACGATTTAGCTTCCTCACCTCCTAGTACCTCATCGGAATTAAACTTTTTCTCGTCTCTCATCACACAAATGTTTGTCCCTGTGGGGAATCGAACCCGAACCCCATCGATTCGGAGAAAGTTAGATTCGCTAATTACTCGACCAACGATGCGGTCACATCATTCAATTATTAATCATTTGACCAAAGAAGTGGTCGGCTTGCGTTAAGAAACGTTCGATACAGGAAAAATGAAGGTATGGACTTCTTAAATTGCCTTTAGGTACCTCCAGATATTATTTCATAAATATGCAATTCCTCAGCCTCCCTTAACGAACATAATCCCGTCCGCCTTTATTATCTGAGGCCACACGACTCTACACTATAACCAACTGGTCATTATAAAAAAAATATTTACTTTAATGGTTATCACGATCAAAATAATTTGCTGATTTGTATATTAATTGTTCTGTGTTTAGGATAGTCATTATCGGTTTGACCTTTGACTTGTGATTTTAAAAAAATTAACTACGTCAAAACTACGAGTAAGACACTTGACAGTACAGAGTGATACAGATTTGACATTGATTTATTTTAAAAATGATACAGAGTGGGTTTTTCAAATCATATTTTTTATGTACCTACATAATTTAAATCCCAACATGTTGTTCGGGATTTTCCAGACAAAGTTGGATTAACCATGTCGTTAACCTAATTAGTTACAATATATTATACAACCTTTTCTTAGGTTTTATTGACCGATCTGTGATAGTTTTGTAGTCATTACTTATTATTGGTCTTAATAAAATGAATGTTCTAACAATTTATTTATTTTTATGGTTATCTGGGTTGTGTGAAAACAAATCTGTAAGTATAAAAAATTTATATTCAACTACGATTAATTTGTTTTCATTTGTTTTGAGGCTAGTTTTAAAATAGCCGAAAATATGAAATTCGCACTAAACTTGTATTGAAAACCTTACAAAATTAATTTTTAACTATAGGTACTGTTACCTACACCAAAAACCATAAGCATTACCATATTAAAGTATTACCTTAAAACTTATTTCATTCAAATTACCTTAAAAATAATGTGTGCTGTATTTCATTAACTACATACATATATCAAAGAATAAAGATCTGATAGAAAATTTCAGTTATGATTCAGTGACATTAAAAAAAGCAGTTTTTTTAGTTCATATTTTCACACAGAACTAATAATTAATTAAATTAAAAAAACTTAAATTAAATAAAAAAAACAGAATCAACTCAATTATTATGTGGCTTTTGTAGTGGCTAACACAGAAGTTACGTAGTAGTTTACCCCATGTTGTTCTCTCGTAGAGAGCTTTCTGTGTTGGGGTGACACAATGACCACAGGTTATATTAAAATTCCTTCAAAAAAGCAAACTTACATTATAAATGTAGTTTTATGCTGTGCCTGTGATTTTTTCCTATTGGAAAAATGTCTTATGACGTGTATAAAAGTAGCCTAAGTTACTCCTTATTATATCAGCTATCTGCCAGTGAAAGTCCCATCAAAATCGGTTTAGTTCTTTTGGAGGTTAGCCGGAAAAAACAGACAGACAAAAATTGTAAAAAAAATGTTATTTTGGTATAATATGTACCGTGTATACATCTATTTATATATTTAGTATATATTTATATATTCGGTAAAATGCAGTTATTTTAATATTACAGAAACTCTAATTTTATTTATTTGTATGTATAGAGTCATGGGAACTAAAATTGTACTTTAGTAGAGAATGTATGCACACTCACAAATTTTAACTTTTATAATATTAGTGGGATATTTATTTTTAAAATATGTCTAACAACTATTTTTAGGTCTCACAAACATCAGATGAATTCTGGGATAAAGCTGATCCTTTTGCACAATCAGCTGCACCTTCACCGAATCTACGTCTTCCTACTTCAATTGTGCCAAGTTTCTACCGCCTAAAATTAAAAGTTGAACTTGAAAAATCATATTTCTCAGGAGAAGTTTACATTACAATCAGAGCAAAGCAAAAGGTCAAAGAGATTATATTACATTCTAAGAATCTTAATATTAAAAATAATGCATCACTAGTTGAACAAATCTATGAAACATTGCATACTAAAGTTAAAAGAGATGTTAATAATGCTACTATAATACAAGAAAATACTAACATCACAAGTAGTACTGGAGCTGGGGATACTATCAAAAAAGATACAGCTGTAGATAATACAACTGCTACAGAAAATTCTGAAATTTCTACTACAGAAAAGGCAATTGATGTCACAAATAAGCAGTTAAACACTAAACTTCCTGAAGTAAATATATCAGCCATTGGAACTGAAATTATCAACACAATAGAAACACAAGTTACACATAGTAATTTAAGAAATATAAAAATTGTTTCAATCAAAGAAGAAACGGGGGATAGATTATTAATTGAATTGGCTAGTGAACTTGTACCTGATACAGATTATATACTACAATTGTCATTTGATGGGAATATTTCTAATTCGCTGAATGGTTTTTACAAGAGCAGCTATACTGAGAACAATGAAGTTAGGTGAGTTATGTCTTAGTAATTTGATCTGTTTGTAAGAATCCTACAAATTTCTTCATTTGTTTGATTGAATTTATTTGAAGTTTTGAATCAATGTAGTGGATACACCTATAACCCTTTATCTATTAATATGTGAAGGAAAAGCTAAAGCTTTTCCTTCACATATTTTAATTATCTTCTCTCTTTTTAATTTTAATTATCTTCTTAATATTTTAATTATCTTAAGAAAGGTTCTAAAGAACCTTTCTTAAGATAATTGTGCGAACAGTGGATTGTGAAATTTGACACAGTAAAAGTTTATACTGCAGAGGACTATAGAAACCTATTATCTATATACATATAATAAAATCGTAGGAAAGTCGAAACTGTACATAGAATATTTTTTTAAAAGAATACTTGGGGTGTTATCTATAATCAATATCAAAGCCAAAAATGTAGCTTTTAGAATTTTTGTCTGTTTGTCTGTATGTATGTCCGGGGTAAACTCAAAAAGTACTGCATGGATTTACTTCAAATTTATTCATGAATATTATTAATAAGTCAGGTCAACATATAGCCTACATATTATCACGCTATCACCTACGGGGGAGGAGCTGTGCGGAGTAAACGAACTCTGCGCGGATGAAGTCGCTGGCAACAGCTAGTTTTTAAATAAATTGTACTAAAAATACATTGAATTAATAAAAATAAACATTACACACACACACTACGTTCATGTGACATACATGATTATACACACATGTATACTCTTTTCTTTACGGCTAAAATCAGATGTCTAACTTGATAAGAGATTTTATTATTTAGTCTATGGTCGAATTTCGGCCACAGGCGATCGCTAGTATAATTTAATACGCTAGTATAATATAATATCATAAGAATTAAATTATACTAGCGATCTGTAAAGACACATTAATTTTAAAATTTATAAACTAACATTAAGTATATACACCATATTATGACAAATATTGTTTCTATTAAGGTAGATATAAAGCCCACCCTCGTGGGTTTTGTGGCTTTTTTTATTCTACAAATTTAGTTATGTCAATAGTTAAAAACAAACTCAATTTGAGCAGTATGTGAAATTTTGTATGATAAGAATTTTCAGTATTAAAAAAATTAAAGATTTTTGGCAAAGATTTTGCTTTGTAGTGATAAGACCGCCTTTGGCTACCCTTGCATGTAATGTAATTTATACAAAATAGTTAATGATGTAACTATTAATGTGTAAAAAACGTATCCATTCATTCATTCATAAAGTAATTGGTTATAGGACAATTACAAAGCCTAATTAAATTATTATATAATGCTGAATATTTCTCCATATGCAACAACGTATTGATGAACATACATATCTCCACTCCAAATCCTATAGACATTCAAAAACTAACAGGCCTACATTAAATTTTTAATGTTTCCCAAATATAATTTTATCTCTTTTTTTATCGTAATTGGATAGGCAAACTGGCAGACGTACCACCTGATGGTAAGTGGTTGATGTCGCCAATGAACATAAACTAGTTTACCTGGAACTAGCCCAGGTAACTCATTATGTGTTGCCTATCCTGAGACATAAGATGTTAAATCTCGGTGCCAGTAATCACACTGTCTGTCTTGCCCTTCTCTCCAAAACACAGCAAAGCTATTTCACGGGAGAAACAAGTGAGATGGTGGTACCCGTGCAGCTTGGAGCGTGGCACAGTGCATCCCTCCCACCAGTTATAATATTTCTATTACATTTCAGAGAACTTGGAGTTACAATGTTTGAGCCAATATCGGCTCGTGCAGCTTTTCCTTGTTTTGATGAGCCTGCCTTCAAAGCAAAATTTGAAATTAGTATTGCTCATCCACAAAATATCTCTGTTCTGTCAAACATGAAGATAGCAGCTACTGAATCTATGTATGTATATTAAAATATGTTGTTTAATTTTCTACTTGCTAGGATTTATAAAAATCTACTTAAGTCTGGGATTAAGCTGATCCCATTGGTCAGCTGACTGATCTTACGAGTTAGAAATTTTTAATAATAAATATTATCTTCAAATTAAACTAATAAACTAATAAATATAATATTAAGTATTAACTGTAAAGTATTAATTAAAGTTGTCCATGCCCCCTTTAACACTAGACCATCTGCCATTCTGCTTAGTATCTATAAAAAACGATTGGCTATACGATTTAGTACCATCATGACTAATAAGTAAAGCACTGCAACATCTCGTTTGGGTTAGGCATCACAGCTTTACCTATTTCTTCCTTAATAGCATTAGTGGTTGTCACTGTTGTTTTCCAGTGTGAGGAAATTCAATACTTAAAGACTCAGTTCTTCAATCAGAGTGAAACATACAAGGAGCTATTTGAGAATCCATCTAAAGTACTGGATCTCTAGAATGAGCTGGTTGGCAGGAACAGCCACTATACCCTTGACACACAATGGCCCGTAATGTGACTAACTGCAGTGTAGCCCACATTGATAGATGGATAGAAAACCAGGGTGGGTCACGTGGGCGATAAATGCAAGAATTTTTCTTATCTTAGATCCAAAAAAATTCTTTTTCCAACAAAAATGCAATAAAAAAATCACTCATATTTATGTCATAATTAATAATTAATTTTAATAAATAAGATATAATTCTTAAAAAAAAGTCCGAGGAACTGCATCCTTTTTGTTTTTGTATTATTTTTAAAGTTACAATTTTTCAAGTAATAAACTGATGTGGCTTTAGTAAATCATTATTATTATAGATTGCAGGATAATACCCATTTTGTTTAATCTATACATATAATAAAATCGTAGGAAAGTCAAAACAGTACATTGAATATTTTTTTAAAGAATACTTGGGGCATGATCTACAATCGTTATCGAAGCCAAAAATATAGTTTTTAGAATTTTTGTCTGTTTGTCTGTATGTATGTCCAGGGTAAACTCAAAAAGTACTGCATGGATTTACTTCAAATTTTGCATGAATATTACTAACAGGTCGGGTCATCATATAGGCTACATATTATCACGCTATCACATATGGGGGAGGAGTTGTATGGAGTAAATGAAGTCCGTGTGGACGAAGTAGCGGACAACAGCTAGTAATCAATACATACAATACACCTTTTGAGTTGCTTCATTTTACCAAGTCTACCAAAATTTCATACTATGACTTTTTTGAGTGTGGTTTTTTTTTTAAATTATGATCGAAATATGACGTATATGAGTTTTTATTTCTTAATGGATATGCTTATTTTTATCCATTTATAAGGGAATTGGTATGATTTGTCACCTCTGTGGTCTAGTGGTCCAGCGTTGGCGTTGACCACATGAGGTCCCGGGTTCGATTCCCGGGTCGGGCACATAAAAAAGTGTTTTTTCAGTTTTCTCAGAAACACAAAGTTGCCCGGGATCGGAAAGTGCCTGGTTGGCGATAGGCTTGCCACCTATCGCATTTGTGGGACAAAGTATCTTCGGCTAATCGTGGGTGCATCTTCGGCTAAGCGTTGTTGTACCTTTGCCTACCCTTTCGGGGATATGGGCGTGAAGATATTTTTGTTTTTTTTTTTTAAATTATGATCGAAATATGACGAATATGAGTTTTTATTTCTTAATGGATATGCTTATTTTTATCCATTTATAATTTGAATTGGTATGATTTTTTTTATATACATGACATTATTTATTGAATTATGTTTCAGAGAGAATGAAGCGAACTGGCAATGGACTCACTTTGAGAGATCAGTAGAAATGTCGACATATCTCGTCGCGTACGTTCTTTCGAACTTCCAAAACGTCGAAACTAGTTACCTCAGCAAGGATAATGTAACGAAAACTATTAGAGTTTGGACAAGACCGTCCTTGATCTCTAAAGCTAAATATGCGTTAACAATAACTCCTAAACTCTTGTCTTTCTATGAAAGTGTGTTTGGAGTTCCATATGCTTTAGATAAGCTTGATTTAATAGCTATTCCGGACTTCGCGAGTGGAGCTATGGAGAACTGGGGCTTAATTACATTTAGGTAAGGTCTATTTTTTGGTATAACTTTAAAGATAATAAACTAGACACATTCTTTTGTTACAAGACCACCTTTCTGCCTCATATGCATACTTTGCAGAGCAAAACACGAGTTAGTCGCCTCTGTGGTCTAGTGGTTCAGCGTTGGCGTTGACCACATGAGGTCCCGGGTTCGATTCCCGGGTCGGGCAATTAAAAAAAATAAATCAGTTTTCTGATAAACACAAAGTTGCCCGGGATTGGAAAGAGCCTGGTTGGCGATAGGCTTACTACTTATCACATATTTTGTGGGACCAAGTATCTTCGGCTAATCGTGGGTGGACTTGTTGTACCTCTGCCTACCCCTTCGGGGATACAGGCGTAAAAATACTTCAAAACACGAGAAGAGCTGATGATTCGTATTAACACACAATAAACTATAGGAATATACAATAGGAATAATATTAGTAATAGTAGCTATACATCACTACATAGTATAAAACAAAGTCGCTTTCCCTGTCTGTCCCTATGTCCTTATGTCCCTAGGTATGCTTAAATCTTTAAAACTATGCAACGGATTTTGATGCATTTTTTTTTGATAGATAGATTGATTCTTGGGGAAGGTTTTGGTATATAAACCTTTCCGATATTCTCACGGGAACAAAAGCTACGCGGGTGAAACCGCGGGCAGGTCGCTAGTATGATATAATTGTGACTTGTAAGAGTTCCGCAACGTTTCACCGGGTTATATGGTACCACCGCCTTAACTATTCCAACCGCAATATGGTCGGTGCTTGTCATTTTCGTATACCGGCTTGTAGAGTAAGGTAGCCGGCAGACTTGTGCATGTGACTCTGATAGCAATTATGGACGCTTACAGCTTTAAGCAATCTTTAAAGACATGGGGTAGCTAACACACCATGACCAGACTTTGGCCTGCTACTAAGAATTTTCTAAACAGAAAAATCTAACAATGGTTTTGTTAGATTTAAGAATCAAATTCGAAACCTGATTTAAGTGGCACGGCCTTTTCTTTTTTTTTTCTTTTTTTTCACAGTTAATTTAAAGTAATTCATATTGTTTAAATAGAGAAACAACACTTCTGTTCGATGAGAAGGAGGGAGTTCCGCGGGAGAAACAGAATGTGGCAGTGGACGTAGCCCACGAGTTGGCTCATCAGTGGTTCGGCAACCTTGTCACTATGACCTGGTGGACGGACCTCTGGCTCAATGAAGGGTTCGCTACGTACATCGAATATGTTGGAGTTGATCATGTAAGTTAATCTTAATATATATAAATTACGTGTCACATTATTTCTCCACGATGGACTCCTAAACTACTGAATCGATTTCAATGAAATTTTGTAGATATCTACTGCTTGGCTCAATTTGAAAGATAGGATAGTTTTTACCTAAATTGACCACCCCCTTTTTTTCGCTTGACCGGATGAAAGGTTGCCCATCGGTAATTCGGGTGGTGTTACCGGTAATAGGTAATCGGTCCATTAGTATTTCCATTACAAACAAAAATACAAATATCTTGTCCGCTGCATATTATAACAGTTTTTGGTCATTCATGAAATAGTGTATTTTTAAGAATAAAAGTATCTAATGTTTTATTCCAAGTCATAATCTACCTGTGTGTCAAATTTACATACATATGAATTTCATGACTTTTTTTGATTAATAACAATCTGAATTTTTGTGAACAGCTTCGTTTTGACGAGACACCCGTCTTTTCTATCTTCGAAAAATCTCGAATCGGATAGCCAATAAATGTAGATAAAAAAGAAAACTTTAGAGTATCGGACTAAGAAAAGTTTCCACTTTACGTCTAGGACAAAGTAACCCTTGAATTATAAAAATAATTAACAAGCTGTTGTAAGAAAATTAGGTTGTTTTTATATTGATTAACATAAATTTAAAAATCTCGCCGTGTTGGTCCCGGCCTCCTTTGAAGAATAGGTCAACTGCCGCTGCCAGGCAGGTCGTAAAAGGCGACCGATTGGCTATCGAGTCACTACCATCGTGGCTACTAGGTGGTAGAGTTCTGCATTGTCTCGCCCGGGTCTGGTACCACCGCCTTACCTATTCCTGCCGCAATAGCGTCAGTGCTCGTCGCTGTAGTGTTCCGGTTTGGAGGGTAAGGTAATCGGTAAACTTATGCATGTGGCATTAGACCTTGCCACAAGATAGCAACGCACCATTAACATCTTTGGTGTCTATAGGCGATGGTTGACTCTTTCCATCAGGACACCCATCTGCTTGTTTGCTATCTTATGATATAAAAAAATATCTCATAATTCCGAATCTTTAGAGTGAAGAACTAGTCAGAAAAGCCATCAAATGTATAGGACAAAAGTTTTTTCGTGTTTTATAAAATAATCAAGTGTTAACCACTTGATATTAAAAAAATAATTATTGTTATTAACAAAATATTTTCTTTGCCAAATTAAAATTTTCGAAGCCAGAACTTTATTATTGAATGAAGTATTGCTTTGCTCTACTGAGTACACCAAGCTTTTTGGAGGCTAGATTAGCATTTCCTTCCAAATGACCGCGGAACTGAACGTTGTTCGATATGTCAACTCCCAGAATTCCAATACTGGCTGAGGCTGTCAAGAGAGTGTTCTTGAACCGAGGTGATACAACAAAATGAAACTGTTCACAAAAAATCAGCTTGCAATTAAAAAAATTGTTCCTAGGACCAGTGTCTAATTGTAAACTCATTAATTTTAATAAATGACCACGCATAACTTCGTCAGCTTGATATTTTGTTAAAAAAAAATTATTTACATTATTTTATTTATTTCGTGGACAAATGGAGAACCTATTGGAGTTCTAATTTCGAGTGGGGCAAGTGTTTTTGAGATTTATTCAACGTTTTTATTAACATTTATTTCGTGGTCAACTGGTGAACCTATTGGAGTTCTAATCTCGAGTGGGGAAAGTGTTTTTGAGATTTATTCAACGTTACTCTCGTAAATCGTAATCTCAGTTACAGCTTGCAGTCTGATGGCTGTATATTAACATCCCCATGTCCCTCATCATGTATGGACATGGTAAGCTAATTAAAAAAAATATCACTAAGATCGAATCATGGCTTTTTAGCCAGCAAAGTGCAGTCAGAGACTTAGCTAACGAGACGTAAAGCTTTCCGCCCCTCCGTTGATATTTGGAAATCAACGATTAGCATCGCCAGACATCTTGCCAACGGACAAACCGTATAATCATGATGACTTAGGGTATCTATTGATGCTATTTCATTCTGCCTTTCTTTTTAAAATTCAATTTGAATAAGCGTTTGTCTTCCATCTCACCTGATGGAAAAATGTCGATGAAGACGAAGGTGGTACACGCCCGTTTTCTCATACTTGTCTAACTTAGTAAACAACAATGACGGACCAGTAACTTAAATTGATCATAGACAATAAATATTGGGAAAAATCGAAAGATCTATTGAACGAGTATGACAAAGTAAATTGAATTAATTTTATTGCGACTACTATCCATCCATTTTATTATATTATTACAATATTATATATTTATAACCTTACTTACACAAATAGCTTACTTTTGGTATGATCTACTTTAACTTGTTTGCACTATGCTTTTAAAAAACTAAATTACCTCTGCTGGAAAGTACCACAGAATTTTCCTTTGTCACTAAAGGCATCGAACTTTCTGACATTTGTGATTTTAAAACCAGGATCAGTATGCTCAAGAGAAAGTGAATTCTCTAATCTAATCGAGAAATAAATCAAAGTCCTGGACACAGTCGAGAGCCGTCAAAAAACCATGAAAAACAGCCGAAAACACAAAGATCACATTTACATTCACATATACACTACCATTTAAAAGAAACCTATTCACTACCCACAACCTGTGCCCACGCCACAAATTAAACTCTGATTATATTTATTTATATTTAATTTATTTAAGAGTCATTCCATATGAAATCGTCTGAAAAAAAATAAAATTGCTGCCGTCTCATTTTAGATTTTGGTGTAACTTTGAGAAACTCTTTTCTAGGGTCCCAAAGAACATACACGAGTTTGAATTTTACAAGCGCTTGTTTTCGCCTATTTAAATAAAGACTTTTAAAAATCGATATTTTTAAGCCTTATCAACTTTTACTGTGAAATTTTTCTGTTTGAAGCTATCTGCATGATCAAGATGGAATTCACAGTGGGAAAGATAGTAGTTTAAGGGTAAATGAAGATAATTGGCTCGGACGAGTCCTTTAAATATAAGCAGCGTGCTGAAAATGAGTGTTTTTTAGTCATTTTTCGTGAATTTCATTCAACTCTATCGTCGTAACTGTTGAGAATTTAAAACTCATGCTCTGCGGGAATTAAGTATTCATGTCATAGACAAAATTCAGCCACAAGATGACTTGAGCTGCCCGCTCTTCATAGAAGAAAACTTTGCTCGAAGTTTTAAAATTTAAAAAAATTCCAATTTTCAGGTTATGAAACGATCGTGTTGACTGCGAGATAAAAATCTGATACTCACAGAATCTATTGTTCTTACCTTCAACTTTAAACGACTACATCACTTGTTTTGTTATTTTCATTTTCAGTGCATGTGCGAGCCGGTTTTTTACAGCAAAAATCTGGACGTTTTTACAAATGGATTAAAATTACTTACCACTTACTTTTATACCCCAAATATCCATAACTTTATTGAAACTAGAAAAAATATTCATATTTATAATTGTTTCTGATGGTAAGTAATTTTAATCCATTTGTAAAAACGTCCAGATTTTTGCTGTAAAAAAAACGGCTCGCACATGCACTAAAAATGAAAATAACAAAACAAGTGACGTAGTCGTTTAAAGTTGAAGATAAGAACAATAGATTCTGTGAGTATCAGATTTTTATCTCGCAGTCAACACGATCGTTTCATAACCTGAAAATTGGATTTTTTTTAAATTTCAAAACTTCGAGCAAAGTTTTCTTCTATGAAGAGCGGGCAGCTCAAGTCATCTTGTGGCTGAATTTTGTCTATGACATGAATACTTAATTCCCGCGGAGCATGAGTTTTAAATTCTCAACAGTTACGACGCTAGAGTTGAATGAAATTCACGAAAAATGACTAAAAAACACTCATTTTCAGCACGCTGCTTATATTTAAAGGACTCGTCCGAGCCAATTATCTTCATTTACCCTTAAACTACTATCTTTCCCATTGTGAATTCCATGTTGATCATGCAGATAGCTTCAAACAGAAAAATTTCACAGTAAAAGTTGATAAGGCTTAAAAATATCGATTTTTAAAAGTCTTTATTTAAATAGGCGAAAATAAGCGCTTGTAAAAATCAAACTCGTGTAAATTTTGTTCTTTGGGATCCTAGACAAGAGTTTCTCAAAGTTACACCAAAATCTAAAATGAGTCGACTTTGCTAATTAGACGATTTCATATGGAATAACTCTTAAATATTATTAATAAATTATAGATTGAACCGAACTGGAACATGTTTGAATCCTTCGTTGAAGATAAAATGAATCTTCTCCGATCTGATGCCCTGAAAAGTACATCACCGGTTTCCCTACAAGTGATAGACGCGGGAGAAATAGCCCAGAAGTTTAATGAAATATCGTACAGCAAGGGTGCCAGTTTGATACGAATGTTGAATCATACTATATCACAAGAGCTGTTCAGAAAAGGACTACTTCTGTATTTAAACAAATGGTAAGTAATAAAACATATAGCCTGTGAAACTCCGAAATTATAACGAAAATAAGAAATATTCCCAAAACAAATATTTGTGTGTGGGTGCGTGTGCATGTGCGTGTGCGCATGCGAATGTGTACATGTGCGCGCGCGTGTGTGCATGCGCATGTGCGTACGCGCGTGTGCGTGTGTGTGTGTACATGCGTGAACCGCAGACATACCGGAATAAATATATTGAATATAGATCACTTGCCATTAAACTATAAAACAAATTATTGATTAACTTCATATGCATGTCCCTGTGCGCACGCATAAATATCACTTTACACTAAAAGGAGCTTTATGACTAACTGTAACTTTGGTGTCTCTGTGCGCGCGCATACACATAACTTCATATTAAAGGGTGGTTTATGACTAACTTCATGATGTAAATTGTACGTCTCTGTCCGTGCATAATTTTATTATCACATCATACTTTTGAAAAATTATGACTAAATTTATTTGATATGTATCAAATAACACTATAATGAGTGTACTATGCGTTCCAACTGAGAATAGGACTGTCAGGATGACATATTGCTCCGCATTTTGCAAAAACTTCATAAGTGATGAGTAAGGTGTGCAAAAAAATTCTAACAAAGAAATACTTAAAAAATATATTTTTATTCTAATTGGTATATTTTTTATTTAGATTCACATCAGATCATGTTACTATGTATTAAAATAAGGTAAAAAATAAATAACACGACTTTTATCTATACACTAGCTGTGCCCGCCACTTCGTCCGCGTGTTTTTTTTTAAAACAGCATAAGTTACTCCTTATCAAACGGGACTAGACGGGATGGGATTAGACGGGACTTTCACTGGTAGATAGCTGATTTACAGCTATCTACCAGTGAAAGTCCCGTCAAATTCGGTCCAGCCGTTTCAGAGATTAGCCGGAACAAACAGACAGACAGACAAAAGTCGTAAAAAGTGTTATTTTGGTATATGTACCGTATATACATCCATATGCATTTAGTTAAACCGGTTATTTTAATATTACAGACACTCCAATTTTATTTATTTGTATAGGTATATTCAAATGAACGGCTAAACTGATAAATTTTACTGTTTTTTTTATTGATGAATATTATATTTTAACACTTTTTAGCCTATTCTGGACAAACACAACCCAAACCCACAAAATCCGCAACAAAATTGGCCCCGGCGTTTTTGATTTAGAAGTGGTGTATATAACACGACTTTTTTTTATCTTATATATAAAATTCTGTCACAATGTTCGTTCCCGTACTCCTCCGAAACGTCTTGACCGATTCTTATGAAGTTTTGTGAGCATATTGAGTAGGTCCGAGAATCGGCCAACATCTATTTTTCATACCCCTTAGTGATAAGGGTTGTCCACCCTTAACGTTTTTACTTAGAAATAATTTGTATGACAAAACAACGTTTGCCGGGTCAGCTAGCAAGATGAACAGCTAGACTGATGTTTTTTTCTATTTTTTTATTGATAAAAATAATATTATTAAAACGTTATTTGTTCTTCAATAAATCAGCAATATTTTTTGAACAAATATTTTTTTGCTGACATTACTAATTTCACACTTGTGGTATGAAGTTTATAACAAGCACGATCCTATTCTCAGTTAAAACGCATAGTAAAGTGATATATTCACTTTAAAGTGAAATAAAAGAAAAGTACATATAACTTATTTATCTAAGTGTAATAGAAATTTCACCAAGTGCTGATGATGCATAAGGTAAAAATGATACTTAAAAGTTTCATTGAACTTTTAAAAATTCTAGGAAATATCAGAATGCTGAGGAAAATGATTTGTGGGAAGCCATGTCACAAGCAACACAATCTGAACCCTCTCTTAAAGACTTTTCTGTGGTAAAATTCATGAACACATGGACAAGACAAGCAGGCTATCCAGTTGTTAATGTTAAGAGGAATTATGACACAGGAGATGTTACATTCGAACAAAAGCTATTCAGCAGTACCACTGATGAACTGAAAAGTCGTATGGATCAAGTTTGGTGGATACCAATGAGTTACAGTATCACGGCGTCTAATATGAGTTTGTCAACGAAGCCTCGGATATGGTTGAATGATAAATCTCTTACAACTAAACTGAATATCAACGCAAGCCAAGCTTTATATGTCAATGTTGACTCTATTGGTAAGTCTTAAAGTTTATGCATATATGAAGTCTTAGGCGCCCCATACACCTACAATAATAAGTCAATAATATTGCACAATACGCAATATTACGTATTGTACAATATTATTGACAGTTTAGGGTTAATATTGAAGATTGCACAAAGATTGAATGAAAGTTTGAGCGGGTTTAATTTTTATTGTGCAATATTTTTTCTTGCACTGTGTAGGCTTAATATTGCACGATATTTTTCACGGCGCGGTCGTTTTCGGTCAGTCACGGTGTTTAATGTATTGTCGTGTCGTAAATTTAAACAAAATGACGCGCAAGAATGCTATAAAAGATAAAGAACGGGAGTTTTTACTTGAGTGTATAGAATTGTATGGAGATTTATTTAACAAAATCACCAGCACAGTTACCGCCGCCAAAACTTCGTCGATAGACATGTTGCTCGCACGAAAATATTGATCAGACTGGTTTGTCAATTTTATTGAGTGATATTATTGAACGTTTGGAACCCATGGGGGTATTCATTATTATTGCACAATAAAAATATTGTCTAATTTTATTGTAGGTCTATGGGGCGCCTTACACATGGTCTTAACAGTGTCTTTATAATTGGAGGTTTAGAAGTGTGCCACCTCGATATCATAAATACAAAAGTATAGGGATCTTCTAGAGAGTATTTCAATAACTCCCCAAACGCATCGACTAAACTAGTACATGATTTAAAATTTTCATTAAATTTTCAGGTAAGTTTTATGACAAAAAAGTCATAAAAAATTACACTTTTTAGCCAAAATATGAAAAGTAAAAGATTTATCGAGGCAGCATGATTATAGAACTTTTTTATAGATTAATGTAGAGTTATAAATAGATGACGATTAATTTTCACTGGATGACTAGCTACGCTTGTATTTTCACAGTGTGAAATTTTGTTTTATTTGCATATAGATACTAGCTGTTGCCCGCGACTTAGTCCGCGCGAACTTCGTTTACTCCGCACAGCTCCTCCCCCGTAGGTGATAGCGTGATAATATGTAGCCTATATGTTGACCCGACCTGTTAGTAATATTCATGAAAAATTTGAAGTAAATCCATGCAGTACTTTTTGAGTTTACCCCGGACATACATTACTTTCCTACGATTTTATTATATGTATATTGATATAGATGAATCACATGCAGTTTTAAGGTTATCCGGCTCGAAGGGCCAAAAATTGTAAGGGATTTCCTACAATTTCAAAATTCATATAAATATTAACAGATTTATATCAAAACATAATATGTTATTTATAGTTTAAAATACATAAGACCATCAGATATAATATCAGTTCTATTGCAGCCTTGCCGGCAAGTTAAGGTGATACTTGTTATAGTATAATTACTGAGTTTAACATCTATTAGCAACAGTACAAGTACCGCATAAAATACGAGATTGCGTAATAGACGTTGTCAGCATAAGAGCGAATTGTTATAAGAAAAAATCGCGTTTTTACAAGACTTCCCCCGTGTTGGTCTCCAAAGGAGCCCCCTTTGCAGAATAGACCAACTGCTGTTCTGCCAGGTAAATCGTAACCGGCAACCGATTGGTTATACTTTTCACTACTTCTTCATGACTACTAGGTGGTAGAGCTCTGCAATATCTCGTCTGGGTATTTGGTACCACCGCCTTAAATATTCCTGCCGGGATAGAGTCAATGCTTGTCATCGTCGTGTTCCAGTTTAAAGGGTAGGGTAGCCGGTAGACTTATGCATGTGACATTGCTATCCTGTCACGCGGATAGCTACGCACCGTAACCGTCCTTGGTGCCTATAGGTGATGGATTCTCTTTCCATCAGAAAAGCCATGTGCTTATTTATCTAATAGTATAACAAAATCGGTAACCGGTAAACTGCAAGCATAGAGCGGGAAGTTTCCATCCCGAAAACTTCCCACTAATTGAGGTATTTTAAGCGGCAAGAAACAAAAATAGATTTTTTCAAAATTCAAAAATCTGAATTTTGTTAAAAATTACTGTAATTTGATTTTTCAAAAGCTGTATATTTTGGATACAATGATCGATTTTGATCTTTCGAATAGCATTTTATGAATTTTGACCCAGTTTCCAACGGTGTTTGACGCAGTTATTTGGAAAGAAAAGCTGATTAGATTTTTAAATCCAGTGGTATATTAGCCTGAAAGTTATTTTAAAAATATTATGTAAGTTTGCTGTAAAAAACAAAACATTAATATTTCAAAAACTGTAACTTTTGAAAACTTGATTCGATTTCTATTTTGAAACTGCATTTGACGTAGTTTTTAAGTATAGTAATACCTCGACTTACGCTACCCCGACTTACGCGAACCCGGAGTTACGCGATTTTCAAATCTCGTTGATTCATCTTTTATTTGACTTAGTTGCTCCACACTATTGCTTAGCCAATGTACGTATTCAGACAATTGAAAGACAAATTGTAGAAAATATGCACTCTAATGAAAGCGTAATTCTTCTACAAAACAAGGAATATATATTTTTTTGGGTTTAGAAATTTTGCGGGAAAAAAAAATCAAGTCGACAAACTACTTTGTTAGATTTTATGAAGCCTTCTATATCAACATAAATTTGGCTGGCGATTTTATACTCTGTTGATTTTATGCTCTGCTATATAGTTTGAGATCTTAATAAACATTTTTTGTCTACGTCTATTTTTAAAAGCCTTAATCAAAAATATTTTTTTGGAAAATTATACCCCGATTTACGCGAATTCGACTTATGCGGTTGTCGCTCAGTCCCACCTATCGCGTAAGTTCGGGGTATTACTGTACTAAAATATTGTAGCAAGTCGAAAAATTATTGGTTAAAAAATCTCGAAGTTATGTCGAAAAAACACTTTTTCAAATTTTTCCGATCAACCGATTTTGATGCAATTTATGCATTGAACGCAGTTTTTTGAGGAAAAGAGCTGATTAGATTTTGTACTCAATCGGTACATTAATCTGAAAGTTATATTTAAAAAAAATACCGTTTTGCCAAAACTATTTTGAGAATATTCCAAACTATCTCAAAATTTCCCAGAATAAATTGGTTCAAATTTTCACGAAGACGAAACGGAACGGTATCCAATCGAATGCCATTAACGGCGTTTCGTTCGGTTCAAGCCGTTCAAAAGGTATGACATGTTTACAAACACTCATACAAACATCATCGTGAAAATAGTTGAAAAGGTTCCTAGGACCTAAAAATGAAGAAATCTGGTGAAAACTCGATTTTCGAAATCGAGGCAAAATCGGTAACTTCCTCATCTACAAATGTAGCGGAAGTTAAAAACTACAATTTCTTAGATTTAATAATTTAACCGCAGTTAACTGCAATAACCAACGTCTTAACTCCTATGAGATACGGGAGTCTAAGAATCAGTTGTTACAGCTTAATCAAGTCGGTTAAAAGGCAAAACCTTGTCTTGACACAAAATTTCATTGAAATCGGTAGAAATATTTCAGGGATACGCAGCATTATTTGTACGAGTAGCAAACAAACATTGCTGATTAAATATATTAAACTAGCTACAACATGTTGCCTGCTGCATTATAAAAGTTTTTGGTGAATCCCGCGGGCAAACTCATTTTCCGGGATAAAAAGTAGCCTACGTGCTATTCTAGATCATCATCTACCTGTGTGCCAAATTTCAACCAATTTATTTCAATAATTTTATAGCGTCACAAATACCCATACCATACATCCAAATTTTCGCATTTAAAATATTTATATAGATAAATCTATACTTGATTTGATCTTGACTTAATGTCGGTATACTTATTGTTGCTTGCTTGCTAAAATTGCTTAAATATCTTAATAACACTTTCCCATCCCCGGGATCGAACCCGGGATCTTATAACTTGAGGCAATTATTAATTTTTTTTATATCATAAGATAGCAAACATACAGATGGGTCTCCTGATGGAAAGAGTCAACCATCGCCTATAGACATCAAAAATGTTAATGGTGCTTTGTTATCTTGTGACAAGGTCTAATGCCACATGCATAAGTTTACCGGCTACCTTATCCTCCAAACCGGAACACGAAAGTGACAAGCACTGACGCTATTAGGGCAGGAATAGGTAAGGCGGTGGTACCAGACCCGGGCGAGACAATGCAGTACTCTACCACTTAGTAGCCACGATAGTGGTGACTCAAATAGCCAATCGGTCGCCTTATACGACCTGCTTGGCTGAACGGCAATTGGCCTATTCTTCAAAAGGGAGCCCGGACCAATACAGGGAAAACATATTAGTTTATTATTATATATTATTTAATTAATGTAATATAATCGAATGCAGGCTACTATCGCGTAAATTACGACCAGCAAAACTGGGAGCTACTGGACACGGCTGTGAAGTCGGGACTCTTGAACAGTTCCATCACGAAAGCCCAGCTAATCGACGACGCCTTCAATTTGGCCAAGTCGAACTTGCTCAACTACAGTTACGCATTAGAATTGTCGAGTTGCGTCATTGATGGCGAGGATTCGAAGATCGTTTGGGAAATGTTGCTGAATAATTTTGCGTTTTTGGAATACAATTTGAAGGCCACTTCTGGATATATATACTTCCAGGTAAGTAAATTGTATTTGGTTGAATATCCATTGTACGGGACATATTCCAACACTCAGACCTAAATGACCCTTGGATGCTCTCTGGTCGAAACTCGAGCGTTATTTTATTGTGACTGAATATTCTATGACTCAGTTTCCTCATGGCTATATTAAAATCTCTAAGTTTGAAAACAGACATTAACCATAAACAAAATAGTATTTATGTGTATATATGTGCGTGTGTGTATAGGTGTGTGTGTGTGAGAGAGAGTCAAACGCATGATAGTGTGCGCAATGTTTGTTTTATTAATTTACTAGCTACATCGTGTAACCCGCTATAAAAGTTTTTGGTGAATCCATTGAAATCACCTAATTTGTCTGGGATAAAAAGTAGCTAAAATAAATGTGCTATTCCAGCCCATCGTCTACCTGTTCGCTAGTACTATATAAATACATTCTCACTTTTCTGTATAAACTTAAACTGTGCCAAATAACATACTTCTTTATATATATATATATATATATATATATATATATATATATATATATATATATATATACATATATATATATGATGTATGATCATGTATGATGATCAGTTCAGTCAGTTCAGTACAACAGCACGCCCGTTCCTACGGCGTGACCTCGCAATCACGCGTTCGTTCTAGATGGTCAGTTCAATGTGGCCTTGCAACCCCACCTCCGCCCCGACAGCGTGACCTACCAGCTACCTACCGGTCAGCACATCACCCACTCTCGTCATCATTTGTATCCTATAAATATTATCATAATTATTATAATAAGTCAGTGATCAATAAGCAGTTAAACGGGTATCATTTTCCCCGTATATCATATATAATCAGCTGCAGGATCACTCACCTATCAGCCTATCAAATATCAGTTTATATCAGTTATATCATTAGTAGGGAAAAACCCCTACATTGGATCTATCATTTTGTACCCTATCAGCATCACCATCTATCAGCAACTATTAACTCTATCACAACGTAGGGTAACACCTAAATTATTTTGGTCCTTCGAGCCGGATTGCTATTGGAAGGAGTAGTAGGAAGTTGTATGAGTTTGAAAGCCGAGCCGAAAGCGAGGGCTTCAATGATACGAGACAGACAATTTCCATTTCCGCCGAGGCATATAATATAGTGATTTTCTCAAAAAATGTAAGGAAATTAAAAAAAAACTTTATATAATATATTTAATTTGTGGCTATACAGCCACGTGAACGCAACATGTACCAACTAAAAATTCTTAATTCAAAATACAACCAGCACGCCTTTTCATACAATTGAATTTGAAACAGGCTCCAAATTAAAAAACGCGCTGGCATTGATCTGTTGGTTAATTGATCTGTGTACGTAAATACGATAATTTATTCTAATGTAATGACACTATTTCCGCCTTCGACCAAAATAAATCAAATGGACGGGCCCAAGCGAGTCGATTTTGAAGCTTCTAAAGTGCGCTACGTCGCGCACTTTGTGTCAGATGGCACTCGACCTCTGTGCGTGCGCGAAGTGCAATATCCCACTGTTTAAATATATACTCTGTACAATCCAAATCATTAGCAAAAATATACCCTCATGTGCATTCTCAAAATATTAAAATACTACTAAAAATCAAAACGAAGTTTAGGAGTCACATTTCACAAGTTCGTACATATTTACCATTCTATTTTATGATAAATGTAAATAATTTTAATCAACATCGTTTGGTAATCGCCATTTTTTACTATTTTAACGTCGCGGGACTGAACTATACTTACGTATTAAGTACAACAAGAACAAGACGCTTTGCCGACTTCTGAACAAATAGAATAACAAATAAACATAGGCGATCCTTTTTTCTTACGAATGTATTATGTTAGCTAGCCCTTTTTAGAACAAATGTATAATACGTACTTACTATTAGCTGTTGGATTTAAAATACGATTATGACTCGTTATTTTTGACGCTTTGTAAAGACAAAGCCCGTCCATTTATTTTACTTTGGTCGAAGATTTCCGCGCATGTTTGAGAAAAAATACTTTTAACTTTATATTTGGAAGTTTAACTGAATAAGCAATAATTTTTAACGGATATTCAAACGATTACATCATGAAGTAGTCCGAGTGACCATATTAAAGTGTCATAGTGGTTTTTCTTTCATATTTCTTTAAATTACATTTCTGGGCTACTCATACGTAATACTATAATCGTGTGCGAGCTAAGTTTGTCCTGACGATCATTAATTACATTGAACCTATTATTATATGAAGAGTAACAAAATAGTAATACAAATACTCATTAAAATTGATTACTAGAAATGTTTCTCCGTGTTGGCCCCCTTGGAAGAATATATTTGCCATTTTATTAGGCAGTTTGTAAAAAAAAAGAACATTTGGCTGTGCATGTCACCGACCATCGTGATTCATGATGGTAGATGAAGGGTAGTATTGTAACGTGTCGCCCAAATATTTGTTACCACCGCCTTACCTATTCCTGCTTAACTGTCACTGTCGTGTCCCGGTTTGGAGGGTAAGGTAGTCGGTAAACTTATGTATGTAGCATTAGACCTCGCCTTAAGATAGCAAGGCACTGTTAACGTCTTTGGTGTCTTTAGGCGATGGTTGACTCTTTCCATCAGGAGACCCATCTGCTTGTTTGCTGTTTTATGACATAAAAATAAAACTTATGCATGTACACAGATAACAATAAATCATTAACGTTTAGTGTCTGTAAGTGATGGTTGTCCCTTTGCTCGGGGAAAGCTATCTGCTTGTTTGCTGTCTTGTCTGTGTCTAGAGAAAAGAAAACATTAACATTTTTTTATGCTAACAAATAGACTCAACTAGGCCGATCTTTAGAATTGTTTTACCATTAAAAAGCTCCCTATCCAGGAAAATCATAGGCTGCTTTTTATCGAGCCCCGGTTACACCAGTGTTTAATGCAGGTACTTAGTATCAGCGTAGAAAAAGTGAATAGACGCTGATTACTAATCACTCGCACTAATCAACTGCTGTCTTCACGTATTTAAAAAAAATATAATATAAAAAAACAACATAAAAGGCGCCAATTCCAGAGCGCGACCTCAGACTGAGTTAACCTCTACCATTGTACGCTCTATCACTGGGCGGTAGATACATATTTTGTGACAGACGAGCCAACTCGATATAATACAATTACATATTTTCCAGGATTACGTAAAAATAATATTAGATAAACAACTCCAGAGATTAAACTACGGTCTTAAAAAACCCAAGGACGATAATGAAGCGTTCCTTATAGAAAATCTTGTCATGTGGGAGTGCTTAGTCGAATCACCTAGATGCTTGGACTGGGCCAATGCGGAGTTTGAGAAACTTAAGAAACAACCTGACATGAATAATAATCCGTAAGTAGTTTTCGATTGGTTACAATTTGACAAAAAAATCTCGCTATCAGCCTGAAATATAGTCTAGAAACCAGGAATTCTTGATCCGATCATGGTATATATTCCAGGGGGGTGTAAGAGGGATTATCAACAGAAGAGAACAAGACATCGAGTTTTGTACCATTTGGTATGTACGTACCAATGCGTCATTACACTCGTATGTCGCATTTGCCTGAGTGTGCATATTCTAACATTATATTAATTATTTGTTAACATTCAATAAACGCAGCAGTAACAATCAATAAGCAGTCAATCGGGTTTAATTTTCCTCCCGTATATCATATCACTCGCCTATCAGACTATCATATATCAATTTGTAACAGTGACCAACAAAAAATAAAGGTGCCAAACCTGTATCAGAATGGCAGAGAAGGCACCAAACTGCTAAATCTGGTGCTGTCACTAAGCTGTTTTATCCAGGAGATCTGGAAGCTCAAATAACACCTAAATCCATATTTAATACGAAAATGACTACCCAAATGTTAACTGACCATGGTTCAATCAAGAAATATCTTGGCAAATTTAAAAAATTAGTGACCCATTCTGCCCTAGCGACAAGACACGGCACACCATCACTCACTGTCTAGATGAATATCCGTTCCTCCTATCTTTTGAGATATGAATGCTCAGCTCTTCTCAGGGATGATATAAGATTCATAATATACGTAAAATTCGTGGCTAATTCAGAATTGCGTAGTATCTTTATTACCTTTGCCACAAGCGTCGTAAAGCCATAATGCAAGGAAAATAAATATATCGGGCAAATTTAATCCAGGACAATAGAACTCAATGAATAAAGCCGACAGGCGTTCACATAAAAAATATGTAATGTGGGACAACACAGAATAAAAAAACAAAAAACACATTTTTGGCAAAAACAATAGTGAAAATAAACAATATATTAATTTTAAAAAAAGGTTAATGACAATAGAAATATTGACCTATAACGAAAATCTGTCACAAAATAAATAAAAAGATGTTGAAAAATAAAAAACCGAAGGAGACTTTACAGAACTCTACCATCTAGTAATTACGACAATAGCAACACGTTTGGCCAGTAGTTCACCTTTTAACATCGACCACACAGTCCATAGACGCCTAATATTTGATTTTCTGTCTTAAATGCATTCTGGCAACTAACTGAGGTAAGGCGAAGCGGGGTCGCAAAGCCATAATTGGCTAACTTAAGGCCACAGTGAAAGATAGTGATATACAGAGGATCTGTTTGCTCGACACTGATTATTTCCGCGTGGATATTTATATTGGAACTATAAGCCTGATATGTTGTCAGGAGCCATTCGCCGGTCATTAGGTGTCTGTGGGCTGTGTGGCCGGTGCCTTTTACGAACTGGGTGGTAGGATATCAATGGTTTATTCATGGAGGGCACAAACTAACTCGAGAAATTCAAGTAATTGCACCATTTCTATTATTTTACATTATGCACAGAATCCCAAGCTACCTCCGGGCACTGGTGTACAACATGGCCATCAAGCACGGTGGCAGACGTGAGTTCGATTTCTTCTGGAACATGTTCCTCAACGCCAGCGACCCCTCGGTGGCCAACCTCATCATCTCCAACCTGCCCAGCACCAAAGAGGAGTCTCTCATTACTCTGTGAGTGGTCGAAAAGTTTAATCTTTATACCTAGTTTTACCATAAATATTGTTAGAAATAAAAAATCATTTTTTGCTTTTGAATGTAACATTTATTATTATAATCGTACTAGCTGTGCCTGCGACTTCGTCCGCGCGGTATTTTCCCGCGCAAATTTTCTTAATATTTTCTTTTATAAGAACCTTCTCCTTACAATTACAAACACAAAAAAAAATTACCGAAATTGGTCCAGCCATTCAGGCGTGATGTCGTGACCAAGGAAAATAGGGATTGATTTTTATATATATAATATATAGATATAAGCAGTCAAGAAAATGTCTGTGTTATCTTTATAATGTTCTAGCTGACCCGGCAAACGTTGTTTTGCCATTCATATTAGGAATCCATAGCGGACAAACAACGTGACACGTAATTTATATAATTCTAAGCCCTACGGGATTGTTCTTCCACGCAGCCAAAATGGCATTAAACTTGATATGGTGGTTAAGTATTCTTAAATTTTCTATTTTTCCGCGCAATTTTCTTAATATTTTCTTTTATAAGAACCTTCTTACAATTACAAACACAACAAAAAAAATTACCGAAATTGGCGTGGCTATTTTCCTTGGTCACGACATCACGCATCACAAGGCGTGATGTCGTGACCAAGGAAAATAGAGATTGATTTTTATATATATATATATAGATATGGATGTTAGTTTGATACATTAATATAAAAGTAGTAGCTGACCCGGCAAACGTCGTTTTGCTATTTAAATTATTTAATTAAAAAATAAGGGTAAAAATTTAGAGTTGTATGTATTTTTCAATGCTGAATCATAAAAAAAAAATAAAAAAATGTTGTCCATAAAATAAAAAAATTTAGGAGTGGACAATCCTAATCACTAAGGAGTATGAAAAATAGATGTTGGCCGATTCTCAGACCCACTGAATATGCATACAAAATTTCATCAAAATCGGTCAAGCCGTTTCGGAGGAGTACGGTAACTAACATTGTGACACGGGAATTTTATATATAAGATTAAAAATATACAAAGCTTATTCAAAATGGTCATCATTGGCTGCAATACAGTCCTTTAAACGTTTAGACCAGTTATATATATCATATGGCAAGCACGCTTTCCATTGGAAAATTCTTTACTGCCAATCGTATGGATTGTTTTAGGGACTCCAGATTATCATGGCATTTAGAGCAAGCCACGCTCTAAAACGAATAAGATCGGGACTAGATAACGGCCAGTCTTGAGCTCTGATGAAATCCGGAACGTTGGTTTCTTACCAAGATTGATAGGAACAAACTCTCTCGAGTTTTGCTCAAAGGACCATTCTTGTTTATTGAACAAGATGTTGTTAAGCGGCTTAACTATCTTCTCAAGAATGGTATCTTGATACACTTTTGCCAATGTTTTGATACTTTTTCCACAAAAACATGGCTCAGTCACTCCTTCATAGCTAACACTCCACCAAACCATATCTGGATTCGGATAATACCCACGTTTTATTTTGGTAACTAACTAAGAATCTTTCTTAGAGCTTTAAGCATAAATACGGTCATTTTGTTTGTTAAAATATTGCTCAGTTGCAAAAAAAATCACATCTGTGAACAAAATTTTTCTGTGTCCTCACTTTGCGTACCGATTAAGTAGTTGTTTTGAGTTTACCACCCTATTCTTTTTAAATTATTAGTTAAAAAATGACCAGTGTGTCTCTTATAGGCTGCAAGTTCTAAATCATCTTTTAAAATACGCGACATGGTTCTAGGTGCTTCTTCTATTCTAGGTATTACATCGAATTTCTTTCCCTTACTGCTTTGATCGCCTTTTCGTACGAACACTACATGGGCGGGCAGATTTTTTTGTGTCACAAACAGAGCTGGTTTCATTGTACCTATTGATAGTCCGGTAGCACAAATATTTGACTAATACCAAGCGTATGGAGGGATAAAAATACTGTTTAACTCCATACCTGCTTTGTATAATGCAATCACAGCTCCTCATAAAACGTTTAACTTAATATTAAAAGGTTCGCTTCTCGCTTCTATCGTCTTCTAACATAAAAATAAATAATAGCACAAAAAAGAGACAGGAATCCGTAATACATTTAGATTTATTCTTAGAGAAAAAAAATACACTTATTAATCATATTAACTACTAGCTGTTGCCAGCGACTTCGCCCGCGCGGGCTTCGTTTACTCCGCACAGCCTCACCCCTGTAGGTGATAGCGTGATAATATGTAGCCTATATGTTGACCCGACCTATTAGTAATATTCATGCGAAATTTGAAGTAAATCCATGAAGTACTTTTTGAGTTTACCCCGGACATAAAAAAATATTCAATGTACAGTTTTGACTTTCCTACGATTTTATTATATGTATAGATGTCGGTTAAAAGCTAAACGGAATTTCTTATCCTTTTCTGGCATATCACCTCGACATGGGTTTTAACGTTTAACACTTAAGATAATTTATAACGCAACGTATTTAGGTAGTATTTGTTATGCATGTTCAGCGGGCTGATAAGTTTACGAGTGGCGCGGTTTGGCGTAAATTACTTCAAAATCAGCATTTATCATTAATGCTTCTATGCGAAGCATATTACACTGTAAGTTTAGAAGCTTTACCTTTTTTTATCAGCTGTCTTACCATTAGATATGGAAATTTAACGTCGGACTTCAATATACTATAATTCCAATGTACTATAATTCTAGGATTTTTTACTAACCCAGAATTTACCAACTTGCTAGCTCAAACTAAAATACGCCTTTTTAATTCCGTGATAGACGATACTGATGAATTATTAGATGGATGTTAGTCGCGTTGGTGTTGTTTATCTAAAAGGTGGCATATGTATAAATTTTTCCCCTGCGTCCGGGAATGATTAATTAATACTTGGAGAAATAGATCATTGTGTTGCGCAGTTTTTTACTAGTCACGGTAATTATAAAGCTAATTTTATTCCTCGTGTTGGTCCCGGGCTCCTTTGAAGAATAGGCTAACTGCTGCTGCTAATTTTGTCAACCTGGTTGTAAAAGTCTCATTTCGTAGTATTTTTATGCTTTTAGTCTTCTGCGAAAAGCGAGAGAAACTGGATGTATTTTCCTCTTCATATATTATTGAAGTGAAAACTTCTTTAGGCGCGTTGAGCGTTTTGGTAGAGGGTAAAATCCTCGGTTCGCGTCACCGACATGCTAATGATAATAGTATATCTATAGCTATGTTTTGCATATAGTTTTAATTACTCTCAACTTAATAGTTCCGTTTTCACTTCTATCGGCAGTCCCACGACTGCTACTGTTTTTTCTTATGATTAATTTCGTTGCGAGTTTCAAGATAGTTTAGCTTTTCTCCAGGACACCCTGAGTTCACAACACGGTGGTTATTAGGAAGGTTGCCACTGTTGATTCTGGTGTACAGAAGTTACATTGGTGGGAACGAGAGGTGGGCTCATTGATCTATAAAATAATATGTTATTTCAAAATATTATGAAAAAAATATATATCTGCCTAAAGCAGGTTTAAAGAATGCTGGAGAATTTTTTAAACCAGTGCTGTGTCTGCACTTAGAGCCATTGTACGTAACTGGCTAAATTATTTCAGCTGTCATGCTAGAGCACTTGTGAGTACCAAATATATACTAATACGATTACCGTTCGGGCTGGCCCGTAGTCAGCTTAAAAGAATCATGATTAACGTTCACCTATAGCAGTTTTGAATGATTTTACAAATAATGATAGGTTGTTATCGGTAGGTTGCTGGAGAAGAGTTTGGATGAGATCCCGAAGCAGTACGCGGCGTCGGTGTGGGGCGTGGAGTCCCCGCTGGGCACGCGGCTGGCGCAGCGCTTCCTGCGGGACAACTTCCTCCGCGTCTACGACAAGTTCAGCGCCATGGACACCTTCATGATGCAGGCCGTGCTCAACGGAGCCTTCGGAATCATCACCAACTCCGATGAATTGGATATGGTCAGTTCAATTTTGCTCTGACATACTTTTGATATTTTAATAATAACTATCGATCGCCTGGGTCCGAAATTCAACTCTCTTTTAAATTTGACAATTGATGTAACGGGCACGATAGAACACGTTCGTGCTCAGATATGTTATCGCACCACATTCTATCACGTGCACGTGAATTATCAGTATATAAAGTTAAGGAAAATTCCAGTAAAATTACAGTTTAATAAATACATTTATTAACCGACGAGTGACTGTCATTTAATCGACGTAATAATTGACTTTTGTCCTAAAGAAAATATTTTAATGTATGTACATGTGTGTATATTATCATATATATCACATAAATGTAGTATGTGTAATATTTATTTTTAACGATTTCATGTATTTTTAATGCATTTTATTTAAAAATATTAGGTTTCTGCAGTCCTCCACAATATAAACTCTAATTGTGCCAAATTTCAAACTCCACCGTTCGCGCAATTTTCTTAAAACGGGGTTCAAAATTTTTCACTTACGTATTAATATATAGATAATAATAATAATAAATATCATTTATTGCTCGAAATAAGTTTAAATTTTAGGGCTGTTTTAATATATTCAGTTGAATTTCCCCTTTTCAACAAATCCATGGCGTGCAATGCTTTTACTTTAGTCTCACTAATATTTTAATTAAAATGACATTCACAGTCATTTTAAACATGCTTTAGAGTTTAGCAAATTTTATAAATAAAGATTAAGTTTTAAAATGTCCATTTAATTACATTTGTCATTATTTAAAAAAAGAAAATTTTTTATTCATCTTAAAAGCCGGCAACACATTTGCTAAACCTCTTATGTAGCCTCTGATTTTGCATATACCGGTCGATGCTGATTACCTAACATCAAGTGTGCCTGTTTCTGTTTGACTTATGTTTCATAAGAAAGTGACAAGCACTGACGTTAATAATATCGAAAATCGAATAAAATATAAACAAAAATCAAATAAACAATAAGACGATAATGTGATATCTTGGAAGAGTCATCAAAGTAATACATTTTGCTTTTGCACAAGGTTACTAACCAAGGTGGATAAAAAATTATGATATTTTGACAGTTTAAAGAGTTCGCGTTGGCCAACAAAGAGAAGCTGATGCCTTACTCGCAGACCATTCAAAAAATCATAGACACGGCGTCGCTGCGGATCGGCTGGATCAAGAGATACGCCAGGGGAATCAATAACTGGTTCGAGAACTATGTACACAGTAAGTTTATTTCAAATTACTTATTTTTATCTCGCGTTATTAGTATAGTACCACTGGCCTTAGTATATTACAGGTAATTTAGTGCTTAAAACACAATAAGACCTAAAAAACTAGTCAATAAACAACAACTGGCTGCTCGACAGATCGGTCACCATATCACATTTATACATTGACTAATCGTGCGTTTTCGACTCAACTCATTTGTGCTTACACCTTTTAGTAGCATGGGTATATGCACCGACTACACAGCCCATAGACGCAATAACAGGCGAATGGCTCTTGACAACTTGTCTTATAGTTCCGATATAAAAGTTCATGTTGATATACTCAATCAAATCGTCTGTACATCACTATGTTTCACTGTGGCCTTGAGTTAGCCAATCACGGCGTTGCAGCCCCGCTTCGTCTTACCTCAGCTAGTCGCCAGAATGCATTCAATGCGGAAAATCAAATAGGCGTTTATGGGCTGTGTGGTCGGTGGGTATTGATTAATTTTTACAATACCCCACATACTTATAACAAATAATTAAACACTAAGATATCGCCCTCTTTCTCTATCTTTAACATATCATCTCCCGGCAAGTTAGGCACATGAGATAAAAAACTGGAGATGGCAAATGTCAACCCTGAATTTGTTTGAATTTTGTATTTTCTTATTCACATAGTCTGTTTTCATAACCTATAGAATATTTATATTTATTTATTTATCTGTAAATATCTATTGCGACAGGTCAAACCGACTGTTGGCAACTGTGTCGCTTAACGCTTCCTTCTTTCAGCCCAGCGATCCTTTCATTCTCTTGCCACGCTAAGCTAGTTTCTAACTATATAATACATTTAAACAAGCATTTCTTGTCGTCGTCGGGGCAAAAGTATTTTCGTATTTTGAATGTATTATTAGTAATCAAACCTCTTTGGCTGTACTGAATGTAACTGGCTGGTTTTAATACCATTAAATGTGACATTCCGAAGATGCAATAAATAAAAAAAAACTAGTTCCCGCCATTTTTCAACTGTTTTTCAGGCAAGCAAAATGAACGAATGTGACGAAGAAATTCGGTACATTTTAAAGTTTTACTACAAAAAATGTAAAAAAACGACTAACGCCGCGAATAAAATTTGTGCGGTTTACAGACCTAATGCGGTATCAATAAGAGTACCACAAATGTGGTTCAAGGGTTTCAAGTCTGGAAATTTTAGTGCGAAAGATGAGGTTCGCTCTGGACGCCCTGTCACAGATAAAATCAGTATCATCTTTGAGAAAGTGGAGCAAGATTGACGTATTAGTTTACGTATTAGCCACGACATTGCTGAAGAACTGGTTGATCATAAAACAGTTTTACGTCATTTACGGAAGTCTGGTACAAGAAAAAACTTAACATTTGGGTATCTCTATCACATGATCACATGATCTCATTGAGGGAAATCTACTGCAACGTATTCCGAACCATTTCTTAAACAGTTGATTACGGGTGATAAAAAATGAATGACGATAAGGATGTGCAGAAAAGATTATGGTCGAAGCATGGACAAGCCCCACAGACCGTGGCAAAGCCCGGCCTGACTCGGAACAAAGTGATGCTATGTGTATGGTGGGATTGGAAACGAATCATCCACTATGAGCTTTTGCCACCGGGTAAAACTATCGATCCTGAACTCTACTGACAGCAACTGATGAGGTTAAATAAAGCTATTGAGAAAAACCGGCCGGAGCTGGTAAATAGGAAGGGCGTAGTGTTCCACCATGACAACACCAGACTGCACTCATCTATAGCCACCCAGTAAAAATTAAGAGAGCTTGGCTGGTATGTGTTTATGCATCCTCCGTATAGCCTGATATATCCCTGACCTTGCTCCATCCGGTTTCCACCTGTTTCGGTCATTGCAGAACTCTTTATGAAGCATAAAGCTAACTACCTGTCAGAATTTTTAAATCAAAAATTTCAAATTTTCTGCAGGAATAGGATCATGGAACTACCTACAAAATGGCAGCAAGTCATCGATCAAAACGGCACATACATATTATAAATAAATATAAAATTATACCTAAAAAAATATTGTCCTTTGTATAAACAATACGAAAATACTTTTGCCCCGACCTTATATATATAAATATATAATCTGAATCTTGAAAAACGGCTCCAAGTATTCATGAAATTTAATATGCTGGGGATTTCGGGGCCAATATTTTTTTATAACATAAGATAGCAAACAAGCAGATGGGTCTCCTGATGGAAAGAGTCAACCATCGCCTATAGACACCAAAGATGTTAATGGTGCGTTGCCATCTTGTGGCGAGATCTAATGCCACATGCATAAGTTTACCGGTTACCTTACCCTCCAAACCCGAACATGACAGTGACTAGTACTGACGCTATTGCGGCAGGAATAGGTAAGGCGGCGGTACCATACCCGGTCGAGCCGATGCAGAACTCTACCACCTAGTAGTCACGATGGTAGTGACGCGCATAGCCACTCAGTCGCCTTTTACGACCTGCCTGGCGGAGTGGCAGTTGGCCTATTCTTCAAAGGAGCCCGGGACCAACACGGGGAAGGTAGGTTTAATATTTAGATAACATCGTTTTTACAAAACAAATACCAAGCAAGGCCGGTCATCCAGGTACTTTCTTGTAATAAACCATCCTTTCACACATATTTTTTACTCGAAATAGTTTAGATATTTCACATCTACCAGCCACTCCACGACGACTCAATTTTTTATTTATAAAAAATCTAATTTCGTCATTTGTTTAAGAAATTAATAAGAAAGCGTTTAAAGAGCCTTTTTTCCTCTTAATTTGAAAGGCATTGATAGCTTATAACAGCTTAACTAAGGCATAGATTAATTTTCGTCTTTATTTTTGTTCTTTATGTATATATTATTTTATTATAATCATAGTTTTAAGATATAACGCATTTGTACACTGTGTTCTACTTATATCTGTGCATTCTCGCTTCTCGGGCCTGCTGGTAGACATATCTTTCAGAGATGAGCTCGCCCTTTGTACATCTGTTTATTTCTAATCATTTTATTTTGTGTACATTAAAGTGTTAAATAAATAAATTCCATTATTTTTATCAAATGTTATATTTCAGATCACAACGCAGCAATTACGACAGTATCTCCAGATTTACCACAAAATATAACTTTAATAATATCCAGTGCCAATACTACCAATGAAACGACCACGTCTAGTCCATAAGCCAAATATTTATTGTAATTCAACCATCGTAAAGACTACTGTAGAGATAACAAAATACTAAAGTACAGCTTCAAAAATAAGTTACAACGAGGTACCTGCGTAAAAAAATATATTTTTGTAATTCACAAACGCCTTTAAGCCAGTTAGTAGATATCATGGATATGCTCTTTCCATACATTAAAATGAATTTATTCGTCAAACATATAACAGCACCACAGTTTTCTATATATCCGTTTGATAATAGAAAGTTTATCTTATAGATGGCGCTCACGGGCTTTGGTATGACCAGATTAAGATGAAATCTAATCATTATCAAAGCTAAATAAACCTTTCAGAAATACATGAAACTAAGATCGCGCGTGGTCTTATCTACATCTCCCATTTGTAGAACGTGTGCACGCCATTGAGCTCCAAGTAATTTTTAAACGGATTCAATTTTCCACGCAAGATTACACGAATTAATGTGTTATAAAATTTTTAATATTACGTTTAATACAAAATTGTCTTGAATTCATGATTAGATCGGTTTTATCCGGCGTTTGTTTACACTGTGTAACTTATTTTAGTAGTACTTATTTACCGTAACTGCTGAATAATAGAATGTTATTGTATATACTTAACAGTTGTTATAATTGTCTAAACTATCTAATTTTTCTTTGATTTTAACGGAATAAAACTTTTAAACTAGTTTTAATAATTATTTCACTCAAATGTGTCGGAGAGTAACGTAGACTGTATTTTATTTAAAAAATAGAGTAAGGAAAACATTGACAAATATTATTCTGGACGTCGGGTCTACGCTAAAAATTTCCGAGGAAAATGAGCTACATAGCACAAATGAGCTACAAAACGCAAAAAGAGCTACAATTCCGCGTCAATCGAAATTAAACCTTGATGTAATTATATAGTGTTTAAATTACCTTGTAAAATATCTATTCTTGTACATTTTTATGTCCATAGTAATAATATGTCAATAAAGGAAAATTAAGTGGGCGTAAAAACGAAACACATAGTTTCATATAAAATGTCAATCCGCTTAGGATATGCAACGTAATATGTCTCATACGAGAGAAAAAAACTATCAATGTCAACTGATGTATCGTTTCTTACTCGCAAGACACGAGAAACGTTAATTTATTTTCGATAGACTACCAACGACGAAAAACCAAGTCGACAAAATTTTATTACATTGCATGTTCTGTGTAGACTGATCAAAATCAATCACAAACGCTTAGATAAGCGGTTGTAAAACAAGTAACATAAACGCTAGTACAACAGGAAGATCGTATTCGGATACGTCGGCTGTCCATAGCGCAGTAGCGTCAGTGCTTGTCACTGTCGTGTTCCGGTTCGGAGGGTAAGGTAGCCGATTAACTTATGCATGTGGCATTAGACCTCGCCACAAGATAGCAACGCACTATTAACAACTTTGGTGTCTATAGGCGATGGTTGACTCTTTCCATCAGGAGGCCTATCTGCTTGTTTGCTATCGTATGATATAAAAAAAATACGAAACTTCAATTTATGGGACTAACGGTAATTAATTTTAAATAAAAGCTTAAATTTTATAAACAAATTTGTTTATGTTCCCTTTTTTATACGAAAATACATATTAACAGGGGCCATTCAGTAAAAAAAAATATTATTTTTCAGTTTTGATACTGTACGAAGTCGAGTGCTTATGTCAAATCCATAGAATTTATTTTTCTAATCTACTAGCGTTTCTGTCACTTGTCTAAGATCTCGGAAGTGACTAGCGGTATCACTCGCTTCCATCGCATTAGATGTCACAATAAACCACCCAGTGATTTTTCTATTCTTTTTGTTAACTAACTTACATCTACAATTTTGAAACGAGATGATAATGATTCTAAATCTATAAATTACTACATTGACATATAATTACTATGGACGTCACGTCCGCGCTAAAAAATGTCCGAGGCAAATGAGCTACAAAACACAAAAAGAGCTACAATTCCCCGTTACTCGAAATTAAACCTTGATATAATGACTTAATGTTTAAATTACCTTGTTAACATATCTATTCTTGTGATGTGTAACTGGGACAATTTTTTCGCGATTTTAGTATAAGACCCGATGTCCATAATAATAATATTATGTCAATGGATTACAACGTTAAATATTACATTATGATCCGATTCCACCAAACTCGTATAAAGTATTAATAAAGTTACTAATACTTACTCGTAGTACCATTTTATTGATTACTTTTAATATAACCTATACAAAAACCGAGTTTTTTTTCATAACTTAGATTATCAAGAAAAAGATCATTATACTAGAATGTGTTCAGGTTAAGTCGAATTAAATAAGGGTCTTATTAAAAGCGGGAAACATATTATATTCTTGTCCGAAATATATGAAATAACACCTTACCATTTTCCATAGAAATTGGTTGGAATGTTCATTAAAACAACGCGACGTGCTTGTTTTTTTTCATAAAGGGTTTTTCGTGTGGAATCTATGACCTACAAAAGAGTACCGCAGCGAAACATTTTACTATTTTCAAAACAAAAACTATTATCGGGAAAACCTCGTTTTGTTATATTTTATTAGAAACATAATAAAGAAGAAAAACGAAGAATTAACTTCACACCACGTGTAATTTGTATTACGCTATGGATTCGAAATATCTAAAATCAAATAAGTCGCTTAATGGACTCGAGCCTACATAATTTAAATATAGAGAGACGGGAAAAAAGGAAAGCACTTAATATGGTTATAGAAAAATACCTGTATTTTATAATATTTTTCGTTTTATAAATGATTATAAGCAGAGTTAGAGTAATTAACGTTTTGGCATTTCATCCATGCAAGATAGATAGCGCTTCCATCAATCCAATAGTATCTTCAGTGCATGCTATTGTTGTACTTCATCGCATCATGAATGATCTGTTTATTTGGAAAAATGGCGTGTTAGAGGCCAAAATCACGCGAACGAGCGTGTGTGATGAAAGTGACGAACTCTCCCATACATCGCCTTGTTAGTTTCGCGGATACATTTCAGTGCAATAAGCACTGGTTTTACGCCAAACATGTTACTCTGATTGTATTTAAGAATATAAGTCTAGTCCTAAAGCCCCGGTACACCCTCAATTCGAATCGAAATATCCCATTAGGGAGTTTTCCATTAGTAAAACACGCGAATTATATATTTTAATTCCCAACGAATCGATTTAAGCGATTTAAAAAACAAGTCAATCAAAAATTTTCAAAAACAATAAAAAATGGAAAAAACTTTGTATTATAATTTATCAAGTCAAATGGAAGAACTACCGGGGACCATCTTGTTTGTGCCAAAGTACAAAAGCCAAAAGATTTTATAATCTGTTTAGCAAGACAATTTTATAAATGCTGAAAATTGTTGGTGGTAAATTATACGCACAGTTTGTTGATCACCTTCTCATATATGAGCTATGATTTCAAACGTCGGCACTGGCCGATATCTCCGAATGATTAATCGAATTTATAACTAATTTTGAAAATAGCCCTACTGTGTTTTCAATGACAATTTCTTCCGATTTGATAGGGCATATAAGTTATAATCACAGTAAATAAATTGTTATAGATTACGAAAAGGTGTATACTTGACCGCCCCGTTGGTGGCGAATTGAGTGGGCTCAGGTTCGATTCCCGACAGGGACAAACATTTTGTGTGATGAGCATAGATGTTTATATTTCTAGGTTTGGGTGTTTATTACGTATGTAACAGTATTTATATATGTATTTATATGTATTGGTATCATTAACACCCATAACACAAGCAAATAATTTGCTTACTTTGGGGTTAGATTAAATCGTGTAATTTGTCCAGCGATATTTATTTATTTACAATTCGATATAATGTTGTTGGGTGTGTGCAAACACATGCATTATAATGTGTGAATATGTAATTATATGGGTCACTCACACATACGTTGACACACATACGTTGTCATCCATTATAGTTTTATAGTAGTTGCACACCGATGCAATTTTTTAACAGTAGACAACACCACATTCTGAACGTTTGCACAAACCGCAGCAGTAATGAAATGAATACTGAAAAATGGCTACTAGGTACTTAATGCAAGCCAACATTAATGTTGCATTTTGAACATCAATTTTATTATTTAACAGTCTTGCTGAACAGAACATTTAAAATACAGGGTTACTTTTAAAGAACAGGCCAGATTTTCAAAGGCTATTCAGAATCGATAATATTCGATTCTGAATTTATGTAATAAAAAATAGTTTAAAAAAATTCAAAATTTCGTTTTTATCCGACATAAAAAACAAAACGCATGGACATAATTTCAATTACGCAAAATTCGAACTAAAATATTTTAGTACCTTCAACAAAATTAAAATAAATTGGGAAAAATATATTTAGAGCGACATATCAAATAATATATATACTATCGTAATTATAGTTAAATCTAAAATAACAGATTTCCAGCTTTACAGAGTTCATTCCAAAAAGTAAATTAATACATTTATTCACAAGACTCGATGCATACACATCATGAATTTAGTGGGATATTTTGAAACGGCTATTTTTATATTATCTTTTATATTTTACAATAATAATTAAAACGCACTTTCAATTCAATATTTAGTTCCTAATTTTAAAATTTGTCTGGACCGGAAAAGTAACCCTGTATAAATAGCATTTGAATGTTTCAATGTTTAATAAATATATTGTTATTAAAGATGTTATAAAAGAATTAATGTATGTATAGAAAATAGGTGCATTTATTATTAAGTAATGTTTAGTGGTGCTCTCTGAATGTTGATGTGATAAATAATAATTATTCATATTGTGTGATTGGTTTCTAAGTACAGGGAAATGATTATTGTTATTGAACTTTATTTGAAACACAATATTTTTGCGAGGTATATAAAAAACCCAAGCTTTACTGTCTGAAACGATTGTAAGTTTAATATGTAATACAATTCGCCGATGGTGTAATACAATAGAAATTGCTTAATTCTACTTTTTAGACACTTTTGAAAATGACAATATTTTGCAACAAGGAATACATGAAATGATTTTAATTACATCTGCACAGTAGACTCCCATTATAACAAAACAGTAGACTTAAATGAGTTTAATTGTTTAATAACTTAAAACGAACTTAAAATGCTTGCAGACATTGAACGTACATTCCTACACTTTTTATACCATAGAATAGACAACAAACAAATGACTCTGCTGATGGAAAGAGACAACAGTCGTTTAGACAAAGATGTCAATATTGCGTTGCCATCCATGTGGCAAAGAAGTATATAAAATAGTTCTTACAGTTTTGCCCAATATATTAATGCTGTTATTATATTAGTTCACGGTCTGGATTCCTTAACTTCGAAAATGGAATACGACAGTGATATGCACTGACGCTATTGTGGTAGAATTAAATATGGTGGTGATATCAAACTAGACATATATATTTTTTTATAAAATAAAATCAACCATCGCTTATAGACATTAAAGATGAGAATGGCTTCTTCTTATCATTATGCAGAGTGTTAATGCCATATGCATGTCGAATATTTTAACCCTCCAAACCGGAACACAACAGTGACAAGCATTGACGCTATTGCGACAGGAATAAGTTAGGCGGTGGTATAAGACCCGAGTTAGACAATGCAGATTTGCCTGTTTCGATGTTGGGTTTAAATATTTTATATTCTTTTAAAAATGATTCAGTTTGCAAGCATATTTCTATATATCATTCATAAGATAGCAACAAGCAAACGTGTCTACATGCATATCTTCAAGCCAAATCTATTTCGATATGGACAGAAATAATGGAGTGTCATATATCACGGTCCAGACAGACTTTCCTTGCTTTCACATTCATAACTTTTCATACAAAACGGGGACTCAAAATCGCTCGCACGCGCACGATACACGATCAATTTGATTGTGATATGTCAGTCTTGGTCTCCCCGGTACCCACACCCATCTACACTCAAATCTGTTTTGTATTATCCTGATAAAAAGATATCCATAGACATGATGATTGGAAAGTCTATAAACGTTCACATCACGTCCTACCTCGCAAGGAAACCGGCGTTGACATTTTCTTTAAGAAATAAAATGTTGAGAAATTCACTCAACTATTATACATAGTATTGGTACTCAACTATTATACATAGTATTGGTTGCTCTTCTTGGCAAGGAGCTAATATCACATATATAAGTTTCATCTTAAAGTAGACGTTATACTTAACAAATCTATTTTAATTTCTTCTTGGAAAGCAATTAACGTAGCCTGATTTTTCTCCTCTTGATATTAACACAGAGGGTAGAAAAATGAGATCTGGTTCCTAGTAACTGACGATTAATTTCTTTTAAATGAAAATACCGTCACCGATCAACAGTATTTTAATAAAATTCGTTACCAAATATCATACATGATTATAAGTGCAATTTTTAAATCTATAAAAAATATGTTCCTAATAGATATGTGTATAAAATATTGTTTAGGCTTATTTTTGATTTATTTGTGTTTTAATAAATTATAAAATAATATGTGTTGTTTGTTATTCGTTACTCTACCATTAAAGGCAATAAATAAATTTACCATTTGTTACACCGCCATATGTACAAACAGATGTTTTTTTTATATTATAAGATAGCAAATAAGCAGATGGGTCTCCTGATGGATCTCCAAATGGTTGGAGGTAATTTAAATAGTTAAAAGTAAGATTAGAGATACGTTGTTAAACTTTTTTTATTATTCGATAGCCAACCAGCAAATAGCTATCTTGATGAAAAGAGAAACCGTCGCTAATAGACACCAAAGAGTTAATGGTGTGTTGCTATCCGTGCGCCGGAAAGGTGCTACATGCATAATTACCTTTACCTTTCCTTTAAAACCGGAAGGACAATGAAAAGCATTAACGCTATGCGGCAGGAATATATGGCGTTTGTACCAAATACTCAGGCGAAAGAGCCTTGATATTTAGTTAACTTGACGGGCTATGTGTCTGCCTAGGTTATTCTGAGTACCTATAATAATTCTAAGTGATGATGGAAATTGAAGATAAAAGTCACTTTAACAAATAGGCATGTATGTCTAGTGAGTTGGTGATCTATAATCTGAACGCGCTGTCTCAAGAAAAACCACTCTAACCATCAGCGTACTCCGTATAGCTCCCGTCAAGTAAAAGAAAGGCCGACAAAGTACTCGCGTAGTATGCAAATACTGAACGCAACTGGTGTTATAATTCCATTATCGGACATCGCGTCACAATTTGAAGTTCCACCCTCTCTCATCTCGATGTCCACAACTGTGCGTTTTTCTCGGCACTTTTTGCCTCGCACTACTCTGTTGTAAAATCACTTACCGCCAGGGGTGTCCTCTGGTATTGTGGATGTCCATTGGCGGAGGTGATCACCATCAGGTGCACTTTTTACTCGATAGCCCCCTCTTCTATAAAAAATGAAGGGTTGCGGGGGGAGAACGCTCTGTCGCAGGAATTTGGACACGCTGTTAGCGTCATTTGGTTCGCTCTTTGAGTTGTGATTGCACTCATGCGCAGAACACCCCCATCTCAGACTCAGGTTCGATTCCCGACAGGGGCAGGCTTTTATGTGATGAGCATAGAAGTCTGTATTTCTGGGTTTGTGTGTTTATTAAATATATTTGAGAATTTATAAAATATAAATATTCACGGGACAAATTACACTGACTGATCTAACTCCAAAGTAAGCAAATTATTTGCTTGTGTTATGGGTGTTAGTCAACGATACTAACTCATAGAAATACATATATAAATACTGAAATAGATTTAATAAACACCCAAACCCGAAAATACAAACATTTATGCTAGTCACACAAATTCTTTTTCGGTTTACCACGATTCACCGGTTTATTGGTTGACGAGATGAGTGGCGATCCCCATCGCCGCATTTTACCGACCTGATAACAATTGTCGACTATTTCTAGCGCTAACCGGGATCGACGGCTTTACGGGCTCTTCCGGGAGTGGTAACACACCACCCGCCAGACTCAGAGCTGCTACTGAGATTTTGGATATTCGGGAAAAATCTCGAAAAAACCTCAATAACAATTTTGCAATAACAAATATAAACCTTTCCGATATTCCTACGGGAACAAAAGCTACGCGGGTGAAACCGCGGGCAGGTCGCTAGTATCCAATAAAACAGGTAAGGACCTATAATAAGTGTGGACACCCGCGCATAGACATCGAAGTTCACTGTTTACAATCAGCGATATGCTGCCACGGCACGTGATTATATATTTTTTGAATATATTTTCACTAATTATTATTGGTTATAATATGTAGGTATATAACCATTAATTATCGTGTCCTACAAATATGTAGGACACGATAATGTAAAACAACGATGGTCATATAATCGTAGTGGTACCACAATGGTAGTGGCTACTAGTGGTAGAGTTCCGCAACGTCTCGCCCGGGCATTTGCTACCACCGTCTTACCTATTCCTGCCGCAATAGCGTCAATGCTATTCATTTTTATGTTCCGATTTGAGGGTAAGGTTTCCAGTAGACTTATGGATGTGACATTGCCATTCCACCACTCGGATAGCAACGCACCAACAACATCTTACCTTTTGTACGTTTTTTTTCGTTTGTAATTGTTATATATTTGTTGTGTACAATAAAATATTAAATAAATAAATAAATCTTAACGTCTTTGGTGTCTATAGGCGATGGATTCTCTTTCCATCAGAAAAGCCATCTGCTTGTTTGCTATCTTATGAAATAGAAAAAAATTGGATACCTGCTGCCTTTTACCAGTCAACTGGTATATAAAGGCTGAAAGGCATAAAATGTTTATTATTATTACATTGACATTTGTTTACCTAGTTCCATTACTATATACAAAACAATATAGGTAAGGACCTACAATATAACCTCATATAGGTACCTGCGCCGACTGGATTCACTAAGTGTATTGTGACACTCTCTATTGTCTAAACTTGAAACTCTTGAAAGTACAAATCAATAGAAACATGATATCGGCTGTAAAAACAAATGTAAAAAAGTTATGTAGGTACCTACTGCTTAATAATTTTATTATTAATTATAATTATAAATATCTAACTGGTACCTATAAATCTTAACAAACCATAATATTATGAAAATTATAGTCGGCAACTTTCGCGCCACGTCACCCTATCCAACATGGTAGGCATCCCCGAGAAAATCAATAATGCTTGTAAACAAGGCATGTGCCATCGAAACATTTAGACGTAACATTATATTTTATACAACGTAGTAAAACATTTGGGTGTTTATTAATTTATTATATTAAATAAAAGTTTTATTGTGCAACAGTAGAAAAGCAAAAACAACAATGGATACAGCCAATGTAGGATATTCCTACCATTTGCCAACAGGCGGATGGAACTATAAAATCCGTAATACGCTTTCTCAATTTAGCGACCTTTTCAGTGAATTTAATAAATATATCGCGCCTGCATATCATCACGACCGTTGTGAAAGGTAATTTGAATATTGTTTAGTACTTATATGAGTTCCTAATTAAAATATTTATAACTAATTTGTCCAATAAAAATATTACCTCATGGTTACGATTTACTATGTTCACTCACGTGTTTGTTACTACTTACTCATAAAATATATTGTTTTGAATTTACTGTTTTATAAAACATCTTACATTTAAATACATAAAAATTTTATTTACTAGTCGCCACTTTCTGAAACGTAATTTAGGATTTAAGTTTTTTCATCAATTCAAAACATGTTAATTTAATACAGATCGAACACTTTTAAACTAATTTTTCACTTTTCCGCGGTCCCATTTAGTAAATTAAGATATTGCTTATAATAATATTATATCATTCATTAAATGTGAATGTGTCCATAAATTAATTCAATCTGTTATTATTAAAAAATAAGCAATATGTTTTATAGTAAAAATTATAATATTTACATAATAAAATTATTTAACACAAATAAGTCATCGGCTGTAAATTCTTTATGCTTAAAATTAGAAAACGTTTCCAGCGTAGGTACTTAGTACATGATTTATTTGATAGCCATTATTGAAAAACCCTTATTGTAATTTACCCAATATGTGGTTCTACTTGTTTCCATTAGGCAACTGCGTATGTAGTTCGAAATAGTTTTTACTTTGTGGTTAAATTAAATTTTGATATAGGTAGGTAGTTTACTGGCTACCTTACCCTCCAAATTGGAAAAATGACATCGACGCTATCGCCTACGATTAAGCAAAGAACTAGTACCAAACCCTGGCGAATGCAGAACTCTATCACCAAGTAGCAACCAATCATTGTATAACCAATCATTTGCCTATTACGAACCGCCTGTCAGTATAATAATAGGTAGATAGTCTATTCTTGAAAAGGGGTCATGATCAACATATTAATATTGCCTTTTTACTGACTTATTTCATCAGAAAGTAATCTAGGTGTTCATTGTAATAAGAAAGGAGGTGTGGCAAATAAACCATTGTGCCTAAAAACATTAAAGGTATATAATTCTGGATTCTCTTCACTGTAGCGTATCCGTAATCTGTAAAAAATCACGGTTTCATATTAGGTTTCCCCGTGTTGGTTCCGGGCTACTTTGAAGAATAGACCAACTGCCGTTCTGCCAGGCATATCGTAAAAGGCGACCGATTGGCTATGCACGTAACATCGTGGCTACTAGGTGGTAGAGTACCACCGCCTTACCTATTCCTGCCGCAATAGCGTCAGTGCTTGTCACTGTCGTGTTCTGGTTTGGAGGGTAAGGTAGCCGGTAAACTTATGCATGTGGCATTAGACCTCGCCACAATTTCTAGGACTAAGGATTTCTGTGCTAGACTGTGGACGAACGGACTGACGTTTCCTAGGTATAACTATAAGGTTTCCTAGTTTACTTCGGAACCCAAAAAAGATAAGGGGTGCTGTGTTTGTATATACACCGAGGTGGTTTTTAAATGTTTAAAAGTTGTTCTTTTGTGGTTGAATTTAGAAGAAAATACATGAAACCCATTAATTGTGCCTACACTCCACAAATACTTTACAGTGCACTAAATATTTACTCCCGAAATACTATGGAAATATGTTGTAGCGTTAAAAAAATTAAATCGCGCTGTAACAATCATTTTTCTTGCTTGAAGCTTTCATTGAGTGTGGCATTTTCACAAACCACGTGAAGAGAGGTATGAAATGCGATGTATGAAAATGTATTTCATATAAATTTCACGTGCTAATGAAATGTTCCATACCTTCCCGAACGGTAACCGGATGTGATGATACTTTTATGTATATGTATATGTATAAACAAACAACATATTTTGTGTATAATAATTAATTATTAAAATTAATATCAATATATTTGTACTAACGTCCTCACACACGGCTCTTACAATTTTAATCAAATTTGTAGATAAAATACACGAAGACTAATAATCGATCCAGCTGTTAGTTGTTGTTTTTTAAATTTTATTTTGAGGGCTATTTTTTGTTATTTTTTTTTAAATCTCAGAAACCCGAAATAGGTAAACACGAAAAACCTCGGTCTCAGGTACAAATTAAATCTCATTGCCAAAATTTATTATTTTGTATACAGATGGTATACAGTCTAAAAACTCACTCCCTAGATGTTTTATCAATTAACTATATACTGTATTTGGCACTCCGTATATTTAATAATCAGTAAAATTACATTTTGGCTTAAACACTGCAGGTCAGTTCAAATGAGGATTTACACGATGCACAAAGGAGAGTTCGTGATGGTGTTTATAGCATTTTTTGCCTGCTTAGGCCTTGGTGTTTTCATTGGACTTGCAGGTTAGTCTTTTATTTTATATAGGGTCATTCTATAATAGGTGAAAATATTTTAACCCAGCATTCGATATGTCTAATCGAAAATATCCAGCTAAAAACAAACGTCATTCAAGGGGGTGAAACTTTTTGATTTGTACGAATAAAATTTCGTATACGAAAAAAATTTCATACAAATCAAAAAGTTTTAAACCTTAGAATGACGTTTATTTTTAGCTGGATATCTTTGATTAGACGTACCGAATGTTGAGTTAAAATATTTTCACCTATATGGGAATGACCAGTTAACCAGTTCTATTATATAACAAATATTTTTTAATACCGGATATATTTCAGACAGATTGGAGGAATTTAATAAAACATATATTCCAAATTTCTCTAATTTGCAAAAGCTTCCGACTAGTAAGGTATCAATAAATTATACACATGGCAGACATTTTTGTTCTGTAGGTACATGTTATACATTTTACTAATGGCCGCCTTTGCGTCTATCATCCTAAAGTAATATACGCCGAAGCTTTGTACATTGGGCTGCTGTGGGTTGGGCAAAAGCTGTGGGCATATTAGCGGCAACGACATTTTGCACGAACTATCGTGTACTAATCCAAGATGGTTGAAATTATTTTCAAACGTATAACTATGGACAATGGACAATGACTTTCTTTAGCTCTACATGTGCACTAACAAATACATAGTTACTAAAATGTCTTTTGGGACTCACATTTTTTGGATCCCGTATGATGAACTCATACCGTTTCATCGTTCCCGCAAATGTCTGAACTGACCGAAAACAAAGGCTGAAATGAACAACGCTAATCTGACAACGGAGACAGGAAACTTGTCGAGCCCGGAGTAGGTGGCAGGACAGAAATCGGACGAGATATTGCATTACCACCAACGTCGTGACTACTAGGTGGAAGAGAACCGCAAAGGCTCGCCAGGGTATTTAGTACCACCCAGGCGCGGATCCACTGTCATGGGCACGATGGGCATGCCTAATCGACATTTTGACGTCACACTTTCATTGTCTTATTGTGATCTAATATATCATAAATGCCTATATAATATATGTGTCAATACTAATAACATACATTAATAATATAGAAGCTGTGGGGTTAGCCAGTATTATATAAATATACCTTATAAGTATGCTTATCGATTATGAACAAGTTCATATGGCGATTCGAACTTGGCCGATATTCGATGGCTGCGCCCACTCACAACCTTTTTTGAGAGCTGGATCCGCGCCTGGTACCACCGCCTTACCTATTCCTGCCGCAATAGCGTCAATGCTTGTCAACGTCGTCTCCCGTCTCCAGTAAGGTAGACTTATGCAAGTGGCATTGCCATACTGACGGTATAGATTACAAAGCATCATAAACGACTTTAATGTCTTGTTTGTTATCTAATGATATAAAAAATCCGTTCATTTAATTCTACTAGTAATCCGTTCTATTACTTTTTTCAGGTCCACCACCAACAGTTACAACGTCCGTAGCAGCGACCAGTATTCTTACAAACATGAGCGAGATCTGCCATGGGCCCTTCCACCTGCACAGCCCAGCGCTGGGTACGCGAGTCCAGCAGATGTGGCTACTAGCTGAAATATTAACGAACAACAATGACGGTAATTTTTCAACATTGAACATTACTACTAGGCCCTAGGTACTTAGATCTACAAGATGGGGCTAAAGTTGTCACCCAATGTTCTTGACTGCAATTTATTTAATAATGAAAACCTTTAATTTTGCTTTTGGATTGTATTTATGTGGAGTCTATGTTTTTTTTTTTCAAAACGTAAAAAAAATACATCGGCTAAATGGCCTTCGCCAGAATGGGCCTTGTTTATGGCGTTTTCTATCACTCTTGCCAGCACTTCCGAGGATAGGTTTCCGCATTTCTGACGAATATTCTCGTTAAGAACTTCCAGAGTCTGAGGTTTGCTGACATAGACTCGTGATTTCAAGAAATCCCACAAAAAGTCTTAAACCCCATAAGAAGGCCATCTTGTCAGCCAGTCCAAATCACCAAAACGTTTAAAAAATATATTTTTTCAAACATGCGCGGAAATAGTGTCATTACGTTTGAATTAAGAGCATGTGAAGTATCGTATTTACGCACACAGAAACATGAAATAATTGCTAGCCCGTTTTTTGAATTTGGAACGAGAATGAAAAGGCGTACTAAGGCGTACTATGTTTTAATTTGAATTAAGAACTCTTTTATCTTGGTACAAGTTGCGTTCACGTGGCTGTATAGCCACAAATTAAATTTGTTACATATCCTTTTTAAGCTATTGCATAGCTTCTATCGCGGGCCTTGAGCGTGAATACTGAATCCAGAAATTCCGTAACGAAAAAACCTAACACCCCCACTCCGACCGGCACAGCGGTGATACTTTTTAGTTTTTCCATCTATCGATAAATACCAGAACTTTTAATGACTTTTTGAAATATCACGCTTGTCTCTTTAGTTCAGCAACCCGCCTTTAGGTGGAATTGGTTGTATTGGAAAACTACCGTAATCGGCTGTTTGTGAGAAAGTATTTAGGTGTATAGGTATTTATCATCTACGTACAACAGTGAATATCTGTACTCGTATAATTTGTGTACAAAGTGTTTTAAATATGAATAAACTTAGAGAAAAAAAAAATACTGCATTAATAAAATAAATATATAATTGTAATTGCATAAGTTGATAAAAAATGCTATGCAATAGTTTTACCGCGGCAGTCTCCGAGTGCCGCACGTCTTTTTTTTTATTTTCTTGCATTTTTTTGAGAAAAACACTATACATATATGCCTCAAGTATATGCGGAAAAGGCAATTGCCTGTTTTGTATCATTGAAGCCCTCGCCTACGGCTTGGTTTTCATTCATACTCGACTTGCAATTGCTTATTTATGTATGCAAAAAAAAAAAATTCTGACTTTTGCACCGCCGTGTATATACCTCCAAAATAGTGCAAATGGGAAGGAGGTATCTTTTGTGTCCGTAGTGTTTACCCCGTGTTGGTCCAAGAAGTTCAGTTTCGAAGAATATATCTAATGCCTTACAGCTAGGCATCTTGTTAAAGGCGAGTGAAGGCTAATACGTATTACTGGCATTGTGACTACTAACTAATCACTACTTACTAAGTAGGTGGTAGAATTCCACAGTCTCGACCGGGTTTGGTATCACCGCTACACCTATTTCTGCCGCAATATCGTCGGTACTTGTTACTATCGTGTTTAGATAGTATCTAGTACCTACGTGTTTCAGCACGGCCACGCGGATAACAACACACCATTAACATCTTAAGGGCCTAAAGCTTTACTTGTTTGCTATCCTGTAACAGAAAAAAAAATTAAAAAAAGAAATAAAAAATAACAAATTTTACTTTGTAATTTCAGAAGAGATATTCGACAAGAGCTTCCAGATAAGTATATCCATAGACGGGGTGTTGAGTGACCACACCGCAATGAACCTTGTACCTGAGTCTGAGGCCACTAACAGGTTAGTATTTAACGTACCTATTACTAATCCTCTTCGTGTAAGCGGAGGCGCATATGATGAAAAACCAACTACAAAGATACTTGCAGGGACTAAGTGTCTACCCTCAACCTCTCCTACCAATACTCTGAGTCCATTCATAAAAAAAAATATTCACGCCCGTATCCCCGAAGGTGTAGGCAGAGATACAAGTGCACTCACGATTAGCTGAAAATATTTAGTCCCACAAATGTGATAGCGTGGCAAGCCTATCGCCAACTGGGCACTTTCCAATCCGGGACAACATTGTTTTTATCAGAAAACTGAAAAAACATTTTTTTTTAATGCTCCGACCCAGGAATCGAACCCGGGACAAAGTTTTATTGAATAAAGGTCTTCTGATTTCTGATATTTTGAGTCCTTTATGGTTTTGCTTGCATTTGAATCCCTTAAGTGCTTTATTTAGAGATTCAAAGCTGGACTATCGGTTTCATAGAATGGGTGAAATCATTTCTCATGTCTTGTATATGATCTTAAATTAAAAAATAAATAAATAGCTGTGGCAACTACGATCTCAATATCCATTTTTTAACCGTGCGAGTTACGTCTGTCACAAATGAACATAGACTGATCGACCTACAGACGTGTGGACGGCTCGTTGTGATCGATGTGACGTCCGCGGACGCGTCTGTCGATGTGTAGAGGGGGCGTAACTGGAACCAGCGTTGCCAGACCTCTTGATTTTTCAGGGGATCTACTGATTTTCCCAGAATTCTACTGATCTACTGATTTGAACAGAAAGTCTACTGAATTTTTTCAAATATTTTAAAATATGATAAGTAACAAAACCTGCATGAAATGAAACACAAAATTATCATAATTGAGTTGGCAGTGCAAAAATATCATCGTAAAATAGACTTAATAAGATAGGCACATAGTTGAATATTGAAACGTTAATCGTGATCCACAGGAAGCGAAATAAATCAGTTCGACGTAAACTCTGCGAAGATGATTACTTGACTAAATTAAAAATGTTCCTAATGTTTCTTTTATGCATGACACTGTTTTATTAAACTAAATGCATCTTCTGATTTTTTTGAAAAACTTCTCCATACATCTCCTGATTTTTTCTTCTAGTTTTGAGTTTGATTGATCGATGACGTTAATTTAAAAAAAATGTAACTTAGCATTCGAAATTTTGCAACCTGTCAATTACGTAGCTAAAGCAATATTTTAGATCTCAAAAATTGAGTTGAATGCCATTCAAAAGATCAAAGTCGATCGTCGTTTCCTAAATATACAGTTTTTCAAAAATCAACTGCAACTTTTAACAAAATACACTGAACTGGAAAAATCTATGCTTATACCTATTTTTTACTCCTTTACGCTTAAAATACCTTAATTTAGCGGGAAATTTCAGGAAATGCCTGCAGGGCAACCGTTTACAGATTTTTTTTTTCATGAATTTCTTTGTTAATATTTTTTGCTCACCATACTCATCACAAATAAGGTTTTTTGAAAAATGCAGAACAATATGGCGTCCAGACAGTCTTATTCGCAGTTGGAAAGCATGGTGGGTACAATCTTCTACCGGTCAACCTGTATAGGTATCACTATATATCCGGACAGTCAAATAGAAACAAATCGCGGTAAGAACCCGTTTATAGATAAATATATGTACCTAATTCCAGAACCCAACACTTGAAATGCAAGAAGCAAGTTTGCGAAGAGGTGATGGTGTTGCATATTGGTTCACCTGAATACACTCACTACATCCTCAACATACATTTCTACGGACTGACAGAATTTCACAAGCGATATTTTATACGAGAGGTTATATTTTACGTAAGTATCGAAATCTTTGAAATAATTTACCTCGGTATATTGATCCAGGCTCCTTTTGAAGAATAGATCAACTGCCTCACTAGCTAGACATCTTGTAAAGGCGAGAAAAGGTATTTACCAGATTTCTAGCCAGTGAGACTTGTAAATTATTTATTACCAACAACGTGACTAGTGGTAGAGTTCTGGAACGTTTCAAATGAAAATACGAAACTAAACGCTTCTGTGGTCTTGTGGTCCAGTATCGATGTTAACTACATAAGGTGTAATAAAAAATGTATTTCTTCAGTTTCCTGATAAAAATAACGTTGCTCGGGAATGGAAAGGTTTTGGATTTGTGATAGGCTCGCTACATGTCACATTGTGGGAGTAACGGCCGAATTTTAGAAGCAAATTAATTTTAACAAGCAATTAATCTGCGTTTCAGATAATTTTTACAAGCAAATGACACAGATTAAATGCTTGTTAAAATTAATTTGCGTTTCGGAATCCGGCCGTAAGTATCTTCGGCTAATTGTGGGTACACTTGTTCCTCTACCTACATCTTCAGGAATACGGGCGTGAAAATATTTTTTTAATCAGCGGAAGAAACTCAGCGTGCTTATTTTTTTTTAATTTATAGATACGTATCTAACGTATAATATTAATTAAGTATATTACAATGATTATTTCCTGTTACACTAAATTATAAGATTGGTATAAGGAGCAATTAATCCTAGGCTTTTTTATTGTCTTTACATGCAATCTTCTTATTGATTTCTAAAAAATGTTGAACGTACTTATGAATTAAAGATGTATATATATTTTTCAGTTCAAGTCATATAATCCGGCGTTTACACAAATGGAAACGTGGTTCAGATTCATATTTTTATTAACAACATTCACTGTGGCTGTAAGTATTCGCTTTTCTCTTCTGAAACTTATTAAGCTTTTTTATATGTACAGTCTTAAGTTATTGTAAGTGTAATAGTACATATTTTATGGATATCCTACTCTACCTTAAAATGTTGTTCTTATTGATAAAGGTTGTCTGTTAGAGATCGCTCTTTGGCGATAAGACCGCCTTTGTGTACTTTCTTTAAATTGTCTTTAAATTGTTTGTACCAAGTATGTATTTTTACTGTAATTATGTGCACAATAAAGAGTTATCATTCATTCATTCAAGCTTTAGATATACTCAAACTAGTTATACATGTAAGCACGTAAACCGACCATAAGTTAAATTATGGGCGTATATAAAAGACTTACGACCGGTTTCTGAAACGCAAATTAATTTTAACAAGCAATTCATGTGTTTAACATAACTTTCGCAAGCAAATGATCTGTTAAACACAGATTAATAGCTTGTTACAATTAATTTGCGTTTCGGAATCCGGCCGTTAGAGAGAGGTATATATAATTTGTACACGACAGGCTACGCTGATTTAACAACGCCAATGTATAAAAATTATAATCATAAAATTATTTCTACACTACATTTTATATAATAAAAGTTTTGTTAATAAAGTGTCTGGACTAACCGACGTAAATCTGCCGTAAAATGCATATGCGAAACGAACTGTGTTATACACAGTGTTGTAGAAGGAGCAACTGTCACATTTTTAATTCGTGCTTCATATCCGCTTCGGTCAAGCTGGGTCCTAAGCCGAATATTCTGAAAATTGTTATTGCAGTAAAATTACTGCCGTGCAAGGCGTTATCGCCTTAAAATTGTGCACTCATTTTTGGAGGACGTTTTTGACACACTGATTTTGTATCTTGGGTTTTTTATATCAATGTGCACACCGATGTAAAAAAGAGATGAACTCATTCGTGGTAGACAACTGACAAACGCCCGAAGATTCACGATTCAGCTAAGTGATTGATAACACACATCGCGATTATAATCGTAGGTCGATAGTGTAGCCGTAGCATAAAATTAAAATTGAGCGAGTCGTTTGCGAATTTTCTAAGATAATAAAGTATTTATGTACAATATCATATATTTTTTTCAGTGTTGGTTCGCGCATTCCCTGCGGAAATATTCCACCCAGGATTGGGCCATCGAACAAAAGTGGTTATCGATATTACTACCTCTACTGTTACTTTATAACGGTAATATTTTAAATACATGTATTAAAGTATGGTTCCCGTGCTAGAGAAAACTTAACACTAGTTGGGTTAGAAGCCACTAGACCACAATGTGACTTTTTTATACATCATAAGATAACAAACAAGCAGATTGGTCTCCTGATGGAAAGAGTCAACCATCGCCTATCTATAGACACCAAAGATGTTAATGGCGTTGCTATCTTGTGGCGAGGTCTAATGCCACTTAAGATTACCGGCCTTATTCATTGTAATTCTATCGCTTGTTGAGGCGTTACTCTGTGCAAAATTATGTTGTGCGTGTTCGAGTATTTTATTCGGCCAAACTGCTTCTCGGTAATATTTCAGAAGTAGCATGGAATACGCCCGATCATACGCTAACAGTTTTGTAAAACGTAAACCGGAGTAGATTTCGAGAAGTGATAATTTTTCTTTTAAAACCTTACCCTCCATATCGGAACACGACAGTGATAAGCAATGGCGCTATTGTGGCAGAAATAGGTAGGATGAAATTCACCCTCATTTATGAAGAGTTACTTTCGCGTTAACTAATACTAGCGATCGTCCGCGTAGCTAAGTGCGTTGCGGTGTCCGCAGACTAGCGATGGGAAATATAGCTACTTTAATTTTACTATCACGTCGTGAAGTTATTCGTTTTTGTCACTGTTACATCACGGGTGATAAATCACGACCGTTATATTTTATAACTGACGATTAATGTCACAGTGGATGCATTTTATTCCGTATGTTACATCGCCGCGCAGTAATTACAATTTACAAGTAATTGGTGAAGTGAAATAACATATTAAACATATTCTCTCTGCTAGCTGGTGGCACGGTGTTGCTCAAATGTTGTTACTTTGTCCCTTTCGCAGGATGGATTTCTGCGAATAGAAGCATAAGTAATAGCTTCGCCTGTGAGAAATTAAATAATAATAATAATAATAATAATAATAATAATAATTCACGGGACAAATTACACTTACTGATCTAACCCCAAAGTAAGCAAATTATTTGCTTGTGTTGTGGGTGTTAGTCAACGATACTAATACATAGAAATACATATATAAATACTAGAATATATATAATAAACACCCAAACCCGGAAATACAAACATTTAAGCTCATCACACAAATGCTTTTCCCGTCGGGGATCGAACCCGAGCCTCGTTGATTGCGTAGTCAGGGTCTCTAACCACTCGCTCACGTTATATGTAACGGACGGTTTCGATGCACCGTGGTCCCACAAACAAACTTTTTTGATTAGTAACAAGCCGAATTTTTGTGAACAGCTTCGTTTTGACGAGACAACCATCTTTTCTATTTTCAAAAAATCTCGAATCGGGTAACTAATAAATTTATGGGGCTTTGAAAATTTTGATTCGGTGAAGGAAAAATATTTATCAGGACGAGCGAAGCGAGCCCTACACTAGGCCACTTTGTATGCACTTTTGTGGTACCTGTTACTGAAAAAATATTGCACTGGGAGGTTTGAGCTTCGACGTGGTAGTTTAAATTCATGTCTATTTATGATCTACCATTAAAGTACCATTTTATAAACATTAAGAAAAAAAAAGGTGTGTGTGCGATTCACACACGATAGAAGTGAAACTTCAGTAAATCGAGAAAAGAATGAGATGAATATATGTAACAAGGGTAGGATAATTACAAAGTTTATTCGTTTAAAAATGAAAGTATTTTGATTAATTTTAAAAGATATTTTATTTAACATATGTTACATAATTTATTGCTCAAGTTCCATATTTTCAGTTTCAATAAATGATACAAGAGGCTTATGATAACTACTAAAATACGATACAAATATTTTAGTTTCAATTTGTTTGATATATCTTTGGAATACTGCATCTATTACCGTTTTTGATCTCGTAGTTGATTGAGTGCGATTGTTACATATTTTTAAATTAAATGTTGTATCGAGAAACTCAATCAAAGGAAGCGCTGTATCTGATGCAAAATTTATGTTAAAATCCCCACTTAAAATCATCGGAATTTTATCATAATAGGCCTTTTCATCACAAAAATTTTTTGTGCGCATGCGTCAGAATCAGCCATCTTTTTCGTACTGTTTTTTGTAAACAACCATGCTAAATTGTCCGCTATCCGTGTATCAAAAATTAAAATATAAATCAAAGTTGATTAATTGTAAAAAAAGTGAAAAAAAAAAAACAGTAGCAGTCGTGGGACTGCCGATAGAAGTGAAAACGGAACTATTAAGTTGAGAGTAATTAAAACTATATAACTATATAAAGCGTCCAACGCGCACATAATACAGTCAGAAATAGTCGATGTATTAGTGTATACGTGTACACAGGCTACTGCGCGTGCGCTAGTCTGGCTCTCCATAGCTATAGATATACTATTATCATAAGCATGTCGGTGACGCGAACCGAGGATTTTACCCTCTACCAAAACGCTCAACGCGCCTAAAGAAGTTTTCACTTCAAAAAAGTAGTAAGTCAAAATAATCGGAAAAAAATTTTTGTACTCCATTATAATTATGTTGTCTGTACGAACAGGAACAACAAAACGGTGTTGTTATGGAGTATGTAAAAGTGATACACGATACAAATCATTTAAAACCAATAGATTCTATTTTATAAATTTTCCAAAGCCTTGTCTTGAATATCGAAAAAAAAATAATCAAATCATCAAGCAAATTACACATTAAAGCATGTGTAAAATGTGCGAAATGTGAGTTATGGGTGAAAAAATGTGGCAGAAGTGACCGAGGTTTTAGATCTATTGATAATGTTACTAAGGATACTTATATTTGCTCACTACATTTTCTTGGAGAAAGTGGTCCAACTGAACAAAACCCTGATCCTTTAAGCTATCAAGAGTTTCAACATATTGATAAATCAATTAATAAGGTTTTTTGTTTTTCAAACAAATCAAATAATAATCAATTAATTGAAAAGGTGGCTAAAATCAATTTTAGCCACCTTTTCAATTGTTCACAATTATGAGCTTCAACTGAATCATAAATAAGTGAAGCACCATCGATGGTTTTTTCCAATAATTTATTTCTTTGTGGAGATAATAGTCCTTGTCCAGCCATTGTTGATTAAAACAGTACGAATTTTTTGAATTACCGCCGTTTCAACATGGCGGCTACGCTTGCGCTCATCTGATGATGAAAAGGCCTATTCTATTTGAAAATTCGCGATACCTCTGGGGTATATTTGATCAAATTTTCATGTATAAATTCAATAACTGATTTTATTGATTGGTTGGGAGAGATGTAAATTGCTACAATCAAAACTAAATCTCCCTGATCATTTCTGCTTTCACAGGCACATATTTCTCCAACTTTCGAAAGCTGAACAGACAATGATTCCAGCTGTTGTGCATTGAGATCTATTTGTGGCGTAACAACACGGGGCGTACGCCTGCCCTCGTACGTGGTCTTTTGTAATTAACAACAATATTAAAATTTGGAATGTCTACAATATCTTCATTATTCATCCATGTCTCCGAAAGAATTAAAAAATTTGACGACGATACTATATTGTCATATTGCAGATCCTGTACATGAGCTCGTAAGCTTTGGCAGTTAAAGGTAAACAGTAACATTCCTTTTCTTTTATTTAAGAAATCATGTAAAACATTTCCAATTGTCTGAAGTCGATTTAAGTTCAGCCTTCGAAATTCATGTTGTAGATCAATTGTAGATACTGACGCTCTTCGGCCATGGTAAAATTTTTTATCATTTTTTTTTTTAAACTAGATATAAACCGTTTATGGATGTAACTTTGTTTGTCGTATCACCTCGATTTGAGGATACTCTCCTGACAGCCTCAGCTAGTGTCGGAATCCTGGGAGTTGACATATCGATTTACGTTCAGTTTCGCGGTCATTTGGAAGGCAAGGCTAAACTAGCCTCCAAAAAGCTATGTGTGCTCAGCAGAGCGAAACAGTACTTTTTGCCGGTCCATCGCCTTCAACTTTATAAGGCACAGGTTCGGCCTCACATAGAGTACTGTTCGCATCTCTGGGCCGGAGCTCCTCAGTACCAGCTTCTTCCTCTTGATCGCATTCAGCGTAGAGCGGTTCGAATCGTTGACGACCAGGCCATTTCGGAACAGCTTGACTCTTTGGCATTGCGCAGAGATGTAGGTTCTCTCTGTGTCTTTTATCGTATATATCATGGGGAGTGTTACGACGAGTTGTTTGGATTAATTCCTGCCGCCGAATTCCACCATCGGACATCACGTCAAAACTTGAAGTTCCATCCTCACCATCTCGATGTTTCTCCCGACACTTTTTACCTCGCACTACTTTGTTGTGGAACCAATTACCGGCAGGGGTATTTCCGGACGGATACGACATAAGGACCTTCAAGAAAAGAGCTTACTCATTCTTAAAAGGCCGGCAACGCAACTGCAAGACCTCTGGTATTGCAGATGTCCATGGGCGGCGGTGATCACTTACCATCAGGTGCACCTTTTGCCCGTTTGCCCCCTCTTCTATAAAAAAAAAAAATCGTAATAACGCGACGTACAGGAGTTGTTGAGCGTGTGATTTATCATATTCATATACAATCTCACCAAAAGTAGCTCCCTGGGACTTGTGAATTGTCATTGCACATGCAGAGACTAATGGGAAATGATTACGTTTTACAATAACGGTTTTATTAGGTACTAGTGGTATAGATGATGTTCTGCGATCTATTGGTACTGCCAGTGGATGAAGAATATTTTTTTGAATTAATGCCGCTGCCTTTCTTCTCAATTTTTCTCCGATTTTTGGAGATCCTGGAAATTCTAGCCATAAACGACCTATCTCTCCTTTGTCATTATATTCAATGAAAATTAATTTTCCTGTCGCACCATTTGCTAATCCATCTGATACATCGATGTTAGTTGTTAATTTTATTTTCATTTTTTTGCGTCGATATTGACGACACATTTCGGCATTAGTTTTCGGCATCTTATAAAATTTATTTTTTAGCACAACAAGATATAAAAATACTGACAAACACACTGTTAAATAATAACAAACCACGCTGACATCTTACTAAAAAGCTGTAATACGCAGCCGCATACAGTGTAAAGTGGTATTAGCTCACGTACTTTTCACATATACTAACACACGTTAAATGCTCAAATACAAGCAAGTATTAAATAGTGTGCAATATACATACACACCGACATTTGCTCTCTCGCTTTGGCTCACTAATTACAGGCGACTATGCTTAGAAGACGGGAGTGGGGACGCTACGAAGTATGGAACAAAGAGGAGAGACCAATAATATAAAATAGTATGTATATTTCTCTCATTCTTTACCGGCTTCATTCTACACATTTTTGTATTTGTGTCTCTTACCTGTCGTTTTTTCCGTTGCATCAGGTTTGAAATCACAACGATTCTAAAGAAGTTTCACTTCAAAAATACATGTATTACAATTTTATTACCACTAACGTCATCTATTATGAAACTAACGAGTTAAAACGCTAACGAGTTAAAATGCTACTTTGGCGTGGTAGATTTAATTCATTTTCATTCACTCCATTTTAATACAATTTTGATCTATTAATACACTTGTACTTTTTAACTTCCTACTACGTATGTGGATAAGGAAGTTACTGAATTTGCTCCGATTTTAAAATCGAATCTTCACTAGATATCCGCGTTTTGAAGTCCTAGGAACCTTTTTCGACTATTTTCGCGATGACGTCAGTGTGTCTGTATGTATGTGTGTATGCGTGTGTGTGTTCGTGTGTGTATGTATGTCTGTATGTAAACATCTCATAACTTTTGAACGGCTGGACCGATCGAAATGCGGTTGATGGCATTCGATTGGATTCCACTCAACTTAAACTTCCTGAAAATTTGAATCAAATGGGCCCAAGGGATTTTGATAAAATTTTGATAAAACCCAAAAAGAAACTTTTGTGAAACAGATTTTTTTTAATATAACTTCCAGATTAATGTATTGACTGAGTACAAAAACTAATCAGCTATATTCTTTGATTCTTCTTTTCTTCTAAAAAAATTGAGTCTAATACATAAATTGCATCAAATCGGTTTATCTGTTTGGAAGTAGTCGTTGACAAAATTTAAAAAAGTCTTTTTTCGACATAACTTCGAAATATTTCAACCAATCATTTTTTAGTATTCTACAATATTTTAGTACTAAAAAAATTACGTCGAATGCCGTTTTAAAAATTAAAATCGAATCTTATTTTCAAAAGTTACAGCTTTTCAAATATTAAAATTACGTTGTTTTTAGCAAACTTACTTAATGTTTTTGAAATAACTTTCAGGCTAATATACCGATTGACCTCAAAATCTTATCAACTTTTCTCCTTTACAAACTGCGTCAAGTACCGTTAATTGGATAAAAATCAGTCACTTTGTTTGGTATCTATCAATGACAAAAATTTTTGAAAAAATGTTTTTTGACATTACTCATGAGGCATTAACTCAATTTTTGAGATTTAAAATATTGCTTTAGCTAAATAATCGATAGGTTGAAAAATTTCGAAGCAATGTCAAAAAACATTTTTTTCAAAACTTTTCGTCATTGATGAATATCAAACAAATTGATGGATTTGATCCAATCAACGGTATTTAACGCAGTTTTTTAAAGAGAATAGCCGAAAAGATTTTTGAATCATTCGGTATATTAGCTTGAAATTTATTTCAAAGATATTAAGTAAGTTTTTAATAACAACGTTATTTTAAAAATTGAAATCTGTAACTTGTGAAAATGGATTTGATTTAAATTTTTGAAACGGCATTCGACATAGTTTTTTAATGCTAAAATATCGTAGAATACTTAAAAACGTTCTAAATCTGGAATTTATATTAAACAAATACTGTTTCGCCAAAATTTTTTTGGTGTTTTCTCAAAATTTGTCAAAATGTTCTGGGCCAACTTGGTTTAAATTTTTAGAAATTCTAAGTTGAGCGAAATCAAATCGAATGCCATTGACCTTGTTTCGATCGGTCTAGCCTTTCAAAAGTTATGAGATGTTTATATACACACACACAGGCACGCACGCACGCACGCACGCACGCACGCATGTGCACACACGTCATACTGACGTCATCGTGAAAATAGTCTTCACCTCTAGCACCTCAAAACGTGGAGATCTGGTTAAAACTCGATTTCCGAAAATCGAGGCAAAATCAGTAACTTTCTTATCTATATACTTAGCGGGAAGTTAAAAACAAAATAGTTTCTGGGAGCAATGTGTAATATAACTGGTGTGAGACGTGAATTAGTGTATAAGGAGTGATGCGTGAGGTGTGTGTGTGTGGCAGACCCGGTGTTCCCGCTGCGGCTGGTGGCGGGCGGGTGCGCGGCGCCGCTGCTGGACGCCGCACTGCAGACCACCTTCCTGGCCGCGCTGCTGCTGGCCTGGCTCGCGCTCTACCACGGCCTCAGACAGGTCACCCTGCACTCTCTACTGTACTACTGTACTACTGTACTAGTGTACTAGTGTTACTGGGGCCGATTACAAATTTAAACTTGTTTTTTTTACTATCGATAGGGAAACGCTTGACCACGATCTCGCCTGATGCTAAGCAAAGATGCGGCCTAAGATGAAACACTCTTCCCTAGAAGGTACCTGTTCACTCTTCTCTTGAAAATCCCCAGATTGTACTCGACGGGGAACACGGACTCAGGAAGCATGTTCCAATCTCTTGCGGTTCGAATGAAGAAAAACGTTAATAAGGTTAAACGAGGAAAAATCGATTTTAATGTACCTACACAGTTTTTTTAATATTAAATAGCAAACAAGCAATTAATGGCACTACTAATGGAAAGAGACAACAATCGCCTTAGACCCCAAAGACGTCAATATCATGTCCTGATAATCTCGGGTCCCAATCCCCAGTGGATTTTTCTTTCGAATGAACTTAAACACTTGGTCCAAATGACCGCTACTGCGAAACCGGGCGTTTTGGGCGAGCAGAATGCTCAGCTAAAGTATAAGTTAAGGCGATAGGTAATGCCAAACTACGAAATAGACACCTCTTTGAAAGCCTACTACTGCTAACCGGTTGGTCCAATAATTTAAAAAAAATATGCATTATACTTATAATATAATTAAGTTTAAATTTTAAGTTCGTTTTTTTAAATTTTATTGTTATTTTTGACGGAAAAAAATCGAATATCTATCTTATTTTTACGAAAAAATTTGCCTATAACTTCCAAACTACTGTAACGATTTTGATGATTTTTTCTTTTTATTACAGACAATTTATTGCTTTATAAAATTTAAGTTCAAAATTTTACAAAATCATTATAGTGTGCTATTAAATCAATAAAAACCTTATTATTTAATTCGCGGACAGCGCTCGCGTCGAAAGTCAGTCTCCCGGTGGCGTTCATACGGGGAGGCTGTGTCGCATGTTAGCGTGCTCCGCTCTCCATATTCGAGTCAAAGAGTAATAGTACAGATAGAACGTTTGGCACAATAGTAAGGTTGTGCCGTTTGGAAATTGGACATTTCGTTTACGCTTGGATGTTTTTTTATAGTAGATAATGAGCTTGGACCGAGAAGGCTGTTTTTTACAGATGTTGTTCTTATGATATAGACAAGGAATAAGAAAGGATTTTTTTAAATTCATCCCCTAAGATGGTGAAATAGGGGGTGAAAGTTTGTATGAAACTCTGTCATTTTTGAGTTGAAATGAATGATATGCCGTAATTAAATTATCCTTTAACTGAAAAAAAATTAAATACAAATTTAATATTTTTTTGAATTCTAGCCCATAGAGAGGTTAAAAGAGGCTTTAAAGTTTGTATCAAAAATGAATTGTTTATTTATTGCATTACTATAAAATCTAAATTATTTTAATTTAGTATTTATGATTTTTAATACAATTAAGATGTACGAATTTTCGGATTTTTTAGTACTTATGCTCTTCAATCGAAATTGAAGAAACATGCATGTAATGTTAGAAGTTTCGACCATTAAAGGAGTAAAAATGTGTGTTACAATTTATATGAAAAATCAAACGTTTATGGTCGAAATAACTTGAAATTCGGCATTTACGTTCTTCAACACAATTTAAGAATCATATATTTGGGGATTTTTTTAAATTTCATTCCTTAAAGGGTAAAAAAAGCATTGATGTTTGTATAAAAAAAAGACTGTTTATTGTAGAATATTGTAGAAATTATTTAAAACTTAGTATTTATGATTTTTAATACAATTAAATGAATACGAGTTTAAGGTTTTCAAATGTCATTTCTTCAAACGATGAAATAAGTGGTAAAGTTTGTAAAAAAAATAAAATATGTTTAATCAAAATCTCTTCAAATTTATTAGTCATGTTCTTTAATTCAATTAAATAAACGTGCATGTAAGGATGCTGTGAGTTTTATCTCTTAAAGAGGTAAAAGAGGGTATTAAAGGGGCTGAAAGCTAGTACTTTATAAATAGTTTTGTTTGCGAGTAGACGCTGAATAATATTTTGAGACTATTCATGTACTTACCTACGTTTACGCTTGAATTTTTTATCAGCTATAGATAGTAAGATTTTGTCAATATTTTGTATAAATGTACAAAAATAAAAAAATTAAAACATATAAACAACGAAGATAATTCAAGCAAGCGAATAAAAAGCAAAACTGTAAAGAAAAAAAAACTGGTATTATTTGAAGGTAGTAAGGACTTCGCAACTAAAATTAAATAAATTAAATATATAATACATACAAATAGTTTAATAAACCAACTTATTTAGTAGTTTCCTCTATAAACATTAAATCAATTTATATATCTTCTTTTTTATTACGAGATTTTGAAACAAAAACTAAGAAACTAGTTAGTTTTAAAATATTATTCAAGAGATTACATTTTACAAAATCAATTTTGAAAGGTTTTGTTAAATATTAATTGTTGATTGTATGTATTAAAAAAAAGTGCTACACGGGATGTATTGTATATTACAACACTTTCAAAGAAATAGGATACGTAACTGTTATTATTGCGTAAATTGTTATATAATTTTTTGTCGATTTTCGGTATATTTTTTTTTCTTTAGATATTTATCGTTTTTCTAAAATGAATGTATATGTAATCGATAAATAAGCGATTACTGGTTATTGGTTTTGAGTTTGACAACATTCAGTCGATTCATGATGATAAAAGTTTATATAGGTGAACAAAAATGTTAAAACGTAGGTATCTGCATCCACTGTAAATAGTCTTTGAGTTTGGACCGCGCCAGCGCGCTAAATAATATTTGCGCTGCTCCTGTTAGAAACTCAAGGTCGTTCGTAGCTGTAATCGCCTTAAGTGGTGGGCTAAGAGCCCGCCCTAGGGGTGTCTGCTAACTGTTTGTATATATTGATGTCAAAGTCAAAGTCAAAGTCAAAGTCAAAACATTTTTATTCAAATTATCCTTTACAGGCACTTTTGACGAGTCAACATTTTTTGAGTTACTACCGGATCGGATACGCGGCCACACACTGAGAAGATCCGGCGGAAGAAACTCAGCGGGCTTGTCTTTTTTTGTGCATATACATTTTTTAAACAATGTTTTTACAATTACAATTACAATGTATTTATGAATAATATATTATAATTATGAGACTGCTATGAGAAGCAATTAATCCCATGCCTTATTATCATCCAAATATTCAGATATTTTATAGTAACCTTTTTTACAAAGTTTAGATTTGATACATTTTTTAAATTTGTGTATTGGTAGATCTTTAATAGCATTTGGAAATTTATTGTAAAAGCGTATAGATTGCCCCATAAAAGAGTTACTTATTCTGTGGAGACGTGATACATGCAGAGCAAGATTGTTTTTGTTCCTTGTGTTTACATTATGTACATCACTATTTTTCTTAAATGAAGAAATATTTTTACGAATATACATCAAGTTTTCAAATATAAACTGTGATGGTACGGTTAAAATATTAATTTCTTTAAATTTTTCTTTTAGGGAAACTCGTGGACTGAGATTGTAAATAGCTCTTACAGCTCTTTTTTGTAAAACAAAGATTGTATTTATATCAGTGGAATTTCCCCATAGTAGAATCCCATAAGACATAATACTATGAAAATAACTAAAATACACAATTTTCGCAGTGTCTACGTCACTAATCTGTCTCATTTTTTTAACTGCAAATGCCGCTGAACTCAGTCTACTCGTTAATTTGTCGATATGTGGTCCCCACTGTAGTTTTTTATCTATCGTAATCCCTAAAAAGACAGTAGAGTCCACAAGATCCAATTTGTCTCCGTTAAGTTGTACATTGGTATCTATATGCCTTACATTAGGCGTTGAGAATCTAATACACTTGGTTTTATTTCCATTTAATAGGAGGTTGTTTACATTGAACCAGTGCACAACTTTTGAAATCGCAATGTTCACTTCGTCATACTTACCAACTCGTCTTTTCACTTTAAATAAAAGTGAAGTGTCATCCGCAAACAGTACGATTCCATGCCTATCGCCAACAAAGAAGGGCAAGTCATTTATATATATCAAAAACAAAAACGGACCAAGAATGGATCCTTGTGGAACACCCATGGTGACAGTGGCACCGTTTGATCTTATTCCATTGATATCGACCCTCTGAGTTCTTCCATTCAAATACGAAGTCAGAAGATCGAGGGCCTTACCTCTAATGCCATAGTAGTGTAATTTCCTGATTAAAGTATTATGATGAACTCAGTCAAATGCCTTAGATAAATCACAAAATACTCCAATTGCATCATGTGATTCCTCCCAGGCTTCATAGATTCTTTTTGGCTTTTCTACATACATTTATTATATGTTTATTAAAAATTAGAATAAACCTGGCACTTATCCAATATTGTGTTTTGTTAGTTTTATCAGAAAACTGAAAAAAAACACATTTTTGAATTACCTGACCCAGGGATCGAACCTGGGAGCTCACGTAATCATTCCCAAAAATGGCCCACTAGACCACAAAGGCGACATATCTCGATAAAGAAACCAGTATTTTTGAAGTTATGGTAGAGTATTTACAAAACGGTCTGATTTAGGTTTAAAAATTAACTAGCAAACAAGCCCTGGTAGGTAGAGGAGCACCTGGTACATCCACGATAATATAACGATATTGGGTATATCACATATGGTATAGACGTCTAATCTATCGACAAATTGAGCTCATATCCAGTATTGGGCAAATTATGTCCTAAGACATCATCCCATTATAACTAAGCCAGTACTGCTAGACCTTTAAAGTCATTTAGTTGACCATTAACATCTTCAATATCCAGAGGTGATATTGATTGAAGAATGAATTGAATGAAATTGAATGAATTATCTCTTCCCATCAGCCCCCAATTCACGTAATTGAGTCGATGCGCTTAAGGCTCTTACACACATAAACACGATAGAACGTCGATACCTGTAAGAGTCTTAAACGTTTCGACTCGATTGCCGTTTTATTACGTGAATTAGGTCCTAGGAGAAATCTGCTTGTTAGCTCTCCTATGAAATATGTAATAATGAAATAAATCATTTTTATTTATATTTCAGAACGACAGAAGTTTTGTGTCGTTCTATCTGTTGAAAGTGATCATCGTGGGTATGGCGTGGTTACCGGCCATCATCGTGGCGGTCTGGCAGAAGTACTACGGCTACTATGACCCCACCTTCAACTATCTCATGAGTCCCGACTACCCGGTGAGTAGCTATTCATTCTAAACTAACTGATGCTATTATGTTGAAATTCACTGTTTCACGGGTCCTTCTTGAAGTTATACTTTTTTGGTGCGTCAGGAATTTAAACATTATGAGAGTGAATTATTAAGATGCGCGAACAAAAAACAACGTGAAATTAGTCAATAAATCTCCATTTAATGTGAATTCAACATCTTTCCAACGTACTTACATAAATAATATACCTACATTTTTTAACTTCTCTTTAAAGGAAATTGCTGATTTCACACGGATTTTCGAAAATCCAGTTTTCATCTGAATGTTTTGAGGTCATAGGAAGCTTGTATGTTTGCGGTATATGTTTGCATGTAAACCTCTAATAACTTTTGAAAAGTTTAATAATCCTCCTCCCCCTTGGGTCCCCACAAGGAGGAAAGAGAACCAGTTTCATCTCCTAACTGTAGTGTAAATAGTAGTAAGTATGAATAATGAATTTTCACAAATCGAGTTTAATAATGTGTTAAAACATCTCTAAGATTTAACACCAGGAATCGATGTTACACCATACTCCTTTATTAGCCGAACTGGACCCCAAACAAAAAGGTTATTCCTTAGTATAATAAACAAAATATTCATTAACGTCACTCCTTCGGACTCCTGGAAAACACGAATAATTTTGCCCGTCCGTAAACCTGGAAGTAATGTTTCAGATCCAAATAATTACAGACCTATTATTGCAATTTCATGAACACTAAAGTCTAAAATATTAGAATACCTTATAAAGAACCGATTAGAATGGATGGTAGAAAGTCAGAAACTCTTGGCCAGATCACAGTTTGGGCTTAGAAAATGGTAGGTACTGTACATTAGACAGCCTCGCAACATTAACAACTGATGTTAGATTAGCATTCACCAGACGAGAGTCAATGGTAGAAGTTTTCTTAGACACAGCAGTGACATGTAAGTTAGTTCGTTGGACGCATGTGTCTTTGTAACGTTTCATGTGGAAATACTCTGTTTTGGCGTAATTTATCTTCAAGCCCACCCTTTGAGCTTCAGCTTCCAGAACGCCTGCTGATTTCTGGACCTCTTCCTTGGTTTTTCCTAACAAGGCTAGATCGTCTGCGTATCCTATCACCTTATCCTCTCCTGCTAGTTCCAGTCCACCATCCAGCAATAGCACGTTTTTAAGGACATACTCTAAAATGAAATTGAATAGCATAAGTGATGACATCGCCCTGTTTCATTCTAGAAACTACCGAAATCTCGTCTGTTAACTGGTTTTCTACTCTTACTTTCATTTTGCTTCCCTGTGTTGCAACTTCCATCATCTTCACTAGTTTATTATGACTACCTACCCCAAAACGTCCCTCGGCCTGTCAATTTAAAATATCTCCTAACGCAAATATTTACACCTAATGTACAAATTATCCTTAAGTACATTGAAGATAATAACATTAGATTATAATTATGTGTGAATAACTGGTGATGGCAATAACACACGTTTGTGACGTCCTTTGTTTTAGACAACTGAAACAGAAGTCAGTAACCGTGGTACCATAAACTGGTAATTTGTCACTTCCATGAGAACTTGACCAGAGTTTCGCTAACTGGCACCATCCGACCTCAATAAGCAACATGAGACTGGCACAGTTCACTGAAAGTTGCCATTAAGCCAAGAAAGAAAGAACGTGTTAATAATAACACACGTGCCAAGGCGACATCGCACTTCTACTTGTACTCTGTATTCCGTAGTATAAGTGCGTATATAAAGATAGCTAAAGAACCGGAGTCAAATATAGGCTAACTAAGGATTTAAAAAAAAATCAACTTCTTAGTGACTGAAATAGGGGATAAAACTTTGTATGAAAAATCATATCGACATATTGATCTAGTTGCGGGCGAAGCAGCGTGATTCAACTAGTAATGCTGGGGCCACACTTGTGTCTATCGTCACCAAGCTTCGTGCAATGACACGATAAATGCAGATGTGACTGGCTATTATCGGCTATTTTCGGACACATTCCAGACTGCGTGTGCCTTAGCACGCATATAACTTCGGGACGATAGGCGCAAATGCGGCGCCAACATCTATACATATTACAAAATCGTAGAAATATCAAAACTGTACATTGTATATATTTTTAAAGAATACTTGGGGCGTGATCTACAATCAATATCGAAGCCAAAAATATAGTTTATAGAATTTTTGTCTGTTTGTCTGTATGTGTGTCCGGGGTAAACTCAAAAAGTACTGTATGGATTTACTCCAAATTTTGCATGAATATTACTAACAGGTTGGGTCAACATATAGGCTACATATTATCACGGGGAGGAGCAGTGTGGAGTAAACGAAGTCCGCGCGGACGAAGTCGCAGGCTACAGCTAGTAAGAAATAAAAAAAGAACATCAACAAGTCAACGTTTGTTCCAGGTGGTGAAGGCAATGTTTTTTGGTGCTCTTACCTTGTACTTCCTGTACCTCTTTATACTTATTGTGAAGGCGTATAGTGATTTAAGGAATATGCCGTACTTTGGTAAGAATCATTATTATTTTTCGCCGTGTTGGTCCCGGCCTCCTTTGAAGAATAGTCCAACTGCCGTTCTGCCAGGCAGGTCGTAAAAGGCGACCGATTGGCTATCGAGTCACTACCATCGTGGCTACTAGGTGGTAGAGTTCTGCATTGTCTCGTCCGGGTCTGGTACCACCGCCTTACCTATTCCTGCCGCAATAACGTCAGTGCTTGTCGCTGTCGTGTTCCGGTTTGGAGGGTAAGGTAGCCGGTAAACTTATGCATGTGGCATTAGACCTCGCCACAAGGGTTAGGCGATGGTTGACTCTTTCCATCAGAAGACCCATCTGCTTGTTTGCTATCTTATGATATTAAAAAAAAAGACGTGTGGCACTCGGAGACTGCCGCGGTAAAGCTATTGCATAGCATTTTTTATCAACTTATGCAATTACAATTATATATACGATTACGGTAGTTTTCATATACAACCAATGCCACCTAAAGGCGAGTTGCTGAACTAAAGAGACAAGCGTGATATTTCAAAAAGTCATTAAAAGTTCTGGTATTTATCGATAGATGGAATGGATGCCGGTCGGAGTGGGGGGTGTTAGGTTTTTTCGTTATGGAATTTCTGGATTCGGTCTCCACGCTCAAGGCCCGCGATAGAAGCTATGCAATAGCTTAAAAATGTTCGTTATAAAAGCACAATAGCATATTGTTAGGATCATAGAAAATTTTATTTATTATATATTGTATAAAAGATATAATTTTGTTTTTGCATCGTCTCTGTGGTCTACTGATCCGATGTCGGTGTTGACCACATGAAGTCTCGTTCTCGGAGGTTCGATTCCTGGGTCTGGCAATTTTTCCGTTTTCGGATGAAAACAACGTTGCCCGGGATTAGATACATATGTACCCGATTGGCGATAAGCTTGCCACCTGTCACATTGTGGGACTAAGTAACTTCGGCTAATATCTTAAAACCGAAAACAAGCAGTAGGTTCTCCTGATGGATAAAAATAACCCTCGCCATTAACAAACAATGATGTTAAAATAATGCATGTACACTTAAATTATACGTGTGACAGGATGGCATTTCCACATGCAAGTTTATCGGTTACTCTAAACCGGAACACGATATAATAATAACGTTGAGAAATGCCGTTTTCGCCGAGGCATATTAGGTATAAGTGCTTATCTCAAAAAATGCTAGGAAATAAAAAAAACTTTAGGTATATGTAATAAATTTAATTTACCTATTTTTTTCGATTTGACTGAAAGCAGCTGTCCCATTGTTCTGGTGGACTTCAGTCAATATCCATTTCACTTTCTGACCATCGGAACTAATTTTTAATTATGTTTATTATAACGTGCATAAGAGTATCCAGATGAACTCTTTGCTTTACCGCCTATTACATCGGTTAAACGACAGTCACACATCAGTTAGTAAATGTGTTTATTAAACTGTAATTTAATGTGATTTTCCTTAACCTTATATACTTATAATTTACGCGTATGGCCGCGTGATTGAATGTGGTGTGATAGCACGCCCGAGCATGAACGTGTTCTATCGTACCCGTTACATGACTATTCAGTCCCTCATTCGAAAAAAATTTTAAGCATGCTGATAAAAACGTGTTGTAGGTTTTTTAATTCGTCCTGAGCGCTGTGTGTGTCCGATGCTGTGTGTGTGTGTGTGTGTATGTGTGTGTGTGTGTGTGTATATATATGTATGTGCGGTTGGGTGGCTGGCAGCTGCGCTGCGTGTCGCTGGTGGTAGGCGCGCTGTGTGCGGGCTGAGTGTGTGTGTGTCGCAGACGTGCGGCTGCGCTGCGTGTCGCTGGCGGTGGGCGCGCTGTGTGCGGGCTGAGTGTGTGTGTGTCGCAGACGTGCGGCTGCGCTGCGTGTCGCTGGCGGTGGGCGCGCTGTGTGCGGGCTGAGTGTGTGTGTGTCGCAGACGTGCGGCTGCGCTGCGTGTCGCTGGCGGTGGGCGCGCTGTGTGCGGGCTGAGTGTGTGTGTGTCGCAGACGTGCGGCTGCGCTGCGTGTCGCTGGCGGTGGGCGCGCTGTGTGCGGGCTGAGTGTGTGTGTGTCGCAGACGTGCGGCTGCGCTGCGTGTCGCTGGTGGTGGGCGCGCTGTGTGCGGGCTGAGTGTGTGTGTGTGTGTCGCAGACGTGCGGCTGCGCTGCGTGTCGCTGGTGGTGGGCGCGCTGTGTGCGGGCTGAGTGTGTGTGTGTGTGTGTGTCGCAGACGTGCGGCTGCGCTGCGTGTCGCTGGCGGTGGGCGCGCTGTGTGCGGGCTGAGTGTGTGTGTGTCGCAGACGTGCGGCTGCGCTGCGTGCCGCTGGTGGTGGGCGCGCTGTGTGCGGGCTGAGTGTGTGTGTGTCGCAGACGTGCGGCTGCGCTGCGTGTCGCTGGCGGTGGGAGCGCTGTGTGCGGGCTGAGTGTGTGTTTGTGTCGCAGACGAGCGGCTGCGCTGCGTGTCGCTGGTGGTAGGCGCGCTGTGTGCGGGCTGAGTGTGTGTGTGTCGCAGACGTGCGGCTGCGCTGCGTGTCGCTGGCGGTGGGCGCGCTGTGTGCGGGCTGAGTGTGTGTGTGTGTCGCAGACGTGCGGCTGCGCTGCGTGTCGCTGGCGGTGGGCGCGCTGTGTGCGGGCTGAGTGTGTGTGTGTGTCGCAGACGTGCGGCTGCGCTGCGTGTCGCTGGTGGTGGGCGCGCTGTGTGCGGGCTGAGTGTGTGTGTGTGTGTCGCAGACGTGCGGCTGCGCTGCGTGTCGCTGGCGGTGGGAGCGCTGTGTGCGGGCTGAGTGTGTGTTTGTGTCGCAGACGAGCGGCTGCGCTGCGTGTCGCTGGTGGTAGGCGCGCTGTGTGCGGGCTGAGTGTGTGTGTGTCGCAGACGTGCGGCTGCGCTGCGTGTCGCTGGCGGTGGGCGCGCTGTGTGCGGGCTGAGTGTGTGTGTGTCGCAGACGTGCGGCTGCGCTGCGTGTCGCTGGTGGTGGGCGCGCTGTGTGCGGGCTGAGTGTGTGTGTGTGTGTGTCGCAGACGTGCGGCTGCGCTGCGTGTCGCTGGTGGTGGGCGCGCTGTGTGCGGGCTGAGTATGTGTGCGTCGCAGACGTGCGGCTGCGCTGCGTGTCGCTGGCGGTGGGCGCGCTGTGTGCGGGCTGAGTGTGTGTGTGTCGCAGACGTGCGGCTGCGCTGCGTGTCGCTGGCGGTGGGCGCGCTGTGTGCGGGCTGAGTGTGTGTGTGTCGCAGACGTGCGGCTGCGCTGCGTGTCGCTGGCGGTGGGCGCGCTGTGTGCGGGCTGAGTGTGTGTGTGTCGCAGACGTGCGGCTGCGCTGCGTGTCGCTGGCGGTGGGCGCGCTGTGTGCGGGCTGAGTGTGTGTGTGTCGCAGACGTGCGGCTGCGCTGCGTGTCGCTGGCGGTGGGCGCGCTGTGTGCGGGCTGAGTGTGTGTGTGTCGCAGACGTGCGGCTGCGCTGCGTGTCGCTGGTGGTGGGCGCGCTGTGTGCGGGCTGAGTGTGTGTGTGTGTGTGTCGCAGACGTGCGGCTGCGCTGCGTGTCGCTGGTGGTGGGCGCGCTGTGTGCGGGCTGAGTATGTGTGCGTCGCAGACGTGCGGCTGCGCTGCGTGTCGCTGGCGGTGGGCGCGCTGTGTGCGGGCTGAGTGTGTGTGTGTCGCAGACGTGCGGCTGCGCTGCGTGTCGCTGGCGGTGGGCGCGCTGTGTGCGGGCTGAGTGTGTGTGTGTCGCAGACGTGCGGCTGCGCTGCGTGTCGCTGGCGGTGGGCGCGCTGTGTGCGGGCTGAGTGTGTGTGTGTCGCAGACGTGCGGCTGCGCTGCGTGTCGCTGGCGGTGGGCGCGACGTGCGGCGTGGCGGGCGCGCTGTCGCTGGCGGGCTGGGGCCCGGCGGCGCTGCAGGACCACTGGGCGGCGCGCCCGCGCCTGCAGCACCGCACCTCCGCGCCCTTCATGGCGCTCTACTCGCTCTTCAACCTCAAGCTGTACACGCTCGCCTATCTCTTCTCGCCGGGCACTGGCTCCATACATGGTAACTATACATTCGATTTTCTTACAAAATTTTATATAATTTATGCAGTCTTATTAGCTGACTCGCGAAACGTAAATTAACATACCGTTGATGTAGTTCTTCATACAAACTTTCGACCGACACACTTTTTTTTCTTACAACAAACATGTACACAAGTTTAATTTAACAGCTAAGGGCATTCTATATTAGTCAAGCTAGCCCCTTAGGAAGTGATTTTTGAAAAAATTAAACCTTTATTGGACCTTTACTGGGATTTGTAACAATCTCCATGCCCAATTCGAATATTCGAATAAGCTATGAAAGCGTAACAAAACAAGCTATTAGTACGGATAAGAATTTTTGCTTACTCTTATCTTATTTTGGCCCATATAAACATTTAATATTTTAATGGTTTAAGCCATATTTTATTAGATTTTATTAAATATTTTGGGCCAAAGCACGCACCATCGCCCACTACTTAAATACTCTGATCACTTAAAAACTCGTGATACAGTTTCATAATTTCTCGGAGAAGTCATAGGAATGAAGCTGCGAGAGAAACACTGTCTGCCATACCCGACTAAAGACGGTTAGAAAAAGTTAGAAAATTTTACTTTCGGCATGGAACTATTGCACTGCGAAATTTAAGGCAGTGCGTTCTCTTGGTGATCGAGAGTCGAGGTGATCGGTTTTCCAATTTGCTAGTTTGCTCCAATTTTGCCATGGCAATAATTCTTTTGAAGGACTTCGAAGCAGTATTGTACTCCTTTCTTAATGCCCTGGTATTTTTCATTATTATTTTATTTCATAGGATAACTATTGCCTATAATGGCTATAGGCAATAGTTATCCTATGAAATAAATAAAAGATATTGATGATGCGTTGCTATCCGAGTGAGTTGCTAATTCCACATGCATAAGTTTACCGGATGCCATACACCGCAACACAACAGTGACAAACAGTGACGTTATTGCGACAGACGAGTCGAACCCGGACGAGATGTTGTGAAATTCTACCGCCTAGATAGTAGTCACGATGCTAGTGATACGTTTAAACTAGGCTTCTCACTTCTTTTAAGAGATGCCTAGCATTAGACAGTTGATCTATTCTTCAAAAAGAGGCCCGGATCAACACCGGCAGCCCAGGTCCGGGCAGCGCTTTTGCTTAAGGCGTAAAGTCGTTTTCTAGTAGTGACTAAGCCAAGGCTGAGATTTAACATCGATAGCTACTGCAGAGAACGAAAAGAAAACAAAATTCCGTTCCATTCAGTACCACGTCAGCGGCAGAATCAGCAACGACATTCTGAACATTCCAAAGAAATATATTTACTCCCAAAGTAGGATGCAAAGAAGGACCGCATGCTGTTCCAATCTACTCACATACAATACCAAACGCGGCAGCAGCCTGGTAGAGCCACATAAAGGGAGAGCAGGACAGGCGCACAGCCGACACTTTGCTCCAGATCAGGCATTGGTCTGACGAGTCAAGTGACACGTCCGTAGACAGCTGATAATGGTCCGGATGAGAGGTCAACATAAAGTCCAACATTCGCGTCATGAGCATTGTTTTATTACAATGAACAAGGTTGATATTAATGAAAAAAGTTCCGCTGGTGCTGTTGTAGCCATGGGTGTCCCGCAGGGATCAATACTTGGTCCATTCTTGTTTCTAATTTACATAAATGACTTGCCTTACTACGTAGGGAATCTTACTGTTTGCGGGTGACACTTCACTTACATTCAAAGTGAAAATACGAATTGGTAAGTATGACGAAGTAAATAATGCGATTTCAAAAGGTGTACACTTGTTCAGTACAAACAATATTTTATTAAATGGTAACAAAACCAAGTGTGTTAAATTTTCATTGCCTAATGTAAGGCATGTAGATACCAGTATACAACTGGATGGAAACAAACTGGATCTGGTGAAGTCTACTGCGTTTTTAGGTATTACTTTAGATAATAAATTGCAATAGGGACCACACAATAACAATTTAGCAAATAGACTTAGTTCGGCAGCTTATGCAGTTAAAAAAATGAGACAGTTAACTGATGTCGACAAAGCAAGAATTGTATACTTTAGTTACTTCCACAAAATTATGTCATATGGGATTCTTCTCTGGAGAAATTCTGCTGAAATAAATATTTTATTTGTATTGCAGAAAAGAGCTATTAGGGCAATTTACAATCAGCCCGAGGGTTTCCCTGAGAGAAAAATTCAAGGAAATCAATATTCTAACTGTTATATCCCAATATATATTTGAGAACTTAATGTACGTTCGTAAAAATATTTGCTTGTTTAAAAAAAATGGTGACGTACACCCACTAAACACAAGGAACAAAAACAATCTTGTTGTGCATGCATTTCGTCTCCACATAATAAATAACTCTTCTATGGCGCAATCTATACAATTTTACAATAAACTTCCCGAAACTATACCAGTCAATAAATTTAAAAAATGTGTTAAAACCAAACTGTGTAAAAAAGGGTATTATAAATTCTCAGATTATTTAGAAGACAAACAAGCCTGGGATTAATTGCTCCTCATATCAATCTTATATAATATATTTTTTATAATTTTGTAATATTGTGATATTGTGAAAAAAAATGATATGAAAAAAGACAAGCCCGCTGAGTTTCTTCCGCCTGATCTTCTTAATATGTGGCCGCCTTTCCGATCCGGTAGTAGTTTCTAAAAATGTGACGTTTCAAAATAAGTTGTAAAAAGTTTTAATGAATAAAGATCTTTTGATTTCTGAGATACACTTTAATATGAGTATAGGAGTAGTATAATTTAATTCTAATTCCAACACTCAATTGTTTGGTGTCAGCATGTAAACCATTACGTATTTAATTTTCAGATACGGCTATAACCAAAGACAATCCAGCGTTCTCTATGATCAACGATTCAGATGAGGAAGTTATCTACGGATCAGATGAAGAAAGTCGCCGCCCATTGAACTCACATTCACATAGAGTTTCCAATCAAGATATATGATTGAACAGATGTTTTTTTCTGTATACTAACTTGTTATAAAAAAGTAATATTATTATTCTTCTTTTATTTACCCCATACCGTCATCACATTGAAAACAATAATTCTAAATTAAAAATTTGAGAACTCCTCGACACATTTTCTTACCAGCAGACCACCATTCTTCCACCTTCTAGTTCTATTATCAAAACCTGCGAATGTTCTAGCAATAAAGGCCAACTACATAAGCCCAGGCTCGGATGCCCACCTTCCAGTTCCACCACCAGAGCCTAAAAAACACCCAGCATCTAAGTGTTTGCCAAAACAAACCGAATTAGCCCGGACTCTATGGGTTTTAACGCGGTGAAGTTTATCGCGTTTGCTTTAAATAAAAATTTTGAATAAATTGTTTTCTATACCTACTTAATATTTAGAATGTAGTCTCTTTAAAACAAATTAACTAATAAACTTAAATAATATTATTACTTGTGAGTATGAGTAATTATTGTTTACAATATTATAATTACACATTCAAACAGCAGGATAACCTATTTATTTTGTTTACTAATTAGACACCACACGCCACTCATCGGAAACGTGAACGTCTTGGACGCAAAAACTACAGCAAGTGCACAAAATCTTTTAAATTTATAATCGATCGAATAATCGATCTTTGGAAACTAATGCGTAGTTCTAGTGTGACGTCTGGTATCGTACGATCTTCCTATAAATTATACAACCAGCGAACTCTATGTATCTGTGTAAAACCAATTATTGTCAATGGAATTTTTCCGAGCAAATACTACTAGAAGATATTTTATAAAAATTATTGCTGAAATGCCAGCAACAAACCTTTAAGACGTGTTGCGTAATATGTCAATATGCGGTGGTGATTTCTTATCTACTATTGACTTGATTGGGTCAACTTCCAACCCGTTTATTCTATATTTAGTAATGTATTACTAATCTAGCTTCGATTCTATTAGTGTTTTTGGCATTTTTAATTTTAAATTAGCAGAGTGCAGAGAGTTTAATGTACTACGTATAAGAGAAGCAATGCTAAGGAGTAGTTGTGTTCCATTTCGTTACCACTCATTGCAACTCTGAAATAATAATAAATCGTCCGAGCAAACTCAAAATTAAGCAGCGCTTAGATGCAGTCCGTAGACTCCACCATGGGCGTACCGAGCAGCTGCCTCCCCCCTGGAATTTGTTTAGCTCTCTACTTACTACAGACTGTTGTAGATAAAAATATAGTCTTAAGATGTTACGGCTGCTGCTACTTTAGTGAAACACAAGTGACGTGACGCATGCCTTGTCTAGTGCGTTAGTACATAGTACCTAGTCTTTGGCAGAACGTTAGTTTACGGTGACAAAATCTTTATTGACTTCGGTGCATTTCTTGCCGTCTGTTGATACTAAAAGTTCTATCGTGAACCCCTGATACATGCATGTATGTAACCAAGACTCCAAGAAAGGATACAAGCAGACATCACAAATATACCTATGCTTCCCAAACCTAACGGATTCGTAGAATATAAAATTGACACGTTTGACATACAAAAACAAAATTAAAAGAATTATAATAATAAAAAACCCGACAGCATAACAAATAACTATGAATAAAAAATTAAAAAAACAAGTTCAGTCCAACAGCGTAGGAAGGAATTGAATAACTTCAACAATAAAATAATACATGACAGAGATACAGAACAGCGACTTGGCAGTCGGAGTGTATCCCTGCAATTTATGCACTGCGCATATGTATGCACATATATATAAGGAAGCATAATATGTCGCTCAATCTTGCCTTGACCACGGAAAGCATTAATTTCTGACGCAGAGCCTCTATCTGGGGATCGGTCGTCAGTTACACAAATGCTGGAGCCACACTTGCGTCTATCGTCACAAAGCTTTAGGCAATGACACGATAAATGCAGATGTGACCGGCTATTATCGCATACAGTCCGGACTGCGTGAGCCTTAGCGTGCATATAACTTCGGGACGATAGACGCAAGTGCAGCTCCAGCATTAAAGCGTGGAATTCACTAGACGGTCATGCCCGCGGATAAGCCTGCAGACTTGCCCGACGGACTTTGCTACTGGAGGCTGGATGGCCCGCATCAGTATTCCACTTGACAAACATTGCACAGACCTACAGACCTATAAACGGGGAATTCACTAGACGGGCAAGCCCGCAGACATGCCCGACGGACTTTGCTACTATAGGCCGGATGGCCCGCGTCGGTAATATGTACACTTGACAGACATTGCAGAGACGTATATTAACAAAGTCCGTCGGGCATGCCTGTGGGATTGCCCGCGGGCATGTCCGTCTAGTGAATTTCTGCTATAGTAGCAAAGTCCATCGGGCATGTCTGCAGGCTTGGCCACGGGCATGTCCGTTTAGTGAATACCCTGCTTAAGTTATTAAATACCACAAATACAGCTTGTGGCAGTTCTCCTCCTCCTATTTTCCGTATCACATTCATGGTGTCATTAACGAGATCATGATTAATATTGATATAATGTCTGAACATTGCTCGGGGTCCCACAGCTATTTTATATAGGTTTGGTATGTGTCTCATTGGGATCGGCAGCATTACATCGTAGAAGGGACAATCTACCAAAAATCAAAACCATAGCTTTGGACTATGATTTTAAGTAGAAAACCGTCAAAAATGTATGTGGGACTTTTTTTATTATTTTGACGATTTTTTTACCTTAATTTTGTATAATTTAATTTATTGTATTTCTAAAATTAAAATTCTGCAGAGTTTTTTCTAAAAAAATATTTACGTTTAAGGAAACACCCAGAATAAGCGATGTATTATACGCCAGACGCTGCTCTAAATAAACGGCTAGTTCGCGAGTTCTGCGTGAGCAACGAGTCGGAGCAATGTACGCTTTACATCGTGGGGCGTGAAAATAAGAAAAAATCATACCACATACAACCGAAATATTGCATTTTCCACAAAAAAATAATTGCTATCATGACTAGAACGTAAAAATGGTATGATTTCTTAATTTTCCTTCCTTATATCTAATAGATTTTAATGGTATATTAAAAGAAAGTTATGTCCATCTACTGTTACTGTCTAATGACATAAAAAACTAAATTACGCCGTTCCGTAGAGCTCCCCACTACAGAGGGTAAGAACTCGAGCCACCAAGATTTTCGCCGGGCAACACTACTGATATGGTCTCAAGCCGTCCCAACTCCCAAGACTAGCGACTAGCGAGTAGCGACTAGCGAGTATTGCAATTTGCGTGCCCCTCGCCGAATACAGTCGCTCGGCGTAGTGGGGTGTTGGACGCTATTACCGAGCGCAGGAGCTGCCAACTCGCCCCGCGCGATGTGTAGTCGTGCGGTGTGACAGGGTGAGGTAGCGAGTGGAATTTTCCATTGCTGACGACATCTGGCTCGACGATTGCATCAGCCTTCTCGAATATTCTATTGTTGTGCTCTAGGATGTCGTCACTGAGCGAGCGAGTGAAGGTTTCCGAATCTACTGAAGCAATCCGGCGTTTGTATGTATCTATGTACGTACTTATTTTTGTATGTAGGTATGTTTGTTCGACGATAACCTGAGTATCGTTGATCAGGACGTAAAATTTAGCAAGCGAAATGAGACAATTTTTTTTAAATTACGAACATGACTCATATCGGGTTTTGGCTGAAGGTTGCCAGGATATAATTTTAAGGGTTGTAAGAACTCTCTCTTATCCCTAAAAATATAATGTTAAAAATATGCCTTCACGAGTTCATATTTGCGGGCGAACCACTAGTTCAGTTATTATCGACTATCAAATATCGAGGGAAGGTCTAGTTTCGAGATTAACTAGGCTATTATATATTAGGCTATAATATATATTTATATTATGTAAGTTTGTTTAACAATGACACGAGCATCTGCTTTTTTATATTATAAGATAGCAAAGAAGCAGATAGAACTCCTGATGGAAAGAAACAATCGTCTATAGATACCAAAGACGTTAATGGTGCGTTGCTACCCACGTGGCGAGGTGTTAATGCCACTTGCATAAGTTTACTGGCTACCTAAGCCTCCCAACCGGAACTCAACAATGACAAGTACTAACGCAATTACTGCATGAATAGATAAAGCGGTGGTACTAAGTACACGGGCGGGACCAGCTAGTAGTCACGCTGGTAGTGACACGTGTAGCCAATTGTTTGCCTTCTAAACTGCCTGGCAGAATAGCAGATGGTCTATTCTTCTTTATTTATTAAATGGTTAATTTAAACGCTGTAAAGTTATTAATCTTTATAAGTTATTATATCCGAGACGTGCACACTGACAGTACGCTTGGTCCTAATTAGGGTCCTACGGGACGTAAATACAGTGGACTGTATTATAATAGGTGAATGGTATAATTCACTAACAAAATTTAAAAAATAACATAAATAATCAACCGTCAACGACGAATACAAAAAGGCGAGTGTGCATGACGTGTCACCTCTCACAGATTAATATATATGTACGAGTATCGCCTCTCTGCGCTTGCGACGCCCTCTCCTCTGACACCCTCCTCTGGCGCCCTCCCTCAAGATAGCGCTTGACTCATCACAACGTCATACAGCGAGCGATGACTGAGCGCTATAAAGTATGTTAAAACGTTTAGCGTCTACGGTCGAGCACGTTACTCGTTAGATCGCGAAGTTAGTAACTTCGTTGGTTGTAATGTTTATAACTACGGCCTACGCTAGCCGCTAGGTATGTTGCGTGGCGTTATATTATAGCGCCGCCGCCGCCGTAACGTTGAGTATACATAGCGCGCTAAAATTTAACGCTATGCGTTATATTAACCACCATTAGTACGAACTACTGTTTAAAATTATTTGAATGTGTATTTTATTGATAAATGTTCACCTTAGCATTAACATGCCGCACCTGTTACAAAGCCAAGATACTATGTACAAACTACTGTTTAAAACTGTTTGAATGTGTATTTTATTGAGAAATTTTCACGTTAGCATTAACATGTCACACCTGTTACAAAGCCAAGATACTAGGTCATGGACGTACCCAGGTTTTGGCCCGGGTGGCGGGGGGGCAACCGTAACATTTTAAGACTATATTTTCATCTTATTATATTTTTATCTAGCACAGTAGATAGTTAGTAGAGAAGTAAACAAATGTCATGGGGGGCAGCTGCCCCTACCTACCCCCCTTCCCCCTCGGTACGCACATGTTCTAGGTATACAAACAACTGTTTGAAATTGTTTGAATATGCCGTTCTTGATTATTTACCACGTTACATTTCTACATATATTATGTTTAAATAGAACTTCAGACTGCTACTTTGTTGCATCCCATGATTCACATGAGATATAAAATGTATCATTCCTGTTTATAGCAAGAAAAGAGCAATATACTTTTTATATAAAAGGATAGCAAACAATCTGTTTATTTTTTAATAAATAGGAATATATAAATAATACATGAACCAGATGACTCTCCTGATGGAAAGAAATAACCATCGTCTATGAAAACTAAAGTACGTTGCTATCGACGTAAACTGAAGCACGACTATAATAAACACAGATGCTATTGCGGCAGGAAAAAGTAAGGTGGTGGTACCAAACCCTAGCGAGACTTTACAAAACACTACCGTATAAGAGACACGATAGTGTTTACGCGTTTAATTTATCGTTCATCATTTTAATCGTAGTTCAACACGAGATCTTAATTCAGAACAAAGAATAGGCTATTCACTACGAGAGATTCCGAACAAACCATAGAGTAATGCTTAGAGTATTAACGCTAATGTACATTAATCGGAAAAACTTAATTTATTTACGCTTACCTCTTGTTATTTTACATCACGTGTTTGTAATAAATATCAAAAAGCAAATTTACTCCCGTTGGCACAAACTACATATTTAAATGGGTACCTTCTTTTTTAGCGTATTTAATCACAGTAAAAGTAATTTAAAAAAAATATTTAAATAATTTTATGTAAGCGGACCCTAATGTTAATTGCACTCTCTTCCTAAGAGCGATTTTTTCTTAAGCGTTGGTTTTTAAGCTATTGCATAGCTTCTATCGCGGGCTTTGAGCGTGGAGACCGAATTCAGAAATTCCGTAACGAAAAAACCTAACACCCCCCACCCCCCACTCCGACCGGCACAGCGGTGATACTTTTTAGTTTTTCCATCTATCGATAAATATCAGAACTTTTAATGACTTTTTGAAATATCACGCTTGTATCTTTAGTTCAGCAACCCGCCTTTAGATGGCATTGGTTGTATTGGAAAACTACCGTAATCAGCTGTTTGTGAGAAAGTATATAAGTGTATAGGTATTTATCATCTACGTACAACAGTGAATATCTGTACTCGTATAATTTGTGTACAAAAAAAAAAAATTGTGTACAAAATGTTTTAAATATGAATAAACAAAGTGCATTTATTAAATATTCCTGAAGAACCGACATGTATTGAAAGATAATAAAAATATTTTTTGAACAATATTAACATCTCATTTATTTAATAAAAGAAAAAATTTGTTTTTTTATCGGTCACCACGCTCAAAGTGTAACTTGAATTGATATCAAAGAAAAAACACAAAGAAAAAAAATACTGCATAAATAAAATAAATATATAATTGTAATTGCATAAGTAGATAAAAAATGCTATGCAATAGCTTTACCGCGGCAGTCTCCGAGTGCCACACGTCTTTTTTTGTTAAATTAATTTACTTGGCTGTCATTATGTTTATTTTGTATTTTTTCTTAAGCGTTGGTTTTTAAGCTATTGCATAGCTTCTATCGCGGGCTTTGAGCGTGGAGACCGAATTCAGAAATTCCGTAACGAAAAAACCTAACACCCCCCACCCCCCACTCCGACCGGCACAGCGGTGATACTTTTTAGTTTTTCCATCTATCGATAAATATCAGAACTTTTAATGACTTTTTGAAATATCACGCTTGTATCTTTAGTTCAGCAACCCGCCTTTAGATGGCATTGGTTGTATTGGAAAACTACCGTAATCAGCTGTTTGTGAGAAAGTATATAAGTGTATAGGTATTTATCATCTACGTACAACAGTGAATATCTGTACTCGTATAATTTGTGTACAAAAAAAAAAAAATGTGTACAAAATGTTTTAAATATGAATAAACAAAGTGCATTTATTAAATATTCCTGAAGAACCGACATGTATTGAAAGATAATAAAAATATTTTTTGAACAATATTAACATCTCATTTATTTAATAAAAGAAAAAATTTGTTTTTTTATCGGTCACCACGCTCAAAGTGTAACTTGAATTGATATCAAAGAAAAAACACAAAGAAAAAAAATACTGCATAAATAAAATAAATATATAATTGTAATTGCATAAGTAGATAAAAAATGCTATGCAATAGCTTTACCGCGGCAGTCTCCGAGTGCCACACGTCTTTTTTTGTTAAATTAATTTACTTGGCTGTCATTATGTTTATTTTGTATTTTTTTTGTTTGCATTTCAAATATAAGTTACGTGACGTGACATTCGTGTTTGCTTTTCGGCTTATCGAGTTGCCACAACTTTACATAAACATAAACATGAAACACAATCAGATTTTACGTCTTTTTTTTTCTTTATACTACTTGTACCTTCCTATTCTGTATTTAGTTGTTTCTTGTTTAGTGCTTTTAAATTACCTAACTTAGGAATTAGATTCTTTGCTATCAATGTATACTTTTTTCTTTGGGTGTCTTGTTTTTAATATGTTAGTTGACTTAAATTCTTTTTGTTACCTACATTTTTATACTTTGTTATTTATTGCGTATGCGGAGTTTTGTATGCTAAATAAAATTATTCTTCTTTTTTATTCACAAAATGACTTTCAGCTCACTAGATCAAATATTTCATAATAGAGAATGCAACATGTAGCGCTGCATGATCTACAAACAAGCGTTTGAAGTGACTTGATTACTAGTCTATACTGCACTGTGCACATAGCGTCTCCTTTGTTCGTTGACCTCAAGGCTTGTCGAGAATGCAGAATTGTGTCGGTCTCGCTCCCCATTCAACTATAAATACATGACTATGTTGAATTGTTATCGAAAGCTTTTTTCTAAGCTTAGACCAAGAAATTATTTTCATTTTAAGGAGTTTAAGATTTCATTCAATTTGTTACCTACACAGAATGACCAGTCTAAATATTAATGGAAAAAAAGTCTTTGCAAGCCGACCAATATGGTGTATATATGTAGCGGTATTGTTTTAATATTGAACTTTGTAATTAGGATATCAATATATGAAAGCTAATATAACCGATCATAATAAAGATACCTACCTCCAGTTTCTCGAATACAATTCCAAGTTAACAGTATAGAAGGCGAATTAATAATTCTTACTTTCTTAACATAATATATAAAAAAACTTAATAGTAGGTACATAGGCTCATATGAACTTATCAATATCAATATACCCAATTAAAAATTTAAAAAAATAATACCTAACTACCTACTCGTTTTGCCAATCCAATTAAAAATAATTAACATTTTAAATACGCTTTTTACGCATATCTACTAGCTGACGACCGAGTTTCGCTCGAATGCTATTTTCTCCTGTGAAAACGGAATAAAAACACTTAAAAATCTATGCTAAGATAGGTATATTTCGACTGTTAAACGCTTAAATACCTACCTATCTAACTCAACTTAGCGGAAAGTTTCCTACTACCTAAGACCTACCCTAGGTTGCAAGGTCATCCGGTATACAGGTTTTTTCTCTTTTGGTTACCTGGACAAGACGCAGAACCACACTAATTTCTTAGTTGCTTTTACTTTCAAGGATAAGACTTTTAATATTGAAGAGCAATCAATACACATTGGTAGTTTTAATTTATAGTTTTGTGGAAGTGTTTGAAATGGTCCTCCCTCCTCTATGATGATGGACGTTCATGACTAGGGAATAAATGGATGCAATCCAGGGTAACATTAGAAAGACGTATGTCCACAAATAAATATTAGGCTAAGATAGTGATGGTACAGATGCCAAAATGTAATTATTTCAATAGATTGCATAAGGTACCTATGACAGCAACTAGAAAATTGCAGTTTCAAAACAGTAAATAGGTATGTAGCAACTGCAGTTGCTACATGTAGCATACATGTAGTATGTATGACTAATATATTGTCTAACGCCTCAGATGTCTAGTAGGTATGCACTCTTTTCCGAATCTACTAGGTATATAGATAAATTGGACAGGAGCTGCATATGAAGCATGTTAGGTACTTTTCATAACCTCTTTCATTTATTTCTATACAGTTCACCCGCGCAGTTTCGCCCACGGGCACATTCACATGTCATCAATATAGGTAGTTTTTCATCAAACTTTCATCCCCTATTCCAATTCCTTAGGGGTTGATTTTTGAAAAAAGTAGCTAAGCCTTTATTTTAGCCCGGATTTTCAACTATCTCCATGCTGAATTTCATCAAAATCAAAATCGGTGAAAGCGTAACAAAAAACAGACAGACTTTCGTATTTATAATATTAAGTATTTACTATAATTTATATTCTCCGTCTTCATTTAAAAAAAGACGCTCCTAACTTATTTGAAATCAACCAACTGATACACTAAAACTAAAATCATTAACCCTGAAGATATGACACGTAAATTAATAACAAATACAATTGTTTGAATTTGAAAAGTGGTTGGTTTGGGAGTGAAATTATTCCACAAAGAGTATATAATTATTCGTCTCGTTCTACCAATCATCAATTTGATGAGAGTAAAATCTGTTCTACGCATCGTCAATTTTATGTGATTTAAATCCGGTCTATTAATCGTCAGATTGATAATGAAATCCGTTCTAAAAATCGCCAATTTGATGAGTATAAAATCTTATTCTACGAATCGTCAATTTGATGAGAGTAGGTATACTCTGTTCTAGCCACCAATTGTCAACTTAATGCACACTTAATGAGAGTGAAATACCTAATGTTTACTAATCATCAATCAATCGTCAATGTGATGAGAGTAAAATCCATTTTACCAATCGTCATTTCGTGATTATAAAATCTGTGTTCTACCAATCGTCAATTTGATGAGACTAAAATCCGTTCTACCAATCGTCAATTTTATGAGAATTGGTAAAAAAAATTTGAAGAAAGTGAAATCCGTTCTACTAATCGTTAATTTGATGTGAAACGATATCGGTTCTATCATTCGTCAATTTGACCAGAGTAAAATCTCACACTGGGGTCTGGGGCCAACTGCAGCTGCACAAAATCGTTACATTTTATCAAACTAGAAGATTTACTTAATGTTTACTTATTCAACTCTATTCTTACATAGTATCCCTTGTGGAAAAATTTCTCGGATAAAAGTAGGTAAATAACTTACAAAGTGAAAGTAACAGTTTATGAATGTTTATTTTTATTTAAAAAGTCGAAAAAAGTCTTACAAAGTCGGAAAAACTCTGAATTTGATATAAAAATTCGGAGTAATTCCAAAATTTCGGACTCTTCCAGAAGAGTTATTCAGTGTTAATAAATCTTTCTGCCGTGCAACGTTTATGGGTACTAAAAGAAATATATTAAAAGTTATTAATACTACGAAAGTGTAATAAAGGGGAAAAAAATATAACTAATACTTCCCCGGTTTTCCGTTTAAGAATTTGAAACTTTCTTCTTTGTTTAAAAAAAGGTTACCGTTACTGTCGATCAATATTATAAACTTTGTTTCTTCAATTTTTGATAATTATTATTAAAATCTATTATATCACAACGTTATTTGCCAATTTTTATTTTATTGTACTTTTATTACATAAATGTGAGTGGTTACGCAAAAAGGGACCTCAAAGGAAAATAATTGATTTCGAGTAAATCACGTTTAAAATGTTGAGTCGAAATGAGAGAGGCGCGGGGTGTTTTATGTTAGTGTCGTTAGTGAGCGACTTCGTCAGTGAGAAATAGCACGTGTTTGCGATAGCTGTATTATTGGTGACTTATTTATTCGTCTTTTACTTGTCTTTATGTGCGCGCTAGAAAAAGAAACTAGTGTGCGCTGTGTATAAGGTGTAATATTTTCAAAACTGCCTCGGCTTACATAAAAAATCATTAAAAAAAAACTACGGCACCTAAAATTATTTTGATTAGAACAAAACAAAGATGAAGGACCATAGAATCAGAATTTATCAAAAAAAAAACCGTTTCCAATCCCTTCAGGTCCCTTTTTGCGTAACCACTCACAAATATATTTATAAATTAAGTAAAAATTAAAACAGCTGATCTAATTAGCTTTTGACAGGTTGAGTCAGTGTTGCCAGAGAAAAAGTCAATCTTTCGTCCTTAAGAGCATGTGTCAGAGGCCTAGTAGCATATCAAAGCAGTCAAGAATAACGACGTTAATAAGTCGGCGATTGCTAAACATCTACAGCTGTAGTCGGGCCGTAATCACTGGATGGAATTTCATAGGCCACGCGTATTTTCGACAGAACGCCATATTACATTCCACGGCTAGTGAAAGAAGCCATTGAAATCAAAAAACATCCAAATTTCAACCGGGAAGACGCACGTAGTACGTCCTTGATAAGTTTTCTTGGCACGTATTGATTTTTGAAAAGCTGTATATTTTGGAAACGATGATCGATTTGATCTTTCAAATGGCATTCAACTCAATTTAAATATTGCTTTAGCTAAAAAATCGGTAGGTTCAAAAATTTCGAAGCAATGTTAAAAAAACATTTTCGTCTATGATAGATCCCAAACAAATTTACCGATTTTTATCCAATTAACGGTACTTGGCGCAGTTTTTAAAGGAGAAACGATGATAAGATTTTGAAGTCAATCGGTATATTAGCCTGAAAGTTATTTCCAAAATATTAAGTAACTTTGCTAAAGAAAACGTAATTTTAATATTTGAAAAGTTGTAACCTTTGAAAATAAGGTTCGGTTTTGATTTTTAAAAGGGCATTCGACGTAATTTTTATAGTATTAAAATATCGTAGAATACCAAAAAATAATTGGTTGAAATATTTCGAAGTTATGTCGAAAAAACACTTTTTTCAAAATTTTCGTCAACGATTACTTCCAAACGAATAAACTGATTTTGAGGCAATTTATGCATTAGATGTATTTTTTTGAGGAATAGTTTTTGTACTCAATCGGTACATTAATCTGGAAGTTATTAAAAAAAAAATTGTTTCGTCACAATTTGTTTAGGGTATTTTCAAAATTTCTCAAAATCTCTTAGGCCCATTTGGTACAAAATTTCAGGAAGTATAAGTTGAGCGGAATCCAATCGAATGCCACCAACCGCGTTTCAATCGGTCCAGGCGTTCAAAACTTATGAGTTGTTGACACACACACACTCACACACACACACTCACACACACACATACATACAGACATACTGACGTCATCGCGAAAATAGTCGAAAATGGTTCCTAAGCCCACAAAACGCGGACATATGGTGAAAACTCCATTTTTGAAAATCGGAGCAAAATCAGTAACCTTCCTATCTACATACGTAGTGGGAAGTTAAAAAGTACAAGTGTTTTAATAGATTAATATTGTATTAAACTGGAGTGAATGAAAATGAATTAAACAAAATAAAACTACCACGCCAAAGCTTAAACCTAAAAGTGCGATATTTTTTTAGTAAAATGTACCACTAAAGGGCACAGATCGTCGCCTAGTGTAGCTTTGTAGCATTTTTACTCGTTATTTGACCCTCCCGTTGGTCGAGTGGTTAGCGACCCTGACTACGCAATCAACGGGGCTCGGGTTCGATTCCCGACGGGGACAAGCATTTGTGTGATGGCGTAAATGTTTGTATTTCTGGGTTTAGGTGTTTATTATATATATTCTGGTATTTATATATTATGTATTTCTATGTATTAGTATCGTTGACTAACACCCATAACACAAGCAAATATTTGCTTACTTTGGGGTTAGATCAGTAAGTGTAGTTTGTCCCGTGAATATTTATTTATTATTATTATTTATTTATTTTTATAATAGATGGCGTTAGCAGTAATAAAATTCTAATACAAAATGTATTTTCTATTTTTTTAATGTTTATGAAATAGCATTTTAATGGTAGATAATATATCTAGACATAAATTTAAACCACCACGTCAAAGCCCAAACCTTAAAGTGGGATACTTTTTCAGGAAAATGTACCACAAAAGTGCATAGAAAGTCGCCTAGTGTAGGGCTCGCTTCGCTCGCCATAATTATACTGGCTGTTGCCCAAGACTTCGTCCGCGCGGACTTCGTTTACTCCGCACAGCACCTCCCCCGTAGGTGACAGCTTGATAATATGTAGCCTATATGTTGACCCGACCTGTTAGTAATAGTCATGCAAAATTTGAAATAAATCCATGTAGTACTTTTTGAGTTTACCCCGGACATACATACAGACAAACAGACAGACATAAATTCTAAAAACTATATTTTTGGCTTCGATATCGATTGTAGGTCACCCCCAAGTATTCTTTTAAAAAAAATTCAGTACAGTTTTGACTTTCCTACGATTTTATTGTATGTATAGATAATTTTTCATAGTACGGTCAATTACCTTAGTAAAAGACTATCTAATTACAACATTTCATTAAAACCAATAGAGCTGTTTTGGAGAAACAATTCAATAATACATGAATTACTCGTTTGGATGGAAATGGAGTTTTCACCATATGTCCGCGTTTTGTGGGCTTAGGAACCATTTTCGACTATTTTCGCGATGACGTCAGTATGTCTGTATGTATGTGTGTGTGTAAGTGTGTGTGTGTGAGTGTGTGTGTGTGTCAACAACTCATAAGTTTTGAACGCCTGGACCGATTGAAACGCGGTTGGTGGCATTCGATTGGATTCCGCTCAACTTATACTTCCTGAAATTTTGTACCAAATGGGCCTAAGAGATTTTGAGAAATTTTGAAAATACCCTAAACAAATTGTGACGAAACAATTTTTTTTTTAATAACTTCCAGATTAATGTACCGATTGAGTACAAAAACTATTCCTCAAAAAAATACATCTAATGCATAAATTGCCTCAAAATCAGTTTATTCGTTTGGAAGTAATCGTTGACGAAAATTTTGAAAAAAGTGTTTTTTCGACATAACTTCGAAATATTTCAACCAATTATTTTTTGGTATTCTACGATATTTTAATACTATAAAAATTACGTCGAATGCCCTTTTAAAAATCAAAACCGAACCTTATTTTCAAAGGTTACAACTTTTCAAATATTAAAATTACGTTTTCTTTAGCAAAGTTACTTAATATTTTGGAAATAACTTTCAGGCTAATATACCGATTGACTTCAAAATCTTATCATCGTTTCTCCTTTAAAAACTGCACCAAGTACCGTTAATTGGATAAAAATCGGTAAATTTGTTTGGGATCTATCATAGACGAAAATGTTTTTTTGACATTGCTTCGAAATTTTTGAACCTACCGATTTTTTAGCTAAAGCAATATTTAAATTGAGTTGAATGCCATTTGAAAGATCAAATCGATCATCGTTTCCAAAATATACAGCTTTTCAAAAATCAATACGTGCCAAGAAAACTTATCAAGGACGTACTACGTGCGTCTTCCCGGTTGAAATTTGGATGTTTTTTGATTTCAATGGCTTCTTTCACTAGCCGTGGAATGTAATATGGCGTTCTGTCGAAAATACGCGTGGCCTATGAAATTCCATCCAGTGATTACGGCCCGACTACAGCTGTAGATGTTTAGCAATCGCCGACTTATTAACGTCGTTATTCTTGACTGCTTTGATATGCTACTAGGCCTCTGACACATGCTCTTAAGGACGAAAGATTGACTTTTTCTCTGGCAACACTGACTCAACCTGTCAAAAGCTAATTAGATCAGCTGTTTTAATTTTTACTTAATTTATAAATATATGTGAGTGGTTACGCAAAAAGGGACCTCAAGGGAAAATAATTGATTTCGAGTAAATCACGTTTAAAATGTTGAGTCGAAATGAGAGAGGCGCGGGGTGTTTTATGTTAGTGTCGTTAGTGAGCGACTTCGTCAGTGAGAAATAGCATGTGTTTGCGATAGCTGTATTATTGGTGACTTATTTATTCGTCTTTTACTTGTCTTTATGTGCGCGCTAGAAAAAGAAACTAGTGTACGCTGTGTATAAGGTGTAATATTTTCAAAACTGCCTCGGCTTACATAAAAAATCATTAAAAAAAAAACTACGGCACCAAAAATTATTTTGATTAGAACAAAACAAAGATGAAGGACCATAGAATCAGAATTTATCAAAAAAAAAACCGTTTCCAATCCCTTCAGGTCCCTTTTTGCGTAACCACTCACATATTTATGTAATAAAAGTACAATAAAATAAAAATTAGCAAATAACGTTGTGATATAATAGATTTTAATAATAATTATCAAAAATTGAAGAAACAAAGTTTATAATATTGATCGACAGTAACGGTAACCTTTTTTTAAACAAAGAAGAAAGTTTCAAATTCTTAAACGGAAAACCGGGGAAGTATTAGTTATATTTTTTCCCCTTTATTACACTTTCGTAGTATTAATAACTTTTAATATATTTCTTTTAGTACCCATAAACGTTGCACGACAGAAAGATTTATTAACACTGAATAACTCTTCTGGAAGAGTCCGAAATTTTGGAATTACTCCGAATTTTTATATCAAATTCAGAGTTTTTCCGACTTTGTAAGACTTTTTTCGACTTTTTAAATAAAAATAAACATTCATAAACTGTTACTTTCACTTTGTAAGTTATTTACCTACTTTTATCCGAGAAATTTTTCCACAAGGGATTGTATACTATGTTGATTCTGGTTTACAGAAGTTACAGTGGTGGGAACGAGAGGTGGGCCCATTGAAAAAAAAAAAAAGTATTGTACTCTTTGAACTCTATGTCCATCAGGTAACGTACAAATTTATTTTATGCAATTGACTTGACTCCAATAAAACGCCGACACGCGAATTAGTTCGTCGATGTGCGTGTTTGTATTTTTGGCACGTACTTTAAAACAAAAATGTGTTTATAATAAAGCCTAAAAGATCAAGCACACTGGGACGGGCCGCATCGCAACGAAAAATGCTAGCTTAACACCTTTAGGACAGGCCTCGCAGGATCGCAACGTAGAACTTTGCCGTATTTCCTTCCAAATGTTATCTCTCCCTTGTTGACCAGACCTTGTGGATCTTGCAAATCATATAGCTCTTTGTAGCCTTAAACTGAAAGTATTAATCATACTTGATTAATACTTTCAGTTTATGAATTATCTAATACTACTGATTTTATGAATTATCTAATACTCAAAACACGGACGAACTCGTGCACGCAATTCCGCTTGTCACAGCACACTGACGAGCAGCATCGCATCAACTGAAATACGCCCTGCGACTCGGTCTACTATAAGATAGTTCATATAAAATGTATGAAAGCGATCTAAATGAATTTTTACGATGCAGTCCAGCCCATTGCGGCCCGTCCTGTTGGCTAGATCCTTATGAGTTGTAGTTATGATTCTACCCAGAAAATGCATGTAATTCTTTCTAAAGTATGAGTACCTAAATGCAGTATTAAATTTATATTTTAGTGATGCTAGGAAGAACACTTTTTAGCAAGTTTGTAAGATTTATAAAAGCTCTTAGATTTATAAAATAGGAAACCTGATAATAATTATTGTACTTGAACAAAAACTGAAAAAATCACGTAATGTTGTTAAAGTACAATAATTATTATAAGCAAAGTATGAATATATTTTAATTTTTATGGCGTTATAATATTAAGTATGTATATAAGAAAAGCTCCACGAAGCGTTAAATTTTTATGATAATTATTTAAAGATTTTTTTCATTTACAGTTAAGACGGAAGTACGAAAAAATTTTATTAATTAACAATCGTTTAATTTGTTGAAAAACTAATTTTAAGTAAAATTTCTAACGGAAATAAATAATTTATAGTGTTCAGAATACATCATATTTTTTTCAAACTTAAAAAAGAATATTCAATACCTTAAATAAATTAATTTATGTGTCCTACTCGCTTTTGAGGGTGTGCGCGCAACCTAAAAATGTCGTGCGGAGACCCATTTCCAGCGTCAAATTAAAATTATAAATAATGGAGATAGAGTTCCGGAATCGAAGAGATTTTTCTTGGAAATTTTCTCCTCTTTCCGAATCTTTTTTTTTTTGAAATTTCTTAAATATTAATATTTTATGAAATATTCAAAAAAAAGAAATGGCTTTTTTTATAACTTTTGCAATTTTTTATGTGGTAATACACGCTTTTAGCACATTTTCCTATGCGTCATTCCGGATCCAATGAGCTATCGCACATAATTTTAATAGCAGTTTCTCTATTTTAGACCATTTTCAACTTGTCGAGCAGACTATAGTCTGTCAATAGTTGGAGATACACTTTTTTCAAACTACCCATACAAACTTTTAATTTAGCTCATCCAGTTGATTTATTTTGTGAGTTAAATCAAAGTAGGGAAAATATTTATCAAAACCTAATTTGACAGAGCTGTAAAACTGCAACAACCGGCATCTGATCTATACTGGAACCTAGGTCAGGTCTTCACCCAATTTCCATATTATATGGAATCAAATGAGAAGTATATTTCTCCCCAAACATAAAATATTTTTTTCAAATCAGTCAATGGCCAGACTCTAAGACAACAAATATGCAAGATGTAGTCATTGTAAAATATTTGTTAATATTGTAGCTATTGGTATATACAGATTAGCTTGTACAGTTACCTTCAATACTTCTCTCGAGTACTCGTCGGCATTCGATTCTCGTTAAAATGAAATAATGAAATTAGGGGCTTTATTTTTGACCAATATTTCTCAAAAAATAAGTGAAATGTGGATATTATACTCTCTAAGCACGCCGCGCTGTTTATTTTGCTTACGTTGATCTAGTCATGTGCGACGGTACTCGCTGGTCGACATCAAGGACACGTCGCCGCCAATCAATCTCACTATCTGTTGCATCATCGACTCATTGTTGCACAAACGCCGACGGGTCCGTATTCCTGCTTCCGTACCCCGCGATCCTAGGTACTTACTCGCGTAATATGCCGTGTGAGTGTATGTGTGTGACCTATGACCCTAGGCTAGGTAGTTAAGTATGGCTCATCAATACATAAACGCAGAGGACGTGGTTCGTGCGTATACGCGTGCTGATGATAGTTTGCAAGGTGCGTCGACGGTTGACGTCGAGGTCGTCGGTGCGTGCTCCGACCTTGAATCTGTCAATGCTGGTGTTCCCCAAGGCCGTGTGCTATCACCGACACTGTTCCTTCTGCATATCGCATATCAATGACATGATGCGAATTAGCAACATACATTGCTATGCGGATGACAGTACTGGTGATGCTACATACTCCGGCCGAAGCGGTATTTCTCGGGAACACGTCGAAGAGTGCCGAAACAAGCTTGTGTCTGAAGTCGAGAATCGACTTACCGATGTCTCGGAATGGGGTCGTCAAAACCTGGTCACTTTTAACCCCAACAAGACACAGCTTTGCGTGTTCACCGCTAAAAAGACGTCCTTTGTCGTATCACCTCGATTTGAGGATACTCTCCTGACAGCCTCAGCTAGTGTCGGAATCCTGGAAGTCGACATATCGAATTACGTTCAGTTTCGCGGTCATTTGGAAGGCAAGGCTAAACTAGCCTCCAAAAAGCTCGGTGTGCTCAGCAGAGCGAAACAATACTTTTTGCCAGTCCATCGCCTTCAACTTTATAAGGCACAGGTTCGGCCTCACGTAGAGTAGGTACTGTTCGCATCTCTAGGCCGGAGCTCCCCAGTACCAGCTTCTTCCTTTTGATCGCATTCAGCGTAGAGCGGTTCGAATCGTTGACGACCAGGCTATTTCGAAACAGCTCATTGCGCAGAGATGTAGTTCTCTCTGCATCTTTTATCGTATATATCATGGGGAGTGTTCCGACGAGTTGTTTGGATTAATTCCTGCCGCCGAATTCCATCATCGGACATCATCATCGCGTCAAAATTTGAAATTCCATCCTCACCATCACGATGTCTGGAAATCCACAACTGTGCGTTTCTCTCGGCACTTTTTGCCTCGCACTACTTTGTTAAGGAACCAATTCCCGCAGGGGTGTTTCCAAACGGATACAACTTCGGGGGCTTCAAAAAAAGAGCTTACTCATTCTTAAAAGGCCGGCAACGCAACTGCAAGACCTCTGGTATTGTGGATGTCCATAGGCGGCGGTGATCACTTACCGCAGGTAAATATAGGATTCTCGGTGTACTGTTAACTAAGAAGTATTTCAATATTTATTTTTAATGTTATTTTTTCTCATCATATATGATCGCCAACTATCACGTCCTTAAATATGGAAGGTAACTCACCAGTCAGTTTGTATAACTAACGTGTATTCATTCATTCATACAAAAAAGTATCTTCACGCCCATATCCCCGAAGAGGTAGGCAGAGGTACAACAAGTGCACCCACGATTAGCCGAAGATACTTGGTCGCACAATGGGATAGGTGGCAAGCCTATCGCCAACCGGGCATTTCCAATCCCGGGCAACATTGTGTTTCTCAGAAAACTGAAAAAACACTTTTTTTATGGTGCCCGACCCGGGAATTGAACCCGGGACCTCATGTGGTCAACGCCAACGCTGGACCACTAGACCACAGAGGCGACTCATTCATACAAATTCATACAAAAATACATCCAAATTGAAAACCTCCGCTTTGAGAATTGGTAGAGTTCTGCATCATGTCACCAAGGTTAATTACCACTGTCTTACTTATTCTGGCTGCAACAGTGGTACGATAGCTGGTAAACTTACATACTGTTACGAATAATCTAGAAACGTGAAGAGTTGAAGCACTGGAGCGATCTAGAAATAAAAGAGAGATAGCTACTTCTATTGATAAACAAATAGTCGACCGTTACCCGAATAGATATACCATAATTCACCTTATCGCTTAGTGCAAAGGGTGAAAATGAATAGCGTGTACTTGGACTTGTTTCGATTAGCCTGGTAGAGGAGGAGCGATACTTGGAACGACCAGTGCGAAGCAAGAAGTGTTTTAGTGATTCAGTGTAGTCGGTTAAGTTTAGTGTTAGTACGAGTGTGACAAGTGTGTATAGTGTATTTACGTTAGCTTATCAGTGTATTTACGTATTTCATTGTAGTTTATTGTACCTAAGTGTTGTAAATATACGGTTTTAATACAAGTGGCGTTTTCTTACTATTACGAACCTGAAGCACATAACAATACTAACATTACATCTATGCCATACAGATAAAAATAAAACATCATATTTTTGTATGATGATAATAACAATACACCATTACATTTTTGATGTCAATAGGCAATGTTATCTCTTTCCAACAGGAGGAAAAAAATATTTATGAACATAGGCTATAGCCCCCACAATACAAAAAATCTTAAGCAAATAAAGGAAATCTGTCAGGAAGGTGAGCCTCCTGTCCGTTTGCCTCCTCTTCTAAAAAGTCTGGTAGGACTAAACTCACTTCTTAAAGCATTTACATGCTATGCAATTTCTTTTTAATAGCAAGCACAATAATTCTCAAACTATTAAATTATTATCAATGTTTTTGTAAAGTATACCTTGTATTGATGTTTCAATGCTTTAATAAGTAAAACTAAAATTGATTTAAATAATTACAATGATGGTACACCAAGTGCCAACTAATGAACTCAGGGGATATTGTTCTGCCCAAACCCGACCAAGCCAATGGTAAGCCCCAAAAAGCCAACTAACTAGGTCCAATTGTGAAAATTGTGACTTCCAGAATTGGTCCAGCTGTTTAGAGAGGTGTGTTCCAGTGAGACAGACTCAAAAAAGTTTTGGGAACTTTTTTCCCAGCAAATTACACTTTTACTTGTTAAAACCAAGTTCTCAGACAGATTTCCCCATCTAGTCACATCATTCATTATATACTTCCATTTAAATAAATTACTAATTTTGCAGAAAAAATCATATTCTCAGGAATCTCATTCTTGATCCTACATTTATTCTTAAAATGGACAGAAAAGTTTTTGGGAAAGAATTAGTTTTAGAAAGAAACATTTTTAAAGTTATTTCTTAGAATTTCACTGAGGTTCATTAACATTGGGTAAATCGCTTGCTTTATTTTTATAGTTTTGGAGACTTTTTGGTAACAATATTTTTGACAGTTCATCAATTACTACTTATGATTGTATTTCTATTTTTATAATCAAGTGGTATGATTAAAGTGAGGAACATTAAAGTACACTATAACGATTGCCTGTGGCCGAGATTCGACCATAGACTTCACAATAAAATCTCTTTTACTTAAAATACTTGGAGAACTGACTTTAGACATATAGAAAATAGCATGCATGTGTGTATCGGATAGGTTTATACACTTAAACCTTCCTCAAGAATCAATCTAACTATTAAAAAAACCGCATCAAAATCCATTGCGTAGTTTTAAAGATTTAAGCATACATAGGGACATAAGGACATAGGGACAGACAGAGAAAGTGACTTTGTTTTATACTATGTAATGATAAATGTAATGTATGTAATGTGTATTTTTATTAAGTTAATGTATTTCTAACGAGTATTTTATTTAAAAATTTTAGGTTTTTCAGTCCTCTGCAATGTAAACTTTAACTGTGCCACATCTTACACTCCACTGTTCGCAAAATTGTCTTAAAAAGGGATCCAAAGTTTTTCACTCACCTCAATTTGTATTTTGAGTACTTACATAAAATATTAAAATAGCTTAATTTTTTGTCATATTATAAGCTTTTTACTCACACACAGGTAATCATTGAACCTACTTCAGGCACCATGTTTCTCACAAAAGTGGCAAAATAGAAATACACTAAGATATCAATTAATTTAATCTTAAAGATGTACCACTTTTGTAATGACATAAATAAAATAAATAAAAATAAATTTTTAGATACCACAGATAATAAAAGTAATCACAATATTTTTTGTAATTACTTTTACTTAATAATACTTACATAATTTTCAAAAAAAAAAACGTAAGAATGCACAAGAGATAAGACAGATTTGTTAATGGCAAATTGATAAATTCTAGTTGCATGCAGAGGAAAACCCTCTAACTTTTTATACTAACAAAATTGTCAGAAATAAAATCAAATTTATTTATCTTTTATGATCAATGTTGTTTTTTGTATAAATTATTTACAATATATAAAAAAATGTGTATATACACAGCAAACCATGATACAATATATATCCATATTCAATAATTTATTAGATTGTCTTATTATCTTGACTTTAATAAAAATAACAAACATTACAATTCTGCCTTCATTATATGGAGTGCTGAAAATGGTATCCACTTTATTGATAAATCTTGGGAAAATATTTTTAGACTGTACACAAAAAAATTAATTCAAGAAACTTAATAGTTCAGTTTAGATACAGCATTTTTTTATATTTGATATTGTATTTTGTTTACTAAATGTTGTCATTTTGTTATAATTCATTCACAGACAAAAGTGTTACTATGCAATAATATTAGTAATAACACGTGGGCAATGATGCTGCACCTAAGGTTAGTAAACAAATATTGCAGATTTTTTAACTTGGATTAGTATAATTACTTTGTAAGTTATTACAAAGTAATTATACTAGTCCAAGTGGGGACCGTCAAAAAGGGTGAGGATCCAGAACAAGAACAAAAATAGACTTTATTGCTTTTTGGACATTAGACAAATAATAATTGATTGGTCTGGTGATTTGTAACTAGTAAATTTTTTGTTGAATTTTTTTTTTCGCCTTTCCATATTAATGTGCCAGACCATTCAAAAAGGGAAAGAAAAACACAAATTTTGATAGTTTTTTCTTGCACCTTATATACAACATTTAGAATTTCAATAAATATGTTGAGAGTGGTCTAGTAAGTTTTGTCAAAAAATAGCAGTGCCAGACTTTATTAAAATTATTGGATTTTTTCATGAGTATACTATAAGTTTACAAACAAATAATTTGATAATATGAAATTTGTTAATCTCAAATGAAAGGGAATTTTGAATGCACAACATTTTTATACAAAATCATTAAATTCTAATCACTGCACACCTATAATAGTTATCCATTGTCACATCACTTAAATAATTAAATTCATAAGTAGTAATTGGTTAAAACAAATAGAATATCTCTGGAACTGTATAATTCAAATACAATGATGCAGAGCAAATGAATCTCAATCTTATGGTCTTATTTAAAAGATTTTTTTATGTATCATCGTAGAACAAAATAGGTTAGGTAATGCAAGTTTGCACGATAGAGTGATTTATGTTAGTATGGATATGCTGTGAATCCCACTAGTTATGGTAAGGTTGTAATTATATATTTTTTTCTAAATCCAATAACTTTGTTCAATAACACTTTATTTAGATTTCACTTGATTACTTTTATCTCTTCATTGGCATATGTTTGATTAATGTCTGCAGCAAAATATAAATGTATGACTGGTTGGAAACTCCTAATAATATTTGGTTTCAGCAAATCAGTGTGACTTGATGGGTAAAAATTCCCAATCAGTAATAATGTGACAAATTTGAGTATGGCTAGTTCTGAACCTAACGGTTAGGTGTTTATTTCCCAAAAAAGCTAATAACAGGCTGTCTATATTATCCGGCATACTTTTAATATTTATATAAAGCTATTGTATGAAAGTGAACATTCGGTAATTTAAAAAAGACACAATAGCATATTAATAAACTCTAGAAAATAATTTTGAAAGAAACTATGATTTATCACTCACTAATTGCATTCACAAACCTGAAGTGAGAGATTGGGTGTTATGAATGTGTAGGAAGTAAGGCAAGTTAGTTTGGACCAGGATGTATGATTCAATTCCCTGTGTCAACAATATATAAGGCGGTACATAATATGTATGTTGCACAAAGTTTTATTTTGTCCTTTTATTATGATATCATTAGTAGTTCTTGGAATTTACAAATAATAGGTTCAAGAAAAATCACAGACTGTAGCTGAGGGCCATTTTATAATAAATTTCTCTTTTCTCTCAACATATTTGTGATAATGCAGCAACCATTGGGAATAAGTAAAAGAAGCTTAAAAATAGGACTGAAAATCAGGCATTTTACAGGTGAAGGAATCAAAATTCAACCAAATATCTAGTGAAAATAATAAATCAGAAAATAGTACAAACATAGATATGATAATCAAACTATAAATATTTAATTTAGACTATAAATTTACACTAAATTTATATGTAGCCTAATTGTTAGGTTAGAGGAACCTTTTTAAGCCACATTTAGAATACTTAATAGTTACAGCATCACATACAAAATTTTCCTAGATAAAAATTAATAAATGCACGTAGAAAAAATAAATGAAAGATGTCATGAACATTGAAATTTTAATAGTTATGATAATAAATAGTTCAGCCAGTCTACAATTAAAATAATACATGACATTAATCTAAGGCTATAGTCTGTAAATTGTTCAAAGAATGTGTTATTAATATTACAGGATGTGGTTGGAGTATGAGTGAAGGTATTGGGCGCTGACGTGCACCACAAGGTTCAGCAGGAAGGGCCTGAGGAGTGGCTGCCGTCCTACGCAGTACAGCCCCACCCTTCATTACACAAGTTACACCAGCACGAGGATCACAATTCTCATTTGCACTTGGACTTTCATCATCTGAGCACAAATCAATCACTTCACATTCAACGTCTAATCTCTTTAATGGATCACAACTCTTCCCTTCTTCCGCTGGCTGGTCCAAATCTAATCCGTCAACAAATACTATATCCTTGTCTTCTGTACATCGCCTACTCTCTGCTTCTTTACGTAAATTATCAATAAACTCATTTATTTTTTCTAATGACATTCGTTCAACATTAACATTTACAGGTCTACATTTTAAAAGCAATAATTGGCTATTGAGATCTAATGATTTCTTATTCCTTTGGTTAGGAAATTTGTATGTTCGTTGCCAGTAGTCTATAGGTCTCCGATATCTTACAGGATACTGAAAATGCTTGGTTTTTACTATACCTTTTACATTTACATTAGAAGTGCAGCAGTATCTTTCTACTCGCTCTCTCGAATAAGTTGTGTCTCTTGCAGTGTTTATTTTAGCATTTTTCATGTAAGCCAAAGATGAGAATGGATATGGAGGTCCTCTATCTATATTGGTAGTTGTTCGAGAATTGCGCGGTTTTGTGTCAAACTCAGTATGTTTAATGGATATGCTTTCTGGATTCTGACCTATTGGCTGAAGTTTCAAAGCTGAAAGAAACTCTGGTAATCCGCCACTAACTGTACCTGATGGAATATTTTCATTGTTACACAATCTCTCATGGACTTTCAGGTTGTCTATGTTATCAAAGTGGCTATCGCAGGTGTCACACAAGTAAATATCCGCAGACTTTAGCTGGAGTTCGTCGATATCCACTTGCTCTCTGTCATAAAATAAATTCTCATTTCGAAATGTAACTAATAATCTACTGCTTGGTCTATAATAGAGAGACGTTGTGTGATCACGGTTATCGACATACCGAAGCCTGTTACGAGGATACCGAGCAAGTTGCGCCGAAAATACTAATAGGAATGCACTCTTGTGGTAATCATAGCATCTCTTAACTAAATTCTTCAGCCTGACTTCCCAATCCTTCGGTACCTCATCGGGTTTAACAAACGGATGTGAAAATGTTACATCGGCAGGCCACCATGGAGGCTGCCGGATGTCTTTAGCAGTATCATGACCCCAAGAACATGTCACCATAAAAGTAATGAACTTTTCCAATTCGGCAGCAGTGATCTTAGAGAGAGCCGTAGGATTCCCGTTAGCAAAGAGCAACGGCAAGTTGGCAATCATGTTTGTCGTCACTTATGACTTTATAGTCATCGCAATCGGAGGGTCAGCGCTTGCGATCTCACCCCGCAAAACACTATAACGGTATAATTACGCATAACAATGGTTGGTGTCACAGAAAACATATTTACATAAACACATTAACTTCAAACTTATAACGAAATCTATAAAATCGAACAAAATCTGGACTCAAACTCAAAATACTAAGAAATGCAGCGACAAACGCGTTCTTTCTTCGACAAAAAGAGAAAGACTTACGACCACAGATAAAAAACTTTGTGCGCAAAAAAATATAGCCAAAGATTTATGTAGGCAGGTACCTAGTTGAAATAATTATAAAAAACAAAATATGGACAATTGAAGACTTTATGAATATTTTACACTTCAATTTATGATAATAATTATTATAATATTTTAATGCATTCTAACGACGCAGACTGTAAAGAATTTTAATGTAAGGACTAAAGTTACAACTTTTCTGCTTATTACGATAGCCTCCCATTCAGAGTAATTAATTACAGGGGGGTTACCATCAACTTTTAAAAAAAAACGCTCAATTCCCAGTCAGTTCAAAAGCAGGCCTGCTTTTGGCCTGCTAGAAATCATACTACGAGGGCTAAAAAGGTGAACGTTTTTTGCGTCAAGGTGAACGGTTATGCTTATCTATGGCCTGCTATAATATCATTGCGTTTTATAACATCAGTTTAGAAATTTGAATCGTATATTTCTCTAGTTTGTCGGTTTTGTGTTTATTAAGGTAAAAACATGACTTTGTTGGATATTTCAATTTTTTTAACTATAATTTATTGGCTATATTCACGTAACTGAAATACTAAGTAATAAAAATGTAAGTTCACCGTAATAAATAACTAGCCTCAAAGGTATAAAAATTTTCTTGATTCTGAACGTGACCCTGATAGATATCTAAACATTTTAGGCGCGTAAATTAAATGTCTTGTCTTTTTTATCTAAATTTCACCACTCGAAAAAGCGCGGGAAACATAAAATTTGGCGGACGTCATTTTTGGTTCTGCGACTTTTTATATTATTATTTAGCGAAACAGAGGATCGATATTAGTTTTATTTGTGTAAATATTTAATTTTATGTAAATATCATTAGTTTTACTATCAGTTTAAAGTAGGTAAGTCTCCTTTTCACTTTTTAAAATGAACAAACCCCCTGACGATCCTGGAGGTGGACCTCTCCAGGTAGCGCACTATGTTACTATAGATGAGAGTAGTGTTGATACAGATACTTCGATTTCTTCAACTCAAACAACTAACAGGAAAAGATCTCATACATCTAATAAAATATGCAAACACTGCAATAAACGGCGCAAAAAGCGCAACAATGAATTGAAATCTACTGACTGTCAGTGCTCTCACTCTGTTTCTGAAATCTCAGATATAAATAATGCTTCGGGCGCCTCATTTATTACTGGTGATAATAATGTAAATGATAATGTTACAATGAAAGATTTGTCAAACCCCCTAACAAATAGTAAGGAACCCCAAAAACCTAAAGATTATATTAACTACCGCACACAGTATGAATCTACAGACCTTGGACCTTATGTTATTCATGTCCAAAGAGTTATTACATCTCCGACTGATAATGTTACTCTACATCCAGTCTCGTTTGGGCGATTCCTTAAAAATAATACTTTTAAAAATATAATTGATGGTAGCCTCAAGAAAATTGGACGCAACCGATTATCTCTATCATTTTCGGACCACAATGACGCAAACCACTTTATTAATGACCCTAATCTCTCAAATAAAAACTTCAAAGCTTTTATCCCATCATTTAACGTTTCACGAGTAGGCGTAATTAGAGGTGTTCCCTCAGACTGGTCACCTGAGGAAATTGCTAATAATGTTAAGGTTCCCATTGGTTGTGGAAAAATAATAAAGGTTAGAAGAATAAACCGTAAAATAACTATTAATGATAACACTACCTGGAAACCAACAGAGACAGTTGTCGTAACTTTTGATGGACAAACTTTACCGAAACGTGTCTACGTTTGCTATAATGCTCTCCCAGTAGATTTATACATTTACCCTACTATACAATGCTATAAATGCTGTAGGTACGGTCATACTAAAATAACTTGCAGATCCAACCCAAGATGCTTTAAATGTGGAAAGGATCATTGTGGAGACTCTTGTACTAGCGAGGCTGATTTCAATGTTAATTGTTGTTTATGTAAGGGATCTCACTTTGCCACTAGCAAATCATGCCCAGAACATTTAAGACAAAAAAACATTAAAATGTTTATGGCTCAAAACTGTGTCTCTTATGCCGAGGCATCAAAAAATTATCCCCCGGTCTCCAAATCATATGCTGATGCCATCTCAACACCTATTAAAACTGCTCTTCATCCACTTTTGAAAAAAAACTTAGATTCGCAAGAACAATCCCATAGGTCATACAAAAAAACAATATTTCAGAAACCTAAACCCCATACAAAAGTCAGTAAGAGTTATGACTATGATTTCCAAAATTCAGTTATTAATGAATATAATTCCACTAATTCTAGAGAAAATGGTACTTTGTTGACAAAAAATAATAACAATAATCAAGAATCAGCCTCAATAGGCATGATTATATCTTTTATTAAATTTTTATCTCAGTCCGAAGTAATAACACCGTCCAACGCTGCTTTAATGACAGAAAGTTTAATTAATTATTCTAAATTTAATGGTGATCATGGACAGTCAAGCCAAAATTCTTCAATGGAACTCGCAGAGCATCACCAACAAGAAAAGTGAATTAATTCACTTATTAAATAAATATGAGCCATTTTTAGTGGCTCTTTCAGAAACTTGGTTAAGACCAAGTTGTACTTTTAAATTCTCTGGATACACTAGTATCCGAGAAGATAGATCTGATGGTTATGGAGGTGTAGCCATCATGATCAAAAAAGGATATAATTTTTCCATTGTTAATCTTCCTGTACATACTGTAAATATGTCTATATTAGCTGTTAATGTAAATAATATTTGTTTCGTGTCACTTTATATTCCACATCCAAATTTGAATATTTTGACTGAACTTAATAACCTATTAGCCATACTACCTAAACCCTTTATTGTGTTAGGTGATTTTAATTCTCATCATCAAGCCTGGGGTTGTTCCTCCAGTAATTATTATGGTGAAGAACTTTTGAAAGTCATTGAAGAATTAAATTTATGTATTTTAAACAACGGTTCTCCCACTCGTCGCACAAAACCCTCCGAAGGCAAAAGCGCTATAGACCTGTCCATTTGCAGTCCCAATTTAGCACCTTCTTTGACATGGTACACACTCCCATTTACGTTTGGAAGTGATCACTTCCCCATAATAATAAATTTCCCTTCTGCATATCATAAAACTTCACCTAAATCTACATCATATTTCAAATATAATTTGCATAACCCGGATTGGCACAAGTTTAATAATTTGATGGAAGTTGGTGTTAATGTTTTGCCTAACATTTCCTCATATAATGACTCTTCTTGTGCAGAAGCCTTTACTCAATTAATTATAAAATCAGCTGAAAACACTTTTCCCATTAAAAAACAATTAACTAAGAAAATAAATACGCCACCTTGGTGGGACAAAGAATGCTCAGACGCTATTAAGGAAAGGAAAGCTGCTGAAAAATTTTATTGTCAGTATACAACTACAGAAAATTTTAATATTCTCACTAATATTATAAAAACTACTCGTCGATTATTAAAAAAGAAAAAAGCTGAAGGTTGGAAGAAATTCTGTTCTTCCTTATCACCCCAAACAAAACCTTCAAGTGTATGGTTAAACATAAGAAAATTTAGATCTGCATATAAGGTTTCTAATAATAATGAAATGTGTCCATTGTTAATAAATCAGCTGATAGATCATCTTGCTCCACCTACAGTACCAGAATGTATCCTTTCTCTTCCTTCTACTTCTTCTTTAGACAATTTTTCCCCTTTTACGTTATTTGAGCTTAAAGGTATCCTTCAAAATGTTAAAGACTCTACTCCTGGATGGGATAATATTAACTACTCATTTTTAAATAACATGACTGATAAATCTCTATCATACTTATTAAAGGTTATGAACTCCCTTGTTTCTACAGGTAATATACCTCAGACATGGAAGTCACATTCTGTTATCCCTATCCTTAAACCTGATAAAAACCCTTCTGACCCTTTTTCATACAGACCCATTGTGCTTTCATCAGTTATGTTGAAAATTCTAGAGCACCTTGTCAAACTTCGCTTAGAATGGTTTATTGAAAGCAGAAATTTATTAAGTCAAAGTCAGTATGGTTTTAGGAGAGGAAAGAGCACCATAGATAATATTAGCTTACTTATAACTGATATTAGATTAGCTTTTACTCATAACAAATCTGTTTTAGCAGCTTTTTTAGATATATCCTCAGCATATGATAATGTAATTCTATCAATTCTGAAAAATAAGCTAGTGAAATTAAACATACCATTTTATTTAATTAATGTTATTATGAATATTGTATACAATAGAACTATTAATTTAGCAAATGACCCTAATAATTTAAAAAGACAACAATATAAAGGTCTTCCACAAGGTTCTGTTTTAAGTCCAATCCTTTACAACATATACTCATATGATATAGAAACTGTAGCAACTAGCAATGTAAATGTTCTTCAGTATGCTGATGACCTCCTTTTATACTCAACTGACAAATCTATACAGATGGCTTGTGATAATCTTTCCATGTCTATTCTATCCCTACAGACTTGGCTTAATAACAATGGTCTTGATATTTCTGTTTCTAAAAGTTCCATAGTTTTATTTTCTCGCACTAAATTTCCACCCCCTATAAATATTACTTACAAAAATAGTTCAATTCCTGTTAAATCGAAAACAAAATTCTTAGGTATAATACTAGATAATAAACTCCAAGGACTAGATCATTGTGAGTATATAGCAGCAAAGTGTGAACGTAATATCAATTTAATGAGATGTGTTTCTGGGGTTTGGTGGGGTGCACACCCATCTACATTAAAACTTATGTATAATGCATTAATAAGAAGTTTATTGGATTATGGAATGTTTTTACTAGAACCATGTAGTAAGATTGGTCTAAAGAAAATTGACTCTGTTCAAATTAAAGCATTACGAATTGTTCTAGGAGCAATGAAATCCAGCCCTGTTTCTGCCCTACAAGTAGAATGTGCTGAACCTCCATTACATTTACGACGTAAATATCTATCTGACAGGTTTTTCCTTCGCACTTTGGAATCACAAAATCACCCTCTGCTTACAAAGCTCTCTAGTCTTAGTGGTTTAATGTCAGATAAGTATTGGAAACACAAAACAATCCCAGCCCTTGTATACAGCTATATGAAATATCACAGCCTTAAGCCTTTTACTTTTACATCCCCTATAAATCCCTTATATAAACACAATTATGAATCATTAACTCTGCAGCCTGTTGTAGTAAATTTAGGTATAGATAAACAATCTTTGTATGCCAATCAATATTTTAACAATATTATCAATGAAAAATGGCAAGATTTTCATTTGATTTTTACTGATGCATCCAAAAATAATAGTAATGTTGGAATAGGTGTATACCATAAACAGTACAATATTGTTCAAAAAATCAAATTTCCACCGGAAGCATCTGTATTTACAGGTGAATGTTATGGACTTTATAAAGCTGTAGAATACATACACATTATGAAACTACCCAAGTGTATGATTCTGACTGATTCACTGAGTGCTCTACATTGTTTGCAAAAGTTCCCTTTAAAATCCAAATTTATTCCTCCTATTATTTTAGACTTAAGAAATCTTTTATACAAATGTACTTTTAAATATAATCATATTATTTACTTTGCCTGGGTTCCAAGCCATTGTAATATCACTGGAAATGAGCGAGCTGATCGGTGTGCTAAAGAGGCAGTTCAGTGTGGTGATTTATATCCCTACATTAATTATTGCCATGATCTAGCTGCTCTCCCTAAACTCCATCTTAAGCAGTCATGGCAAAGTGTCTGGGATAGTGGTACATTGGTGAAAGGCAAAACCTATTCCCAATTACAACCATTTATACCTTCTAAACCTTGGTTTTCTGTAGTGAAATTAAATAAGTTGTCAACATCTGTTATCACCAGAATGAGGCTTGGTCACACTAATTCTCCTGAACACCTCTTCAAGCTACACATCAAAGATAACAATGTTTGTGAGTGTGGCACTGATATTGGAGATCTCAATCATATATTTTTTGCTTGTCCTAAATACAATCATTCATCATTATATAACAATCTATATTCTAATGACATTCCTTTACCTACATCCATTCTAACCCTGTTATTAAACCCTTGTATGTATAATATTCTTTCATTATTCATTCAAGAAAATAATATTAATATTTAAGCGTAGTTAGATACATTTAGTATCTAATACCAAATTGATATTAACCCACTTGTAAATATTATACAATAACTAAGTATTATCTCTGTATATATTTATTTAAATATTATTGTTGTAAATAATTTATAATTTTAGTATCTATGTTATTTTGTATTACTTTCTGATCCTCTATTTTCCTGTCAATCCAAATTCCAAATCCTAGTTTATTGTCTAAAATATGTTTCCTCGTTTTACTTGATCATGGCAGTTGCTTAACGCCCATGCCAAAAAGAAAAAAAAAAAAAAAAAAAAAAAAAAAAATTTCACCACTCAAAACTTTCGTAAAACCGAAAACAATACATAGATACTCAAGTATTTCTTTTTATAAACTTTTAGTAGGTACTTAATAGTGTGTTAAGCACACTGTGCTTAATAGTTTCTTTACATAAAGTTACATAGTACTCTAATTGAGGAGCGTCTGTTCAAAAGGAGCTATCTACGTATCGGATCACAGAACACTTATACTCTCTACGAGAGGGTATCGGATTGTTTATACGTGTTTATTATGAATTTCACTTGCTATCCAAGATATTATGCACTGTGTTTATTTTTGGTCAAAAGTGCCTATTTCCGCTTTAAACTTCTACCTTATTGTACGGTTCTGATCAAAAGGTGCTAATTGTAATAGGTTCTAACTGGTTGGTAAACACCAATCACAATTCTAATCAAAAAGGGTTATGTTTCATAGTAATTTCGTTAATTATTTATAGTTTGGTACAAAAAGAACTATTTACTTGCTACGAAACAAACGAAGTGCCAGTTCTTCTGTTTCTTAAAGGACGCGAATCCAGGCTAGAAAAAAAGATATTTGAAGTTTCTAAACAAAAAATCATAATATTCTTCAATGAAAATTTCAGTGTCAAATTATTGTTTAAGTCAAAGTTACATTTTACGCGCCTCTCGTGCAACTGTGTGTGTGTTTTACTGATCCTGCTTTAATCGTATAAATATCAGCAAATTCATGAAAAAAATCTTGAAATTCCTAATAAAATATGGATGTGGAGACGTAAAAAGAAAGACGTAAATATTTTACTTGTGAAGCAATTAGATGACTGGGCTGAGTTACTGGAGTTGTTATTCTTTAGGAACATTATTCTTGATGATCAAACAATGATAACCGGTGCTAACAATGAAGATCACCAACATGATGAGTCTTGTGACTGTTTAGAACATGACATTAGTCAAATTAGAATATAAAATTTACTTTCATCTTTCTATTTTTCTTTTATTTTTTGTCCTAGACCAAACTTGTACTCTAAGCATTACTGATCAAATGGCGCTATTTATTCTTGGTTCAGATCAGAAGGTGCTATTTGTTATCATTTCAGAACAAAAGGTGCTATTTTCAGAATAACTGATCAAAAGGTGTTATTTACATTATTTATAATTTAATATTGTGGTCTTTGTTAAAGATATAAAAAAATATTTTAGTCATAAAGTTAGTGGACTTATCATGAATCATCTCAATAAAAAAAAATACACTTGCCTCATACTAATTTCAGGAAAAAAAGACTTTTTTAAATTATCTAAAATGTGGTCAGCATGTAAATAGCCCTTTTTGAACAGACGCTCCTCAATTGGTCTGTGCATAAAGTGATATCTGACAATCGGACCTGGTTGTCTTAAAGAAATTGTTTTGTAATACAATGTAAATGTATGTAATGTAAATGTGGCATCTTTAATATATTTATGTCGGAAGTTATTGTTTATAAATAAAGCAAAGAAGATATTATAATCACTACGTTTTAAGTAACAAGTTTATAACATTCTGTTGAACAAATCCATTTCTTTTTTCTTTTTCATCCACGTCTTGTTGGTTGGATGTAATCAACTTCTTCGTCCCAAGGAATTTCAAAACAACCATACTGATATTGTGGTTAAAGCAAATTGATTTAAGCTTGGGATTATTTCAGACAATTGTGGCAAAATGCTGCAAGTATTTTTCTGGACCCGAATAAGAACCTTTGTCATTTTTTTATGTATAAGGTGTTCTTTTCTGTATCCTATAATGGATTCCGGGTGAAAATTTGTATTTAAGTAATAATATAATAATGATCTCAGTGTAAAGTTGTTATAAATTTAGTGTTTTGTAGCAACATATACCGAATAAGCAAATGATTTTTGTGACAATATTAGAATACCCTGGCCCATAAAGGCAAACTACACAAATTATTGCTGATTCCATTATATTGCTATTTTTAGAGCTGGGATGTTACACATTATGTGTATATTTACGATAAGTCTTACTCCTAATCAATAAATGTTAATAGCATTGGACACTGTAACTACAGTGTCCAAAGTCCAGATGCATAAAGCTTTGCTCACTACAATATGAAGCCAGAACATCATAACAAGCTATGTTTGGAGGTCATCTCATGTAGTTTTTTTCATTGTTTTAAACTTGTCATACATCCTTTAATTAAATTATACAGTCTGATATTTCCTATTTTTTATAGCATGAGTGTTAGTAACTGCAATTCCTATTTTGCTTTTAGAATAGGATACTTGAAGTCCAATCACCTGATAAATGACAGTAGATAAAGGACAGCATTACATACTCTTTAAAGTACAGGAGTTGGATCTTATATTGACATAGAACTGAAAAAAATCAATTTGCTGTAGTAAATTTGATTGGTGTCCAAATTGACCTATTCGTATCACATATAAGTATAAAAAAATTGCATAATTTTAGTATACATATATTGTGTTGATACAGTATATGTGTATTTTCTGCCTTATTGATTTATCATTAGTGTCCACACTAAAGAACTAGAGTACAAGAACTGAGTAGTTCAAAAATAAAGTGTTCCGGTATAAAATGTCAAGAAATCCTTAATAGCAGCCAGGGTGTAAGTAGTCATAGCAAATTCTCAATCCCTTGAATATATTGACTACTTAGTACCTACTATATTTTTTTAGGAATTTCAAGAATATATTCCAAATCCCAGTAGTACATACCTCCAACACATATTCTAGTTGGAGCCTATTAATCTGGCAACTGAACCCAGTGAAGTAAGATATTTGCTAACAATATTGTGCATGGTTATACAATGTCAAATCTTTTGTGGGAAAATAATAGGGGTTACTGAAACAAGCTTAACAATTGTCACAAGCAACTCGTCTTGATTTTGTATGGGCTAAACCTGCCTACATAATATGTCCATTTGAAATAATTTGACTTATCAAAATTTCTTTCAAAGTCTAAGTTTTGATCATTTTCCTCCGCATATAAACAAACTTACAAAATCCACTGCTTTTTTACATGCTTTGTGCTATTTCTAATTTTTTTTGTTATACAGCTTTAACCACGACTTATCATAAAAACTTTTACTTCTTTTGCTCAGTCAGGTAGCCAATGTGTTGATAGCAATGATGTGTATAAATATTACCACACATAATTAGTTGATAGTGTTGCTTTCTATCCATAAAATTATTAAAATCGATTTTGTAGTTTGGCTTTTATTAATTACAAGCAAATTTTACTTCAATGATTTATCTAGGTTGAAAATAAGGCAAGGTTAGGTTAGGTTGAAAAATAAATTTATCATATAAATGTTAATTTATATAAGAAGTCAAGAAAAAATATAAAGTTCGTCTTATTTTTGAAGCAGATAGCTATCCTGATGACATTACTGCATAACCATAGGATGATAGATGTTAAGCTTCATGTGTTCAGATTACCAGAACCTTACCTTCCAAGCTAAAATATGTCTATGCCAAACACTGACATTATAGACAGGATAAACAAAGCTTTATACGCAATAGTGTCGCATGGAGGAAGCCTTTCCACAGTGTTTTAATGTCCATACCAATTGATGCCAGGGTGCACTGCAAGTCAAGTTGATATTAGGGCAGTAAGGGGAACTTGGTCAATCCCTTTTACCTAATGTTGGGTTGTCGAATATGATACCCTTTAATGTACTTTTGAATATAGAGAAATATCAAAATACCCAAATAGTATTATAGCTTCTGTAGCATCCCAATTGCCTATTGGTTATGGTTACAAGTAAGCACCTTCTACTATTTGGTGAAACAGATATACCATATTCACCAAGGTTTTTTTATATATGTCGCAGTGAAATTGTCAATAGTCGTTAGATTATAATCTACCTAGGGAGTTTATAATTTGGTTAGGTTAGGTTAGCAGTTAAATTATAATATCAGTTAGATTATAATCTAACGGTATTGACAATTTCACTGCGACATATATATCACTAGCTGTTGCCAGCGACTTCGTCCATGCGGACTTAGTTTACTCCGCACTGCTCTGCTATATGTTGACCTGACCTGTTAGTAATATCCATGCAAAATTGAAGTAAATCCGTGCAGTACTTTTTGAGTTTACCCCGGACATACATACAGACAAACAGACAAAAATTCTAAAAACTATATTTTTGCTTCGATATCGATTGTAGATCACGCCCCTTGTATTCTTTAAAAAAATATTCAACATACAGTTTTGACTTTCCTACGATTTTATTATATGTATAGATTAGATAGCAAACAAGTAGATGGCAATGCCACCATGCCATGCTCCTGATAGAAAGAGAAACCATCACCTATAGACTGCTATTCTTGTGGTGGGATGGCAATGCCACATGCATAAGTCTACTGGCTACCTAACCCTCCAAACTGGAATATAACAATGACAAGCATTTATGCTGTTGAAGCAGGAATAGGTAAGGCAGTGGTAACAAATACCCGGGCAAGACTTTGCAGTAATATACTACCTACTAATCACAATGGTAGTGACACATATAGCCAATTAGTCGCCTTTCACGCGACCTGCCTTGCAGAACAGTAGTTTGTCTATTCTTCAAAGGAGGCAGTCAACACGGGGAAAAGGTTATAACACATATAAATATTAAAAAACATTTAATTTTATACCAAATAAAATATTTATTAAAAATAACAAACTGAGAATATAATGACAAAACAGTATAAGTTTATGTAAACAAATACTCTAAAACTTCATAATATTCTTTCTAGACTCCCTGACGCAACTGTCACAAGCATGTAACAAAGTCCTACCTATGAGCAATTCCAACTTGTACTTCATTGTTGGATCTAAATCCAAAATTAAAGGAAATGACTTAAGTTTCCCGTTGCATCTCAAAGTCGCTGAGTTCAGAGACAGATGAACTGGCTGCATTACAAATTTTATGAAGGGTATGTGCATAAGCCATTCAACCAACTACATGTGGTTGGTGATACAGCATTCAAGGGCTGACTAGACCTATGTTTAGCTTTTAGAACATTAATGAACCTTTCAATAACATTTTGGGCCTGGATATGTTTGGCCATATAATATGCTTCTGGAGAATCTAGTTCTGCATTTCAAATTAATGTTATCTTTTTTTTTCTGAGTGGATTCTCAGAATCTCCTAGAATAAATATATAGTAAGATTTTATTTTGTATTTATTATTATTTTATTTTACTTTATGAACATTATTTTTAAATATTGAAAATTTAAGTTCAATATCATCATATTAGTCCTCTTGTAAGGTAGGCAGAAGGAAGCATATGTCAATAGACAATATCATATGTCAATTAAGTCATCCATTGTACTGTAATTGTGCATAAATTTAAATAAGTAGACTCTGGTTAACAAGTTTGTCGGTTAGCGAGATATATGGTGGTCCTATTGGTACTAGGTGGTAGAGTTCTGCATTGTCTCGCTCGGGTCTGGTACCACCGCCTTACCTATTCCTGCCGCAATAGCGTCAGTGCTTGTTGCTGTTGTGTTCCGGTTTGGAGGGTAAGGTAGCCGGTAAACTTATGCATGTGGCATTATACCTCGCCACAAGATAGCAACGCATCATTAACATCTTTGGTGTCTATAGGCGATGGTTGACTCTTTCCATCAGGAGACCCATCTGCTTGTTTGCTATCTTATAACATAAAAAAAAAACATTTTGCTTTATTTGTAGAGGTAAATTAGGTGGAGTCACTAGCCCATTAGACATGATATTTTAAAAATAAATATATAATAAAATGAATAAATTTTAATAAACATCTTTAATTTGCAGGAATTTGACCTTTTTTATTTTCCTAAAACTTCAGTAAATAATATATTTATTTTAATACTTTACCAATTGACATTTAAATAATGCAAAGAATGGTAGTTTTCCTACAATAAATTAGTTTTTTACATTTAGTAGGTCTTATTCTGGTTGTGTGAGTCCCATCAATAGAACTTTAATGCAAAATAACACACATGCCAAACTTTATATGATATTTTCATCATTTAGATAAATGTATAAAGATATTTTTAAATCCACACTAATATTATAAAATGCATGTTTACTGTCTTACACTTTCACAGCTAAATCTCAATTGATTTTAATAACATTTGGCATGAAGATAATTGCAGATCTGGGATCATACACAGGCAAACTATTTTTTCAAAAATAAACTGATAAGATGCTAAAATAGTGAATGAAAGATTTTAATAAAAACTAATATATTTTTTTATGAACAGTGTGTTATAATATTTACAGGCAAAGCTTGCAGGTCAGCTAGTTATTTATTTCATTGATATTTAACAATTTTAGAGACTATACCCTAACTTATTAACCTGTCACCCTGCTGCAGGATGGGAAATTTTATATATTTCTAATTGCATATTATTCAAAGCAGAAATAACTTGTGCTAGTAATATTGGCTGTACAACTTTTTGATCTCTGTGGGTCTCTGATACAAGCCATGTGCATTAACATAGATTGCTGTAAAACTTGCCAATGTGTAAATAGGAAGTTATGGGCAAATTTTCAAAACTTTGGTATTGCATAAACAATTTTGAAAAAACCCATATTAACCCTTTTATATACATAAACTTAACTTTAGACTTCTGGGTATTTATTTTCATAACGGGTACCAAATCCTTGTACAAACTATAAAATAAATCCTTGAATAACCTTACAGGTGTAGTTATGAATTGAAATGAAGTAGTTTTGTGGAAAATAAACACATTTTTATGTTCATAGCTAAGTATCCATATTAATTAACAAATTCTCTTTTGTACAATTGAAAAGGGTCGTCCATCTCTTTAATTCGACGCCGTCGGTTTCTTTTTCTCTCGAAAAATTGACATTAGTCACATATCTACAAAAACATAACGAATATATTTCACCCGCTTCACAACTTCATAAAAACAAACTTTTAAGTGGGTTTCATACATTAAAACATTATCACAAGTAACTATGCACTTTAAATTCCAAAATTTAATTTACGATCAAAGTCGATAGTGCTAGCAAACAGTTTATTTTGGTTTATTTAAAGACCTCTACAGCAAAACAATTCAATAAAAGCTGGTCAAGAGTAACTTTTTAAGGATTGGTTTATCTGACTTTAGAAAAATTGTAAAAACGCTTTACTGTTGTCAAATAAAGTGTCATGGTACGGATAGTCTATATGAAAAAAAAGGTGAACGCTTTTCATAGACGTCAAGTAGCAGGCCTGCTATTGGCCTGTTAATAAGGTGTCATGGTACGAAAAAGCAAGGCAGTTCAAATTCTGTCCTGCTTTAAGAGCTCGTAGTTACCCCCCTGCTACTGTTTTGCTACAGTCACTGATGATCTTTACATGAAGTGGCGATCTTTCAATCTCAACTTTCAATCATGACTGTTGAGTGATCGTGTTTTAGTCACCATATATAAATGGTTATAGAAATTCCTTTTTGATAACAGCTATTGTTTCACCTAATGCTATCTTTTTTTTATTTGTTTTCTGCTTAACATTGGAATAATTATTATAATCCCAATACAAGTTTTTCTTTTATGAATATCCATTGAAACGTGCTGTTTTCTATGAATCTTTGGTTTGACGGAAATGACTGAGAGCATGACTATATCATTCAAACATACAAACGTAATTTATAACTGATGATTCAGAGTGACTCCTGCATAAACGTCTGATGGGAGCTTTACAGAGTCTGACTTACAATTAACTAGTTAGGTTTAGATTAAGTGATACCGGATTGTGTCCTTGATAATGTAAAATTAAGGATTTAGGGAAACTTAAAGTCTACCACTTGATTTTTGGGCTGAAAATTAATAACTATCGTCTTAAAAAGTGAAAACACGTTAGTATTAACGTACGTTACACACTTAACATACGTTAATAAACCAGTTGGAATTCTAGCTGCGTGGCTTAACCTCAAATCTCAACAACTAGGCAACGCCATTAACATGGAACACTGAAAACAAGCGGAAGTGGGAAGTACAAACATTTGTATCAGGACCGCGATCGCCAAACTGACACATAAAATAAGCAGTATTGCATATAAACTACTAGTGCAAACATTGTTTCATTGGTCGTTTTCATTTTAAACAACAATAATCCGAAACACACAAACAGAACATCTAAAAATATACCAACTAAAAATATACAGTTAAATATACAACAATAAATTTTCTTTTTTTACAAAAAAAAAAAGAATATTTACGTCCTTTTGTAGTCTATTCAAAATAGACTCATCTATTGTACAATAGTGAAACTATAATTTTAATAGTTTCGCTATTCTACAATAAATGGCAGTATTGATTTTTCCATATTTTTCAGTTTGCCATATTTGTGAGAACTTTCCAGAACGATATACGTAATGACTATCATAACGTATATCGTTCTAGAAAAATTAGGTCAACCTAAAATGAACTTTATATGTAAGATGTGCGGCTGATTTTAGCTTAACTTTCTATTATATTATTAGAGATTATATTAAATCAGGAATTTTATTAAAATAAAATGAAAATTGTACTTTCGAATAATATGAAATATCTCCATTTTTATTCATCTGTATTCTACTATCATTTCTGCATTCAAGGATGGTACAATACGGCATAATTCAGTGTGTAATAGATTTTCGCACGACGAATATATCCTAAAGATATGTTAAATATCACTAAGGCAATTTAGAGTAACAGCGCATAATAGTGGTGCAAGCGGCACGCCCACTTTTCACCTCCACTTGTTTTCTTTGTTTCATAGCCACTAACAAATAATGTAAAATGGGATTCTTTCTGTCTATGGCCCATCCCTATTTTGTAGTGTGGATTCAAAAAGCTTTGGTGCACAGAACTATATAGGTACTCCTAACGGAGCTTTGGTGTCTCTATGCTCTAAGCTGACAGTTGGCTGACAATTGACATTTCACTTGTCAGAACAACAAACACAGCTTTACATACTCTTTGACAGCTGCCTGTATTTTTGTAAAGTGTAAACTGAATTTATCACGAGATAAAATTATTTTGTGTTTTTCACATGATTATTAATAAAAAGTTGTAATAACTAATTTAGAATCAATGTAAAAATAGACAATGTTGGATGTATAAATTCCTGTTCTACTATGGTAAATATATTCAAAGATGTGATAAAAAATATTGTGAAGATTTAAAATAAATAAACTGGTTTTTATTGTAGGATTATAATAATGTTGAAAATCGACCTTCACCGCCAGCAAATCACTTTGTGGAAGCTAATGACTACGAGTAAGTTTTATTGGAGTACCTAGATATTAATATAAATATATTGTTAATTTCAATGTTCATTAATTTCTTTGTTCTAAAAAATGAAAGCCTCAGTTTTGCAAACAAAATGCTACAGTGGTTCAATGACTTTCTCTACTGGACAAATAATAATACAAACTTCTGTGAATACTTCTTCTCCAAAGGACACAATCTGTGCTGCAGTACCTGGTAAAAGCATCTTTGGTGCATATTTGGTCAAATAGCAATATTACTGTGAAAGTTACTGTAAAATGCTTATAACCATTTAGGTTCAAGCCAGATATTGCCACTTGCCATACTTCTGTTTTATTGATTGCTGTAATAAACAAATTATTTTTGAATAAATAATTTTTAATAGCTAAGAAGCGCCAATAACTGACTTTCCAGGACTCCAGATCTTATTCTTCTTAACTATTTGTTATTCATTTTATTAATCTTTAGGACAGTATGTTATTCTGTAGGGATAGATGAAAATAAGATAATTGAGGGACAACATTAGATTAGAAAAGGTGGCAACCTCACGAGCAATGTATATGCAGCATTGTTTTTTTGAGATTAGAGTTCCAGTAGTTTGAGAGATTTCACGACATAGGATAGTATCAAAGCAATGGAATGAGATAACCATTGGCTATAAACAACAAAGATGGTAATGGTGCATTGCTATCCATGCGGGCTTTCTTGTGTTGGTCCAGGGCCCCTCTGCTGTTCTGCCAGACAGATTGTAAAAAGCAATCAATTGGCTATATGTGTCACTACCCTTGTGGCTACAATGTGGTGTAGAGTGTCTCGCCCGGATCTGGTTCCATTGCCTTATTTATTTCTGTCACAATAGCAGCAGTGCTTGTCACTATTGTGTTCCACTTTGGATGGTAAGGTAGCCGCTAAACTTATGCATCTAGCATTAGGCACATGCCAAATGGATAGCAACGCACCATTAACATCTGTAGTGTCTATAGGTGAAGGTTTTCTCTTTCCTTAAGAAGAGTCATTTGCTTGTTTGCTATCTTATGATATATAAAAATCATGCCACTTTACCCTCAAAAACTAGAACACGGCATCAAAATCACTGATGCTATTGAGGTGAGAATATATAAGGTGGTGAAACCAAAACCCAGTTGAGACATTGCAGAGCTTTATTACCTAGTAAAGGTAGTAAAGTGCTAATTGTAATTTTGTTATAATGAGAAACAAATTATGTTTTCTTCACCACCAGGCCAGAGTTGATTAAAGTAATCATATCTCAACTTTCTAGCTATCCTACTTTCAAAACTATACTTTAGTTTATTTGTTTCATATATACAATATTCATTTAGTTTAAGATTTCCAACATGGAGTATGGAATATTTAAAAAAAGCAGCCACAGAACAAAAACTTGTTCGGCCACGAAGTTTAGCATGGGCTATACTGTTGAATGCTGTTCCTCCACCATCTGGTGATATTTTATTAAGGTAATAATGATTTTCTATTAAGATTATAAAGTAATATCTAATTAGGATTATAATGTAGTAGAAAAATATTACAAACTCCCAACTAATTGACCAAGTATGATAATAGCTTGAAAATAACAAATTTTTTTATGGTATGGATTAGACCTTTCCTATTGCTAGATATCGAAAAGGCAATCAGTTTAACAGGGTCGTGCACTATATAGAGGCAAAAAAGCACTGCTTTACCTATATTTTAATAAAACGTTCATACGTTTTAGATGACTTTAATTAATTATAAATAAATGAATAAACAAAATATAATAACTTAAAAACGCCTAATATTTTTAAATAGCACCTATTTGCAAGCATAGCACTCAAACATGTTTGCCAGGCGTTTATTAAACGATAAATAATATTGAACTCAAACTCCTGCCGCTAGTATTCTGCCTCACATTGTAAATGTGTGCGAGACATAATTACCTATCCGCACGTAATTGGCTCACTCCCACAATCTTGCTATTATGTACGGCAACTACTGCGAGCTTGTTCTATAACAGTATGCTCACATTATGCATTTTTGTTTAGTAAGGTTTTATTTGTTTAAATAGCAGAAATGTTTTGTGTTTCGCGGGGGCCATTTGCTTTTTCGTGTGATAACTGTTAAGCATTGTTTATTATTTTGTTTGTGCCAGTATATTATATAAAGTTTTCATTTTAATATTTGAAAGTGTGTAGGTACATTTAATAGGTTATTACTGAGTTTCTATAATAATTGTAGTGATTTGCTTTTACTAGTGAAATTTGTTGATTTTTTTAAATGTTATTTGATTGTGAAGTTTGTGTTGAAAATGTGTGTTTATTAAAAATTAAAAATAACAAGTTTTTTCTATTTTGTCATTCAGTGAAAAGAGTCAAATTGTGTCTAAATGTAGGTGTGTACCCGAGTTACAATTAAACCAGCAAGGCTAGCAAAACGTATACACACATATTTGAGAAACACACAAAATCAACGACTCACAGAGCTTTCCATGATTTCTATAGAAACGACATTAATGATGGAATTAAAACACAATCCAACTTTCTATGACGATATCCTAAAATCATATTTAAAAATGGATAGGCGCATAGATTTCACTACATAGTATAAAACAAAGTAGCTTTCTCTGTCTGTCCCTACGTCCATATGCATGCTTAAATCTTTAAAACTACGCAACGGATTTTGATACGGTTTTTTTAATAGATAGATTGATTCTTGAGGAAGGTTTCAGTATATAAACCTTTCAGATATTCCTACGAGAACAAAAGCTATGCGGGTGAAACCACGGACAGGTCGCTAGTAATCTATAAATGAATGAGTAGTTTGTTTTTTACTAACCCGTAATTTTATTATTAAGTTTATATTATATAAGGCCATATCGGATATCTCGCAAGGGATGTGTTCTGTAACTATCACTCACTTGGATAATATATTTGAGGTGGTCAAAACCTTGCGTTTATTTATATTGGTGTATAGTAATCTCAAGTAATCAGAACCTTCAGTGAAAATTGAAGCTGACTAGGTGAGTAGTTAGATATTAATTTAGCTTATTATTTTACTTATTATTTTACAATTTCATTCGCCGCGACGATCGATTGCTGTTTTGTTTGCATTGCCGTAGAAGATGTACATGAATAGTAGTACATCTAAGACTTATTCTTATTATTATTATTACTATTATATCTTAGTATTATTATTACTATTATATTATTATTATTATTCTGTTGGCATGATTTCCGACTTAGAGATCCGTCGCGTGGCTGTAGCTATGTTACAAATCTATAAGAAAAACTTTTTGTGATCGAGTACACAGCTGCATACCCGGTGTCATAATTCTGTGCACGCCGCTGCAGTTTAACATACAAACTTGCTTGAGATGGTTTAAACAAATCCTAAACTAAAGCTGTATCAAATCTGTATTGTTAAATCCTCAATATTATGAATTACCCTTCTAATAATAATTGAGTATTATAAGACAAAGTAAACCGAATATCCACAGACACCCTCGTTCACCATAATTCTTTTTATGCGATGGGGCAGTTATCCTAATATAATGACCTGTTATGATTATTGTAATATTTAAACATGAAATCCAAAATTTTTATTTCACAAATTATTGTACTATTAAATTACATAGAATGTTTGATGTACAAGTTAGTATTTACCTATTACGCTTTCATCTATTTTGCATTTACTCTGTAATAATATTTTTTTTCTGTTTTTTACACAGTACACAAGCTTACTGTTCGTGTGTAAAATTATTATCTGCATAATAAACTGTCAAGTTATTAGACACTGTTGTTTTTACACTTATACATTATAACATATAACTTTAGCACTTTCACTTTTTAAAGTGCCTTCAGGATGTAATACACTTAAATATTGAAGATATTATGAAGCGTGAACTGTTGTTGAGTGATGTTTAAAAATGTATGTTTTGAAGTGAAATTAAAGTACAAGTGTAATTAAAATAGTGTCTAATAATAATGGAATTTATGCAAGTGCCTACGATGGAAAGTATAGAATATATTTATTTTACCCCAAGTTAGTCCCGGGCTCCTTTGAAGAATAGGCCAACTGCCGTTCTGCCAGGCAGGTCGTAAAAGGTGACCGATTGGCTATGTGGGTCACTACCATTGTGGCTACTAGGTGGTAGAGTTCTGCATTGTCTTGCCCGGGTCTTAACACCACCTTACCTATTCCTGCCGCAATACCGTCAATGCTAGTCAGTGTTTGGAGGGTAAGGTAGCCGGTAAACTTACACATGTGGCGTTAGATCTTGGCCAAGATAGCAACGCACCATCAACATCTTTGCTGTCTATAGGCAATTGTTGACTCTTTCCATCAGGAGACCCATCTGCTTGTTTATTATTTTATGATATAAAAAAAATATTAAAGTGTGAAGTGATTTTTTTCCAATCATTTGCTTAATTTCTAACATTGATATATATGTATGGTTTATTGGGTTAAAAGTGAGAGGATATTTTGTTATAACTGCTTTAGACTTACATTTTATCAGACCATTAAGGAATGCAACACTACTTCTATAAATGTTAATGATAAATTGTCTCAAATCTTCAATTTAATAAGAAATACAAGTCTTTATTATGTGTCTCTCCCACAATTAATTTGTTATTGACATAATCCATACAGACGGAAAAACCACTGAACCAAAATAATATAATAGTGGCTTCGTTCCGATCCAGTAGTAGTTTTAAAAAAAATGGGTGCGTGTACTTATGTACGCGCGTGAGAAGTTATACTTTTAGTAATATCAATCAAAATATTCAATTTAAATCACTACTGAATATAATTTATTAGCACATATATAATTCGCACTTGTATGAAACTAAAACACGTGTTGTGAATGTATAAACTAGAAACATGTTGATAAATATTATAAATATGAAAACAGTGATCAGAGGTGACGAGCGTACCAACATGCGCGACTAATATCGAGGTTCAATTTCTATTTTGTTGGTAGCTTTTTTTTCGAGACTTAATGAGTTAAGCAGACAGCTTCATACTTCACTTAAAATTTCACTCTCATCATTTTTTCATAACGCGCCTAAAGAAGTATAACTTCAAAAATGTTGATGTGTCAAAATAACTTGTAAAAAGTGTTATTGAATAAAGTTCTGATTTCTGAATAATAATAATAAGAAACATTAATTCTATTTTGAAATATTATAATAATGTTGAAGAATATTTTTTACAATATGTTCTTTAAACTTACAGCATAAACGGGCACAGAAACTTTTACAATGACTTGAAGGAGAAACTTTCCAAAGATCCTCGAGCTGTGATTGGTGATGATCCGCTATCCCAAAGTGATGAGGTATGTGAGAGTTTCATGCAATTATTTTAAACATATTGTAAACATAACATCCTAAGTAACATACATATTTTACGCTATATTATTTGTGGGAAAGATGGAAAGAATTAAGTGCTTTTCATTATAATAAATACAATATTGCCTTCATTTATCCATATTCATAATTCTTATACAAACACTATGGTTTCTAAAACTTCTCTCAGAGAATCTGACTGGACCAGTCAATATTTAACTGTCGTTCTTTATATGTATTTGAAGAAACGATTTTTTTCCAATAATTTGCTTAATTCCTAATATTGATACTTTCCGTAATTATTTCAGCAAGACTCCACTAAACCTACTTTCATGGCTTTTGACATGCCGAACTTTTGTTTCCATACTAATGAGATACAATTTTAAAACAATGTTTATATGTTGCCATGCTTTTGGGACAGAAAGAAATGGCAAACACAATAATATTTCCATTTATAAAATATACAGTTGGTGGTATAAAATTATTAATGTTAACTCATGTAAACTACTAACAACCATTCCTCATGTTTATTAAAGAAAGAAAAATAAGGCAAGAATATGGGTGTTACAAGTTATACAAATTTTTTTTTTTTTTTTATATTATAAGATAGCAAACAAGCAGATGGGTCTCCTGATGGAAAGAGTCAACCATCGCCTATAGACACCAAAGATGTTAATGGTGCGTTACTATCTTGTGGCGAGGTCTAATGCCACATGCATAAGTTTACCGGCTACCTTACCCTCCAAACCGGAACACGACAGCAACAAGCACTGACGCTATTGCGGCAGGAATAGATAAGGCGGTGGTACCAGACCCGGGCGAGACAATGCAGAACTCTACCACCTAGTAGCCACGATGTTAGTGACTCGTTAGCCAATCGGTCGCCTTTTACGACCTGCCTGGCAGAACGGCAGTTGGCCTATTCTTCAAAGGAGGCCGGGACCAACACGGCGAAAAATTAATGAATAGTTATTTGCATGCCAATGAATAAACAATCTTTATTAATAATAATATGGTGTATAGATATTTAAAAACTAGCTGTTACTCGCGACTTTAAAAAGTGGCTTACAAGAATGTAGTTGATTCACATTACATATTGCACATATAACGTAGGTTCGCTCCTATCATCTCCCAGTATAAAAATAAATAATAGCACAATAAAGAGAAAAGAATCGGTAACATATTTAGGTTTGGTCATAGAAAAAATTATACTTTTATAAATCATATTAACTATATTGGTGAAAAGGCTAAACGGAATATCTTATCCTTTGCGGGCATATCTACCTCGACATGGCGTTAAACGTTTAACACTTTAAAGATAATTTATAACGCCACGTATTTAGGTTGTATCTGTTATGCTTGTTCAGCGTGGGCTGATAAAGTTACGAGTGGTGCGATCTGGCGCAAACTACTTCAAAATCAGCGTCTAGCACTAATATTTCTATGCAAAGCATATCGCACTGTAAGCTCCGAAGCTTTACCCGTTTTATCAGGCGTATTAGATTTAGAAATTCAGCGTCGGGCTTCAATGTATTACAATTCTAGGAATTTTACTAACCCAGAATTTATCAACTCGCAAGCCCAAACAAAAATACGTCGCCTTTTTAATCCCGTAATCGACGTTACTAATGAATTAATTGATGAATGGCAGTCGCGTTGGTCTTGTTCAACTAAAGGACGGCATTTATATAACTTTTTCCCGTGCATCCGGGATCGCTTAAGTAAAACTTGGATAGAAATAGATCATTGTGTTGCACAGTTTCTCACTAGCCACGGTAATTTTAAAGCTAAATTATTCTCGTTTAAATTAGTTCCTTCTCCCTTTTGCGAGTGCTCTACATTAAACTGTAAATATGAACAAACTGCACATCACATTCTTTGGGAGTGTAATCTTTGGCAAAACGAACGTCGTCAAATGCTTGATAGTATCCAATGTATATCCGGTGTAATTTATTACTCCGATCTTGTGGGTACACGTGGGAACTTCCGTGCCTTCAAACGATTTTGTCACACTTACTACTGGAAGCAAAATTAAGTAGGCCATTCTGGTAGGTCCCTAATTTCCAAACTTCCGTGGTGCAATAGCAATCAGGCTTAACCTGATTGTAAAAGTCTCATTTCGTAGCATTTTTATGCTTTTAACATTTTGCTGTCTCCTGCTAAAAAGGGAGGGAAACAGGATGTATTTTCCTACTCCTCCTATATACTTCTGATTAATTTCGTTGCGGGATCCAAGACAGCTTAGCTTTTCCCCAGGGCACCCTGAGCTCGCAACTCAGAGGTTATCAGGACGGTTGCCGCTGTTGATTCTGGTTTACAGAAGTTACAGTGGTGGGAACGAGAGGTGGGCCCATTGCCCTTTAAAATATAACGTATATGTGCAATATGTAATGTGAATCTTTTGAATTCTAAAAAATGTGATTAAATCTACTAAGTTTTGTCAAATATGGATGCCACATTGTAATATGGAATACCTATTTAGGGAAACTTGTTAGAAAATTTGCTTATTACTTAGGAAAAAAAAATTTTACTGGCTACTTTACCTTGAAAACGACAGTAATCGGCACTGTACCAGACCCGGATAAGACAATGCAGAACAAGTAGCCATGATGGTAGTGACTCGCACAGCCAAACCTTAGCTTTTTACAAACTGCCTCACAGAACGGCAGATTCTTTCATCTTCAAATAGGGCCCGGACCAACACGGACCTTCATTTCATTTATGCAAGCTAAAAAATATTATGAATAGACTCGCAAATAGACTTCACATACCTAGTTAGACACAGACTTTGTTATACTATATATTGTTACCTTCTCAATCTTCGAGTTTTATATTTATTTTCTTGATCATACAACCATTCCGTTTTCTACAACCAGTTTGTAACATTTGTTTGTCCTCTTTTAGAGTGTATGGAAACAACATTTCTGTGACAATGAATTGAAGGCCTTAATTCTTCAGGACGTAGTTAGAACATTTCCGGAAGAAGTCTACTTTAGGGACAAAGATGTTCAAGATTTAATGGTAAGTACAGTTTTTTTTTTTTTTTATAGAAGAGGGGGCAAACGAGCAAGAGGTGCACCTGATGGTAAGTGATCACCGCCGCCCATGGACATCTGCAATACCAGAGGACTTGCAGTTGCGTTGCCGGGTAACTAACAGTGTAGGGTGCCAGGACGTTTTGAATATATGTTATATAAAAATGTAAATATGTAAATTTGTGTAATAATATAAAAGTGACTATAAGCCACAGAAGATAGAAAATTAAAGATTGGATTTGATTTTACTTAACTTTGTATTTTATTTACTGTAAAAGTCACATTTTTACTCCAGCAAATCGAATCATATCCTTCACTCAAGTGAAAAAAGACATTTGAGTCTCATCTTCACTCGAGTGCCTCGTTTTTAACTGGCGAATGACTCAAGTGAGGAAAAGACACCCAAGTCTCATCTTCACTCGACTGGCACTCGAGTTAATCAGTTTTTACGGACGAGTGACTTGAGCGAAAAAGTCACTCGAGTCCCATCACTAGCTCATTACTACTTAATACTAGAAAGCTGTAAATTGGCATGAACATTAGTCACGGCAACAAAGTGGTAACATAAAATATTGTAAAATATTTTTAGGGTAACTCCTCTATATATAAAGTGGGGATGTTAGTTTTTTTTCTCGTGTACTCCATTGTGGGGTATCGTTAGATAGGTTTTAAAAAAAAAATTGTAGGTTTTTCAAAACAATTTTTGGATTAAGGGACTCGCTTGAGATATATAAAGCTTTAAAGTGCTAATTTTTGTTAGAGCCAAGTGTCCCTCCCTCCTCCCCTCCCTCCCTCTGCCAGCTAAATGGTTGCATTATTGTGATGGGCAACTTCGGAGCCCTACATTGCGCGTGGCCAGACACACATTTTACATATTTTACATTATCATTAGATAGCAAACAAATAAATGGTTCTCCAAATAGAAAGAGTAAACCATCGCCTATAGACACCAAATCGATTATCCCACCCTTCAAGCTGAAACTAGGCAGAGACAAACACTGAAGCTATTGTGATAAAAATAGGTGAAGCGGTTATACCAAAACCTTGTAACTATGTGGAACTTTGCCACCTAGTAGTTGTTCACTTTCCCCCGTGGTCATCTGCCATTCTGCCATGCAGTTCGTAAAAGGCGAATGATTGGCTATACTTGTCACTTTCTCTAGATTACTAGGTGGTAAGAGTTCCGCAACATCTCGTCCGTGTATTAGGTATCATTGTCTTATCTATTCTTGCCGCAATAGCGTCAAGCTTGTCATTGTCGTGTTCCCGTTGGGAGGTTAGGTAGCCGGTAAACTTATGCAAGCGGCATGAACTCTTCTCCCCACGGATTGCAACGCGATACGCACCGTTAACATATTTGTATCTACAGGCGATGTCTCTCTTTCTATCAGAAGAGCGATCTCTTGTTTACTATTGTTATGAGCTTAGAGTTCGTATTTTGCAATAAAATACCACTTGTATTAAATCCGTATATTTGGCACACTAATGTACAATACACCACAACGCAATACGTAAATTCGCTAAGTACCGCTAATAACACCGTCACTATATTCCATTAGAATTAATCGACTAAACCGAATCACTAAACTAACACACTTTCCGTATTACTTTTCACTGTACTATGTCGCTTCACATTGATCGTCCGGACTTTCGCTTCCGAATTGCTATATAAAACTGACTTGCTATTTGCCAATACATTCTTGTTTATACACTAGGTAAAGTTCGACCATATTCCCGAAAGTTCTGAAAAATAATGGATAAACTAAATGTAAACAAGTCATATTACACGCTATTTTCACTTTTATGCCCTCTGTGACACAGTCAATTATGGCATAGCCATTTGGATATAGGTGAGTATTGTTTATCGATAAAAGCAGCTATCTCTTTCTTGTATTTCTAGATTTTTTCAGTGTTCTCACTATTCACTTTACTAGATTATTCGCAACACTATCTAATAATATAATAAAGTCACTATGATAGTGATATGATTGGCCAATCGAACGCTTTTCCGAATTGGCTTACAAAATGGTAAATCGTGTATTATTTAAAGGGGAATGGACCAGCTCGGAAATATTTATAGTTATATTGTATCATTGTATATTTTGTATTAGTTAATATAGTGGTATGATGTGTAGATGCATAATATGCACCCCCTTAAAAGTAATCCTGGCGACGCCCATGGGAATATTATAATATTTATAATATAATTTTAATATAATATTTAATATAATATTTATATTATAATATAATATAATATTATAATATAATTTTTCTTATACGTGAAAATCTGTAACAGGCTTTGTATTTTTTAAGTTTCAAATTTGTTATTTTAACTATAGCGGATGGTTTTCCAAAAAAAATAAAATAAAAATAAAATAATTTACGGGTTGCAGGTCCGGGTTTTGTTTTTCTGGGCCCGATCTCACCCAAGTCCCGGGTACCGACAAGGAATGCACGAAATACTAGCGCCGCTATTGTTCGAACTACATTCCGATAGAATATACGCTCCGCTTCATTTAAGGTATTATCATCAGAATTTTTTTTTATATCATAAGATGGCAAACAAGCAGATCGCTCTCCTTGTGGAAAAGAAATCATCGCCTATAGATACCAAAGATGTTAATGCTATCCGTTTGGCGGAATAGCAATGCCACATGCATAAGTCTATCGGCTACCTTACCCTCCAACTCGGAACACAACAATGACAAAAAACCTACTTATTTTTTATGTAAGAAGCCGGATATGGTTCTAGTTCTAAATAACTTATTTACATAAGTAATTTAAGCCCGCGGTTTCACCCGCGTAGCTTTTGTTCCTGTGGGAATATCGGAAAAGTTTATATACTAAAATCTTCCTCAAGAATCAATCTATCTATTAAGAAATACTGCATTAAAATCCGTTGCGTAGTTTTAAAGATTTAAGCATACATAGCGACAGACAGAAAAAGCGACTTTGTTTATACTATGTAGTGATGATTATTTATTTATAGGTTCCTGCATGCAGGGAAAACGGATCTTATATTGCAATGATGTATTATAATTATAATTGTACCAACATTATGCAACATTATTTTTATATATTATTATATATTTAAGATTACCCAATATATTCACATTTTAACAAAATTTATATATTTTCTTGCAGTGACACTCTTCAACAGTATTTAGATGATAAATATCTAGAACATGATAGTTAGTAAGTATAATTAAATTATTATTATTTTGTTAATTATACCTGAGCTAGGACTGTCTGAGCTTTCCTTGATTTGCATTTGTAAAAAAATGTGTTTTTTCGTGTTTTTAACCAACCAACAAATTAAAAATTAATTTAGGTACCTACAAAATTTGATCGAAACAGTTCAATCAAATTTTGTATCTATGTAGTAAGAGTATATATACAGGGTATAACAAAAATAAGCACTAATACTGAAGGAGCGTTCAGGATGTGTGGTTAGCTCTTTAATTATACATTTTTAATAAATAAAAACTATGAAATTTCTGAGAAAATGAATGTCAAAGTTTTTTTTCAAAATGATCTGTGGCAGCCCTGAAGTATAGCACGCAGTAACGTACGCGCACGGTTTACGCAGCTATGAAAGGTCACAATCATATGATAGATGTCAATGAACTGCTAGACGCACAACAAAGTACTAATTACTTGACAGAGTAAATAATGTAGATATTATTTAAAGAGTTTTTTTATATTTTTTTCTACCAGGACTGATGTTGGAATAAACCCATGAGGGTCCTTAGTTTGATTACCAGGCTGGACAATTTGATTCATAGGTAACTTAACTGGGTTTTGATAGCCATAATTATTACATTATGTTAAAAAAAACACTGTCCGACTATTGGTGTCACTCGATAGCATATTACGATCATATTAAAATAATTATTAATTACTATACTCATATTCAATAAAAAAAATCTCATAAAATTTTATTAATCGTAAATACCTACCTAGTAGTCTCATACCTAGTTTACGTAAGGCAAACCTGCGGCTATTAGGCATTTCATGCAGGAAAATCTCCCGCCTGGCAACAAAATTATATCAGCTGTGTACCTAAAATTTATTGTGACCTGGATTATTATTTCTAACTCTGAGTGAAACTATTAGTTTGGTACATACATTCTAAAACAATCGTGGCAAATAATCCAATATAACTAATTAAGGTATCTTTTTGTTATGAAAACACATTACATAAATTACTTCATCACACAATATCCACCTTCAAAGTCAACTATTCACATGTGTTTTCAGTGTAGGTACCTAAATCTATTCCGTGATTCATAGGCATTTTACAATGTATTATCTGGCATGGTTTCAACTTACAAACTGTTTTAATGGCATAATACTTACCTCTAGTACCTACCCTGTTTGCTTCTAACTTCACATAACAAGGTGTCTAAATAGGTAATTAGTTTTTGAGCAGGTAAATCATAGCTATTATCACTTTTTTTACACACAATTCTAAAAACTTAGTAAAACTTTCTCGTTGATAACACGACACTTCGCAAAATAAATATGCATTATCATTAAGAATTAAGACACAACACAACCTTTTATAAGCATTTTTGACAAATAAACCTACGCATTGATTAGCCTAGAAGTCCTTTGATTTGAAGTATTACCGACATCGCGCTAGGCGTCTCAACGCGGCGCAACGCGGTCTCAACCAAGCGCCCGACTTAAGGCCTTGCTCACACACACTACTGAATATTTTCCGCGGGAATTTTAATTGCGCAAATTAATTTTCGTTACATATGAAATTTGACATGGCTAGCACTGCTAAAAAAATGTCAAGAATCGGAATGTTCCCGGTGAGTTGATAGGCTCGTTTGTCACTATCACTACATGGCTGATGGAACTTAGTACCTACCTAAAGTTTGTTTTAGGTGCGCCTCTCTTACCTTTTTCTATGTTATTGAGATAGGCAAACTAGCAGACGTGCCACCTGATGGTAAGTGGTCGACGTCGCTAATGAACAAAAATGGGATACCTGGGCTGGAACTAGCCCAGGTATTCCATTCATGTGTTAGAGACATAAGATGTTAAGATCCTGAGACATAAGATGTTAAGTCTCGGTGCCAGTAATTACAGTGCCTGTCTTGCCCTTCTCTCCGAAACACAGCAAAGCTGTTTCACGGGAGAAATTGGCAAGACCTTTCTAAGTAGTAGTTATTTCAGGAAAAAGATAATTTTTGACTACGTTTTTTTGATTACATTTTAGATCAAAGATTTTATAAAATACTAGCCGTTGCTCGCGGCTTCGCACGCGTGGTTAGAGTTTTTTGTGAATGTCAAAAATAAACCACGCAAGCGAAACCAACGAAAACTATTGCTAATTTTAGCGATTGCCGGGATTACATATCAACCTGTTCATTCATTCAGAAAAATTAATCTTTTTCATCAAAATATTGTTTATCATACTGGAAATGTAAAAGTATTAAGTTAACTTTAAAGCCGCCGCCGGTCGTTTGTACAGGCCTTTAGAACTTACACGTGTTTTGCGGCTTATACAAAGTGCAACGAAACGCTTTGATTGGCGAAAAGACCACTTTCGGAAAGAGACAAGACACTCCCTTTTTTCTGCCATTTTGTTTTTATGTAAAATCATACTAATATGTAGTTCCGTATAGTTTTAGTCAACATTTTTGTCACTTTTATGATAAGAGTGATGCCGGTTTAGGCGTTTCTTCGTAAGGTACTGGGTTCGATTCTCAGTTCGCCTGGTAGAATGGAGGGTAATTCTTCTTAAGGCACTCAAACTAACACGGGAAATGATTTTTTTATATTTATGGTGCAAGGGGTCCCACCACCACCTTCGGGACCCAAGACAACCTGACTGCTGTACAATGAAAGAGGTCCTGGCACCGGCTTCCTCCAGAGAGGTTCGGAGGTTAGACGACAGTCGCTACGGCAAACTCAAACTCGTTCCTAGCGCAAGCGTGGAGAATAACCGGAATAAACTCTAAGATGAAGAAGATTATTTTTAAATTTGTTTCACTGAACCCTAATTAGTTCGGAAAAGTACCTAGATAATTGTAAAGGAATTTTTATTTTTTTATTCAGTTGCCGTTTGTCTTTGGAGAGCGTAACTATTGCTATTATTGCCGATTTTTTATGAATCTTACTTAATACCCATTGATTGGAAATCGCGATTTTAAAAATGCCACGTAGAAATAATAATGACCGTCACCTTTACACTAATAGTGAATTTTACGAAATGATGCTATGTGTTGGTGCTGCTAGGAATGGTAGCATTAATGAAGCGAGGGAGATTTACCGACAACGGTTTATTGATGGAAGGCCACCAGCAGAACAACGTCATTTACCTCCGTACTCAGTATTCCGTAACATGTGTTTACGACTTCAGCGTACTGGTTCCTTCCACCGCGAACGAAACGTTGGACGTCCTAATTCAAGAGTAGGTACTGCTATTGAGACTCGGATTCTAAATCATTTTGACGAGAATCCTCGGACCAGCACACGCCGATGCGGTGCTATGTTAAATGTAAACCATATGGTGGTGTGGCGTACTCTGCAGGATGATGGACGACATCCCTACCATTTTTCAAGGACTCAGGAGATAGGACTTGCAGACCATATGCCCAGAATGGACTTTTGTAGGTGGTACCAGAACCGTGCTGAAGCAAATCCCGAATTTGCTTTTAATATTTTATGGACAGATGAGGCTTCTTTCACAAGAAATGGTGTGCTCAATTTGCACAACGAGCATGTGTGGGCACATAATAACCCGCATGCCTCGAGTGAAAGTAGCTTTCAGCACCAGTGGAGAATTAATGTCTGGGCAGGCATCGTTGGGGACTATGTTTTGGGGCCGACTATTTTACCTCAGGGTCTTAACGCTCAAAGGTACCTACAACACCTGAGAGAGGATTTAGAAGAACATCTGGAAAATCTTCCACTGAATGTATATCGTAATATAATTTTTCAGCACGATGGAGCACCCGCTCACTTTGCACGCCCTGTGCGTGATTATTTAAACGATCGATTTGCAGAGTGGATAGGTCGAAGTGGCCCGGTGCCTTGGCCACCTCGTTCTCCAGATCTCACGTGCCTAGACTAATTTTTTATGGGGTTATGTGAAAAATAAAGTTTACTCTGTGGAATGTCATACACGTGAAGAGATGGAAGGTAAAATTAATGCAGCATTTAGGTCCATAACCCCACATATGTTGCATAATGTAAGGTTATCAATGTTACGCAGAACTGCTCTTTGCATTGAGAAGGGTAGTGGTCATTTTGAACCTTACTTATAAATTAATTTGAAGACAGTGTTGTTTTATTATTGCCTGTAAATAGTGAATTTGGATTAATGTATAATAATTAATCAGTGACGAAAGTGATATGTAAAAAATTGCTTATTAAATGTGTGTAAGTACAAGTACGCGGTATTCTTCATGTCTATGTGTGCGTCACGCTATTCATTCAACGTGTTGCTGACGTCACATCACTTCCATCTTCAAGGTAGGGGTGTGAAAATAAACTTTAATTTCTTATTTTACTAAATTTATATGAAACAAAAAATGTGTGCCTTTTGGTATAATATTTTACCAGGTGTTTGTTTAGTTCATGTACACGTATACCCTTGAAAGTTAGTGCTTATTTTTGTTATACCCTGTATATATATATATATATATATATATATATATATATATATATATATATATATATATATATATATATATATATATATATATATATATCGTGGCTGCTAAGTGGTAGAATATTACTCGCTAGTGTTTCGTACCATCGCCATGCCTTTTTCTGCTGCAGTAGCGTCGATACTTACCACTTTAAAAAGGCAAGGTGGTTATACCATATATATACGACATACGACAATAGCGACTCATTTGGCAAATCGTTTGCCTTTTACAAACCATCTCCTTAAGGCAGACGGGTATATTTATACAAGACTAGCTGTTGCCCACAACTTCGTCCGCGCGGATTTCGTTTACTCCGCGTGTGATATTCCCTAAAGTGATAGCGTGATGATATGTAGCCTATATGTTGACCCGACCTGTTAGTAATATTCATGCAAAATTTGAAGTAAATCCATGCAATACTTTTTGAGTTTACCCCGGACATACATACAGACAAACAGACAAAAATTCTAAAAACTATATTTTTGGCTTTGATATCGATTGTAGATAACGCCCCAAATATTCTTTTAAAAAAATATTCAATGTACAGTTTTGACTTTCCTACGATTTTATTATATGTATAGATTACTTTTAAACGTCTGGCCAAATTTTACATGTAATACAGATGTTTAATATCAAAGCGATGCTTTTTATAGTCGAATTTTAGTTGTTTAACTTAATAGGTTTTAAGTGTTAAGAATCGTCAATATTACAATATTATTTTGTGTGGTAATATCGATATTTGGCTACTTTTTCAATTTCTTACCTCCACGACTTAGCCATGTCACATGGTTTATAGTTTTTGTAATGCTGCATGTGGAGCGCCGTCATCCTGGAACCAGTGGTTCAGTGGTTCAGTTTTTAAAGATGGATGTATTATTTAATAACCGGACCAACAGCCGGACTATGGGCTTCTTTATGTTTCAAGCCAGGGCATATGTCCTACCTGAAGTAATTTCCTGTATTGGATTTAGCTCATGTAGATAAATAATTTTTATTTTTCTTGAGAGCGGATTTTTATTCTCCTATTCTTGTCTACCAAGCAGCCCTTAAAAACTATGGAAAGGCTCTACCAGGCTCATTTTCATTAGTAGCTAACTCAGGGTTGATATGCAGCATGCGGGAAGTCCCTGAATACTAATACTTCTATGTACTATCGTACTAGACAAGACATGCGCCACGCCACTCGTGGGCCACTAAAGTCCATGGACTCCACCTACTTCATGGATCGTTAAATGAAACACGTAACCGCCATAAAATCGCGCCGGTAACAACCTTTTGGTCGTGAATATATATTATACGCTATTATACACGGCAGCCCTGCTTAATTATAACTTTGATTGGACGATTTATTATTATTTTAGCGCTGCAGCGAGTGTTAACAAAATGAAACACGACTTCTACTTAGCACAGCTTCTCTAATACGTAGTACATTAAGCTCTCAGCCCCAATAAGGAGCTATAGACTAATGATAATGCGTCATCAATATTTAAGTCGATATAAAGCATACGGATATTCCCCCGCAAGGAATCTTACAACCAGTGAAATTCGGTGCAAAGCAAAGATAATGCGGGGGTTTAGTCCATGGGTGTTATAAAATGGAAATCTATATATACATAAAAATCAATCCCTATTTTCCTTGGTCACGACATCACGCCTGAATGGCTGGACCAATTTCGGTATTTTTTTTTTGTTGTGTTTGTAATTGTAAGAAGAAGGTTCTTATAAAAGAAAATATTAAGAAAATTGCGCGGAAAATTAGAAAATTTAAGAATACTTAACCACCATATCAAGTTTAATCCCGTAGACTTATATAAATTAAGTGTTACGTTGTTTGTTCACTATGGATTCCTAATATGTAAGGCAAAACAACGTTTGCCGAGTCAGCTAGATAAATAAGATATGTAAAAGTAGAGGGATACAGAAAAGAAAAAGTAGAGGGATACAGAAAAAAAAAGGTTAGATCATATTTATTTATTTAATACTTTATTGTAGTTGTACCCAGAATACAGCACACTTAGGAATAAATAAACATAAGTACAATGGGCGAGCTTATCTCTACTTAAAGAGATCTCTTCCAGTCAACCCGTAAAAGGAGAGAAAAAAATTAAATGTGTAGACTTGGTGTTCAAAAAAATATTATGGTTTTGTAAATAAAATAAATATATGTTGATGATAATAAAAAAAGAAAAAAATACCTACGATATAAGGAAAACTTACATTTCAGCAACAGAACATTTTCTATATTCTTTAACGCATTTTTAAAGGAATCAGAAGTCTGGCATAGGCGAATCTCACTAGACCGAGTTCCACTTTACTGCATGTTTGCATCAAGGTCGTAGTTGACGGTGCGTGCTCTGACCTTAAATCTATCAATGCTGGTGTTCCATAAGGCTGCGTGCTATCACTGACACTGTTCCTTCTGCATATCAATGACATGATGCGAATTCGCAACATACATTGCTATGCGGATGACAGTACTGGTGATGCTATGTACATACTCCGGCCGAAGCGGTATTTCTCGGGAACACGTCGAAGAGCCGAAACAAGCTTGTGTCCGAAGTTGATAATCGACTAACCGATGTCTCGGAATGGGGTCGTCAAAACCGGCAGAGGTGTTTCCAAACGGATACGAATTGGGGACCTTCAAGAAAAGAGCTTACTATTTCTTAAAAGATCGGCAACGCAACTGCAAGATCTCTGGTATTGTGGATGTCCATGGGCGGCGGTGATCACTTACCACCAGGTGCACCTCCTGCTCGTTTGCCCCCTCTCCTATAAAAAAAATGTACCGTAAAGGAGTACGACTAGGCAGCAGAGTTACTAGGAGGAAAACGCAACAAGGTTCTAATGTTAGAGCGACACGGGAAAGTCTTAGTTTTCGTTTATTATATAGAGACCTTAAAATAATAATAATAATAATAATAATAATTCACGGGACAAATTACACTTACTGATCTAACCCCAAAGTAAGCAAATTATTTGCTTGTGTTATGGGTGTTAGTCAACGATACTAATACATAGAAATACATATATAAATACTAGAATATATATAATAAACACCCAAACCCAGAAATACAAACATTTATGCTCGTCACACAAATGCTTGTCCCCGTCGGGGATCGAACCCGAGCCTCGTTGATCGCGTAGTCAGGGTCTCTAACCACTCGACCAACGGGCAAATGGCAGTAATATTTGTTTTTAGCATGTTGTTTAACGCCATCATGAAGGGACTGCACAGGTTTTATACAACCGGAGACGTCGTACCTACGTCGGCTGGTCGACTGCCTACATCTAGAACTGTACACGTACGTACTCTTTTACATTATACAGTAGAACCTTGATAAGTTAAAGCCCAAGGGAAACAAAATATTTTAAGTTTTTTTTCATGTAAGATAGGCAAACTGGCAGACGTGACACCTGATTGCGATAGCAGCTTTTTACAAATAAGCAGATTTGCTATTTTAATTCTACAGGCGCTAAGTGCACATTTTAATTTGAAATCATTTTTTGTTTATATAGTCGTTTTTGTTCGTATATTACATTCAAAAAACCAAAGAACGCAAATGGAACATTTATTTGGCTTATATTTAAGAACATTCTGAGCATCCTACTGGAAAATATAACCGTGGCCGGGCTGCAGCGTATACGTTACTTCCCGGCCACCAAAAAGTGCTCTTTTAAGGAGATATACTTGAGGTACATTTAATTTATTCATTGGTACTGCAAGAACATTAAAAGAACATTTAAATTTTATGTCTATAAATTACAAAATTGACTGTGGCCGGGCTGCACCGGAACACCCAAAATAATGGAATGATCATTATTCCAATGTGAAATTGTAAAATATGTGACGTCACACTAGGTAGGTTGGAGTCTCACAAATGTGACCAGCTGTGACAAGGACGGGGGAAGGGTCAAAAAATCATGAAATTTGTGTGACGTAATTTATGGATGGCTCCTAAGATGTTAAGTATCGGTGCCAGTAATTACACTGCCAGTCTTGCCCTTCTCTCCGAATCACAGCAAAGCTGTTTTACGGGAGAAACAAGCAAGAGTTATAGAAGTTTTAAGTTAAGTATCTTCACGCCCGTATCCCCGAAAGGGTAGGCAGAGGTACAACAAGTACACCCACGATTAGCCGAAGATACTTAGTCCCACAAGTGTGATAGGTGGCAAGCCTATCGCCAACCGGGCACTTTCCAATCCCAGGCAATGTTGTTTTTATCAGAAAACTGAAAAAACACATCTTTAAATTGCCCGACCCAGGAATCGAACCCGGGACCTCATGTGGTTAACTCCGACACCGGATCACTACACCACAGAGGCGATTTAAAAGTTATTAAGGGTTTATGGTGAGGATGAGTTTATAGTCCCTATTTTTACTATAGTAGTAGTCTTTAGATTTTAGGTTGATCACACGCTTTACAGAACATATTATTTTTAGTTAGTAGAAACATTATGTCTAAAATACGTAGGTCACACTATAAGTTTTGCGTAAATTAAAAAAAAACAACATGTTATAACCAAAATATTATGTTTATTGCTTTTCAAAATAATCTCCTTTACATTTTAAACATTTTTGCATGCGATCGAACCATTTTTTAAAACAGGAGGACCACAGATCTGAATGCATGTTTTCTACGTGCTGATTGAACGCCATCACTGCCTCTTCGGAGTTGGTAAAAGTAAAACCTCTCATCAAATCTTTGATTTTGGGGAAAATACAGAAATCACAGGGTGTTAGGTCGGGGCTATACGCAGGATGAGTGACGAGATGTACTTTTTCGGAAGCTAAAAATGACTTCGTTTTGTTGGCCGTGTGTGAAGAAGCGTTATCATGGTGTAGGAGAATGCGGTTTTTGGGTCGTCTTTCGCGAACTGGGTAAACAAATGGCAGAATACCACATTACAATAGCCTCATTATTTTCGTTGACGGCAGTTGAAGGCCGCCCTTCACGAAATTCGTCATGTAAGAAACTCGACCTCTCTCAAATTCAGCAAACTATCGCCTCATGGTGCTCAAATAAGGTGCTTTTCTCCCAAAAGCATTTTGAAGACGAGCGGCTTAGTCTTGCGGAGGAAGATAACTTTTAAAATCATAAAAAATCATCGCTCTAAAATCTTTTCGACTTAATTCCATTTTCGTAGCGTACGTAGAACTTTGATATGTGATAAAAAAGCAATTGACAAATCATTTCCCGCCAATTGTTTTTTTATTACTAAGAAGGTTGCAATGTTTTAAAAATATGACATTCGAAATTATTTGAGTTCCGATTAGCTAGAAGTACAAAACTTTTAGTGTGCCCCATGTATATTTAAGAAACCGACATTTTGAAAAGAAAATTTAAAAAAACACCTCACGTATTTAATGGACGTCCCTTTACTTATTCCTGACGCAATAGCGTCAGTGCTTATGATTGTCGTTTTCCGGTTTGGAGCGTAAAATAGTCGGTAGACTTATGCATATGACATTGTCATCCCGCCAAACGGATAGCAACGCACCATTAACATCTATGGTATACGGTGTAATCGTCACATATTGCAATTCACCATTTTACACGACACACATTATTCATTATTATTTTAATTAGTATAATAAGACAGTTTGCATTCGGCCAATCAAGAGAGCGTCCTTACAAATCATTAACTATCAAGTGTATCAATATTTAATCAATATAATTATCAATATAATTCATCAATCTAACAGTGACTAGTTAGCAAGAACCCGTACATTATGAAATGGTTCTTCAAGCCGGATGTTTTTAGGTGATAGTTTCCCTTACCACCAAGAGAGCCATCTGTTTGTTTACTACCTTATGGTATAAAAATAACAGTTTATCACGCATTTCGCTAACAGATAAATCGGGAATCTTGGTAAATAATGTTTCATGGGGCATTATTTCACCATTTCTGTTGATGTTCGGTTTATTATGCTTACCCGGCAAGGAAGCCGGGGTAATGTCATTTTTTCCTATGTATTATTTGCATATTTGGGCATTAACTCGTTAATCCGTTTATCGATAATTAACGAAGTTAACATTTCGATAAACAGATTACTTTTAAGTTAACTTTAAACAATGTTAACAGATTCGTTAACTTTCTTAAGTCCGTTAAACCGTTAATCCAGTACTATTTACCAAGCACCGCGCCGCACCGCGAAAAACACGTTGTGAAAAGTACGTTCAGGCCGATCGACAAGTGAGGCGAGGCGTCTGCGGGAATGAAACAATACTAATCTTGCCGGCGCGTGTATGTAACAAAAAAATGTGAAAAAATGTTATTCATATGTAGGGCAAAAGTAGATATCATGCGTTTGATCGTTTCCATCGTAGCGCCACTCGATTTTACAGCTTTTGTAAGTAGATCGTTGACGAAACGATATAAAAATTTTAACGCTTTAACGTTTAACGAACTTAATTTTCTTAGTAACGTTAATCGCTTAACCAAGTTAACTTTTTTAAATAGCGATGCCCAGCTATGATTATTTCCATTTTAAATAGTGTTTATAATATTGATTTATAGAATCCAAATGAAGCAGTACAATATTTGGAAAAGATAAAAGAGGACTACTTGTTACAATTGGACCCTGAACTGGCGATACATTTGGACGAGTGTGGTATTTCTATGGAGCTTTTTGGAATGTGAGTATAAAATATTTCCAGATGTCTATACTGTAAAAAAAATTCAAGAATATATCCTAACAGTACATCGTCGGAAATTGGTAGAAATCTATTTTTTTACAAATGATGAATTGGTTAGAGAAAATTTTCGTATTTTATGAGAAAAAGTTGCATTAAATTCTGTTTGGTTGTACTGTTGGTATCGGTTGGTACGGTTGATATCTGGCTGGTTATAATACCATTAAATAAATGACATTTAAAAAATAGAAAATTTAAAATAAAAACGGTTTCCCCACAGTTTTTTTCAAAAAGCCTGTAATTGAGGGCAAAAAACCCGTGCTATGAAAATCCATTTCCCCTATTCCAGAAGGTGGTTGCGGCTTCTGTTCGGTCGCGAGTTTCCAAGATCCGACATACCGCAACTTTGGAGTTTCCTATTCTCTGACGGCCCAATGTTGCCAAATATACACTTTGTTATCGTGGCTATGCTGATCTCTATTCGAACTATATGTAAGTATAAATAATGAAATATATGCGTAGCAAGGAAGGGAGATTAAATTTAAAAAGGTTTCAGTTTAGGTCGAGCCTCTTTTTAAAAAGTGACCATTTGCCTAAGGGCCTGTCCAGATGAGGCGTTTTACGTGCGTTTCTAGCAAGGAGGAATTTCGTCTCCTAGCAAGGAGGAATTCCATGACAATTCGAACCAAATACATCCACTCGGCAATGGCGCCCGAGTATCTCAACTCGCGCGCAAACCAAGCGAGTTAAGAGTCTCGCTCATCATCGCACGCGTTTTACGCGCGAGTGAAGAATCGCCCTGCACCATATGCGGCTCAAAAACTCGCGAGTCCACTCGCGCACGCGAACGCCTCGTCTGGACAAGCTCTTACTGTTTCAGCAGATCGTAAAAAACAAAGGCCTCGGTTACTTGAATATACGGTGAATTAAAAACTCTCACTTACAGTGATCCAAGATCACTGTGAGAGTTTTTAATTCAGGTGCTTAATATAGTAGTCAGTCGTTGATTAGTTCGAATGATTAGTAATCAGTATCTATTCAATTTTACTACGGTGGTTACTAATCACTCGCAATAATAACGGCTGTCTACACGTAAGCACCTGCATTAAACACTCTCACTAATCAAAGTGTAACTGCTGCACTACTCAACCAGGGTTCGTACTACCGCCTAGTCAAAAAGGTTACATAAAATTTCAGATTATTTTGCAGACAAAAAAGCATAGAATTCAATGCTCCTCATATCAATATCTCATAATTTGTTAAATTATCTATATACATATAATAAAATCGTAGGAGAGTCAAAACTGTACATTAAATATATTTTTTAAAATAATACTTGGGGCGTGATCTACAATCGATATCAAAGCCAAAAATATAGTTTTTATAATTTTTGTCTGTCTGTTTTTCTGTTTATCTGTTTGTCTGTATGTATGTCCGGGGTAAACTCAAAAAGTACTGCATGGATTTACTTCAAATTTTGCATGAATATTACTAACAGGTCGGGTCAACATATAGGTTACATATTATCACGCTATCACCTAGCGGGGAGGTGCTGTGCGGAGTAAACGAAGTTCGCGCGGACGAAGTCGCTGGCAACAGCTAGTAAAATAATAATTGCAAAATAATACTCGTACCTACATTAACCCTTTCCAACATTTTATCAAAACACTTCCCTAGAATGTTGAGCGAGATATAACATGCCAATGACTATGCACTTTACATTTTATACTCTCCACTTTTTTTATGCATGTGGCATTAGACCTCGCCACAAGATAGCAACGCACCATTAACACCTTTGGCGTCTATAGGCGATGGTTGACTCTTTCCATCAGGAGACCCATCTGCTTGTTTGCTATCTTATGATATAAAAAAAAACTCTCCACTTAGTGCAATTCCATTACTGTTTACAAAAGTGAAACCGGTTGAGTAATATACCAAACATATTATATACCTTGTGAACTGAAATTAAAGTACAAGTGCATTGTTAATTGTGTCTAACTATGCACTTTCTGTGTGTGCAAAGAGTACAAAATTAGTAATTATTTAAAGAGCGCCATTTTGCGTGGATTTTCGATTTAACTTCATCCAATGTAGACGTCTGTTTTGAGTACACGGTAATTACAACTTATCTATGTGTGTGTGCTTATATGGCATTTACATATGCATTTCCTTATTTCATTACTTTTACGGAATTCCCAGAAATTCCAAAGTCTATTTTGAAACACGTTAAAAGATTAATAATATATTATAAAATACATTTTTATGTTTCAAATCAAGAGAACGAATCTAAGGATCTTAAGTTAAAACGGGTCTAAATTAATGAAATGTGTAAAAAATTATATAAACATATAAATATTTTAAAAGTTTTGGCCGGTAATTCTTGGGGCATTCACCCTAAGCATTTACGCCGGCTCTAAATAGCTTTAATTAGGAATAACGGATACGTGTACAGGTTACTAACTGATAGCCGGTACACATAGCTTAAGATACAGTGATAACATCGTGACGACATTACAACACTAAATTAGACAGTCTAAAGCCTGGTAAAGTGTGATGGGAAATTAGAATCATAATAATCATTAGTAATAACTGTTGTCAGCCGATCAGTTGATAAGGCCGCGTCGGTAGGTAAAGGACGTAACGCACACGCTCTGATGAACACGCACATAGTAAAAAGGTAAATAACCCCTTACTCTTACGTTAAAGTAGATAATTTTGTCCAAAAAAGGGTGAAGCGTTATGGAACAAAATTATTTTAATTGTAAAAATAAAAAAAATTTAAACCCTTGAATGAAGTTTGTTTTTAACTGGACATTTTTGGTTAGACGTACCGAACGCTGTGTTAGAATATGTTCACCTATTTTGAAAAGACCTTATATGTAATTGTTATTTAATATATAAATTGTTTTTTTTTTATCATAAGATAGCAAACAAGCAGATGGGTTTCCTGGTGGAAAGAGTCTACTATCGCCTATAGACACCAAAGATGTTAATGGTGCGTTGTTATCTTGTGGCGAAGTATAATGCCACATGCATAAGTTTACCAGCTACCTCACCCTCCAAACCGGAACACGACAGCGACAAGCACTGACGCTATTGCGGCAGGAATAGGTAATGCGGTGGTACCTGACTCGGGCGAGACAGTGCAGAACTCTACCACCTAGTAGCCACGATGGTAGTGACTCGCATAGCCAATCGGTCGCCTTTTACGACTTGCCTGGCAGAACGGCAGTTGGTCTATTCTTCAAAAGAGCCCGGAACCAACACGGGTGGTGTTTTTTGGCTCATATGTCCCTTAAGATAAAGCGGGTGGTGTGACATAACAAGTTTTATCTACATTATTACAGCGATAATATAAAATATTATACGCATATGAAAATATATCTACAACTACTTATCATTAAATCATATAACAGTAGTATATGAATATCATTAAAAATTTTATATATAGATTCCCTTGCGGAATAGGCGTCAAAAATATCAGTAGCCAGGTTTTTAAAAAAGAATCATCTTTACAACGATCGAACTTGATTAATTAATTATTAACAAAATCCATACTAATATTATAAAGCGAAAGTCTGTCTGTCTGTTTGTTACGCTTTCACGACTAAACCGCTGGACCGATTTTTATGAAATTTGGCATGGAAGTAGTTGAAGAGCCGGGGTCAAACATAGGTTAATTTTTTTTTCAAAAATCAACTCTTTAAAGATTGAAATAGGGGATAAAATTTGTATGCAAAGCTATCTTGACGACATGTTAATCTACTCGCGGGCGAAGATGCGCGGATCGGCTAGTTTTACAATAATCTTAATTGTTAAATCATTGTTCTATATCTAACGATTTGGGACACATAATTTTTACATAATGCATAGGCACGTACCATATCCCAGTATTCTTCATTGGAATACTAATAAGATGACATTGTTATTATTAAACACTATCACAAAAATACGCGAGGCGGTTTATTGCATTACGCGGAAATACATCGGACGTCGCGATGTAATGCAACAAACTGTAGACACACGGGGTTCCGCGACCGATCGTTCAGTTCAACTGACGCTGGCGTCCGCCACAGTAACTATTGTGTAATCTTTGCGCTAGTGTAGCGTAGTTCATTGACCTACGGCGTGCGTACGTACGTATATATAGTAATATGATTTAAGTATTTTCTGGTTGATAAAGATGTATGGGTTATTTTGGGATGGAATACTTAGTATTTGATTCTGAGCCCAAATATCGATGAGGAATATATATATTATTGATAAGTGCCTTCAGTAGGTTCCACGGCTAAAAAACTCCGTATATTTTCAAACAATATGGAATATATAGAATACTCTAACTAAATAGGATTAATTATTGACAACCATTGTAATAATAACCTTATATTGAAAAAACATTGCACGTGTGCTGATAGCTTTTATCATGAGTAGAAATAAACGTATATTATTCGTCTATATGGACCCAGAGTAGGCTTGGCAATGTAAATTAGGCAACAGAAATGAGGTGTGTTTGTGTGGTGCAGTGCTGGGCAGCGACACGGGCACGGCGCTGGCGACGCTGATGCGGGCGAGCGCGGCCCCCGCGGCGCACGTGCGCGCGCTCGCGCTGCACCTGCGCGCGCCCGCGCACCACCCGCGCCCGCCCCCGCTGCCGCTCGCCCCGCCCGCGCAGTGAGTGCACTCCACACTACACACACTACACTGTACCGCGCACTGAGTGCACTCCACACTACACACACTACACTGTACCGCGCACTGAGTGCACTCCACGCTACACACACTACACTGTACCGCGCAGTGAGTGCACTCCACGCTACACACACTACACTGTACCGCGCAGTGAGTGCACTCCACGCTACACACACTACACTGTACCGCGCACTGAGTGCACTCCATGCTACACACACTACACTGTACCGCGCAGTGAGTGCACTCCACGCTACACACACTACACTGTACCGCGCACTGAGTGCACTCCATGCTACACACACTACACTGTACCGCGCACTGAGTGCACTCCACACTACACACACTACACTGTACCGCGCTGCACCTGCATTATTCGCGCCTTTTTTCCATAACGAAGATATCTTCATCAAAATACCAACTCATCTATTTTCTAAATTTTCGCCTAATCTTACTTGAAATATGAGCTGTATGTCAACAGCCTTTTCTTTCTACATGTTTAGATTATTTTATTTTTACAGAAAGGAAGATATATCTCCATCGAGCAGTTCGACATGGAGCGAGCGCGCAGAAGAGGGCCGCGAGTGGGGCGGGGGCGAGGCGTCGGGCGGGGACGAGGTGTGCGAGGGGCTGGCGGAGGGCGGGGACGTGGCGCGCGCGCTGGGCACGCTGGCGCTGCTGCGGGCGCGCCTGCCGCCCGCCGCCGACGCGCTGCGCCGCGCCCTGCCGCACCCGCCGCCCGCCGCCGCCGCGCCGCTGCGGCAGCTGCTGCAGGTGAGTGTGCCGCCCCCCGCCCGCCGCCGCCGCGCCGCTGCGGCAGCTGCTGCAGGTGAGTGTGCCGCCCCCCGCCCCCCGCCCGCCGCGCCGCTGCGGCAGCTGCTGCAGGTGAGTGGGCCGCCCCCCGCCCGCCGCCGTCGCGCCACTGCGGCAGCTGCTGCAGGTGAGTGTGCCGCCCCCCGCCCCCCGCCCGCCGCGCCGCTGCGGCAGCTGCTGCAGGTGAGTGTGCCGCCCCCCGCCCGCCGCCGCCGCGCCGCTGCGGCAGCTGCTGCAGGTGAGTGTGCCGCCCCCCGCCCCCCGCCCGCCGCGCCGCTGCGGCAGCTGCTGCAGGTGAGTGGGCCGCCCCCCGCCCGCCGCCGCCGCGCCGCTGCGGCAGCTGCTGCAGGTGAGTGTGCCGCCCCCCGCCCGCCGCCGCCGCGCCGCTGCGGCAGCTGCTGCAGGTGAGTGTGCCGCCCCCCGCCCCCCGCCCGCCGCGCCGCTGCGGCAGCTGCTGCAGGTGAGTGGGCCGCCCCCCGCCCGCCGCCGTCGCGCCACTGCGGCAGCTGCTGCAGGTGAGTGTCATGAGAGAGTGAGAGTGAGCAGGAGAGCATGAAGTTGGTGTGGTATCAAATTCATGGAAAAAAGCCTTAATGCATTCCATCCCTAAAAAAGGAGGTAGCTCTAATGCATCCAACTACGAACCTGTGACTAATATTTAATCTGTTTGCCGTAATGTTAAGTTAATATTGATTACGTCGACGTGTGTTTCATAAATTTAAGTCAAGTCCTTTTAGATAAATTAGAACGCATGCTCAAAAATTGTATTACCATAAAATAAAGTGGCTTCCGATCTGCCAACGAAGACAGTTGAGAATGATGTGTACATTGTTTACAGCTCTGTATAACCCACCGACCACACGGCCCATAGACGGCTAATATTTGACTTTCCGTATTGAATGCATTCTGGTGACTAGTTGAGGTAATACGAAGCGGGGTTGCAACGCCGTGATTGGCTAATTAAGGCCGCAGTGAAAGATAGTGATGTACAGACGATCTGACTGGCCGACTCTGATTCAGTATTTCTGCGTGGACATTTATATGGAAACTACAAGTCAGATGTGTTGTCAGGAGCCATTAACCTGTTATTAGGCGTCTATGGGCTGTGTGGTCGGTGGTATAACCCTAATGCCCCTAAATATCATAAGTCGAAATTCCAATATCAGCATGCTTAGCATTGTCGTCAATAAGATTTAGTACACGTTCTTTGACTTATTCTGACTGATTTTTAGCACACGTGCTAAATTTCGTAAGTAGATCATACTCAAATATTATTCAATCTCGAGAACGGCTGAACCGATTTGGCTAATTTTGGTTTTGAATTAATTGTTGAAGTCCAGGGAACGTTTAAAAGGTAAGAAAATATAGAAAAAAAGAGTAGTTTAAAAGGCTTAACAACGTTTGCCGGGTCAGCTAGTTTTAAATAAAACATTTATTTCATCATACTTGAAACAAAATCTAATGTAACATTTTTTCCGTTACAGTTGGCAGCATTGCTCCAATGCCGCAACCACTCTCTTATAGATGTAGAGACAGCATTAGAAGCTGCAGAGAACCAGTCAACTGATGCTGTTGGACAAAGACAATTAGTGCCAGTGAGGATTGCCAATAAAAAAGATATGCGGACGAGACACGTGAACCAAGTGAAAAAAGTGAAGGAAGTGCCCTTAAAAGTGTTTCACCACACCGAGTGTAACAGTGCGACTGATTTACCGTTGTTAGACCCATTGGGACTGCGGACAGAATGACTACGACGGAAAATAATGCTCTATAACTATTACCATTAGATTTAGTTTACATTGAATATTCCTCGGGTTATACCAATATTGCGTTCAATATTTTCGGTCGTAATATAACAAAGCAAATCCATAAAAGAAAAATTCTGTTGCAACTTTAAATTGTTGGAAATTGTGTCATTTATAATCGATTACATCAGAATGGAAAGCAATATTTTTCGAGCCCATAATATAATATTGTATATATGTCTATTTTTTGGCCGGCTCCACGTCCCAAACTGCTTGACGGATTTCGGCATATAAGGTGATAAAGTTGTCAAAGAATTTTAAATATGACGTTAGATATTTAAAACAAAACGGAAGCTTAAAGGTGAGGTTAGATATACAGTGTGTAAAGAAAACCCTATCGGATAATTAAAGGTGTTATGTGGCACCGTAATACGGTTACATATGTGTAATTATTTTATGGATATTAATGAATTACTTTTCCCAATAAAAAAAGTGATCTTAAATGGTATTTTCATACATTGAGTATGACAACACCTACAAATAAGTAAATTCTATTATCAAAGAATGCCGCGCAAGTCGGATGCTACCGAAGGACACGCGGCGCGTTTAAAGTTCCTTTTTTAAAAAGCCGAAAAACGAATACCGCGCCTTCGCGCGGTGTTTGTGCTAAAGCCGCCAAAGCGAAACAATAAAACAAACAGCGACAAGGTGTTGTCATTTTTAAAATATTTGCTTAATTCTCCTTAGAATTAAGCAAATATTTTAAATTTTTTCTTTTTAATTTCTAGTGTTTATGCGAAAGCCGCCAAAGCGAAACAATAAAACAAATAGCGACAAGGTGTTGTTATTTTTAAAATATTTGCTTAATTCTAGGGTGATATATGTAAAAATACAATTATTAAAAAACGATATCGTTTTTATTTTCAGAAACGTTATTTTAATATTTTCTTCAGTAATGCCTTTAACCAACCTATATGCCACTTTCGGATCGGACAGTGTTTTCTTTACACACTGTATAATACAAATCAGAAGCTCTTTGTTATGTAGTTGATTGTTTTTAAGCTGTTGGTTTTTTAAAACAATAACTTGGTTTTAGTGGAAGCTATGAGATATAGCTAACATCTATGTAATACTATTACCATTATGTTATTAGAAACGTAATTAAATATAAGTAATTATGATACCTGTCTTTCAAAGTTGCTGTATATATGTACAGTATAAGCATTAAATTTTATGTAAGAATACGTTCTTAACAATTAAAAATTAACGACGTAGTATGCGGGGATATACCAGTATACGTAATACTTTTCTATAGATTTTCACTTTTTTTATAATTTAATAAATTGTAATTTTTGCTGTTGTCTAATAGTCTAAGACCTGGCAGTAAAAAACTACTCTCATCTGTTGAATATAGTAAATAATATTTCAAAGGGTCATTACAATATACAGCGTTACTTTTAAACGTCCAGCCAAATTTTCAGAGGCTGTTCAGGATTGATTATATGTTTGATTTATGTGTATAAATTTATGAGAATATTTACGGCCACTATGCTGCTGCTGCTATGAACGTTTATTAATTTATATTTTTTAAAGGCTACAAATAGTAAAAGAGACGGCCTGCTTTATATAATTTTAAATTTTGTAAAATTTGTTACGTGTTTATACTTTTTAATGAGGGAAATAAATTAAGTTTATATATTTTCATCGGACATAAATTAGTGATTTCTGCTCTCACAACGTATGTAATATTATGATATTAATAAATGATATAATAATAATAAATAATAAATATTCACGGGACAAATTACAGTTATTGATCTAACCCCAAAGCAAATTATTTGCTTGTGTATGGGTGTTAGTCAACGATACTAATTCATAAAAATACATATATAAATACTAGAATATATTTGATGAACACCCAAACCCGGAAATAAACATTTATGCTCATTACACAAATGCTTGTCCCCGTCGGGGATCGAATCCGAGCCCGATTGCGTAGTCAGAGTCGCTAACCACTCAACATAAATTTCACTGCCGGTTTACAACGTATGTAGTATTATAATATTCCAAGCAAAAAATAAATTAACAATAAAATAATTTATGTTAATAGCAGCAGGACTATGGTGGCAGCGATTGTTCCTTTAATTTATAATAATAATTTTTTATTCATTTAACTGATGAGGGTAGATTTTTAATGCCGGATCTTAGACTATAGGTTTCAAAAAATCTTAAACACTCTTTAACTTACTTAAAAACATTCGCAGACCAGTTTCATATTACTGAAATGAGAGAGAGGTTAGGTCAGAAAGAAAGTCGGTGTAATAATGAGAAAGAGGATGGGCACTCCGATGGTTCGGACATGTAGAAACAATAGTAGACGAAATATTAACAAACCGATGGAAAAAGAGGATGTAGACACCTACATCCTCTTTTTCCATCGACGGGGAAGACTAAAACTGACATACCATTAACAGATTGATCAAATTCCCTCCGAAGATGGTGTTAAGAGTTTCTGCAACCGGCGTTTATGTGAAGAGTCATAAATATAGTGGTAGCAAGACCAATCTGCAAGATCGTAAAAGGCACTCGGATCTCTCTGCTTACCCCGTAAGGGATCTGTCGTGATGATATACATAATACTATAATATCCGATGCACAAATTACAAGAATTGATCTAACCCCAAAGTAAGCAAATTATTTTACTTGTATTATGGGTGATAGATAGATAGATAGGGTGTTAGTCAACTATGTTAATACGTAGAACAAACATACAAACATCTATGCTCATCACAGAAATGTTTGTTCCCGTCGGGAATCGAGTCCGAACCTCCTCCATTCGTAGTTAGGTTGACTAACCACTCGACAACCAAGAGGTCAAATATAAATACATACATACAAATACATATACAGATAAAAACAAAGCATTCCCATACATACAAATACATATACAAATAAAAACAAAGCATTTCCATTTGTTCGTTTGTGGTTTTTATACCATTAGTAGCTGACCCGGCAAACGTTGTTCTGCCTTTTTAACTACTCTTATTCTTTTTCTATATTTTCTCACTTTTTAAACCTTCCCTGGACTACAACAAATAATTCAAAACCAAAATTAGCCAAATCGGTTCAGCCATTCTCGAGTTTTAGCGAGATTAACGAACAACAATTAGTTTTTATATATATAGATTAAAGTTTCTGTGCCTGACGAGGTAAATATAACATAATATTATATAAGCCTTATGCACTTCAAGTATGTAATCGTAAAATATTATTACTAAATTAAAATAAATAATAATACATAAATTGTAGTTCTCTGGGTATGGTTTTTTTCTCTGCTTAATTATGATTATTTATCTGCTTAATTATGATTCAGGGTTTATACGTATGTATATTGTATATGATTTGTATATATATGTTGTGTGCGATCGCCTGTGGCCGAAATTCGACCGTAAACTTAACAATAAAATCTCTTAAGTTTGACAAGTGACTAGCCGTAAAGATAATTGATGTGTGTATATTATAGTGTACATCACATGAATGTAGTGTAGGTCATGTTTATTTTTATTACAGCTCACGTTAACTCAATTGATATGAATACATTGTCAACATTTAAAATTAAACATTACAATTTACAATAAAAATTATTATTATTATTAATTCTATGTATTTTTAAGGCATTTTAAAACTCGCAAAAGTAAAGTCTAATTGTGCCAAATTTCATATTCTACCGTTAGCACAATTGCCTTAAAAAGTGGTCCAAAGTTTTGCTTTCATATTAATATATAGATATTACGTTTATGTTTATTATTTTGTCATGTAATTTTTTTGTTATGTATTATTTTTAATTTTATTGGTTTTCAATTTGAATTTAATCAAGTACTTGTAAACCAAATCAATATTTATCTTTGTTCATAATATTTCCTTGTAAAGGGTGGACCGGAAGAAATCTCTGTTACTGGAGATAAGCTCGCCCATTCTACTTGTTTTATTTTATTGCTTTGTTTTAGTGATTCCTGTGTATAATAAAGAACTAATTAAATAACGTTACAAAATTACTTTAAGTGGTAACAGGCGCACTGTAAAAACTCAATATGACCACGAAAATGGCTTCTGTCTCTCGTACTGATGCTCAATTTTTTTCATATAATATAAATATTATAAAATAATATTTTTTAGTAAAATCGTAAAAATGTTTTCCGCTACTGGCTTCCTGTCGTTTAGGATAAACACAGTGTGATATGATAAAAGAGAGGTCTGACCAATCAGAACTTATATTTCACTAGCTGACAAATTAACATGTCGTCAAGATAGCTTAATACAAATTTCATCCATTTTTCGACCCTTCAAGGGTTGGTTTTTGAAAAACAAATTAGCCTATGTTTGACCTCGGCTCTTCAACTACTTCCATGCCAAATTTCATGAATATCGGTCCAGCGGTTTAGCCTTGAAAGCGTAACAGACAGACAGACTTTCGCATTTATAATATTAGTATGGATTAGAGACATAAGTTCCTCTTGTTACTCAAACCTCTATTTTATCGCGTGCGACATATCACTATTTATCCTAAAGCGGGTAGAGCGGGGCCTTAGTTATAATAAAAACTGCCAACTTGTATAGTCCTTATATAAGTTTTATAAAACATAAGAATTAAATTAATATACTTAATATAATCCATTAGTTTGAATCCCATCAATTTAAAACCCAAGGACTATTTTTGTGGATAGACTGATGAAATTAGTTTTAAAAAGATTTAATATGTTCTATTTAATTAAAGAGATTCAGACGTCTCGATAAAATATCTTTAGCACGACTGGACACTTCACTTTTCAACTCGATTCTCTTAAGTCAATCGAGACTGCCTAATTTGATACCTTAGATTTTTTCTCAGGTTTTCCCATGAAGCTTATTTTCTTACGTTTAACATACACACTATAAGAACGCGTCAGAAAGTTACCAAATATAGTTTTATTATTTAGAAGGAATATTTTTTTTTGTATGCAATTTGTTGTTTCAAGGTTCAACCTCAATGTAATTATTACAATTTAAAAATTATCAGTTCAATTGAAGAATGTGGGTAGTTAGAGAAATAGTTACTTGGAAAGTTGAGTGCTAGGTGTGCGTACTTCGTTGGTAGCAGATGTAAAGTACATTAGACCACATTATTATGTATTAGAAAATAATATAATTAATTGTGATACTTCTTAAGACGGACAACATTTAGATATTAGTTAATGATGTTATTGTACCTACTTGTTATTAGTGATTGAATTATTTTGAATTTAATAGGAATAGTGTATAATATATAGATAAAATAAATACATATTATATGAACTTATAAAGAATCTAATCATAGATAGTTTGAACGCTTGTAATTCATATGAGTTATGACCATAGATCAGAACAGATACTTCAATTAACTGGGATTGAGTAACGTTATCTTGGTATGGATACGCCATTGAATCCCGAATGCATTCATTGTTATAGCATTGAATTTATATTTTTTTGGAATTCCTATAACTTTGTTTTCAATACTTTTCTAGGTTTTACCTCAGAATATTTTTTATTTGTACACCTCAGAATATTTTTCAAAAATTAATTATCAAAATATTTTGTATTTGTATACCTCAGAATATTTTTCATTGTTTTCTTTTGTTTGACATAGGTTTGATCAATTTTTGCAGAGAAATAAAAATGAATAATAAAAAAATATTTTGTATTTTTTCTACAAAAATCTTCCGTAGGTTTTCTCTCTCTCTTTTTGGTTCAACTGAACTCAGTGGTTGATTAATTATCGCGTATTTTAAAGAATATTACAAGTTTTATTTTGCCTTGTTTGTTAATTATAACTAGTAGGATAGTGGGGCTCGATTGCGTATCCATGTCGTAGTCAATCGTAGCGTTACACAAACTGCGTCGTCATTTTATATACGTAAACGTTCAATACAGATTACCGAAAGCAAATTATTGATAACATAAATTGCATCAATGTCAACTATAAAATCCGATGTACGCCAACGGTCGACGGAGCTCCTTTTTCCAGGTGTGGCACCTAAAGACAACCTGACAAACCTACTTCTATTCATTTAAGAAGGCGGATATGTTTCAAGTTCTAAATAAATTACTCATTTACATAAATAATTTTAAGTAATATACCGCGACAATCAGGTAACGGCAGCAGTAAATATCATATATCTTTTATAATGACGACATTTTACATTCGGCGTAAGGCATATTCTAAAACATAATAATCTTTCTCTACGCGTAGGAATTCTTGTCCCCGTAAGGAGACAGGAGAAAATGGTACCGGGGTATGAACCCCCTGACCATGAAATCTACCGTGGACTGTTAATACGGTCCAGTCATTGGGTGGGAATGTTGCCATTCAATGTTGGAATCTATGGTTTTATTGTAGGATGTCTGGATCTGGTTGGTTTTCACTTGAGTACGGGTCTTCTTTTGCTGCGGTCACGGGTCCCCTTGGAGTCGCGGATCCCCCCCCCCCTCCCATTAATATCGTTGTAATCTGACAATGCCATTTATATACGAACGAATTAGGTATAGAATTTGTCTGCGACATCCATATTAGGACAATGTCACTGAATCCCGGAAAATTTCAATACCTACCTATTCTGATCTATGTTTTTTCGCTTGGTTACGTATATACAATTACGATTTAAAAATGCAAGCTCAGTGTTCTTTTTGTTTGGAAATTGTTATAAACATTTTCTTTGAGATGATTTTGTATTAAAGTGAATTAAATTCTAAACTAAAAAGAAATATTACCCTGTAGTTATTTTTTTTTTCCTTCCAAGAAGGAAAATCTTTACCTTTTTAGAAAGAAAAAATGTTTATTTTAAAAAAACGCAATAGGTTTTTATACTCTGCTCAATTTACACAATTTACTGTGCAAGTATAAGAAAGTGTAGCTAGTCGAGGTCGCCAAACTAAACAAGCAGATGTTTCTTCTGACGACAATAAACAGCTCAGGCCTCAGGCCGACAATAATATGTATTGTGCAATATTATTGAGCATTTAGGCGCCCGACAGACGGACAATAAGATTGCGCAATACTTTTATTGTACAATAATATCCCCTTGATTCCAAACGTTCAATAAATTCACTCAATAAAATTGACAAACCAGTCTGATCGATATTTTCGTGCGAGCAACATGTCTGACGACGAAGTTTTGGCGACAAATATGCTGGTGATTTTATTAAATAAATCTCTATACAATATACTCTATACAATACTAGCCTCCAAAAAGCTTGGTGTACTCAGTAGAGCAAAGCAGTACTTCATGCCAGCCCATCGCCTCCAACTTTACAAGACCCAAATTTGACCTCACATGGAGTACTGTTCTCACCTCTGGGCCGGAGCTCCTCAGTACCAGCTTCTTCCTCTTGATCGCATTCAACGTAGAGCGGTTCGAATCGTCGACGCCCAGGCTATTTCTAATCGGCTTGACTCTTTGGCGTTACGCAGAGATGTAGGCTCGCTCTGCATCTTTTACCGTATTTATCATGGGGAGTGTTCCGACGAGTTGTTCGGACTAATGCCTGCCGCTAAATTCCACCATCGGACATCGTGTCAAAATTTAAAGTTCCATCCTCATCACTTCGATGTCTGGAAAACCACAACCGTGCGCTTTTGTCGACACTTTTTGCCTCGCACTTCGCAAGGGAGTACTTTGTGGAATCTATTACCCTCGGGGGTGTTTCCGAATGGATACGACTTAGGGACCTTCAAGAAACGAGCTTATTCATTCTTAAAAGGCCGGCAACGCAGCTGCAATACCACCGGTATTGCGGATGTCCATGGGCGGCGGTGATCACTTACCATCAGGTGCACCATCTGCTCGTTTGCCCCCTCTACTATAAAAAAAAACAGTAGCAGTCGTGGGACTGCCGATAGAAGTGAAAACGGAACTATTAAGTTAAGAGTAATTAAAACTATATGCAAAACATAGCTATAGATATACTATTATCATTAGCATGTCGGTGACGCGAACCGAGGATTTTACCCTCTACCAAAACGCTCAACGCGCCTAAAGAAGTTTTCACTTCAAAAAAAATTCTATACACTCAAGTAAAAACTCCCGTCCATTATCTTTTATAGCATTCTTGCTCGCCATTTTGCTTAAATTTACGACACGTCCATACATTAAACACCGTGACTGACCGAACGCGACCGTTCCAAGCTCTGAAGTGAAAAATATTTGCAATAGTAAACCTACACAGTGCAAGAAAAAAGATTGTACAATAAAAATTAAACCCGCTCAAACTTTCGTGTAATATTTGTGCAATAGTCAATATTAACCCTAAACGGTCAATAATAATGCACAATACAATAATGTAGCTCCTAGTGCTAGTAGGTCCTACTACTATTGTAGGCACCTAGGGTTATATTCAAGATTGAACGAAAGTTTGAGCGGGTTTAATTTTATTGTGCAATATTATTTTCGTGCAATGTGTAGGCTTAAATATTGCACAATATTTTTCACTTCAGAGTTTGGAGCGGTGTTTGGAGGCGATGGGCTGGCATGAAGTGGCTCTGTTAAGTACACCAAGCTTTTTGGAGGCTAGTTTAACATTTCCTCCCAAATGATCGGGGAACTGAACGTTGATCGATATGTCGACCCCAGAATTCCAATACTGGCTGAGGCTGTCAGGAGAGTGTTCTCGAACCGAGGTGATATGACAGACTGACAGAGGATGTTTTTTTTTTTGCGGTAAACGCACAAAGCTGTATCATTTTGGGGTTAAATGTAACAAGGATTTGATGATCCCATTCCGAGGCTTCGGTTAGTCGATTCTCGAGTTCAGACATGAGCTTGTTCCGGCTGTTCTTGTGTTGTTTTTTTGTGTTGTATGTTCTTCGATGTGTTCCCGAGAAATACCGCTACGGCCGAAGTATATAGCATCATCAGTACTGTCGTCCGCATAGCAATGTTTGTTACTAATTCGCAACATATTGATATGTAGAAGAAACAGTATCGGTGATAGCACGCAGCCTTGGGGAACACCAGCATTGACAGATTTGAGGTCGGAGCATACACCGTCGACTACGCCCTTAATGCTCCGATCAGCCTAAAAACTGGTAATCCACTTACATAATTTCTCGGGAAGCCCATCAAGGAAGACAGCTTTGAGAGAAGCGCTTTATGGCATACTTGATCGAAGGCTTTCGCTATGTCTAAACTAACTGCCAATGTCTTCCCCTTGGACTCAACTTCCTTCGCTCAACGATGCATCAGGTATACTAGAAGATCACCAGCTGAGCGGCCACGACGGAAACCGTACTGACGGTCGCTAATCAGCTGGTGCTCTTCTAAATACGTCAGGAGCTGACAGTTTATAAGTGTCTCCATGATTAAATTTAAACGTAAACTCCACGAGTAAATAGGAGAGCCGGAATAGGTGCGTCAATACTGGCGCCAACTCTGGAGCACATACTTTAAGCACAATCGGAGGGATGCCATCAGGCCCACTCGGCTTAATGTAGATGTCCAAGGAAAGTAGGTGTTTACGCACAGATGACTGCCGAAATTGTGGTTCTGGTATGGAACTATCACACTGGGATGATAGGCGGTGCGTTCGCTTGGTCATTCAGAGTCAAGTTGGCCGCAAAGAAAGACAGATCAAAAATCGGTTTTTCCCTTTGCGGTATGGGCCAGACAGTCATCGTTTCTGTGCTATGATGGAAATGAAGGCTGGAAGAAATTCTCTAAAACAGCCTTGGCAAGAGACCACAACGCACTAATACCCGAAGGAAAGCGAACTAATTTCTCACCAATTCTGCCAATGTGTTCCGCTTTTACTTTAGCGATAGCTCTTTTGAAGAACCTCGAGGAAGAATTGTACTTTTTTCGTACATGCCAACACAGCAGCCCAAGCTGGGTAGCATTCCTGATTTTGGCGTATAGCCGCTTTACAGTGGTGACAAAACCAAGGCCGAGACTTGCCACCGATGGGCACCACAGAAGACGGAATGAAAAGTTCCATGCTCTGCAGCACCACATCAGTGACAACATTGGGATCATCCAGCGAGAAGCTTAACCACCCCCATGGATAGAATGCAAAGAAAGACCGCACCCCGTCCCAATCTGCTGACTACAGGTCAACAGATTGAGAGTGCCAAACTTGACGACAGCCTGCAAAGGGAGGTCATGATGGGCTCGTGATTGGCACTTTGCTTCGGATCAGGCAGTAGTCTGACGTGCCTAGTGGAGCGTCAACTGATACCTGATAATGGTTCAGGTGTGAGGTCAGCGAGAGATCCAGCAGTGAAGGCATATGGCCACCCACATCGGGAACTCGCGTAAACGAGGTTACCAATTGTGTTAGACCATACGCCAAAGCAAAATCGTAAACAGACCTCCTCGCATGATCGGTGGTGTGTGAATATAGCCATTCGGCGGGGTGTTCATTAAAATCGCCCAAGACGTGATCTTTGCGGAGGGGGTCTGCTCTAACACAGAATGTACAGTCTTTTGTAAATCCTCAATCGAGCCGGTCAACTTCAGTACTCCCGCTATGGGACCTGTATAGGCACCCGTAGCTACGTGGACGGTCGTCGCAAGCTACTCGTAACCAGCCGGAGAAGATATCTGTGTCTCGGTCAAAAAGAGCAAAGCTGGCTTCGCCATCTCGAGATGGTAGTGGATGGCGTTCGGGTTAGAATGAAGACTCCTGGTATTACAGAAATCCACCGTAAGCATGGCATGGGGTGCCATGGCTTTATTGCTTTGTTTGCCCCGGACAGGACTGTGTATGAGCGCAAGTTGGAACGCATACTACGTTCGGTAATTATATTAGTTCGCCCGCCCCGTTGGTCGAGTGGTTAGCGACCCTGTCTACACAATCGACGGGGCTCGTATTCCATCCCCGACGGGGATAAGTATTTCTGTGATGAGCTTAAATGTTTGTATTTCCGGGTTTGGGTGTTTATTAAATACTAGCTGTTGCCAGCGACTTCGTCCGCGCGTACTTCGTTTACTCCACACAGCACCTCCCCGCTAGGTGATAGCGTGATAATATGTAGCCTATATGTTGACCCGACCTGTTAGTAATATTCATGCAAAATTTGAAGTAAATCCATGCAGTACTTTTTGAGTTTACTCCGGACATACATACAGACAAACAGATAAACAGTCAAACAGACATAAATTCTAAAAACTAAATTTTTGGTTTCGATATCGAGTGTAGATCACGCCATCGTTAAGTAGGGCACGCCTCACCAAGGTCAAGTGCAACTCAAAACTGTCTAAAAATATAAATCAAAATTCATTCAATACAATTTTTATTCCTACAACATAAATTCAACCTTAAATCTATTCGACGTAAGTCCAGTTTAAATAATGAATTTATCCTTGATATCGAGTAGCCGGCGGAAAGCTGCTAATTTATGGACTCTTTGTTGTAACTAAATAAATAGAAACTAGACCTTATTGCTAGCGCATTAGGATATAGATATTACGCACGCACTATAATTATTAACCAAATAAGCAATCAGTAGCTGAAGTTACGTAATATTCGCTTTATCACTTTTACGCCAGTAAAAAATTAAATGGTAAGACAGAGACAAAGCGAATAAAAGCTGTCGATATGTCATATCGTTCGTGATGTGAAGTTTGCGTTTTGTTATTCAATATTCGTACTTCGATCTTGTGTTGTGTTGTTGCGTTACGTGTTTGGATAAACTATAACTATTAACTTGATGAAGTTTTTGTGAAATCGGTTATGTATATTTAGATATCGATGTGGTATGATAATAACAAGGAAGTTACATTCTACCCGGAATGTCCACACGGGCTTCAAAATCGTTCCGAAGAGTACTACGGCATGGGTGGAGTGTGTCTCTTTCTACTAAATAAAGCGCCAATCGCCATATATAAGTGCGGCCATGCATAGTTCGCAAATTACTACTAAGTAATTCTACTAATTTGAGAAACAGCTTTGCATTGCCTAAGTAATTACGTAATAATTAAAATAAGCACATTTTAGAACTCACTATGTTAAATACAATACATTTTACGCTAATGTATTTATCGACGTGTATGAATAAAAGGGATATAACGGTTACCGAATATATAAAAATCTACCATCTGCAGTTTTATTTTAACACTGGCAATTGTAAGAGAGACAACATCCACTCATCTCGTTGTCTTGCTCAGAACGTTTTTCTCCTCTGTTAAGTAAGAAACAAATGTCAACTTTATGAGTAACGAAATAAAGTACATTTTTATTTTTCAAATATTGCTTCGTAGTAATTCCAATTATATAAGTTCCTTGGATAATAGACACGTATCCGATATAAGTTACGTTTTGATATATCGAACCCACAGATTACTTAATCGAACCATGCCTAGTTTACAATTTACAGGTCAGCACCAGGTGACCAGACTTACAAAAAAATATTTGTAGGTCTTTGGTGGTCTTTGGCCAGCACAGACAATTTACAGATGCGTTGTATAATCACAAAAATATTTATGATAAATAATTAATAAGTTTTATTTTTTGTACGCAAAGAGTATACAATACTACATAAGATTGTATGTACATTTCGAAAATATATCCTGCTGTTTCTGCTATCATCATGTTATAATAACAAAAAGTGTAATTGGGAGCATTAAGTTAAATACATATTGATATTTGTGAAAATATGTACCTTTATTTAGATTTAATAATATTTATATGAAAATTTTATATTTAATTAAAAATAGAATTTAAGATGGCAGAGCCCGATAATTCTCTTGATATTGATGGGAATAATTTTAATTCTGAAAAGTATTTGGAATGTTTGATGAAATGTGCAACTCTCCGACAAGTAATGGATAAAGAAGCTGAAGTGGTCACTCAAAGCCAATTTCTGCAGTCTGAAATGCAAACTTTAGTTTATGAAAATTACAACAAATTTATATCTGCTACAGAAACAGTTCGCAAAATGCGATCAGATTTTCAAGTGATGCAAGAAGAAATGAACAAACTTAGTGAAAATATCAATAACATAACCACTTTTAGTTCTCAGATATCAGAATCACTTAAAGAGAGTGGAAACACTGTGAACAGACTCTGCAATACACGCCAATTGTTAGACAAGCTACAATTTCTATTTCTACTCCCGACACAGCTAAATAAAGCTATTCAAGAATGCCGCTATGCAGATGCAGTGCAAGACTACACACATGCTCAACGTGTATTACAAAAGTATGGAAGTCAACCATCATTTCAGAGTATACAAGCAGAATGTTCAGAGATTATTTTTGATTTGAAAAAAACATTACGACAGAGACTCCTCTCACCTGAGACTTCTGCTTCAGAGTTAGCTGAGAGTGTTGGATTGCTAAGACAGTTACAAGAGACTGATTCATCATTACAAGAGATATTTTTAAATTGTGCTGCCAGTAGACTAGATCAGCATGTCAATACACTGAATACGATGGTTGAAGATACAGATGTATTGGAATGGGTCGAGAAATGTAACAATACCCTGCTAGCTGATTTAGGAATAGTGATAGCATGCTATCACGACATGTTTCAAGACAAAGAAAGTGCAAATCTACCAGAATTTGCAGATAAAGTAATGACACAAGTTTTCCACCTATTTGAGGAAGTTATCAGAAAACCTGAAAATATTGGAACTGAAATTTTAATCAGAGGCTTGGATAAGTTCTTTAGAAAGTTACAAGCAATGTCACAGATAATTTGTAGTGACGCTGTAACCCATAAAGCTCAAGATATTGTAATACAATGCATTAAACATAAAGCATCAGTTCAGTATAAAACAATACACAATCAGTTTAAAGAAAACCTAATGAGGGTCAGACAGACTCTTGCTAGCAAGGGCACAGAGAGCGCTGACCTCAAAGATATTCTAAATTCCTTACAGGTACATTTTATGCAAAAGGTTCAAGCATCGTTGATAGACTTTATGGCATTTTTACATAGCAACCTATCTTTTGGACTTAAACATTGGTGTGCTGAAGCTGTTTTTGATGCATGTTGGACAATTATATCAGAAACCCTAATAAATTTATCAAACATGGTAAAAGAGATGGCTGTTTTACAACCATCCAACAATATTCCTTTTGAATTATTACTTATATTAGCAAAACTGTGCTTGGAGATTCAAGAAAATGGAGTGACTACGTTGCATACTCACCTATTGAAACTTCTCGAAGAAGCAGCTCCTGGGTTTAAGACTAATAACAAAGACACTAATAATGTTATAGTCCATCTGTCAACCGCAGCTCAGTCTGCGTTAGATTCAGAAGTAGTGTATATTGGTCAGACTGCAGCACAGATGTTAAGAGTTTCGGTATTAGCTAGGGATTGGTTGAGAGCACCAGAACCACGAGGACCTAGAGCTGTATGTCGAAGAGTTGTGGAAACTTTGGCCAGTGCAGATAATGCTGCAGCTCAACTTTTCCCAACTAGTATGAAGCCATCAAGTGATTCTAGCCGTCGCACAATATGGTCACGTGCCCCATCTTCCTTCTCACCAATCAATAGAATATTTTCTGAACGGATTGAGGTGTTCAGTCCTGCAGGGGCTGATAGAGCTGCACTTTCTAACGGTGCCCTAAAAGTAGCTTTAAAAGCCCTTGTAGAATGTGTGAGGCTTCGTACATTTAGCCGCCATGGTCTACAACAGCTACAAGTTGATGTTCATTTTCTTCAGCAAAGACTGTCCTGTATGAACGACGAGAGACTTCTAAATGCACTTTTAGAAGATGCATTGGCATCAGCTCAACTGAGGTGTGTTGATCCACAATTAATGGAGCCAAGTATTGTAGACATTATTTGTGAAAGAGGATAGAAATATATTACACTCAATGTAGAGATGATAAGTAAAAAAACAATGTGTCATGTAATGATTTATTGTCAAAAATTACTACAAATTATATCTCTTACAACATACAAAACACGAAATATTATTAAAAACACCTTTTACTACGAAACAAATAAACAGCACATTTTAAGACAATTCAACACTGCATCATATTAAAAATAATGGTATCATCTACTTTATATAAAATTATTTTATGTTAAATGCTCTTAACCGATCTCACTAAACTACTACTTAATTCAATGTTAATTACAAATTACACAGTTAGTCACAAGATGAATATTACCTATGATGGGAAACTAAACGATTTATATATTATATTACTGTTAAAATTACTTTTCTTAAAATTTTGGTCCTAGTTCAAAAACTATACTGTACTAAAATATTTATCATACAAAATTAGCATGTAATTGAGATTATTTAAATTAACATTATGTATTTTTTGGTATGTCACCTACCATAAAAATGTCAAAATTTAGGTTTTATTTCATCTATAACAACATTATCAAAAACATCTCATGTTTTGATATTTCTAATTAATTATATGCTTGACAAATAAAACTTAGGAAGCTCTGATATTCTCTAGCATCATTAAGATACTCCCATACAACTTATAAATATTTTTAAGCTCAATATATCCCAGGCAACTCAAGGCTGTTGGAGCTCATTTTATCCTGATTTCAACAATCTTAGTCTGAAAATATTTTTTCTAATTTTAACAAAGTTAAAATCTTCCCAAATGTTTCCTATCGTTCTATTTATGCATTTTTTTATGATGTAGCTAAATGTAAAACTAAGTTGACTCCTATAATATTTTTCTGACAATATTAAGGAAATGGATATGTGAATTGGTAAACACATAATATATAAAAACATTTTTATCATACATTTTTTTTTTAATAATTAAACAAAATATAGGTAGGTACTAACAACATTTTACAAGGGGAAGTACCATAAAATAAGTTACATTGGATCACTTCCTCAAAGCAGACAAGTGCAAACAATCCCCGAGTAAAATAAACTAATCCACAAAGCCAATCTATATACATATAATAAAATCGTAGAAAAGTCAAAACTTTACATTGAATATTTTTTTAAAAGAATACTTGCGGCGTGATCTACAATTGATATCGAAGCCAAAAATATAGTTCTCCCCGTGTTGGTTCCAGGTTCTTTTGAAGAATAGACCAACTGTTGTTCTGCCAGGCAGGTTGTAAAAGGCGATCGATTAGCTATGCGAGTCACTACCATCATGGCTACTAGGTGGTAGAGTTCTGCATTGTCTCACCCGGGTCTGGTACCACCGCCTTGCCTATTCCTGCCGCAATAGCGTCAGTGCTTGTCGCTGTCGTGTTCCGGTTTGGAGGGTAAGGTAGCCGGTAATCTTATGCATGTGGCATTAGACCTTGCCACAAGATAGCAACGCACCATTAACACCTTCGCTGTCTATAGGTGATGGTTGACTCTTTCCATCAGGAGACCCATTTGTGTTTGCTATTCTTATGATATAAAAAAAAGTTTTTAGAATTTTTGTCTCTGCCTGTATGCATGTCCGGGGTAAACTCAAAAAGTACTGCATGGATTTACTTCAGATTTTGCATGAATATTACTAAAAGGTCGGGTCAACATATACGCTACATATTATCACGCTATCACCTACGGGAGAGGAACTGTGCGGAGTAAACAAAGTTCGCGCGAAGTCGCGGGCAACAGCTAGTCAGCAATAAAAATTGTCTGTGCAAGAAACTACCTTATAATTGGTTGAAATGATTGAAGTCTTCATATTTGCTGTGCTATTATAATAGCTACAAAACTATTTTCTTGGTACTATGGTAAAAAAGTATTTTCATTTTGATTTAAAGACAACTAATACAAACAAGTGCCCTGCTCAGAAAATAAAATCGATACAGAAAAATATCAGCTCATGAATGGACAAGAACTTGTTTACAAAGTGAAAAAGCTTTCTGAACTATATTGCAACATAATTCATTCACTTTAACTAGCCCCCTCTGGCATGATACAAAATGATCAAAAGCTCAAAGTGAAATCTGTTGATTCAATCATTACCAAACTTTAGAGGATCACCTACCATGTTAATCTCAAGATAATGCCTGAAGATTTCATCAAAATCCACCTTTTTATTATTCCTAGGAAGCATGCAAAGCAAAGATATTACACAGAATTTGTCAATGGGGGTGTTTAATACAGAAACAAGAAGATACTTATTTTTAAAAGTCTGACAACCTAACTGTAAGACCACTGGTAATTGCAGATATTCTTTGGCACCAGTAACCACTTACTTATCAGTTTAGCCTCCTACTTGTTTCTCTATAAAAATTATATCTGAAACCATTGTTAATGTAGTCATTCAACATTGCAAACCCATACATGTCACAAACTTGACTCTATCAAGTATAAAAACCCATTTCAGTTTCCTTTACAAAAACAGCATTTTGATGATGACTAGCATTAGTTAAGACATTAAAATGGGCAGAGGAAACAAGTTACATGTGCTATGCAAATGCCCCGCACCAGCTCAAGATCTAAGTTAATGAGTATCTGAAGTGACATAAAAGTGTCTCCTTAAGAATTTTAGCTACTGAACCCTATCTGCATTAATTGACCTTGCCGAACAAATGCAGTCTTAACAAAGTGATCACAATAAATCATCCAGGTCACAGTGATCCTCAGGATACCTTAGAAGCAATTCCCACTGGCACAGATTCAAATAAAGCAAACTGATATCAGCACATTTTTCCAATGACGTGCAAAGAAGCCGGCATTGACATGAGAAAGTGCATGACACATTTATATTTTATGTTTACAAATTTGTAAAATAAAAAATGGACATAAAACCCGACATGTAAAGTTAAGGCTATGTCTTGATGGTTTGCTTCAATCCCTTGTCAGTGGGAATTGAATCCTAAATAAACTCTGACGATAATAACAAAGCTTGAGAGGTTTTTTTTAGAAATAATTCTTTTAAAAATTACTATTTCATAAATATATTTAATTTGTTATTACTTTAATTATAAATCTGTCATTACTTTAATTTGGCTAAGTCCATCAAGAAATATTTTTTTAAAATAAAACAACATAAAATAATTAAGTGGAATTAAAGAAATATTGAGATAGTTGATTTCAATTTTGGTGACATAAAGGAAATAACTTTCATTTTAACAGTAGGTAAGGTTTCTATTTCAGTAGTTCTTAATGAAAATACCATGAAATCCAAAATTTAAAATGTATTTACTTATTTCAAATATATATAATATTATATAGAGCACAACTTAGAACTCATTGCACTGCGTAACTAAATATTTTTAAACTATTAAAATATAAATAATTGCTCCTTTACTACAATATATTTAAATCTAGAACAAATTGACAAAAAATATACCTACCTTCAATATAATTTTGAGGTCGAAAATGTACATATAGACAAGACCAACATCCCCAACTCGCTGTAAAAATATTTGATATCTTAAATTCGCCAAAATTGTATAAATATATTAAACAGTGGTCCGTCTGTTACATCATTGTGAGCGTTTGTGATGCGCAATTTCGTCTAACACTAGCGTTCCTATACTAACCGTTCATCCAGAGTCATATATTTAATCTCACTTTTTCGGTTTCTCCATGAACTTCCTCATTTTTTCTGGTACGGGAACACCTTTGTGCACGGAGCTTCTTAGTATTTTTGCATTTGATACACTTGTAACTTTAGTTTTACTACATTTAGCATCACTGTCACCGACACTAGATTTTTTGGGGGGCACTCTCGTGTTCTTATTGGGAAGGTCCTGTTTGTGTGCGGCGGCGAGGGGCGCGGGGGCGGGGGCGGGCGAGGGCCGGCGGCGGCGCGGCGGCGTGTGCGCCAGCGACGCGTGCCGCGCCAGCAGCGCGCCGCTGCCGAACACCGCGCCGCAGTCGCACCGGTGCCCCGCCTCCATTGTGCCTGCAATATAACGTGGGAAGGCACTGAGACGGCGCAGACGTGGCGTGGCGACATTTAAAAAAAAAGAAAAATTAAACACGCTAATCTTGTATTAAAGTTGAAATTAAATAGTACCTATTATTTTTGTTATTGTACGTCGGGAAATGGTTTAAAATCATCATCTATATACATATGTTTATCTGTATATACTATGCGTTCCAACTGAAAATAGGATCGCGTTTGTTATCAAGTTCATATCACAAGTGTGAAATTAGTAATGTCAGCAAAAAATATTTGTTAAAAAATATTGCGGATTTATTAAAGAACAAAATATAATGTTTTAATATTATTTTTGATATCGTATCTAGGATAATGATGGGTAATTTTCGGAAAAATTTCAAACGTTGGAAATTTTTCCTTTTATTTTTCAGAAAAATAAAAAATTGGAAAAATAATGGAAAAATATTGTTTACTGTAAAATATTTATTACTATAAAATTTAAAATATTGTTCTGATATTACTTATCATAAACACGTTTGATTAGACATACACGTTTGATGCATATGATTCAAATAACTGCCAAACTTTTTTTTATAAACTCTTTTACTATAGATTTATATAACATTTACATAATTTTCAACTGGAATGAACATGTGTAATGTAGGAACGTTGGATAATTAATCTGAATCATCACTTTCAAACAGTAGATAATTTTCTGTATTTTGTGCTGCATCTATAAATAATATGTCTTCAATTAGTGTGTTTTCATCATATCATCTTGACATTTTTTCATTTCATCATATTCTTTATCAATGTGTGACGTTAAAGTTTTTCTAGTAGGTAACTGATATGATGGTGCCAAAGCAGCAAAAACTTTCTTCCATAATGGATGTTCTACCCAAGAATAGGGGTTCCGGATATATATATATATATATATATATATATATATATATATATATATATATATATATATATATATATATATATATATATATATATATATATATAGTCCTCTTCACCGCGTCCGGTGTCAGCGACCCTGACTAGCTAGATCTAATCATTTCTATCATGTGCCCTACTATGACTGGCAAAGCCAAACTTGGTTTTAAATATACGGTCACACTTAGGGCAATACAGTTGACCGGTGTATATATGTATACGAGATTTTCAGTCAATTTTTACGTATCACACGTTTTGAATCAAGATCTGCGAGACGATTTGTTTCGAATATTTCTACAGCTCCATAAGTGATTGTGCGCCACCTTAGCCGATTCTGAGTAAGTTCTTCCCAGCCATCAGTGGATATGCCGCTAGATGTTAGACGGCGTTTCAAAACATTTTTAAAACGTAAGTATTGCCCACCTTGCTTGCGTTTCCCTTCGAGGAGCTCTGAGTAGAACACAGCTTTTGGTAGTCTACTCTCGTCCATACGTTGGACGTGTCCACACCAACGTAGCTGGGTTTTCATTAAAACGTTCCGGATACTGCAGTAGTTAAAGCTATTAATTTATTTATGCTTTTTTTTTCATTTACTTATATTAAATTATATTTAATCGAAAGTTATATTGTTTTAATAAAATTGACAAAGAAAAAACACCACTTGCATGAAACGTAAGTATACACTGTAGAGAAGTTGCACGCCAATTGAGTAAAAATTACGTAGCTAGTATTCAAAAGGTCTTGCGGGAAATCCCCGAAACATATGTAGCAACTAGTACAAAATATTTTAGTGTTGCCAAATAATAGAAGACGTATTTATTAATCGATTGTTCGAATATATTTAAATAATAATATAAAATAGCGGTTAAGTATCGTTGTTATTCAGCGAGATGAAATAAGTACCCTAACCTTCTAGTGGGGCGCAGTGAGGTCATAGAAAAAATATGTTTAGTAATATCTTCACAATTTAGGAATAGATAATTACGGTAATTAATCAATAGCTTAAATTATTTAGACATATATTCCATTATTTGGCAACGCTAGGATATCTACATTGTACTAAATAACATACTTTATTTATCATTTTAACATTTACCTTGAATTGAATCACTTATGTATTTGATATTTTTATGTATTAGATTGGTTTAAAGATGTGGGTACGTGCGGTCTCTGTTAAAAACGGAACTCGTTAATATATTTATGTTGCCAATTATCGATACTGCAAAATTATCTATTCACGGGGATTCCCCATAGACATATTATGTCATAAATTATTTTATAAAGTGGAAGCCCCGTGATCTTGATTCACTTGTTTAATCGTGTTTGTGATACTAAATATAGTATAATATACAATAATATTTGTTCCGTTCGAAATTGAGCTCATCAATATGAGTCCAATAATATTACTGTACTGTACAATACAATATGTATGAGTCTATGTACGTATAATAAGTAAAATGTTATATTTTTTCTTTCATTATAACTAACCGTGCTGAAAACTATGATAATTTGTTTCATATGTGGATATTATTGTTATTTTAGCAAAAAAAGGAAATTTTCACAAGACTGTCTCTAAGCAGAAGAATTTGAATTGTCGCAGGTTTGGGAGGGAAAATGGAAAAAAGCGGAACTAATGAAGAATGCACAAATACTTCGCCGATCTACGAAATCGAAGAAAAAGATCAACCAAGTCCAGTCAAAGCACAGTCAGCTGCAATGTAGATGAAGTGAGAGTTTTGTGTCCTCCAGTTACCTCAGTCTCATCAAAATTGAGTGTTTACATAGAGCGAACTGTTATTATTGTTGCCGCTGTAAGAATAGTGCTTTCATATACTTAAATAAAACAGTAGCAATAAATATTCAATATCGTAATTATTTTATTTACAATCCAAGTTTAGTGGAAAAATATTGGAAAAGAAATGGAAAAATATCGGAAAAATATTTTTTTTCTTTTCTTTTCCATCCGAAACTTTTCCATTGCCCATCACTAATCTAGGATCACAAGGTTTTTTTAAAAAAAAATAGGTTTTATTTTCTTTTCTTAGGCTAAAAATAAGTGCACGATTGAAAAAAAAGTACCTACTATTTATTAACTGTACTATTAATTTTTTCGAAAATATTTTTATTTTTTGCTTCGAGTATAATATTCATCAATAAAAAAAAACAGGGAAATATATCAGCCTAGCCGTTCGTTTATATATGTGTATGAAATAAACCATTATTATTATTATAAAAGTCGTGTTAGTTATTTTACACATTTAATGCGTGGTAAGATGATCTGATGAGAATCTAAATAAAAAATATACTAATTAGAATGAAAATATATTTTTTTAAGTAGCTATTACTTTGTTCGAATTTTTTAGCACACCTTACTCATCACTTATGAAATTTTTGCAAAATGCAGAGCAATATGTCATCCTGACAATCCTATTGTCATTTGGAACCATGAAGCTATATTATATCTAGAGCTTAGATAAAGGAAACTATCTTTCTCTTGTCAAAGATCTGGAGGCAACACTTCTAATACCTACATTAAACACAATTTTTAATACTGTTGTCATCCTCTGAGATCTTACCCTCTCTTTCTAACACAGCTGTATAAAAAGAGATGGGGAGACCTCATAGAACGAGATGTAACGTAGGTATTTGTTAGATAGTTAGCTAGCTCCACCTTTACCTAATACTTCATGGTTGGAACGTATAGTAGATAATTTTTAACCACTTAATTTAAAATTGAAGTGTCTGTGATTTCAAAATATCTAGGTTTTTTAAGTGCAGTGCGTTGATATATAAAACCGAAGATACACAATCAGTGTCTCAAAAACGTCCTCCAAAAGTGAGCGCACAATTTAAAATTATGCGCTCATTTCAAATAAAATCACGCCAATTCGAGACACTCAATTTTATTTCTTTTTGTACATTGCTTTATAAAAACAACTATAAATCTTACGCTTAAGATATGCAAAGACATATGTTTTTGCCATATCTATAATACTTAAATGAAATTAGGGACACTTTTGAATGTCAGTTTTGTTCGGAACTGTGCATCTTGGGTTTTTATATCAATGGTGCAGTATGTTTTTTTTCCTAAACAACCATTTTTTAAATTTCTGTCTACTTGTCTGTCATTCTGTTTGTACAGGGTAACCTCTGGAACGACTGGACCGAATTTGATAGAACTTTCACTGAAAAGTGGATGGGTTTATAGGGCAGTACATAGGCTACTTTTTACCCGAGTAAGCAGAAGGAAGTGATGATTTTGGGTCGAACGCGAGTTAAGTTGCGAGTAATAGCGAGTTACTAATATTTTTTGTAAAACTATTTCCTGTATCTCCGAAACCCTGATGTTCACCAAATTTAAATGGGACCACACGAGAGTAACCATCTCACTCAACAAAAAAATTTTCAAATACGGTTTAATCATGAACGAGTTCTGAAGTAACAAACAAAAAAAATATACAACCGAATTGATAACCTCCTCCTTTTGAGAAGTTGGTTGAAAAGTACAAGAAAAAAATTTAAATTTTTAATTTCATTGCCTTAATGAGACAGTGATTGTTAATTTTTGTTTCAGTAAGCTTGCATTTATTAGGATTTTAGAAGTTTACCTTTTAATTAAAAATATTACTCAAATTAAAAACGAATTTATGGAAAATCTTACAAATCCATCATCGCCATTGTGCCTTATTTGTAAAAAAAAACATTAAATGCAGCGACAAAGCCTTTCAGGCCCCCAGATTCTTTTAGTCAAATACCTATTTTCAAAACATGATGTAGAAATTGATTCAACTGTATCAAAGCTTTTTTCATCAGCTTCTAGGCAAAATAATAATGGACTTTGAGCTTCGTACAATATCTTATTATTGATTGCTAAACTAGGAGAAATCACAAACCATTGGGGAAAAGTAACAACCACTCTACTCCGTAAATCAGCTTCAGGTATAAAAAAAAATCTTTGAGCAATAATTCTGTGCAAATAATATGAATTTATGTGTTAGCTAAAAATATTGAAAAATCATTTAACAATTATTATCTGCAGACTAGTCAATATTCTACCCCATGTTGGTCCCGGGCTCCTTTGAAGAATAGGCCAACTGCCGATCTGCCAGGCAGGTCGTAAAAGGCGACCGATTGGCTATGCGTGTTACTAACATTGTGGCTACTAGTGGTAGAGTTCTGCATTGTCTCGCCCGGGTCTGGTACCACTGCCTTACCTATTCCTGCTCCAAAAGCGTCAGTGCTTGTAATTGCCGTGTTCGAGTTTGGAGGGTAATATAGCCGGTAAACTTATGCATGTGGCGTTAGACCTCACCACAAGATAGCAACGCACCATTAACACCTTTGGTGTCTGTAGGTGATGGTTGACTCTTTCCATCAGAAGGCCTATGTTTGTTTGCTATCTTATGATATAAAAAAATAAAATTTAAGAAAAAAGCTAGATGAGTCCAATTTACACGCTTGTACATCATGGCTCGTACGTGCGATTCTTTGAGAATGAGAAAATATGTTAAAAACTATTGTGTGCTACAAATAGGAAATGGATACAAGGAGGAAACATATACTTTTCCAAAGTATTTATATGTTTTGTCCTTTCCTATCCGTTCTTTGAATAAAATTTAGTCAGTTGCTATTCCTTTGAATAATATTTAGTCAGTTGCATCGGATGGTATACTGGCTGTGACATGGATCACAAAGGTTTACTAACATAAAAAATTAAGAATTCGATGTGCTTGCTATGCAATGGGTAGGAAATTCATCACTAACATTTGGATACCAAAAAATCTAAGTGAATACTTTCGTATATAACTGGAACACATCAGATCTGTTAATGAAATTAAAAGTAACTTGTAGAATTATAGGTTATTTAGTTAACGTATCTTCGCCAAAGATGAAGGTTTTAAACGATTGCTACTTCACATAGAGGCACGCTGGCGGTCCAAAAGCTTGTCTCAGTTTTTACATATTAGGATTTGTCACAGAGTTTCTAGAAAACAAAAACCCAGAGTTGCGCGACGACCTTAATTTCATCAAAAAGCGATATTGCATACTTGTCAGAGCTGTATAAATCGTTTAATATATATGTAAGTGACATACCAACTTCAAGTTGATGATTTTAACTTAAGAAAAAAAAGCATTACTGCATTTGTTGGAAACGCTGAAGAAATGTTGGCAAACGGGATTTCAGTAACTGCTCTTTATCAAGCGTATAATTCAATAACCACTTTTTTAGTGTCAATAAGTACTGAAAAAGTATTAAAAAATTTCCAAGTGGAAAACCATCATATCACACAAACAAACGATTCCAGTATATTTTAAACATGGACATAATATTAAACCGTGATTGTGATCCCTTTTCACAATTTAACACTGCAAGATCCAGATAAAAGAAGAATTGATAGAACCAACGAAAAAGAGGAATTAAAAATTAAATTCAAGAATGGTACGTAGTTACTCCTGCCATGCAAAAGTCCACATATTAAGTGTCGTGTGGATGAGCTGTTAATATGGCTATAGACTACATACCTAGTTCTACTTACCAGGCAAGTCATATCCAACTTTGAAGACATTTAGGTTTGTGCCTTTAATTGAGAAATATCTGGAGGGCAAGATAAATGTAGTCATTTTCACCAGAAGATTCAAACCTTAGCGTTATCCATCAAAAAATGGACACGCTGTATAAACTCCTCTTAGCCAGAAAACTCTCTTTACTAACTCTGAGAGTAACAATTACTCTCAGAGTTAGTAAAGAGTTCTGGGTGTCGATGTAACTACCTTCAGTTACATCGATACCCAGAATATAATAATTATATTCTGGGTGTCGGTGTATAAGCAAGTAACATCTTGTAACACCCAACATCAGCTTCCAAGTAATTAAGAGGGTAAATCTAAATTTGCTTTAAAGAAACCAGAGTGCTGAATCGTGCTAGACAGTACTTCACGCCTAGCCATGTATTTATGCTTTACAAAGCGCAAGTTCAGTCGCACATAAAGTACTTTTCACACTTCTGGGATGGGTTACTCCAGTTCAAACTTGACAGCACCAGCTTATTAGTGACCGTCAGTACGGTTTCCGTCGTGGTCGCTCAGCTGGTGATCTAGTATATCTGAAGCATCGTTGGGCGGAGGCAGTTAAATCCAAGGGGGAGGCATTGGCCGTTCGTTTAGACATAGCGAAGGCCTTTGATTAGGTACGGCATAAAGCGCTTCTCTCGAAGCTGCCTTTCTACGGACTTCCCGAGAAATTACGCAAGTGGATCACTAGTTTTTTGGCTGATCGGACCAAGGTCGACGGTGCATGCTCCGATCTTAAACCTGTCAATTCTGGTGTTCCCCAAGGCGGCTGCGTGCTATCACCGACACCGTTTCTTCTGCATATCAATGACATGTTGCGAATTAGTAACATACATTGCTATGCGGATGACAGTACTGGTGATCAGTGGCGTAACCATACCACCCGGGGCCGGAGGCAAATTCTTTTGGCGGAGATGGGGGATCAATAAAAATCCTCACGTTGTACTCGGTTTAATTTTAATAAATTTCGAGATTTTCAGGGTAGTCAATTACACATACAATGTAAAAAAATATTTTTGAGCTCGCGGCCTTGGGCCGGGGCCCTTATGGGTCGGGGGCCCGTGGCATTTTGCCAGCCCTGCCACCCTATTGTTACGCCACTGCTGGTGATGCTACATACTCCGGCCGTAGCGGTATTTCTCGGGAACACGTCGAAAGAGCCAGAACAAGCTCGTGTCTTAAGTCGAGAATCGACTTACCGATGTCTCGGCATGGGCTCGCCAAAACCTTGTTACATTTAACCCCAAGAAGACGCATCGTTACGCGTTCACCGCAAAAAAGTCGTGTCACCTCGATCTGAGAATACTCTTCTGACAGCCTCAGCTAGTATTGAAAATCTGGGAGTCAACATATCGAACAACGTTCAGTTTCGCGGTCATTTGGAAGGAAAGGCTAAACTAGCCTCCAAAAAGCTTGGTGTACTCGGCAAAGTAAAGCAGTACTTCATGCCAGCCAATCGCATCAAACTTTACAAGGCCCAAAAAAAGGAGTACTGATCTCACCTCTGGGCCGGAGTTCCTCAGTACCAGCTTCTTCCTCTTGATCGCATCCAACGTAGAGCGGTTCGAATCGTCAACGACCAGGCTATTTCTAGTCGACTTGACTCTTTGGCTTTACGCAGAGATGTAGGTTTATTCTGCATCTTTTACCGCATGGAGAGTGTTCCGACGTTGTTCGGATTAATTCCTGTCGCTAAATTCTATTATCGGGCATCGCGTCAAAATTTAAAATTCCATCCTCACAACCTCGATGTCTGGAAATCCACAACCGTGTGGTTTTTTTCGGCACACTCTGCCTCGCACTACTCCTTTGTGGAATCAATTACCGGCGGGGATGTTTCCGAACGGACACGACTTGGGAACCTTTAAGAAAAGAGCCTTTTCATTTTAAAAGGCCAGCAACGCAACTGTAGGACCCCTGGCATTGCAGATGTTCATGGGCGGCGGTGATCATTCACCACCAGGTGCACCCTCTGCTCATTTGCCCCCTCTACCATAAACAGATATATATATATATATATATATATATATATATATATATATATATATATATATATATATATATATATATATATATATATATATATATATATATATATATATATATATATATATATATATATATATATATATATATATATATATATATATTTAATATTTGCTTATTTATGGGAAAAATCACATAATTTTGATCTAGACTAGAGTATTATATTATCTTAGTCATACTATACTATTATAGATAAGAGCATTCAGATCATTTTAAAATATGATGATAAAGATATGGGATTTATGGAACGAAGTTCCTTACGGCAGGCTTGGAGGGGATAGGGATTTTGCTGCGCGACCGAACTGAAAAAAATGTGATAGTAAAACCGTAAGAAAAAATGCGTGGAATAAAAGCGTTAAATGAGACGTGCGCAGGCGCGACAGTCGCGTACACAAGTGAGTAGTGCCGTTTAGCCGAAGGAAGTTCGTTCCTACCTGGTGTCCCGCGACACCACATCATTTTTATTTTTATAAATAGAATTACTACATTACTTTTCTTGATAACGGTATTGACATACCTATGCCTCTTTTGGATCGGACGGATTTTTTGTAATTCACTGTATACATCTTTCCACAACTAACGTCATGACAATCTTGCCAGAAATAAAACAGCAAAAAAATCAATTTTTCATTAAAAGCTACCATGACACACTTGTTTTATCGTTTTTGTCACGTTGTACATGTTAGATGTATTTAAGGGGTGATTTACTCTTACCATGGGTAAAACTGTCCGCTACTTTGCTTTGAGATGATAAATTTCACTAGTAAAAAAATTAAAAACTAAAATACTTACGTTTCCTTATAGTTTGTGTGGAATTAATTACTTTATGCGTCCCCAAAGACTTTCTCTTGGCTAAACTACTTATTGATTTACGCTTTGCAACAAGAGGCTGCTTTTTTATTTTCTTTTTCACTTCTTTCGAATTTTCAACATTTTCTGGAAACGAGTATTTAACATCACTGTCATCTGAATCAATAGGTGGCGTTGCCTCTGCAATGGGCTTTACATTTTTGATAGCATTGTCAACTTTATTTGGTTTCTTTTCTATGGGTTTTGCTTTTAGACGTGGCGCTTTAGATGGATGTTGAAGAGATATTCTTCTTTGAATTAAATTCTTAGAATTAGGCCGCTCAATTTGCAATGAATTACGTTTATTTTCTCTTACTTTCATAAAATGCTTTTCTTCCGATTCTTTAAAATTAGGGTTAAACATATAACGAATTTCATCATCATCGCTAGATTCTGTTGGTGGTTTCTCTACAACTGTTGGTTCTTTGTTTAAAGATTTTTGACGTTTTGTGACACTAGATGGCAGTTTTTCCTTTGTAGGTATTTTCTTTTTAGGAGTAGGAGTATCTGGTATTGTAATAACTTCAATTTTCTTAACTTTGGCTGGCTTTTCACCACCGACATCTGGTTTTTCCAGACTAGTTTCATTAGTGTCAGCAGCTCTCTTGGGACAAGGAATTTCTAATGAACAATCGGCAATTTGTTTAACTGGTGTTTTCACAATTTGAACTGGTGTTTTAACTAAAGAATTGATGTCTTCATGTTTATTTTCCACTATTTGTTTATTTTCATCCATATTGTCAACATTTTTATGCTTTTGATCATTAATCTCTCCTTTATCATTATCATTTTCTTTTACAGTTTCAATAACTACTACTTCATCTCTAATGTCTCCTTCTTTTAAATCAATATTTTTCTCTTTTTCCTTATCTATTACTTGTTTTGTTTGTTTCGAGGCAGATTGCTTTTTCTTTCTCAAACAAATAATGGTATGCTTATTTAAGGAGTGTTCATTAGGAAACACCATATAGCACAAAGAACATTCGTGTATTATATCTTTAGTTGACAGTGAACTTTTTACACTTTTGTCATCGGATTTTTCAGAACTTGTCTCTAAGTGTTGTTCTTTATGTTCCAATAAATGTTGTAGTTTTTTGAATGTTTTCTTACAGAAATCGCAAGTATGGATAATAGTTGGCCTCTCTGAGTCATTAGTTGACTGAGTTGTTAATGAATACTTCTTATTGATTCCACCATGCGTTTCCCTATGTTCAACCAGGTGATGTAGTTTTCTAAAAGATTTATCGCATGGTTCACATCTAAAACCGGCACTGAGATCGTCATTCTGTTTAACTTCATTTTTCGTCTTAATTAATTTAGGTTCCCTTTGATCATTTGAACTTTTCCGAAGTAATCTAGAAGGCATTGCATTTGGATTATGTATAATTCTATGTTGTACCAAATGATGCAGCTTTCTGAATTCTTTTTTACAGACTTCACAGCTAAATACAGATTTGTCTTCTTTTTTGTCTTCAGATTTTTTTAAATCTTCATTTTTATGTTGCATCTTGTGACTTACCAAGTATGACAATTGCCTAAATATTTTACCACAAATTTCACAGGTGAGACTGTTATCCTTATGTTGCAGTTTCACAACGGACTTTTTGGATTCATATAGTTTAGATTCTTGTTTAGGTTGTTCCACTTCTGCTTTTTTAGGCGTATCTTCTATAACTATGACTTCATCCTTATGGGATACAGTTTTGGATTTGTCATCTTTGGTCTTACTGTGCTTAATAGTGTTAATCAATTTTTCATCTTCGCTGTCTGTGATATCTGATGTACTATCATAAGATCTTCTTTCAGAATCTTGTGACTGTCGGAATCTCCTAGAACTTCTTCTATCTGAATCAGATCTACTCGGCGAAGGTCCGGTGCAGTGCTTTACATGTTTAAATACAACATTTTCTGATCGGAATAATTTGTTGCAGATAGGACATACAATATTTTCATTAATTTTTCCCATAGTCCAATTTTCTTTTATAATGTCATCATCACTGCTGTAATCAGATTCTATAGTTCTATTAATTGCTTTGGAATCTATAAGTCTTGGTTTTTTCTGAGGACTTGGCGGTTTACTAACCGGTGTACCTATTTCAGGAAGTGGATACTTTCTTGGTCGACCTCTTCCTCTTTTTATAGGTGTATTTGATGGAAGTCCAGATGGTCGTTCACCCATCAAAGAACTTTTAGTTGCGTCCTGGGTTTCTATAAGTTCTGCTGCTTTGACTAAATTATCAATAGCCGAAATTGTACTTCCGAAAGCCTCATTACTTTTAACTGGTTCTTTTATAATTTCATCTGATAAATTATGGGTTTCATCCTTTTTTTCATCATTTGTATCACGATTGAGAAGGTAAGACTTTTTTGGTACAAGGCTCTTACTTTTTTCTTCAATTTTATCAATTTTCCGTTTCTTTTTAGGCGATATGTCTATACCTAAATCACAAGGTTCAATAAGTTCAAGATCAGGAGTTTCAACTGGAGTAAAAACTTGTTTTCTTTGGTGTTTGCTTTTGATCTTATTTTCATCTTGTGATTTTGAATCAAATGCTGCATCTAGGATATCAGAATCTATTGAATCTGACGCACTCCGTGTATCATATTCGACTATATGTTTTTTTGATGGGGATAGTTCTTGTCCTTGTACATCCAAAATAGCAGGCGTAAATTCAATAGCGGAGTCCATATAAACGACTTTAACTGGTTTATCTTCTATTATAGCAATTGGACTTTCCATTTGACGTTTCGCTGTTAGCGCTGACTGATAAGCCAATTGAACTTTTGATTGATAATTTTTGTTGTAGGATTCTTCTTCGTTGGATGATTTCACTGGCGTTGTTAATTTGCTGGAGTGATTACTCGATCGGTGCATTGCATGTTTATTTGTTGATTTAGCCTTTGACTCTGCAAGCATTATCTCATTTCTTGACAATTTCTTTATAGGAGCTTCCTTTTCTACTACAGTTTGGATGACATTATGAGGTTCTATACTATCGAAATTAACAGTAAGGCGATTTTCGTACGTTATAGAATTTCGTCTCGCAAATTTATCAAAATCGTTTTCAGTAATAATAGCCTCTTTTTTAGGTTCATCCAGAACGATCATTTCTTCAGTTGGCATTTTTTCCTTGATATATATGGGATTTGTAACATTTTGCATATTGTTACGTACAATATCACCAGTGATTGGTTCATGTTCAATTACTTCCTCTTCAGATAAGTCATCTACATTAACACTTTTAATATCTTTAGTTTGATTTTTATTGTTAAACGGCAACAAGTATGGAATTTTACTGTTCTTGCAACTTTTATTTTTATCCACACTGTTGTCATGGTTATACACTTGCGGCAATTCATGTGGTGGCCTTTCTATAAAAGGTATGCCATGCAACTCATTCATTTTTTTCTCTATCTCATCCAATGAAACAGGAAAATGTTTACTTTGTAGTTTTTCGCTAATACTACTACTTACTTCTAGTTGCTTTACTTCTTCAGGAGGTCTAGCTAACACAGCCTTATTTATAATTCCTTCAATAGTTTTATCTATTAAGTCTTGATTTCTCTGTGTTGATACACGTGTTACGGACTTTTTAGGTTCACTTGCTGTATTTGATAGATTATTATCTTTTTGAGATTTTTTAATATCTATATTTTTATTTTTTTGTGACATATCAATGTCGACTGTAATATCAGCATTATTGACATTTGTTTTGTGACACGTTATTGAATTATTTGTAAATGCAGTTATTGTTTCAGACTTTACATTCAACTTATTGACAGAGAAATTTTGATTTTTTACTATGGCTTGATGTGATTGTCTTTGACTATCAATTTTTTTCAATACATCTCTTCGATTTAAATCATTAGGCTGTTTAATTTGTTTTGTGTTTGAATTGCTGCAAGGTACTTTGGATTCTTTTATCTTATTTAAAAATTCTTGACGATTTGCTTCTGTCCATTTTCCAAAAGGCACTGCCATATTTTTAATAATATTAGGCTTTGTATCAGAATTTTTAATTTGAGATTTTTCTGCTTTAAGATTTGAAATATAAGTTGGAAGCATAGTGACTTGTTTGTTATCAGGTATTTTAGAATGTTGTTCTTCTATTTTAGTTTTCAATACTGGTATGAGAGACTGTGGATTTATCTTTTGGGGCCGATTATTATCTTTGTCTGTATGTGGCTCTTTCTCACTTTTGGTGGCTGCAATGTTTTCAGTTGTATCTCTTATGTGTATTTTAAATGGATATCCTTTTTCTTCCGAGGGGACATTATTGATAGCAGTTGTATATGTAACTTTATTTTCTTCCAGCTCATTCAGAGTTACCTTATTAGTAGCTTTATCTTCTTCATTTGCTTTATTTTCATGTAAAACTTTTTTATCTTTCAATAATCGATTTTCAAAAAAGAATTTACTATCATTCTGGTTATCCATTGTCTTAAAGATTTCAATAGTACTTGCTGTGCCAGTAATTATATTTGGTTTCATATCATTGATTTTGTCCGAAATGTTATTGCTGACAGTAATATTTTCACTTTTGATATTTGTAGTTTCAGGTAACTTGTTATCTTTATCTAGTTTGTGGATTGGGGAAACTATTTTTATTTCTACATTGGTATCACATTTATTGTGCAAAGTATTGTCTTTGACACATGCAGTTGAAGTAGAAGAATCCCTAACTACTGTGGCCAAAGCATTCATATGCACTTTGTCACAATTTTCAGTTTTTGTGTTACTTTCAGTAATTACGGCAACAAGTTTGGCTGAGAAACTCCTTTCTGAATCATTTGGGTTTTCTATGTTTCTTTCTTTGTTAGATTTGATGTCAGTTATTTTGTTGGTGTCAATCCCTTCATCATTCTTAATTCTACTAAAAACTTCTGCCTGAGTAGATTTCAAACTTTGCAAATCTTGTGATTTCAAAGTATCTAATTGGTTTAATTGTTGACTTGATTCAGAGGAGTCTCGATTCTGTTGATCTCGTGTTTGATTCTTATTTGAATAATTTTTTGACTCTTTTGAGTCTTCAGCTAAGTTAGATGTCTTAATAATAACAATATTATCCTGGCAAGCATCATCATCTTTGTCAGTAATTACCTCTTTTGTTACACACAATCCTTCATTTTTTTCTTTATTTAAATGTGGATCTTTTTCTGGTGTTTCCACATTATGTGGATGCTCTTCCACAGATTTAGGAATTTCACTGAAATCCTTATTTTTGTGAAGACCTTCAATTGACCTTTGTTTAAAATTATTATCCATAGTATGAACTTCTATCGTTTTTTTAATATTATCAGAATGTCTACTAGGATGCAATTGTTGATCTACCATAGTCTTTGTTAAAGGTATACCTTCTTTATTTGGGGTAGAATGATATGTCATTGGAGTGAAAGTGCCAATTAAGGGAGATTTTCGAGATTCATTAAATTTCATCATTTTTCCATTTAAATTAACTTCAGCTTTTGTCTCTGTTTGTATTTCAATACTTGAGTCAAAATGCATAGAATCAATATCTTCTTTTGCTTGTTTTTCATAAATACTATCATCAGAAACTTTATTACACGAAGGCTCACTGGTTATTTTGCCAGTTTCTTTAATAGGCACACAATAATTCTTTTCAATACGTTTTCCTTCTTTTGTAGGCTAGAAAATAAAAGAAACAATTAATTATACATAATTTCACATTATGAAAAATTAGCATTAAATATTGACAAAGAATAAATACTTACCACTTCCTTTGGAACTTCAATCTGAATTTCTTCATAAACTTCTAAATTTCCTTCTACATTCTCCCTGAAATATATATAAAAATATTTATCTAAATTTTTGTCTTCAAGAATACACAATGTTTATCAGTTTGTCTTTTGAAATTATGAGGTGGTAGGACCTTTTAATTATTATTAGCAATTGGTTTGCAGTCGAAATACCATAGACTTAACAATGAAATTTGTATATTATCACATACATATGTAATAATATACAAATGTAGTGTAATAAACATCAATGTAGTGTGTGTACACTAACTACATTATTACATATGTAATAATGTAGTGTACACACACTACATTGATGTTTATTTTAATTCATTCAATTTATTTTTAATGCATATTATTTAAAAATATTAGGTTTCTGCAGTCCTCCACAATGTAAACTTTTATTCTGCCCAATTTCATGCTCCATCATTCACATTATTTGTCTTACATATTTGTCTTAAAAAGGGGCACAAAGTTTTTGCTTCACTGTAGATTTCCCTGCTATCTATATATAAATAAATAAAATTGAAGTGTCTGTTTGTAATATTAAAATAGCTGCTTCTTACAAAATGCATATGAATGTATACATGGTACATATACCAATAAAATACACATATACCAATAGGAAAGCATGGGATTAACTGCTCCTCATATCGGCAATCCTTATTATTAATGTATCATTTAGGTACTTATTAATTAAACATTATGTAATATCTCATTTAAAAAATGTTATGAAAAAATGACAAGCCCACTGAGTTTCTTCCGCCGGATCTTCTCAGTGTTTGGCCGTGTTTCCGATCTGGTAGTACTTAGTTTAAAAAAAATGTTGACGTGTCAAAATAACATGTAAAAAGTTATATTGAAAGTACTTCTGATTTCTGTTCACCAAAATAACATTTTCTCCTATTTTTTGGTTGTCTATCTGTTTGTTCCGACTAATCTCTGAAACGGCTGACCCAATTTTAATGGGATTTTCACTGGCAGATAGCTGATGTAATAAAGAGTAAATTAGGTTACTTTTCTTTTAGATTTTTTCCCCACAGATGAAGTCACAGGCACAGCAAATTAAAAATAAGTCTAAGGTCTGGTCGCAAGTAAAAAATTAAAAGGGGTTACAAATAATTAAAACTTAACAATAGCAAAATATATATATGAGGCACTTTAAAACTGAACATAGGGTAATTCATACTTTAAATGATTCAATTAGCTTTGCCAATATGTAAGTTATCATTCTTTAATTATTAGTTTCAAAACATTTATGTATATAAGTTACAAGTTATTCAGCAGTAATTTATAGAAAATGCTTTTAAATATATTAAGAATACATATTTACTTGTAGGATTTAAAAATTTCAATGAATTTTTTTTTTAATATCACAGGTGAGCAAAAAATCTGAAAGCTATTCTGATTGTAGAGATAACTATCCTATAGACATTTATGAGGTTAATTGTATATTGATAATTATTGCTATACATACAATGTCTCTCCCCGTGTTGGTTCTGGGCTCCTTTGAAGAATAGGCCAACTGCCGTTCTGCCATGCAGGTCGTAAAAGGCGACCGATTGGCTATGCGAGTTACTAACATCGTGGCTACTGGGTGGTCGGTACCACCAGGTCGGGTCAGGTACCACCACCTTACCCATTCCTGCCGCAATAGCGTCAGTGCTTATCGCTGTCGTGTTCCAGTTTGAAGGGTAAGATAGCCGGTAAACTTATGCATGTGGCATTAGACCTCGCCACAAGATAGCAATGCACCATTAACATCTTCGGTGTCTATAGGCGATGGTTGACTCTTTCCATCAGGAGACCCATCTGCTTGTTTGCTATCTTATGATATATAAAAAAAAGTGCTGATATTGTGCAAAATGAATGTAAAAGGCGGTGGCATCAACCAGAACAATAGCTTACACTCTCATCTCGGGGACAAGCTTTATGTGATTAGCATAAAAAGTATTTATATATGTATTTCTATGTATTAGTATCGTTGACTAACACCCATAACACAAGCAAATAATTTGCTTACTTTGGGGTTAGATCAATAAGTGTAATTTGTCCCGTGAATATTTATTTATTTATCTTAGAAGTTAATTAACTGTAATGAAGGGAGGTAAATTGTTTAAAATTTATAAGCAGACTAGACTGACAAGAGAAAAATAGTAATATGTATGTACATTTTCATTCAAAATTACATATAAGAAGAAAAATTGATCTTAATGTTTTATTTTTGTTACCAAAATTAAATATGTCTTATTTTACAATTTTTTTTCGAAATTAACTTAAGCAGTAACTAAGCAGTAAATGACCGCTACTGTGAAACTGGGCGTTAATACTTTACAAATTTTTTTTTGTACAATTTTATTTTAATAAAAAGCTAGTTTGTATATGGAACATGGATACTCACACAGTGACATCAAGGCAATTGTTTGCAATGCATATTGCACTCTGTAAACACAAAGAACTTACCGACAACCCTCTATTTAAGTTAGCTAGTTAGCAAAATTTGCAAATATGTATACGAGTTTAGGGTTCCAGTCCATCATTTATCAAAGTACTAGTTGAAATTGTAACACGTCTGTGTTTTTTGCTGAGTTATGGCTCAGCTAAGTTTTCAGCGATTCCGTTAATGTCAAGATTGATGTATGGACGTTTATTATCAGAAAAGTGATTTTGAATGTTTACCTAATCTTGTCTGTTATTATGTTGTCTGTTGTCAGAAATGTTGAATGATAGCTGAATGTTGATATACTTTCCAGTTAATTACAATCTACTGGAATTTTGGTTATTAAGATGGATCTCCATTGCCATATTTGTTCAACCTAATAACAAAGCAATAGCACACGTTTCTTGCTGTGATTGGGACTGACAGCTTTTCATACTCATCTATATATTACATGTGTGAAATAATGACTTATTATTTCAACAATTATAGATCACAGGCAAAACAAAATATACAAACTTTTCATAAAAACGAGCAATCGCCAGTGTCCGAAATTTGACGATAGACTAAACAATAAAATCTCTTTTCACAAGAGACTTTAGCCGAACAGAAAATAGTATACTTGTGTGTATAGTATCATGAATGTCACATGAATGTAGTGTGTGTAATATTTATTTTCATTGATTTAATGTATTTCTAATGCATATTATTTAAAAATATTAGGTTTCTGCAGTCCTCAAAACTACAAAGTAAACTTTAACTGCACCGAATTTCATACCCCACCGTTCGTGTAATTGTCCTAAAAAGGGGTACAAAGTTTTTCCTTTATGTATTAACTAGCTGTTGCCCACGACTTCGTCCGTGCGGACTTTGTTTGTTTACTCTGCACAGCTCCTCCCCCGTAGGTGATAGTGTGATATGTAGTCTATATGTTGACCCAACCTGTTAGTAATATTCATGCAAAATTTGAAGTAAATCCATGCAGTAATTTTTAAGTTTACCCCAGACATACATACAAACAAACAGACAAAAATTCTAAAAACTATATTTTTGGCTTTAATATCGATTGTAGATCACGCCCAAAGTATTCTTTTAAAAAAATATTCAATGTACAGTTTTTTTTTCTAAAATTTTTTACGATTTTTTTACGATTCTATTATATGTATAGATAATATATTCTATAATATTATTATATAACGATTCTATTATATGAATAGATATATAGATAATTTTAAGACTGGGTGCACCAAACTGTTGACTAAGTTAACGTAAAACTAAATTAAAACCCTAGGACATTCCTTTTACATGCTTACAAATAGCCACAAGCCTGTTCAGAGCTAAATCCACCAGGATTATTCACACTTCACTATAAAGACCAAGATGCCATTATAATCGGTCTTTTTTATTTTCAATAGACAATATACAATGTAAAATGTGTCAAATAACTTACACATTTCTTTATTAAAACCTGCCTAGAAAGTTTGATATTTATAATATTAGTAAACGGAACAGATAGATTACTAATTTAAATTTAAGTAATACTAATAATAATGTTTTTATGAGTTTCTGAGCCCGACATAATGCTCTAATTAGCTTTAAGCCTTATTATATTATCCCTTCTAACATTATGGAATACACAATATAATTGAAAATAAACCTAGAATTAAGCAGGTCTAATAGTTAATCTAATCTATCCAATACATACCAAAAAACTTACACATATCCCATACAAAAATAAATAAATCATTTTTTTTATTTTCTTTTTAATATATATAATATGTAAATTTATTAAATAAGATTCTACAAAATTGTACATCTGACTTTTATTACTCTACATTTTATTGATCTTTTATGAACACTTTAATATAGTGACACAACCATGTCAGGTAAAAATTGACAAAAATGTTTAAAAAAACTAAGCAAATTAATGATAATTTTTTACAGAGACACATAAAAAATTATCATAGTTTAACATGACCAAACAAATAACAATATATCTTACCGTACTTTAAGAAATTTGAAACTCTGCTGCTGTTGTTCATCATCAATAATTTGTACTGCAGCAAGTTCTTCTTCACCAGTTTTTCTGTATAAATATAACCCATTACCAATGTCTATTGCATCCACATTCTTCCCATCAATTTGTAGGACTATTTCAGTTTCTTTGCTCGGAATCACTTCAGGCTCTACTGTATCTAGGCTTTCTTGCTTTTCCTCTGGAATTTCTGCATTATTTTTAACTTCTGAATTAGATTTCTCTTCTTCAACAGTCGCATTATCATCGATTACAAGTTCGTCCCCATCATAAGAATTATCATTATCATCAAAAATATTAACTCCACCTGATAAAATATTAGCTGCTTCTATTTGTTTGCCAATTTTATAGTTATCTACTTTCTTTGGTATTGGTGATAGGTTGGATATCAAATCTGAACCTGCGATTGTTTGTTCAGCATCTGTTGTTGTTGATATGACAGAGTTTTTAGTGGGCGAGACGTCGTACGTTGAGTCAACCTCTGATAATGAAAAATACTTAGATGAACTCTCGTTTGCGGTTATAAAACCCTCGCTCGGCGGTGAAGTCGTATCCAACGTTAAGTCACGAGATCCCCCAGTTTCACCTCTTAGCTGATTCAGTCTATCCATTTTCACAATTCATCTGTTTTGATCATAAAAATATAAATGACTCGAGATATATTTACTCCTTCTATCACACTATTTCAGTTTTAAAAAAGCTGAAGAAAACATTTGAAGGTTGGCTAATTAGCACTTAGGTCAATAGCAGCAAATTACAAGTGAAATTTTTTAGTAGAACGATAATGAAACCGTGACACTTATTATTACACGCGAAATATTAATATTTGAAATCATATAATAAAACTAACAGTATAAACGGAACAATATAAATAATTAACAATATTATTATTATTCATAGACTGCGTTAACAAAATATTTTTACGATCATTTTATTAACAACACAACACATCATTTAAAGATGGACGTCGCGAAAAATAGATAACGATGTTGCCAAATACGATACGAACTAATTACCTAGTTGTCTGATAAAGCCTTTTTTGTGTTCACTGTTCATACTTTATAGACATACTATTCTTTTTACTTCTATTATAATATGTATGATGTAGTCATTGACGTGTATAATGTGGTAATATTATACACGTCAATGGATGTAGTTCTGTAAAGGGTTCCATTGTCCGTTTAAATACGTTACACACACTTTGGTCCATTTTTTAGAACTTATTTATGAAAATATCCATGCTTGCATCTCTAAGTAGGTAGACTGGAAATATCCTATGAACTCTTCTATAATCAAAATAATTCTTTCATTATAAATTCTGTGAAACTGAATTCCAAATTCATTTCCATTATATATTAGGAGCAGTAAATTATTACTCACATTCAAAATATTTGAATTTTCATATATTGAAAATTAAATATTTGAAATTCCTATTTGAATATAAATTTTTATTACTCCCCAACTCACTTCGGGTATATACTGTCAATCAACAAGTCAGTTCGTTCGGGTACTTTCCCTGTTGTCTGGAGGGAAGCTTTAATTATTTGTCCCATCCCCAAGCATATTAAACCCATTGCTCCATTATATCTGCGACCTATTTGTATTTTACCATGCTTCTCAAAAGTTTCAGAAAAATTGTTTGCACGCAGCTCGCTGATTATTTGGAATCGAATGATATTTCACTTCAATCAGGTTTTGGAAAAGGCTGACTTACATCTACGGCTCTGGCTCATGTCGTTGATGATATATTGTATGCGCAAGATAAAGGGGAGGGTACTATTTTGGTTTTACTGGATTTTCCCGGGCCTTTGACAGTATAAATATACCATTGTTGCTATCTAAACTAAGATAGTATGGATTTGACTCGAACACGGTAAAATGGTTTGCGGACTATTTGAAATACGTTGAAATAGAAAATAAGGATTATAATTTACAAAGGTCAAGAAACAGCTCTGTGAGCCGTGGACCATGGTTTGCAACAAGGTTCCATTTCAGCCCCCTGCTGTTTAGCTTAGGTTCTGCAGAAATCCATCGTTCATTGTAAATACCACGTTTATGCAGATGATGTACCTTTCTTGTAGTGGGGGCAGGGGTTTAAAAAATATATATAATGTTAAAAAAAGGTGGCTGTAAATGAGTGCAAAGCCTGCGTGGTTGTTAAAATGACACTTTATTACATACATTAGTTCGTTGATTAAAAATACACATACAGTACCCGGCGATATATATTGCACATCGAACTTTAGAAAGAGACAGTCGGATAATTTCGGCTGCGTAGAGCGTTATCTCAGTCGCACACTACCTATGTGACGTTTAGTCAGTCGTTGTTCAAGTACGATAGAGTGCGGTCGCGTCCCGATCAAAAATATATATTTAGAGTTGATAACACCCACAAATTTAAATAATTTAAAGTTGTAATATGGCATCTTTCGGAAAAAGAGGGAAACCTTTACGAGATCAGTCACGTGAAATTATCTACAATGTTTATAAATACTTTGTAACCGAAGCTGATAGATTAAAAAAAAAAGTAGATGAAAATGTAAGTTGTTATTTTAAGAAGATTCAAGAGCGAGTTGCAAATGCCACTGGAATTTCAAGAAGAACTTTGAACAATATATTAAACGAAGTCAGTACTGAAACACATTCGACTGGAATTAAGTTCAGCACTCCAAAAAAAGGGAGACCAAAAAAGCAATTTCGTTTGGATATGGACGATTTTGATTACGATGTTGTTCGAAGAATGGTGTATGATTTTCACTTACGATTTAATGAACTGCCAACAATAAAATCATTAAAAGCTAAATTATCTGAAGCTATTAATTACAATGGGTCTGAAAAAACGTTGAGAAAAATACTTCATGACATGGGATTTCAGTTCACTAAAATGGAAGATAATCGAAAAATTCTAATGGAAAAGCACGACGTTAGTCTCAAACGAATGGAATACCTTGATAAAATACGCAAATTTCGCGAAACAGGAAAAAATATCGTCTACATGGATGAGTCATATATACATGCATCCCACACTAAAGGGAAATCTTGGAGTGACGATAAGAAAAAAGGAGTAAAAAAGCCAATTTCAAAAGGTCAACGTTTGATAATAGTTCATGCGGGAAATGAAAAAGCTTTGTACCCGGTGCTTTTTTAACGTATAAATCCACGGACACTACAGGTGACTATCACAATGAAATGAATAACGATAACTATGAGAAATGGCTGGTTAACCAATTAATCCCAAATATACCCAGTGATTCTGTTCTAGTTATCGACAACGCACCCTATCACAACAAGTATGTTGAGAGACCCCCCCAACTCAAACACCATTAAACGGGAAATGATCAACTGGTTAAACAGACACGAAATTCCAGTTGATCCAAAATTAACAAAAACCCAGATTTACGCTATTATATGTCAGCACAAGGAGAGGTATACAGAGTTTTCTGTGGACAAAGTACTTGCCGAACATGGGCACACTGTGTTGCGATTGCCACCATATCATCGAGATTTTAATCCAATTGAAAATATATGGTCTCAACTGAAAGGCTATGTAGCCTCTAGAAATGTGGGTATGAACTTAACTACAGTAAAAACATTATTGACTGAAAAAGTAAACATGATCGGCGCTGAAGAGTGGAAAAAGGTTTGCGATCATGCAATCAAATGTGAGAATGAATATAGAAGCATTCAACACAGTTTAGACAATTACACTGATAGATTAGTAATAAATACGGCTGATAGTGACAGTGATATTGACCTCTTTGAGAGCACAGATAGTGAAATGGAAGTAATTGAGAATTAGAATTATTATTATTTTTATTGCAATGTCTCATTTTAGCAATAGGTATAATGGTGTTTATTATGTACACTAAAGCTGTAATGTTCCAAAATAATTAAATACGTAAATATAATGTGAACATGTTTTTTTAATTTATTTTACCCCAACCTAAAGCCATCACTTATAGAAAAATTAGTGTATTTTATACAAAGAATAAAAATATTAAAAAAGCAAATCATACTTGTTTTAACAGCTCCTAATAGGTACCGGACTGTTTGTATTTTGTACGACAGAGATAACGCTCTACGAAGCCGAAATTAGCCGATTGTCTCTTTCCAAAGGTCGATGTGCAATATTTATCGCCGGGTACTGTAGTTTGTTCTTGATCTTAGGAGAAGAACTTAAGGAGACTCGATCCCAGGGCGCCAAAGTATTAGTACCAAGTTATGACTACTGGACACACACTAGAACCTTGGAGGTTCCAAGAAAAAGAGGAATAAAACTTTAAATAACGTTCTAAAAAAAGAATAATCTAAATAACGTTTCTTTGTTCGTCGTCTCAGGCTCTGTGGAGTCGAATTATCTGCTGACGGAGGGGTATAGGGGAGGGGGATGGTTTCAGCGAGGTGTTTTCGGCTCTGGATAAAGAGTTATTTAGAGAATATGAAACAATGTGTTGAAATATCTAAAATATGCGGAAAAAAATATATACTTTAAACTACCTTGTTAACAACTGTGGTGTACCACAGGGCAGTGTTTTAGGACCCTTGCTGTTTTTAATTTATATTAATGATCTTCCTGATAGTATACAACATGATTGCTTTTTATTTGCTGATGACACTACCCTACTTATTAAATGTAAAAATAAAAAAGACTTGGTAAACAACCGAAACCTTATTCCAAGTTTCAGACTGGTTAATTAATAATAATTTAAAAGTTAATATAACTAAAACAAAATTAGTTGAATTTCAGAACTACCACAGTAATATTACTAAAAACACAAATATATTTTTAAATAAAGTAAATATAGATGATGTAGATTATACAGACTTTTTAGGAATAATTATTGACAAATATTGTAATTGGAAATCACACATTGAACCTCTATGTAATAAGATTGATAGATTTGTCTATGTCTTGAGAAGGCTAAGGGAAGTAGGAAACGCAAATGCCTCCCTATTAGCATGTCATGGATATGTCTCTTCTAATTTACAATATGGAAACCAGAGGTCTTGCAATTGCGTTGCCGGCCTTTTAAGAATGAGTAAGCTCTTTTCTTGAAGGTCCCTATGTCGTATCCGTTCGGAAATACCCCTGCCGGTAATTGGTTCCACAACAGAGTAGTGCGAGGTAAAAAGTGTCGGGAGAAACGCACAGTTGTGGATTTCCAGACATCGAAATGGTGAGGATGGAACTTCAAGTTTTGACGCGATGTCCGATGGTGGAATTCGGCGGCAGGAATTAATCCAAACAACTCGTCGGAACACTCTCCATGATATATACGATAAAAGACACAGAGAGAACCTACATCTCTGCGCAATGCCAAAGAGTCAAGCTGTTTCGAAATGGCCTGGTCGTCAACGATTCGAACCGCTCTACGCTGAATGCGATCAAGAGGAAGAAGCTGGTACTGAGGAGCTCCGGCCCAGAGATGCAAACAGTACTCTATGTGAGGCCGAACCTGTGCCTTATAAAGTTGAAGGCGATGGACCGGCAAAAAGTACTGTTTCGCTCTGCTAAGCACACCGAGCTTTTGGAGGCTAGTTTAGCCTTGCCTTCCAAATGACCGCGAAACTGAACGTAATTCGATATGTCAACTCCCAGGATTCCGACACTAGCTGAGGCTGTCATGAGAGTATTCTCAAATCGAGGTGATACGACAAAGGGCGTCTTTTTTGCGGTGAACATGCAAAGCTGTGTCTTCTTGGGGTTAAAAGTAACCAGGTTTTGGCGACCCCATTCCGAGACATCGGTAAGTCGATTCTCGACTTCAGACACAAGCTTGTTTCGGCACTCTTCGACGTGTTCCCGAGAAATACCGCTTCGGCCGGAGTATGTAGCATCACCAGTACTGTCATCCGCATAGCAATGTATGTTGCTAATTCGCATCATGTCATTGATATGCGATATGCAGAAAGAACAGTGTCGGTGATAGCACGCAGCCTTGGGGAACACCAGCATTGACAGATTTAAGGTCGGAGCACGCACCGTCGACAACGACCTTGATGCTCCGGTCAGCCAAAAAACTGGTGATCCACTCGCATAATTTCTCAGGAAGCCCATAAGAAGGCAGCTTCGCGAGAAGCGCTTTGTGCCATACCCGATCAAAGGCCTTCGCTATGTCCAAACTAACTGCCAACGCCTCCCCCTTGGACTCAACTGCTTCCGCCCATCGATGAGTTAGGTATACTAGAAGGTCACCAGCTGAGCGGCCGTGACGGAAACCGTACTGACGGTCGCTAATCAGCTGGTGCTCTTCTAAATACTTGAGGAGCTGAGAGTTGATGATTGTCTCCATAATTTTGGAGAACAAGGAGGTTATGGCTATGGGCCGATAGTTAGACGGGTTAGAGCGATCTCCTTTTTTAGGGATGGGATGCACCAAAGCTGTCTTCCACGAATTCGGTACCACGCCGAGTGAATAGGAGAGCCGGAATAGGCGTGTTAATACTGGTGCCAACTCTGGAGCACACATTTTTAGCACAATCGGAGGGATGCCATCCGGCCCACTCGACTTGTGGATGTCCAAGGAAAGTAGTGATTTACGCACAGATGATTGCCGAAATTGTAGTTCTGGCATACAACTATCACACTGCGGGATGGTAGGCGGTGCGTTCCCTTGGTCATCCAGAGTCGAGTTGGCCGCAAAGAAGGAGCCCAGGAGATCGGCCTTCTCCTTTGCGGTATGGGCCAGAGAGTCATCGTCTCCGTGCAAGGATGGAAATGAAGGCTGGAAGAAATTCTCTAAAACAGCCTTGGCAAGAGACCAGAACGCACGAGTGCCCGAAGGAAGGCGAACTAATTTCTCACCAATTCTGCCAATGTGTTCCGATTTTGCCTTGGCGATAGCTCTTGTGAAGTACCTCGAGGCGAAATTGTACTCCTTACGTAATATGCTGGTTTTTCCATCACAAGATGCGGACGCTGCAGCCCAAGCCCGGTAGCACTCCTGCTTGCGGCGCGAAGCCGTTTTACAGGAGCGACCAAACCAAGGCTGAGACTTACCACCAATTGGTACCGCAGAAAATGGATATATGTGGTGTTAATCAGTTACATTCCTGTAAACCACTTTTCAAGTCTCTTAAGGTACTTCTTTTATCATATTTGTATATTTTAGAGGTATGCGTATTTGTAAAAAAGCACCAAAAGTTATTTAAAACAAATGCTGAAGTCACTGGTAACTCATATTTTAAGAATAGTAAGAAATTATATGTGCCTAACCAAAAATTAAATATTTTTACAAAAAATTTGTATTGTATGTCTATTATTATATACAATCATATTCCTGATAGTTTTAAATCATTGCCTATAAATAAATTTCGCAAAAAGTTGTTTGATTTGCTGTTAGATATAACTTATTATGATATTAAAGAATTTTTAGCCGATAAAATTAATGTTAATGGATAGAAATATAAGTTTGTTTAATTGTCCTTAAAAAAATTTCAATGTAGTAAAAATTTTGTAAATGGTGAACATTATGTAAATTATAAAAAAAATAATTACTCAAAATATGAAACTTGTAATTATAAAAATAACTTTGTAATATGGAATCATCCTTGTATATTTATAACAAGAACATAAAATAGAGAAAAAAAGACCAGCCCGCTGTGTTTCTTCCGCCGGATCTTCTCAGTGTGTGGCCGCGTTCCGATCCGGTAGTAATTCTAAAGATCGATACAATTTATAGTTTTAAATGCAATACTATATAATGATATTTTTTTAAATATTTGCACACCATATATTGGTAGAATATGTTGGTACCTTAATTTATTTTTAACAACTTGTAACACCCATATTCTAGCAAATAAATATTTTCTTTCTTTCTTTCTTTCTGCAGTAGCAGTTGCTTGAGTTCTTGAAACCCGGGTTCTCGGCAACGCGACGTAGAGGAGACGTCTGCTGACTAGTAACGCCGACCCCCTGGAACGCACATGTGCGTGCTTCAATGGTTGTGAACCCCCAGCCACCATGTGTCCGAGAGTAGACCACGTGATGGCGGTGGTTCGCAAAAAGGGGTTAAATTGCACACTTAACATTTGAATTACAAAATGGTTACATTCACGACAGTAGGTGAGAATACACTGGCATACTTTCTACATCTTTTATAAAATATATTTTTATTATCGTTTCTAAAAGTGAATTACAATAGCTAGATCTCAATTACTAGCAGTCATTATTTTTATTTATAGTTTATTCTTATCGTAGCAGCACCAGTCTTGGGCGAAGATCCGATAAAAAAATAGTGTTGCGCTCTATAGTCCAATATCAATTGCCAATCGATAGCCTATCGATTTTTTAAGAAAAAATATATTATCGATTTCTATCGATAGTATCGTACCTGAAAAAGAACACGGGCAAGACTCCATACATCATTATCTTTACTATTCATCTTAAAGTTCCATATATTCGGTAAGATTCGAAATTAACTCCCCAACTTATTCACATTTATTATATATTTTTTAAGCTTGGGTAATAATAGTTAGATAAAAATAAAGTTTGAATTTAGGTTAGATTAACGTAAACATTTAGTTATCTTCTTAATACTCTGTGGTTACGATCCTTATTGACAAATGTAAAGTTGTCGCTTGTCCGATGCAAAATAAGCGACGAATGACGACAAGACTTGTAGACACTTGACATAGGTAGGTACCCAATAACCATTTACCATAGATTACACATACTGTTGTCAGAGGAACTCTCAGACATTAAGTAATTGATGTAAAATAATAAAAAAGCTATTTAAACTATTCCTTTGTATAAAACAGTGAGCATTTTAATTTGGTTATTATTTGTAATAAAGATGATTGTATATTAACTTATTTATATTTAAAGTACATGAAATAAAATGTTTTGTATTTGTACAATGGTAACATTTAAGATAGCAGAAGTCAATCAAAGTCTTTATATTTTTTATATAATTATTCCGAGATATATATTTTGTTTTATTGATTAAAAAAACATATAAAATTATTCCACTTAATTTAATATTTGCCACTCCAAAAGACAAACAAGGGATGTCCAAAACTAAAACGGCCCGTGTTCTTAAAAACTATCGATAGTAATGCCTCTCAATACTACTACAACTATCGTTACTATCGATGTAATCGATAGTATCCGTAGTTTTGTACTATCGATAGTGACCTTTATTTCGATACTATCGGATACGCCAGGGTAGAACTAAATTTGAAGTTTACAAGTAACTTTTTAATGTGGGTAGACAAACAAAATTATAGTTGTAAATTTTGAATACAAAAATATATTCTGCCACTTCCCTTTACCGATTTTCTTTTATGTCTTTACCAAGGAAGTTATATTCTACCCGGAATGCTTACACGCGCTTCAAAATCGTTCCGAAGAGTACCACGACATGAGTGGAGTATGTCTCTTTCCACTAAATGAGGCGCCAATCGCCATATATAAGTGCGGCCATGCTTACTTTACAAATTACTACTAAATAATTCTACTAATTTGAGAAACAGTTTTTGCATTGCATAAGTAATTACGTAATAATTAAAATAAGCACATTTTGGAACTCACTATGTTAATTACAATACGTTTTATGCTAATCTATTTATCGACGTATATGAATAAAAGGGATTTAACGATTACCGAATATATAAAATCTACCATCAGCAGTTTTATTTTAACACTGGCAATTGTAAGAAAGGGACAACATCCACTCATGTCGTTGTCTTGCTCAGAACGTTTTTCCCCTCTGTTAAGTAAGAAACAAATGTCAACCTTATGAGTGACGAAATAAAGTACATTTTTATTTTTCAAACATTGCTTCGTAACAATTCCAGTTATCATATATAAGTTCCTTGGTCTTTACTGATAGTATTGAAAAAAACGTAACTATCGATAAACAATCGATAGTATAAAAACAATTGATAGTATGGATCGTATAGATAGTAAGTGTAATATTAACAATCGACACTATCGATACTATCGACTTAATCGATTGTTTATTCATCACCAACGCTAATACTATCGATAGTATTGGTGTAAATCAATAATCTAATATCGATAGTATTAATCGAGAAGATTGATAGTCTTAATTAAATAATCGATAGTATCGATCTACTAGTAAAAAATTTATACTATCGGCTTTACAGTCGATAGTATAACTTTTTTAGATTAAAACTATCGATTTTTTGGCAACACTATTAAAAAGGGTTTAGCAGGGAATGCCGTAGTTTATATATGTTTATTTACCTCACCCCATTACGAGTGGAACAAACGATCCTTATCGAATAGTGATGTGATTTGCCCGTTGTAACGAATACCTCAAACGACGACGGGGCGGAAAAAACATAACGTGAATATTCATATTACACTCTTGCAAGCCTCAGCATACGGAGTCTGCAATAAGGTGCCTCATAGACTTACAATAATATTGTGAAATATTACGTATTGTGCAATATTATTGACCGTTTAAGGTTAATATTGAAGATTGCACAAAGATTGAATGAAAGTTTGAGCGGGTTTAATTTTTATTGCGCAATATTTATTACTGTGTAGGCTTAATATTGCACAATATTTTTCAGAAGTCGGAGCGGTCGCGTTCAATCCGACACGGTGTGTAATAATGGTCGTGTCGTAAATTTAAACAAAATGGCGAGCAAGAATGCTCGCCATTTTGTTTTTACTTGAGTTTATAGAATTGTATAGAGATTTACCTAACCCATTCTTTGCCGCTGTAATCAAATGAGTACAGTCACGTTTTTTGAAAAATATTTGAATCTTTAGATAAAAGATGTTGCTTTTTTTATAAAAATATAGATGTTTATATTTAAAGTTATGCCAATAAAACAAATTAAAATATTTGTTATATTTATGTCATTTTGAGTATCCGATGTACGAACTATCGGACTAGTGTAAACGTTAGTTGTCTATTTTATTATTTTTTCCAGAATTTTGACCATAAATGTTGTTATCAATAATTATTATGATGCGATATAATGTAGTATATAATGTGAGTTAGATAGTGAAAAGTAATAATATAAATTACCAGTTTTATATTATGATTTTCACCGCTGTACTCAGTTGAGTACACTGGCCATATGAATATACAAAATATATTGTTACATTTTTGCTGGCAACCATTAGTCTCAAGCACTTCAGCGTTACTAATAACTTCAGAGGACTTGAAAAAGTAGTTGAGACAATTTTATAAGATATTGATGATGACCATGAGTACGAAATACTGATAATTCCAGTTGATCCGAACGCGTTCACTGATGAAATTCTGATGAAAACATGGAGACATTCATTACCGTGAGATCTAAATGGAAATATTCAGGTTTTATTTTCAAAAAAACACCCTCAGAGACATCCTTATTGTTTCTTCAAATAAAATAAGGATGTCTTTTCGAAAAACTAGAATTTCAACGATTACAAACAGTTGAATACAGTACGAGTTCACTGGCAACGAGAAAGTAATCAGAAACTACAAACCCCTTTCTGGAAGAGAAAGAGGTAGAAACACATCGAGAAATGTATGTACTAAATAGACGAAAAAAAAGGCAGAGCCTCAATCACACATTCAAATACAGACGTGATTGAAATATTGAACTCTTGTTGGCCAGATGGAAAAAAATAAGGTTTTAGCACTGTGGCAACTAACCATATGACCTTGAACCAATGGGCACTGTCAAACGATGACCTACTGTAAAAAAGGGGATGCTGCTGTAAGCAATTAATTTTTGTTTCAAAATAACAACCAAAGCACTGGCAGCGTGGATGAACTAGACCAATCTATATCCTTTTGTAGAGCCGCAATTCATTGCGAACAAAGGTGGTGGGTCTTGTTCACGTATATGGTAGTTATGGCTTTGAATACCTTGCGTTTAGATATTATGAGTACAGCAGATCCCATGCACTAACTCGTTCTTCAAAACAGTATTGTAAGATACTGTGTATTTGTTAAAAATCGCATAGAATAAGCTCGATCTACCTTTTCAACTGTTGAAGGATTATCCCATGATAGATCATATCATCATCCAAACAAGTTGAAAAAGTAGTTGGTGTGTGTTACTTGCCATTCAAGAGTCTCAGGGAATGCAAAAAATATTTTAAAATATTTGGTATAGAAAATTCCTGTTTTAAAGATTTTCACTCATAAGTGGCCACTGTACTTGTATAAGTATACCCCTTAAAATATATGTAAAAAAAACTAAAACCTGTTGTTTTTTATTCATTTTACTATTTCTTACTCCTTTATCAATTAAAAAAGAAACATATTTTCTTTAAAATGTTTTTCATTTAATTTTGGCTACTAATGGGTTAACAAAATCACCCAACAAAATCAACGAAAACCAACAATGTTGCTCGATCAAAAATATTGATCAGACTGGTTTGTCAATTTTATTGAGTGAATTTATTGAACGTTTGATTTCAAAGGGGGTATTCCATATTATTGCACAATAAAAGTATTGCGCAATGATATTGTAGGTCTATGGGGCGCCTAAGGCTCATTAACGAGGATTTAGGCCGAATATAACCTGGTTTAACACCAGGTTAGTATTCGGCCTAAATCCTCGCTGACTCTGAATGTTAACAAAAGTAAATTCATGATGTTCGTGTCTAAACGGGAGATTAATTTAATTTCTGACCTTTAAATGTAGATGGTCAGGTAGTCGATCGTGTGCTCGAGATTCGAAATCTGGGTGTTGTTATGTATTACGTCGGCTAAATGACAGTCACACATCGGTTGGTAAATGTGTTTATTAATTGTAATTTAACTGGGTTTACATTAAGCTTAAATACTATGCTACGTGATAAAATCTGATAATGATGTTGCGATAAGATACCGATGATATCTGTGCGCGATAAGTGTGAGCGTGTTCCATCGCGCCCTCGTTACATTATGGACGAGTACCTACGTTTTGAAAAACATATCTCAAATATGGTTAGAGAGTGTTTTTTGTCGTGTTTGTCGACTCAAATTTCTGTATCGTATTAGTGACTCTACAAACACTGAAATTCGTATTCGTCTGTGTGAGTTCTTAGTTTTATCCAAATTTAATTGCGCAGATATCGTTACAGGACCACGGTTACTTAAAAGAACTCAGAAACTAATTCAAAGGGTACAAAATGCATGTGTGCATTAATGGTAATGTGAAAAAACTCAGCGAACAGAAATGCAGTGACTAGTATAATGACCGTGTTATTGCGAGTGTCAGATTAAAACAAACACAAAATGGCGCTGGGCCATTGAGTATTCCCACACTGAAAGAATATATTAGAATGTTTTTGTTATATTTGTCTTTGTTAAAATATAATAAATATATGCGATCGATATCATTACTTATTGGTCACAACACTACAACTATCAAACTAGAACTGTCATCGAAATTTACTATTTTGGTTTTCCATGTTTCACATTGACGTGTATAATATTACCACTGGACTTGCTGCTGTCAAAGAATTTTTGTGCCTATTTGAATATCGCGATTTTGGCGCTGTAGACCGATGCGTGCGTCCATGGAACTAAAATTAATGATTCCTACATGTCTACATCTTCAATAAGTTTATCGATAGCTAGCTATTCCGTCCGTTCGTCCGTCCGATTCCGTCATTATCGTGTTCCAGTTTGAAGGATAAGTACAAATAGCAACGTGCCATTAACATTTTTTTGTCTATAGGCTGTGGTTTCTCTATCAGGTGAGACATATGCTTGTTTGGTTATTATATATGTTAAAGAAAAATTGTTAAAATATATTCTAATAATTCGTAAAGTAGATAAAATTGTGCAGGAAAGGGTCACTAGTAATATTATAACGCCAATATTTGTTTGCCTTTCCTTCACGCGATATCGCTTTAACAGATTTAGATGAAATTTGGCATTGAGATAAACTATATTAAGTAAACTGTGAAAATAATAAAAACACTGAATATTTCATACATTTAATTTTGTAATGTATAATTTCTTCGAGAATTTGATTGTGATAGTATACCGAAAACCAATAAATGACTCGTTTATCTTATTTTTGATAGACAATGTTAGCCTAAGGTTGACCGGAGGTTGCATAATTAATTTGTTCTTATTTCTTGTATTGTACCACGATAGCGAAAATACTCCTTTCATGTTTCTTTAAAAAATTAAGTTGTTTACAAATTCCTGTTTAATGAAAATAATACAGACGAATCCAAATTATTTGCCATGTTAAGAAATGCCGTATACTTTCACCAGTTACAGAAGCGAAATTGTTTTTGTTGCTGCGATAATAATTCTTATGTCTGTACGTTTTGTCATGATTTGCTTAATCAAAACATCGAAATGACTTTTAAAAGTTTCAATCATGATAGTTTCGACTGCAATATTTGATAAAACATTAACTATCAAAAATATTGTAAACAAGGAGAATCTGTTTTCTTTGGAGTTTAATTAACAGCTTTCATTGTTGTAGTCATACATTTTTTCCATTAATACGACTGAAAATCTGCAAAAATAAAATGTAATTAAAATAATAGTTCGCTACATGAACAAAACATTTCCTATAAGTGAGGCATATTTAATTAAAATGCAAAAGAAATAAGACGACTATAAAGTGGCTTAAATATGCAACTAAAACTGAAAACGAAAACTGAATTTGATTACTATAGTAGAATATCGATATTGAAATTATCGATATGACCTGTTGATATCACTAGTTAATTCTAAGCGAAACAAAATTAAATAAATATTATTATTTCTGCCGAAAATCAATATCCTTGTTATTAATGTAATATTATATTTAGAGTTTATAAGTTGTTTTAAAGACCATGTTACTCAATTTTTCATTAAAAACAGTGACTACATGCACGTAGCTGTAAAACGAAGTTTTATACTCCTATAGGTAGGATAGTTTGCAATATATGCATTTCCTAATGTCGCAAAACTTCTGAGTACACCAAATATAAACTTAGAAATTCACTAAAACATTAATAAATCAATTAAAATACGACCGAATCAACGATATACAACATACATCAAAATTAGTTCTCGGTACCCCCGCCGACAGCGTTTCAAATTGACATATAAAATTAGCTGTCATTTGTATGGGATAACCTGTCCAGTGGTAATATTATACACGTCAATGATGTTTCAAGTGAATTGTTTTAAAATCATTTCTGTTTGCTTCACAGACCAATTAGAGTACTACGTACTCTTGCTTGCTTTTGCTTGTAGGATTATAATCGCAATAGTGCTATTTTTGTCGACAAAATGGACTCAGTAGTAGTTTTATATTTATATTCAGAATCGGACATCGGAAAAACACAAAACTGCTATTGTGTTTTTATTGAGAAATCGGAATCCGTATTATTTTTAATTGTGTTTCAGTGAGAAATTGGACTCCTTGTTATTTGTGAGGTAGTGGCCTAGTTGAGATATTGGACTCGTTTAAACTTTAGTGACTTTATTTACTTTCTCCGGAGACTCAGAATCTAGGGGAACTTACGAAAGTTTTAATTAGGATATATTTTTCCCTATATCTGATTGAGCTTCTGATGGAACTATAACAGTATTATTTAGAATTCCAGTCAAAGGGAATGGATCTTGGGGTCTTGACTTGATGTTTATTTATGTTATTGATAAAGATATTCCTAATTTCTTAAATCAGTAATGAATACGAAAATATAATCAACAGCAGATAGTTTATGTTACATGGCTTAAGAAGAATGTATGAAAATATAAACTTCTAAACTGATCAGTTTGTATTTTTTTGTAAGTATTGGAAAATTCGATTTATGTTTGTGTAAGCATGTCATGTGGGGTAATAAATAATGGTGTGACTGATATATTAGTATTCGGTAAGATATTAGTAATATTGAAAGGATTCGTGGATTAGTAATCCGGCGAACTGTAATATGCTAATATTTCATATTCGCCTAATATCTGTAACAGCTATCCAAAATGAATCGGATTAATATCATTCGGTATTCAGAATAGTTCGGATTCACTAGATTGGCGCCCGTCGGATTCGTGAAAATATTAAAATATTTTTACGATATGCCGCATCGTACGTACGAATGAGACAGACGTATTTGCTGCAGTATATTCATTGTTTTAAGGTCCAAATTACAGTGAAATATTAGTTAATACTGATATATTAGTTAAGATATTTTCCTGCCGTATCAGTATAAGGTCTTATGACTTTTGCTTTAAGGTCCAAATTACAGTGAAATATTAGTTAAGATATTTTCCTGCCGTATCAGTATCAGATCTTATTCTTGTTACTTTAAGGTCCAAATTACAGTGAAATATTAGTTAATACTGACTTAATTAGTTAAGACATTATAATATTTCAAAGTGAATATATTAGTATCACCTAATCTTGAAAAATATCGGTATTAACCCACTTCTAGTAATAAAACCACAACATGTAGAATACAAATGATTTTTAAAATAATTCTTTATAATTTATCGGCAAAGGAGTAGGACGGAAGTAGGTTAGAATTTGCCGCCGAAAGTTTTATATTAGTAGTATCCGTGTGTAACTAGGTAGTTGTTTTCTTTTTTAAGCAATGACATTTTTACCAAGGAACTTATATACGATAACTGGAATTCTTACGAAGCAATATTTGAAAAATAAAAATGTACTTTATTTCGTTCTTAATAAAGTTGACATTTGTTTCTTACTTAACAGAGGGGAAAAACGTTCTGAGCAAGACAACGACAAGAGTGGATGTTGTCCCTTTCTTGCAATTGCCAGTGTAAATAAAACTATCTCATGGTAAGGTAAATTTTTATATATTCGGTAATCGTTAAATCCCTTTTATTCATATATGTCGATAAATACATTAGCATAAAATATGTTGTAATTAACACAGAGAGTTCTAAAAATGCTTATTTTAATTATTACGTAATTACTTATGCAGTGCAAAAAACTGTTTCTTAAATTAGTAGAATTACTTAGTAGTAATTTGCAAACTACGCATGGCCGCACTTATATATGGCGATTGGCGCTTTATTTAGTAGAAAGAGACACACTCCACCCATGTCGTGGTACTCTTCGGAACGATTTTGGTGCCCGCCAAAGAAGTTACATTTTTTTTTTATAGAAGAGGGGGCAAACGAGCAGGAGGTGCACCTGATGGTAAGTGATCACCGCCGCCCATGGACATCCACAATACCAGAGGTCTTGCAGTTGCGTTGCCGGCCTTTTAAGAATGAGTAAGCTCTTTTCTTGAAGGCCCCCAAGTTGTAACCGTTTGGAAACACCCCTGCCGGTAATTAGTTCCATAACAAAGTAGTGCGAGGCAAAAAGTGTCGAGAGAAACGCACAGTTGTGGATTTCCAGACATCGAGATGGTGAGGATGGAATTTCAAATTTTGACGCGATGTCCGATGATGGAATTCGGCGGCAGGAATTAATCCAAATAACTCGTCGGAACACTCTCCATGAAAGATACGATAGAAGACACAGAGTGAGCCAAAATCTCTGCGCAATGCCAAAGAGTCGAGCCGTTTCGAAATAGCCAGGTCGTCAACGATTCGAACCGCTCTACGCTGAATGCGATCAAGAGGAAGGAGCTGGTACTGAGGAGCTCCGGCCCAGAGATGAGAACAGTACTCCATGTGGGGCCGAATTTGAGCCTTATAAAGTTGAAGGCGATGGGCCGGCAAGAAGTACTGCCTCGCTCTGCTGAGCACACCGAGCTTTTTGGAGGCTAGTTTAGCCTTACCTTCCAAATGACCGCGAAATTGAACGTAATTCGATATGTCGACTCCCAGAATCCCGATACTAGCTGAGGCTGTCAGGAGAGTATCCCCAAATCGAGGTGACACGACAAAGGGTGTCTTTTTAGCGGAAAACACGCAAAGCTGTGTCTTTTTGGGGTTGAAAGTGACCAGGTTTTGACGACCCCATTCCGAGACATCGGTTAGTCGATTCTCAACTCGGACACAAGCTTGTTTCGGCTCTCTTCGACGTGTTACCGAGAAATACCGCTTCGGCCGGAGTATGTAGCATCACCAGTACTGTCATCTGCATAGCAATGTATGTTGCGAATTCGCATCATGTCATTGATATGCAGAAGGAACAGTGTCGGTGATAGCACGCAGCCTTGTGGAACACCAGCATTGATAGATTTAAGGTCAGAGCACGCACCGTCAACTACGACCTTGATGCTCCGATCAGCCAAAAACTGGTGATCCACTTGCATAATTTCTCGGGAAGCCCATAAGAAGGCAGCTTCGCCAGAAGCGCTTTGTGCCATACCCTATCAAAGGCCTTCGCTATGTCCAAACTAACTGCCAATGCCTCCCCCTTGGACTCAACTGCTTCCGCCCACCGATGTGTTAAGTATACAAGAAGATCACCAGCTGAGCGGCCGCGACGGAAACCGTACTGGCGGTCGCTAATCAGCTGGTGCTCTTCTAAATACTTGAGGAGCTGCGAGTTGATGATTGTCTCCATAATTTTGGAGAACAAGGAGGTTATGGCTATCGGCCGATAGTTAGACGGATTAGAGCGATCTCCTTTTTTAGGGATGGCATGCACTAAAGCTGTCTTCCATGAAATCGGTACTACGCCGAGTGAGTAGGAGAGCCGGAATAGGCGTGTTAGTACCGGCGCCAACTCTGGAGCACATGATTTAAGTACAATCGGAGGGATGCCATCCGGTCCACTCGACTTATGGACGTCCAAGACAAAAAGTGCTTTACGTACGGAAGACTGCAAGAATTTTAATTCCGTCATAGAACTATAGCACTGCGGGACGGTAGGTGGTGCATTTCCTTGGTCGTCCAGAGTCGAGTTGGCCGCAAAGAACGAGCCCAAAAGATCGGCCTTCTCCCTTGCGGTATGGGCCAGAGAGTCATCATCTCCGTGTAAGGGTGGAAGAGAGGGCTGTGAGAAATTCCCCAAGACAGCCTTGGCGAGAGACCAGAACGCACGAGTTCCCGAAGGAAGGCGAACTAATTTCTCACTAATTCTGCCAATGTGTTCAGATTTTGCCTTGGCGATAGCTCTTTTGAAGAACCTCGAAGCGGAATTGTACTCCTTACGTAACGCGCTGGTTTTTTCATCACGAGATGTCGACGCTGCAGCCCAAGCCCGGTAGCATTCCTGCTTTCGGCGTGAAGCCGTTTTGCAGGAGCGACCAAACCAAGGCTGAGACTTACCACCAACTGGTACCGCAGAAAATGGAATGAAAAGTTCCATGCCCTGCAGCACCACATCAGCGATAGAGTCAGCGATGACACTCGGATCCTCCAGCGAGAAGCACATCCGCCCCCATGGGTAGGACGCAAAAAAAGACCGCATCCCGTCCCAATCTGCTGACCTATAGTGCCAAACGCGACGACAGCCTGCAAAAGGAGGCCGTGATAGGCGCGTAACCGGCACTTTACTCCGGATCAGGCAGTGGTCTGACGTACCAAGAGGAACGTCCACAGATACCTGATAATTGTCCGGATGAGAGGTCAGCAGAAGGTCCAGCAGTGAAGGCGTATGATCGTCCACATCGGGAATTCGCGTAGGCGTGGTTACCAATTGTGTTAGACCATATGCCAAGGCAAAATCGTGAACAGACCTCCCCGCATGATCGGTAGTGCGTGAACACAGCCATTCGGCGTGGTGGGCATTAAAATCGCCTAAGATCACGATCTCAGCGGAGGGGGTCTGTTGCAACACGGAATCTACAGCCGTTTGAAGGTGCTCAACGAGCCTGTCGACTTCAGCATTTCCGCTATGGGACCTGTAGAGGCACGCGTAGATGCGGGGATGGTCGTCGCAGTCTACACGCAGCCAGAGGATGGATAGGTCCCTATAGCCTTCAATGCTGCTGAGACGTCGAGAGCAGATATCCTCTCTGACATAAGCACAAACTCCCGCCCGGGGTACAAATGAATGCTCGAATTTGTACCCCGGGTAGGAGAGATATGAGGTATCAGCCGGAGAAGATATCTGCGTCTCAGTTAAAAAGAACAGAGCCGGCTTAGCCGTCTCAAGGTGGTAGTGGACGGCATTTAGGTTTGAGTGAAGACCCCTAATATTAGTATAATCCACGTGGAGTGTGGTAGAGGGTGCCTTTCGATGTCTGTTCGATTTGCCCCGAGCAGCGAAGTTTGAGAGCGCAATTGTGCCCCCCCCAGAGTACGCAGGGCAGCCTGGGAATCCATGATTAGGCTGATTACAAACCCCTGAACATGGATGTCCAGAGGGGGATTCTCCACCGCTTACGCTAATGGTACCCCCCTGGGGTAAACTACTACCTTTAAATTGCGCTTCCATAGTGTTAGGGGGAGGGGGGAAAGGGCCTCCGGGAACCTCACAGACCAAACGAAACGCAACAGCAAAGCTGTTACTTTACGCTGGTTTTAAGTGAGGTAGTGGCATCGCCCCGGTCGTGCCGACCCATTCAGCTAAGCATGGCACTACCACTTTTTTTGACTGACTGCACCGGTGGAATAATCTCAAAAAAGAATATTATCCATCCGGCGGGCGATGGGGTCGTCACTTCCCCGCGCCTTAAAATTCTACCCGGAATATTCACACGTGCTTCAAAATCGTTTCGAAGAGTACCACGACATGGGTGGAGTGTGTCTCTTCTACTATATAAAGCGCAAATCATAGCGATTGATCATATAAGTGCGGCCATGGGTACTTTGCAAATTACTACTAAGTAATTCTACTAGTTTTAGAAACAGTTTTTGCATTGCATAAGTAATTACATAATAATTAAAATAAGCACATTTCAGAATTCACTGCGTTAATTACAATACACTTTATGCTAATGTATTTATCGACGTGAATGAATAAAAGTGATTTAACGATTACCGAATATATAAAAATCTACCATCAGATAGTTTTATTTACACTGGCAATTGCAAGAAAGGGACAACATCCACTCTTGTCGTTGTCTTGCTCAGAACGTTTTTCCTCTGTTAAGTAAGAAACAAATGTCAACTTTATGCGTAACGAAATAAAGTACATTTTTACTTTTCAAATATTGCTTCGTAGTAATTCCAGTTATCATATATAAGTTCCTTGGTGCCCGCATATATCACAGACTAAACACTATGGCATATTGCATAGGTACCTATTTCGTTCAAGTGATTCAAGTTCGAACGTTAATTTAAAATTGTGATACATACATAGCAATTTTAGTTTATCATTTCTTTTTCGCGTGAAATTATAAAGTTGTTTATGAGTACAAGCGAAGTAAACATTTTGTAAATTATAATAATAATGGCTCCGCGCGAATTACCTAAAGCTACACCTAAGGTACAGCGAACTATTTCAAAGAATAGTAAACCTAAATCATCTCCCATAACAACGATCAAGAAAACAATTGCTACAAAAAAAGTGTCAGAAAATACTCCTTTAAAAGGTAGATTGAAATTTGTTGACTTTGTTTACAACTCACTCTTGTCTAAAGATATTTGCAATTTAATTTTTTGTTGTTTTTAGTAAAAAACGCGCTAGCCGAGTCTAGGCAGAGGACTAAAACGGTACCTAAGATGTCTACACCAAAACCTAAAGATAACAAATCTAACTCACTGCCAGAAACAGTCGCAAAAAGTGCTAAAAAAGCTAATTGGAAAAGACGACCTAAGCCAGCACATTCAGGAGTACCAGTCCCGGAAAAAATGAAGAAATTACTTGGAAAACAGTTGGAAGACTCTGATTGTAGTTTTTAGTTATACTAATGTAATGAGACTCATAATATGACCCTTTATAATGTGCTTCCAAACAGCTACAATTTTTTTGAACTTGGTTTTACGGATTAAGACAATAAAATAAATTTTTTTAAGATTTTTGAGTCGATTATGTAAGTGACAATTGCATTGAAAAAATTAAAACAAGAAAATTAAGTGTAGATGTGACCAAATCAGTTTAGATATAGTAACTTATCAAGTGTTTACCTATTAGTACAGTTAATATAAGTTTCTAGTTCATATATTAGTATAAATGACTATAATGTCGTTCTGCATTCATTACCATGAAAGTGAAATTGGGTAACATTTCAGAAGAGATATAAAACATATTGTATCTAATTTACAGTTAGATTATTGTTAAATAATTTTAATATTATCATATTCTGTTGCTTAAGTAACTGTTAAATAACTTTGTTTTATACAGTTTATATTAATGCAAACATCAGATACAATTCGGTTTTATATCTCTCCTGAAAAGTAACCCAATTTTACATTCGCAGTAATGAATGCCGAACGACGATATGGTACCTAACTAATGTTAACTCACAGTATAATAGACATGTGTGTCTAAAAATTTGAAAGCTTCAAAAATATATAAATAATAATAACTCAGAAATTGGAATACCTAATTGTAAATAAACAAAAAATTTTTGCTACGACAGGGAGTTTTTGATTATTGAAAATTACAAATTAATTAGTATAAATTATGAAGAAAATTCAGTCTTAATTATAGTTAGCACATGATAACAGGTAATTATCACATGATTAATCATTGACTGGTAGATTTTAAAAATGCAAATAATTTCCCATATCTTTAACTAATTATGTACGGACTTATGATTTAATAATGGTACTGTAAATGTCCAGGTTAATGGACCAGGAATACCATTAATATATAATAGGCAAGCAGGAGGCAAAATAATTCATATTTTAGATGTTTCTATTTTGAGCAGTAGGTTTAATGTAAACATAGTAAATATATAATACTATAACTTACTGTATTGTTAGTGGATTCTTAAAAAAAATAACATTTAGTTTCTTGTTTTTTAAAGCATTATGTTTCTCACAATCTAGAGATTACTCTATTTAAGTACTAAGTTTCGCTCCTTGGATTAGGCCAGTGTTTTGAGGTTTTCCTCAACATTTTCAGTAGCAGCTGACGATTGGTGTATCCCCTGCCTCTTATAAGCATGTAAAGCTGCCCATTCAGTAATTGCTAGAAATTATTATCAGATCCTTAAAATGTGACTATGGGGAACATATCTCGCCAACCAAAAAACCAGTGGATAGTGGTAAATCAGAATGTCTATAGACATTAGGTTCATTAAAAGCCTACATTTTAGGTAGTTACCATATTCTTGAGTCTATCCAAAGGATTTTTTATTAGATTGATTTTTTTCTGCTTTCATCATTGACTCCTTCTAAATAGTATTGTGCATACATCCTTGTAATACCATATTACAGACATTACAGTTGATAGAATTAATTTCATTGCTGTATTCGAATGCCTTTAATTTGTTTTTAAAGAACTGAAGAATTTTAAATAATACAAAAAAAAAATAATAATACTTATACATCTTTGTAACAAGTCGAAGAACTTCTAATTAACTAAAAAAAGTGTTAAAACAGGAACATAAGACTGGTTTTGTTTGTTTTAATAAGCAAATGTTAAAATAGTAAAGTTTTTGACGAGACCTTTATTTTGAGATTGGTTTAATAACGCGATTCTGTACGTGTTTTAGAAATAAACTACTGTTTAGTTTAAATATAGTTTTTACGGTATTTCGCCAAATAAATATAATTATAAATAATTCTAGTTTCAATTTTAACCCACATGTTTTAGCAGAAGGTCCCCCGTGTTGGTCCCGGGCTCCTTTGAAGAATAGGCCAACTGCCGTGCTGCCAGGCAGGTCGTAAAAGGCGACCGAGTGGCTATGCGTGTCACTACCATCGTGATTACTAGGTGGTAGAGTTCTGCATCGGTTCGACCGGGTCTGATACTACCGCCTTACCTATTCCTGCCGCAATAGCGTCAGTGCTAGTCACTGTCGTGTTCCGCTTTGGAGGGTAAGGTAGCCGGTAAACTTATGCATGTGGCATTAGACCTCGCCACAAGATAGCAACGCACCATTAACATCTTTGGTGTCGCGATGGATGACTTTCCATCAGGAGACCCATCTGCTTGTTTGCTATCTTATGATATTAAAAAAAAGAAGGCCTACCTGTAGTAATGCAAGCTAAAGCAATATTAATTAGCCTAAGTATTATACTACCAGTTGGCACCTGTCTTTCCGTCTTTGTTTGCCTGTGTGCTATGCAGCTTGTAAGTGACAAGGCTCATTTTTTCCGTGAGGCTAGGGATAACTATGATTGGCTTGATATTATGGGGTTACAAAGATATATTGGTTCTTTATGCATTTTCTATCGCTTTTTGGGAATGTTCCGATGAGTGTATTACAAGGCCCGGTTTAATTACACCCACTGAATACCATCATCGGACATCACGTCAAAATTCGAAAGTCCACCTTCAACGTCTTGATGTCTGAAAGTCTATTGGTCTACTGTCTAGCGATTTTTAAGACATTTTTTGCCTTCCGCGATTCCCTACTTGTGGAATCAAACGCCAGTGGATGCGTTTAAGAAAAGAGCTTACTCAATTATAATGTGCAGGACCGAAGCATGCACCGCAAACTATATCTATACATATAATAAAATCGTAGGAAAGTCAAAACTGTACATTGAATATTTTTTTAAAAGAATACTTGCGGCGTGATCTACAATCGATATCGAAGCCAAAAATAGTTTTTAGAATTTTTGTCTGTTTGTCTGTTTATCTGTTTGTCTGTATGTATGTCCGGGGTAAACTCATAAAGAACTGCATGGATTTACTTCAAATTTTGCATGAATATTACTAATAGGTCGGGTCAACATATAAGCTACATATTATAACGGTATCACCTAGTGGGGAGATGCTGTGTGGAGTAAACGAAGTCCGCGCGGACGAAGTCGCTGGCAACAGCTAGTTGAAAATAAAGCAATGTGTTATTGAAAATAAATAAGGCAGTGTATTAAAATAAGCTAATAGAAAATGTAAACAAATGGTCCGAGCGGTCAGTTGAAAGCGAGCCAATTCTTACGAGTTCACATAAATACGCACGTACCAGATCTTCAGACCTATTGGCATAAGTTATGTATGTACGTATATAGATGGCTAGAACCGAGCTTTGTGGCTAGAATAAAGCGCTTCAGGGCAAAAAAGAGACTACGCTGCACAATTACCTTCGCCCCCGTATGGTTTTGAGATCCTGAAAAATATAAAACTTATATGTTTATAACGAATTCGTCCCTAATAAATAAAATGTTGTATATTTGAATAGATTGTAAACAAGTATAAGGGCACTTAGTATGTAAAATACTTAAATATCGCTGTACAGCGCCGTTGCATAGACAAATAGACCACAAGAATTCGCAGAATGTATATAAATAAGCTCATTTATATACTCGTAAGGGGTAAATTAAAAAATCCACGACATTTTGGTGCCGGTGTTTAGATCGGGCGGCACCATAATCGTCTCACAGAGGCCTATAAATATGGCAGGGCTCGGGCACATATTTAGTTCCGTCCCAGTTTCCGAAATAGTTTGTTTCCAGTTAACATTTCGTACATTAGGTTAGTTTCTGGACGTGCATAGGACGTTCTAATGGTAGTGGCACAAAGTAGAGTGGTAGGACAGTATTGTGGTATTTCTACCACAGGAAAGATGCAACAGGTACTTGTTTTTTTGGCGATGGTCTAAATAAAGCTCTGTTTGTTTCGTACGCATCAGCCTCTTACTCCACTGGCATCCCCAGCTAACATCATTTAGGAGAAAACCCCCCGCTATTGCAGCTATTCGTGGACGTGACTACTTTCCTGTGCCTCTTGCCCGTTTATGCCCCTTATTCTATAAATAATAAATACACATATATATTACATACACACAAAAACGTACCTAAATACGAACGATTTACCAAATGTTACTGTAATTGCGACGATTAGGTACATCGCCCTAACTAACACTGCCGTAATGGCGCCAGTGCTTGTCAGATCGTGTTCAGCACAAATTATAAAGTATTACGTAGGTACTAGTAGTATTCAGTATCTGGAAGACAGGTACATCTCGCCACACGGATGGTAACGCACACTTTATTTATTTATTTATTTATTTATTTTAGTAATCAAACAGCGATACAATTAATATTAACACCAAGAATAAATTAAAAAATATGGCCAATACAAGATTACATTGTTTAAGTTATAGATACAATGATTGTGATTGAAAAACATCCTCGTTGAAATACATATATCTATTAATGTATATCATTATGTGCGTGTGTGTGTGTGCTTGTGCGTGTGTATGTGTGTTTGTGTATGTATAAAATAGAAATACAATATTTAGTTATATATACGAGCGATGTATTTTTTTAATTTCATTCTTAAGGACATTCTTAGATAGTAAAAATAAATCTAAAGTTGAATAATATTTATTATACGTTCGGGCTAAACGACATATGACAGAATTCTGTGCATAGTTAGTGGTTACATGGGGGACGTGAAACAGAGCTGAGTGGCGGGTTCGGAAAGATGGCGTCTGAAAACTTATTTTCTCTAGAAGTAATTTACAGTCAGTAGTTCCAGAAATTATATCTTGTAGTAAGATCATATCATATTGCCTTCGTCTTAATTCTAGTGTGTCTATTTTAAAATACTTGCATGCTTTAGAATATGATTCAAAGTGTTTATAGCATTTAAAACATAAGAATTTTACAAATTTATGCTGTATTGACTCTATTTTTTCAATGTTCATTGTGTAACATGGTGACCAGATACTGCAAGCATATTCTAATATACTCCTAACAAAAGTAAAATATAAAATCTTAATACAATCTAAGTCTTTAAAGTATTCACTGACACGTTTGACAAATCCTAACTGTTTGTATGCTTTATCAATAATCATATCAATGTGTTCATTAAATGACATTTTCGAGTCAAGTCTTATGCCTAAGTCGCGTACTGACGTAACTTTTTTTATAGCACAGTTGTTTATGTAATAGGAATGTTCAATGGGTTTTGTTTTACGAGTAAATGTAATTTGGAGGCATTTGGTGCCTATAGGCGTTCTTATGTTATATATATAGACCTATATGCTAATCTTTTCATCACAAGAGCCATATATATTTGTTATATTCAATGAAAAAAAAAACAAAAATGTAATTGAATTTGAGTGAAACAAAAAATACATTTTTGATAGGTTGTTGTTGCTTGTTCAGAATGCACAGGCGTTCCTAAAAAGTAGAAGTATGCCATTGGCTTGAACGCAAGTTATAAGAGGCAATGGACCAAAGCAGGATGTTCAGGTGCCTACTGCCAGTGCCTACTGCCTAGGACAACATTTTGAGTGATTGCCCAATTAGTCTAGTCTAGAGGTCTGCAACCTGCGGCTTGCGAGCCACTACGGCTCTTTGGGTAAGAAAAACACATATACATATTTATTTCGTACACATATATAATAAAAATATTAACAAATATTATTCATTTCGTAAAAAAAACATTTAAAAATGTTTTACTTGAATAATACAAAACCATCGCTCTCATTGAATTTGTTTGCTCAATTGTCTGTTAATTAGGTAAAGTTAGTATTTTAAGTAAATTTTTAATTGTTTTAATTTTTTATTTATTATTTTAACTTCCTGCTACGTATGTAAATAAGGAAGTTACTGAATTTGCCCCGATTTATGAAAATCGAGTTTTCACCAGATTTCCAAGTTTTGAGGTCCTAGGAACCTTGTATTTTCCCGATTATTTTCACGATGACGACAGTGTATATGTATGTATTGTGTGTATGTGTGTTAGTAAACATATCATAACTTTTGAACGGCTTGACCGATTGAAACGAGGGTGATGGAATCCAATTAGATTCCTCTCAATTTAGACTTACTGAAAATTTAAACCAATTTGAGAAATCAGGAGAATTTGAGAAAATTGAATTAATCTAATTTGTTGGAAAAACACTGCTTATAATAGATATTTTTCTTATTAATAAATAGTTTGTTTTTTATCGTAAAACTATTTATGCTTGTATTATTTATTGTTGGCAAGAATTTTTTTGTGGCTCTTCAAAAACATTGAAATTGTAAGACGTTAATTTGTTTAGAAGTGCCTTGTGCCAGGCCCCGTTGAAGACTAGCGATATCCAGATTAAATGTCAGTGCTTCTCCATTGCTTTTAATGGCTTCAGTCCTGGGGTAAGAGATGTACACTATTAGATCGCCAGAATAGCGGCCGTGATGGAAACCGTATTGTTTACCATTAATGAGCTACCAATCTTCCAGGTAATGTAGGAGCTGTTTATTTATAATGTTCTTCACATCTTTACATCTTTGATGTAGAGGGAAAGCAGTGTTTGCTTAACATTGTTCTGTGTAAGGCTTATTTTCGACACAAAATGTCCACAATAAGATGTAATAGGTGATGTGATGTGATAGTATATGCCCCCCCCCCCCCCCCCGCCTCATCAAGAGTAAAGTTGCTTGCAAAAAAGAGTTAGAAATATATCAGTCCTCTTCACTATATATGTGATTATAAATAATAAATAAAGAAACAAATTATCACTGGACATGGCGCAAGGCATCATGATGGTAAGATTCACATTTAACGTTGAATTCAACTCTTGCATAAAATTTATACCTTCAGAAAATATGTTAAAAACAGCTACAGGATGCATTATAAAAAGCGCCTAGCACTAGCACCTTCGCCGAAGTCACTGATGACGATGGAGGTTTTGGACACAATAAATAACATTGCATATATATTTTATTTCATCTGTAAAATGGTTATTTATTTGATATACCAATAAAAAGTATTTGTAAACTTAAACAAACTATTCTAGGTATACTAAAAAATACGTTGGGGTTTTTAGGGGGATTTTATAAGGAATTCGGGGGGGAAATTTTACATGGGTTGGCAACACTGTAAACAGTAGTATAAAATTAAAGAATTTAAATAAGGAACGAATGAATTAATAATTTAATTGAATTAAAAATTTGAGAATAAAAGATTTTAAGGAATGTTACAATATTCTTGTTTGTTTGTCGTGGGCCGTAAGCCATTCCATTAGCAAACTGCACAAATAACGCCTGCGGGCCTCGCTTTGATGACCTGTGTTATTATGACGTAAGCAGTTGTCGCAATGTAGTTCGCGACAACATCGTGCTATTCGCCGTAGCGCGATATTTCTAGCCGCGTATTTACACATGATAACACAGATAATATCATTGATATAAAAGAGAAAGATACGTTACGTTCTTATATCGCATTCTTTAAACTAGGCTTGGCAGAATACATATACACCGACACTCACACACATCTGTTATCACAATCATAAACATGGAAACAAAGACAGAGATAGGGCGGATACACTCGTACGAGCGAAATGGTATTAGCCACTGCGCGCGTCGTCGCCATGGTTACTCATAAACAAAATCAGTGATAGGCCGGATACACTCGTACGAGCGAAATTTTATTAGCCAATAGCCACGGACCACCTCATCGCCAGGGTGACCGATAAGCAAAGAAAATCTTATTTTTAAACAAATTGAATGTTTTAGCTGTATTTACGAATGGAAAGCAATCCGATGTGTCTTATTTTTTTCCCTTGAGTGATTATAACACTGGTTAAATATACAAGAAGGCATTTTGATGCGTGATTAATGGCAAAAACAATCGGAAAGTAGAAGCGTTCGAAGTTACGATGTCCCGCGCGTGACTGAGTGGCATACTACAATGACTGTGTACACGGACCTAGTTTTGTAGGACCAGGCGCTGTGATTAAGTAATATATATTTCTCTTTTTATATCAATGGCTGTTGATATTTTTGTCATTGACGTTAAATAAGTTTTATGTTCATAGAATAAAACAATAAAAGCCTTCCTCTTCTTCGTCCGCACTCCGCATTATTGATTATCGTTATGGGCAACTTCGGAACCCCACATTGCGCGTGGGCCGACACGCACTTTGCCAATTTTTAAAAAAGTGCCAACCGCTCCCAACATAACTCACGACCGATAAATTTTTGTATAAGATAGCAAAGAAGCATATATGTATGTAGCTTTTTTGACTAAAAAAGATGCCGACCTCCTAAAGATATCACAGATGTTAATGTTACCTATCCAGTTGATGGCAGGGTAATGTCACATGCATGAGTTTACCGTCTACCTTACCCTTCAAACCGGAACACGACAAGCGTTGACACTATTGCGGCAGGAACTGGTAAAATGGTGGACCAAACTCGGGAAAGATGTGGAACTCTGCTAACTTTTAGTCATTATGTTAGTGTCATGTTCAACTAATCGTTCGTCTTTTAAGAACTGCCTGGTAAAATGACAGATAAACCAGACTAGATAAACTGATAAACATGTTTGAAATGAATTGTCGACCGAATTGTCAACACAGCTACCTACCTCCAAAATTTAATTTAAGTTCACAGTGAAGCATTTAATAAAAAACTGGCCAAGTGCTTGTCGGACTCACGCACGAAGGGTTCCGTACTATTAGCTATAAAAACGAACAAAAAATCACGATTTTTATATGGAAGCCTCGTTAAATATTTATTTTATTCTGTTTTTAGTATTTTTATTATAATGGCAATAAAAATATAACATCTATTTAAATTTCAACTGTCTAGCTACCTATCACCATTAATGAGATACAGCCTGCCACCTGGTGATCGACGTACAGACGGACGAACAGCCGCAGCATCTTAGTAATGGGGTTCCCTTTGTGTTGTTTGAGTGGTTTGAATACGGAACTCTAAAAAAATAGCAGCCTGTATGGTGAATAACAAAACGCCATCCAATCGTCAAAGATATTATCTCCTTGGTATCATCATAATATGATGTACTATATATTGTATTCGTGGTCTAGGCCACCTTTGAAGAATATACCTAGCAACTGCAATTATGCTGGTACGCAGTTCCTAAGAATACGACCACACAGACAGGCGGCTTGTGCGAACGGCGAACGTTCTAGAATGTTCGCGATCGACCGCACTGCGCACTTGGCTAATTGCTTAGCGACATATCGAAGTAAAAGAGTGCGGACGGTCGCAAATATTTTAAAACGGTCGTTTTACTAAGCTACTTAATAAGTGGTTTGCTAGGCTCTAGACGCTAGCCTAAGCTCTAGGCAAGCCGCCTGTCTGTGCGGACGTAGCCTAAAAGACGACTGATTAGCTGGACGCAACGTCTCGCCTGGATATTTAGTACCATCACCTTAGGTAGCTATTTTTGCGACAGTAGTGTCAATTTTTTTTTTTATATCATAAGATAGCAAACAAGCAGATGGGTCTCTGATGGAAGAGATTACCAAGAAACATCACAATTAATGCTTGAAATATATGCTTATAATCCATAGTATGCCAAACGGCCTACATCCGCGTGTGTCCGCATTCGGGGTCTAGCATGGAACATAGAACAAGGGGAAGTGAAGAGTGGGCGTGCCGCGTGCGTCACTATTATGCGCTTTTACTCTAAATTGCCTTAGTGATACTTACCATATCATTAGGAGATAGTCGTCGTGCGAAAATCTATTATACACTGAATTATGCCGTATTGTGCCATCCTTGAATGCAGAAATGATAGTAGAATACAGATGATTAAAAATGGAGATATTTCATATCATCCGAAAGTAAAATTTTCATTTTATTTTAATTAAATTCCTGATTTAATATAATCTCTAATGTTATAATAGAAAGTCAAGCTAAAATCAGCCGTACACCTTACATATAAAGTTCATTTTAGGTTGACCTAATTTTTCTAGAAAGATATACGTAATGACAGTCATTAGGTATATCGTTCTAGAAAGTTCTCGACTCAAATATGATCAACTGAAAACTACGGAAAAATCAATACTGCCATCTATTGTAGAAAAGCGAAACTATTTAGATCGTAAGTTTCACTATTGTACAAATAGATGAGTCTATTTTGAATAGACTACAAAAGGACGTAAATACTCTTTTTTTTGTAGCAAAATAAAATTTATTGTAACGCAGTTTGGTATATTTTTAAATGTTCTGTTTGTGTGTTTCGGATTATTGTTGTTTAAAATGAAAACGACCAATGAAACAATGTTTGCATTAGTAGTTTATATGCAATAATGCTTATTTTATGTGTGAGTGTGGCGATCGCGGTCCTGATACAAATGTTTGTACTTGCCAATTCCGCTTGTTCTATGTTCCATGGGGTCTAGCATGGTTTAGCGTTGTCGTAGCTTCCAAGTAGCAACTCGATTACCGCGTTTCGGGTGGAGCATTCGGTCGCTGCATTCAGCTTCCAAAAGCGACTAAATCGCCGATCATCGATGCTAAAAGTAACAGGTCTTCTAGTGGTTATAAACGAAACAGACTACTTAAATTGTAATAGAGCTTAGTGCTAATTGAATCATAAAATGATGTCACAGTCGTAAAAATAAGAATTCATTGTTCTTTATAAAAAGTTATCGGGTCTAGACAATCTTTTATTACTCTGCATTTTAAATCCTTAAGGCGAATATGTCTTTATATGTATATTGTAAAATTAGTTACTAAATTCAGTGTTTGTCACTGTCTAGATCACAAACCACATGAATATTATTGGAAGGTAAGTTATTGCATCTTTTGTTATGCTGCAATCAACTTAACAACATCACCTTTGATAAATGATGTGGCGGATTTACATATTTGCCGCCAGTAGGCTATTTAAACTTTAACGCTCCTACCGACCTCTACTAGTGTCAAGTTCTAGATTACTTTTGTGATCGGACAATCTATTTAAGATTTTTCTTGAACCATAAAAAAGCAAACAAACAGGCGACTGTCTTGAGGGTAAGAGACAACAATAACATAACATAAACATAAATTTTATTTATTTCCAAAAAAAATTTACGATTAAAGTACATAGATATCAAAGATGTTGATCGTGGTTGCTATCCGTGTGGTGGAATGGTAATACCGAATGCATAAAATTAGCAGGAAATATCACAGTGACAAACATTGACGCTATTACGACACTCTGAGCACTCTGCTCGCCCAAATGTCCGGTGACACAGTACGACCGATAAGGTCAACTGCAAATGTCATTTCGAAAAAAAAACTATTGAGACAAGAAACGGTGAGGCGGTGTTAGTTGTTACCAAACTCGAGCTTAGTATTGCGGAACTCCACTGTCAATTAGCAGTCACGATGGTAGTGACATATTTGGTCAATCTTTCAAATAAATTGATCAATCACGAACAACCAGGCAGAATGCCAGATGATTTTCTTCGAAGAAGCCCCGACCTACAAGATTTTTTTTTAAATTAGAATAGTTTAAAGCTCAATTATTATTATTACTAATAAGGCGGTGTGAGGTAGCAGTCACGATGGTAGTGAAATATTTGGTCAATCTTTCAAATAAATTGATCAATCACGAATAACTAGGCAGAATGCCAGATGATTTTCTTCGAAGAAGCCCGGACCTACAAGAATTTTTTTAAATATTAGAATAGTTTAAAGCTCAATTATTATTATTACTAATAAGGCGGTGTGAGGTATACTTTGATACTACATAATAATATATACATTCGATATTATGTCTTTCCTTGCACTTACAAAACGTAATGATTGTATACTCTTTGGTACTTACAGTTTAAAAACACTATATTCGTAATCCGAGAGGTGATGGCAATTTTTTTAAGTATTTACATAATGAAAGTTTTAAAATATCTTCTTACTCGATTTTCTATTTGCAATATTATTATACTAAACAAAGTATTGTTTATTCGTCTAGACTCTACCTACAAAAGAGCTAAGGCGTTAAGCTTTACTTGACTTATGCCTTATGATATATCTTCGACAATTTTTGGGCAATAAACACTTTTTCTTCCGAACAATAATTGGTTCCTGGTGTACTTAGATCCGTATGAAGTGCTATCCGATCCAGTAGTACGTAGGTCACACTATAAGTTTTGGGTAACTTAAAAAAACAACATGTTGTAACTAAAATATTATGTTTACCTATTGCTTTTCAAAAAAATTTTCATGCGATCGAACCATTTTTTAAAACAGGAGGACCATAGATCTGAAGGCATGTTTTCTACGTGCTGATTGAACGCTATCACTGCCTTATCGGAGTCAGTAAAAGTAAAATCTCTCATCAAATCTTTGACTTTGGGGAAAATACAGAAATCACAGGATGCTAGGTCGGGGCAATGCGCAGAATGAGTGACGAGATGTACTTTTTCGGAAGCTAAAAATGACTTTGTTTTGTTGGCCATGTGTGAAGAAGCATTATCATGGTGTAGGAGAATGCGGCTTTGGGTCGCCTTTCGCGAACTTTTTCTAACACCCTCGGTAAACAAATGGTAGAATACCACTATTTTGATCTTCAAGTGGATTTGTACAGATGGGATCTGTAGCTGAGAAAAAAAACGCGATCATTTTTTTATCAACGTTTCTCGCCTGTCTCACTTTTGTTGGCCTGTTCTCATTTTCAAACACTCATTCACAAGATTGCTGTTGTGAATGGGTGTTTGAAAATGATTTGTTCAAAACAATAAATCCACGTTTCGTCTCCTGTGACAATGTCATAAACAGCATTAGAATGTCCGTGGTCGTACTTCAGTAGAGTCTGTGAGCACCATCCACGCGAGCTCGCTTCTGCTCCGCTGTCAGTTCATGAGGGATCCAACGACAACAAAGTTTTCGAACTTTCAATTCTTCGTGTAAAATTTTCTGAATTCAGTTCATACCATTAGACCCCAATTGTCCTTGAATTGTCTCATAGGTAATCCGGAGGTTTTCTTCAATTAACCGCTTAACAGTAGCCACATCATTTTCGTTGACGGCAGTTGAAGGCTGCCCTTCACGAAATTCGTCATGTAAAGAAACTCGACTTCTCTCAAATTCAGCAAACCATCGTCTCACGGTGCTCAAACAAGGTGCTTCTCTCCAAAAAGGATTTTGAAAACGAGCAGCACAGTCTTACGGAGAAAGAGAACTTTTAAAATCATAAAAAAATCATCGCTCTAAAATCTTTTCGACTTAATTCCATTTTCGTTGCGTACCTAGAACTTTGATGTAATAAAAAAACAATTGACAAATCATTTTCCGCCAATTGCTTAGTAGTTAAGAAGGTTGCAACGTTTTAAAAATATAGCATTCGAAATTCAAATAATTCCGATTAGCTAGAAGTGCAAAGCTTTTTAGTGTGCCCCATGTAATCCCTAAAATTGTCGATTCCTCAAAAGTACCTGTAACGACTGAATAAAAACATTATTTTGATTTTGATATATCCAAATTTGGATAAACATTTTGATAACTCTATGTTCACCAGAGTGAAGATAAACCATTGATATATAAATTTATATCAATGAGATAAACGCTCCAATAATGTTTAATCTAATTTTAACAATTTCTCTTAGAAGAAAGTTAGCACTGAAAAATATGTATGTATCTTGAACTATGTTAGTCTCTAAATCATTAGGATTAATTTCTCCTAAATGGTTTTTCAGGTAGAGGTGACTGTTGGAGACCTCTTGATTTTTTATCATCTGAGTCTGACAATGAGGACGAGAAATGTGTGAACCAAGAGTGTATCAATCGCAATCATTCTTATTACTTCGTCAAACGTTTCATAATTTTTTCCTTTTCGTTTGTCTTTATTCTGTGTCTTTTACGTACTGCTTTGACGTGATTAGTTCCATGCTCGTTTCTTTGAAATACATCAACAATCCCTACTTAATAATATAAATGCGAGTGTAAGTTTGTTTGTTATGCTTTCATGCGAAAACTACTTAACCAATCATCATGAAACTTTGTACACATGTTCTTGGAGGTATTAGAAGTAACATAGGATACTTTTTATTTAGAAAATCTTAAATGCAAGCGAAGCCGCGGGTAAAAGCTAGTATAGTATTATAAACAGGAAAGATTTGATTTTTTTGTTTGTTTGTTACGATTTAATTCAAAACTACTCAACCGACGTTAAAAATTCGTTCACTTTTTGAAAGCATCTAATGACGCTTTCTAAAAGTGAACGGGATAATTCCCGCAGTGACATATAGGCTTAGCATTTTACTCGACTGAGCAATGAAAGGGAAGTAATGATTTTTGGTCACGCGAACAAGTCGCGAGTAAATGCTAGTGAATAATAAAATTGTCTCACTCAACTACGAAAAACTATTCACCCGTTGAGATTCATTAAGATTAGCAAATATGATTAAATCTACGGAAGAAGCCTGAATTTAAACATCCATTTTGTTTATTTTTCCCATAAAAACGTTCCACACGAAAAATTCGTGTGGAACGTTTATATGGAAAAAATACTGCGCCATTTCCAGTTTTTCTAACTTTTTTTTGTAATACCGACTTGATTTATTCCAAAATTTTGAGGATTTCGTTCGGAGCAATCGTGCGGATGGACGGACGGACATAGTGAAACTATAAGGGTTCCTAGTTTACTTCGGAACCCTAAAAAAAGGTCTTGAAAATCACCACACATCGCATCTAAATTGGACTTTAGTATTAGAATTGTGTGTCTACTGTCTAACCTCGTTCAATTCCTACTACACTGTACTTTCACAGGTGTATAAAGAAGGGAGGTGGTGTGAGCCTTGCCCACCCCAGTATGGTCTAACTCTAGTGCCTATCCTAGGATGGTTGCCAATTCGAAATCCTAAGCTAGATACCTAACTTCACATGAAATGATTGAAATCAAATAATTATTTAAAGCCGAGAAATCTATGTAAGTACCTACATATTTAGTTTTTATTACATATTCCACAGTATGTACATTCAGTTTTAAGTTACTTTTGAATACATATTGTTTAAGCTGGAGTACAATTGAGTTTCGCGCCAAAACGCGAGAAAAATTATAATGTTACTTTAAGACCATAGACTTAAGTATAACTTTTCCCGTAATATTTGAGAAATATTTTTTGGTTGCTTTCAACATTTTCGGCTTATTAGCTACAAAGTTAAAACATAACATAACATAAATTTTTTTCCAAAAATCGTTACAAATAAAGTACGAGTAAAAGAACTAAATTCTGAAAATGTATAATCGAATTAGGTACACTGAGCCCAAAACGTCATCTTATAGTTTATTGTGAAACCAACATTACGTTAGAACTGTAGGTAAAACTAGCAAAAGCAGAGCTTTGTAAGGGCTCGCTATGTTATATTACCTAGTAATATTATTTTAATGTATCAAGGACTTTAACATCTTTTAATGTATCATGGAAATTATTTATTATATTCGCATCAAAGGCGTCGTCAGGCTTTGTATCTAGAGAGGCGCAGAAAAATAAAACCAAAATAATAAATGAAATGTTTCTAATATAATTTTTTTTAGTACTTATGTTTAAGAAAAATTCTTTACAATTTTCTTGATTTATTAAAAACACGATTTCTATAATTATCAATGTTATCTACACAGAACAATTATAAAGGTTATCTACATATTTTACACCATATTTTCTGGTCTACCTATAACATAGTACCTACCACCACTTTAAAAACTGTACACATCACTGTAAAAGAGTTTTCTAGGAAAAATGAGTTTTAAAAATAAAAGTTGATTTATAAAGTAATGAATATAAAAGTTGATCTTATAAAAGTTGATTTTATAAAAGTTGATCTTATAAAAGTTGATCTTATAAAAGTTGATCTTATAAAATGTTGAAGGTTAATCAAAAGTTTAATTAACCTTCAACATTTTTAGAATTAATATTGGACTTACCGCAGGCACGAAGAATTGGCGGTAGAAACTCAGCGAAAAATTTTTTCGAATTTTTCCCTCCGAGAAACTCTCGGGGTTCGATTCCCGAGTCAGGCAAATCAAAAATGTGTTTTATCAGTTTGCTGATAAAAACAACGTTGCCCGGGATTGGAAAAGTACCCACTTGGTGATAGACTGGTCACCTAGATCACTGTCTGTAATCTGTAAATGTTTGATCTTGCAAGCCATCCCTGAAACTTCCCGCTAAATTAACGTATTTTAAGCTCAAAATAGTAAAAACTATAAGTATAGGTTTTTTCAGTGTAAACATCTATTTTGATAAAAATGGCAGTATATTGATTTTTGAAAAGCTGTATATTTTAGAAACGATAATCGATTTTGATCTTTCAAATGGCATTCAATTCAATCTAAATATTGCTTTAGCTAAAAAATCGGTAGGTTCAAAAATTTCGAAGCAATGTCAAAAAACATTTTTTTCAAAATTTTTCGTCATTGATAGATCCCAAACAAACTGACCAATTTTTAACCAATTAACGGTACGTGGCGCAGTTTTTAAAGGCGAAAAGATGATAAGATTTTGAAATCAATCAGTACATTAGCCTGAAAGTTATTTCAAAAATATTAAGCAACTTTGCTAAAGAAAACGTAATTTTAATATTTGAAAAGCTGTAACTTTAGAAAATAAGATTCGGTTTTGATTTTTAAAAGGGCATTCGACGTAATTTTTTTAGTCATAAATATCGTAGAATACCAAAAAATGATTGGTTGAAATATTTCGAAGTTATATCGAAAAAAAAAACTTTTTTCAAAATGTTCGTCAACGATTACTTCCAAACGATTAAAATTATTTTGAGGCAATTTATGCATTAACTTTTTGAGGAATAGAGCTGATTAGTTTTTGTACTCAATCAGTACATTAATATGGAAGATATTTAAAAAAATTCTGTTTCGCCACAATGTTTTTTTTTGGGTTTTTTTTCAAAATTTCTCAAAATCTCTTGGGCTCATTTGGTTCAAATTTTCAGGAAGTATAAGTTGAGCAGAATCTAATCGAATGTCATCAACCGCGTTTCGACCGGTCCAGGCGTTAACAAAACTTATGAGTTGTTGACACACACAAACACACACACATACATACAGACATACTGACGTCATCGCGAAAATAGTCAAAAATTGTTCCTAAGGCCACAAAACGTGGACATGGTGGTGGATATGGTGAAAACTCCATTTTTGAAAATCGGAGAAAAATCGGTAACCTCCCTATCTACATACGTAGTGGGAAGTTAAAAAGTACAAGTGTTTTTAGATTAATATTGTATTAAAATGGAGTGAATGAAAATTAATTAAATGAAATCAAACTACGACGCCAAAGCTTAAACTTAAAAGTGCGATATTTTTTCAGTTAAATGTACCACTAAAGGGCACAGATCGTCGCCTAGTGTAGCTTTGTAGCATTTTAACTCGTTAGTTGTATAACAGATGGCGTTAGCAGTAATAAAATTCTAATACAAAATGTATCTTCTATTTTTTTAATATTTATGAAATAGCATTTTAATGGTAGATAACATATCTAGACATGAATTTAAACCACCACGTCAATGCTTAAACCTAAAAGTGAGATACTTTTTTAGTAAAATGTACCACAAACGTGCATAGAAAGTGGCCTAGTGTAGGGCTCGCTTCGCTCGCCCTAATAATTCAAAATTGGTTTAAATACTCTTATCACAGACGATACACTTGTAAGTATAATAATAATGTAAGTACATTGGGTTCTTATTATGTACCTACTTTGTCACTACTAAATGTGTTGAAACAAAACTGTGTAAAAAGGTTACTATAAAATACCTAATTATCTAGACGACAATCATGGGATTAATTGCTCATCATATCGGCAATCCTTATTATTACTGTAACAATTAGATATTTACAAATAAATCATTACGTAATGTCTTATTTTACAAAAAGTGATGAAAAAAGACAAGCCCGCTGAGTTTCTTCCGGTGACAGCGTTTTCGATCCGGTAGTAGTTTAAAAAAATGTGTAAACGGTTGAGCCTACGGGCCATCCCTGAAACTTTCCACTAAATTTAAGCCTAAAATTATTTTAAGCCTAAAAGAGTGAAAAATATAAGCATCGATTTTTCAGTTCAAACATCTATTTTGTTAAAAATGGCAGCATATTAATTTATGAAAAGCTGTATATTTGAAGACGATGATGCCATTCAACTCAATTTTTGAGATCTAAAATATTGCTATACCTATTCTATAGGTTGAAAAATATCGATGCTATGTCTTTTTTAAAAAAATAAAACATTTTATTTTTAAATTTCTTTATTGATAAATCCCAAACAAATTGATCGATTTTGATTAATTAAATAAACTAAGTAAGTTTGCTAAAAACAACGTAATTTAATATTTGAAAAGCTATAAGTTTTGAGAATTAGGTTCGATTTTGATTTTTGAAACGGCATTTGATGTAGTTTTTAGTACTAAAATATCATAGAACACCAAAAAATGATTGGTTGAAAAATTTCGAAGCTATGTCGAAAAACCCTTTTTTTTCAAAATTTTTCGTCAACGATTACTCCCAAACAAATAAACCGATTTTGATGCAATTTATGTATAGAGCTGATTAGTTTTTGTATTCATTCGGCACATAAATCTGGAAGTTATATCAAAAAATACTGTTTCGTCAAAAATTTTTTTTGGTGTTTTTTCAAAACTTCTCAAAATCTCCTGGACCAAATGGTTAATTCAATCGAATGCCATCAACCGCGTTTTGATCGGTCCAGCCGTTCAAAAGTTATAAGGTATTTACATACACACATACACACACACAAATACCTACATACAGATATAGTGTCGTCATCGTGAAAATTGTCGGAAAAGATTCCTAGGACCTCAAAACGTGGACATCTGGTGAAAACTTGATTTTCGAAAATCGGAGTAAAATCGGTAACTTCCTTATCTACATACATACGCAGTGGGAAGTTAAAAATGTTGACGCGTCAAAATAACTTTTGATCTCTGATTTTATAATAAGTGTAAAGTTACTTATTACTATTAAATACTAATCACTGACTGCACTTGGGTGTCGACTCTGCTTTGCGATTATCGAGCATGGCATCTCAGGAATCAGGGCCTGACGGCGAGGTAACTGATTCATATTTTGGCATGACCTCCATAGATTAAATATCAAAATATAAAAAGCTTCCGAATTGTCATATTTCGATAGTAGAGTCCCAGGTCCCTCCTGAAAAATATCATCAGATATGCCAATTGGCGTATCTAAGAATATTTTTATTTCCATAGAGTTTGACATTGGCGGCCAATGTCTAGCTTTCTGCCTGATCAATCAACTTCGCCTTAATTATTCGACGTATCAAAATTTAAATTTAAGCGCCTCATCGTGATTGTCATACGGATCAGCACGCTCAGTAAGGCGCCAGGTCGTTTGAAGGTAGGTCTCGCCATATTTGAGGTCGGAGGATGGATTGTTAATCGTCCCGCCTCTAATTACTATGGTATTGTAGAGCGCAGGTACTTCTAGGATCTTTTTGGGGTTCCGTGCCTAAAACGTAAAACGGGATCCTATTATTAAGACTCCGCTGTCTCTCTGCCCGTCTGTCTATCTGTCACCAGGCTGGATCTCATAAACCGTGATAGCTAGAAAACTGAAATTTTCAGAAATAATGTATTCCTGTTGCCGCTATAACAACAAATACTAAAAATAAAAAATGAAATTTTAAGGGCGGTCCCCACACAATAAACGTGTTTTTTTTTCGTATTTTTTTGCTAAATATTAATAACGGTAACAGGTAGACGCTTAAAATTTTCATAGAATATTCAGTTATATTATTATAGCTTGTTTGCTATCTTATGATATAAAAAACGACATTTTATATCATAAGACAGCAAACAAAAAGATGTATCTCCTGATTGAAAGAGACAACCATCGTCTATAGACACCAAAAATGTTAATGGTGCGTTGCTATCTTGTGGCGTGGTCTTAATGCCAAATGCATAAGTTTAATGGCTGTCTTATCCTCCAATCAGGAGACCGGAACACGATAGTGGCAAGCACTGACGTTATTGCGGCAGGAATAAGTAGCCGGTGGTACCAAACCCGGGCGAGACAATCTAGAACTCTACTTCCGAGTAGCCATGATGGTAGTGACTCATATAGCCGATCGGTCGCCTTTTACGACCGGCCTGGCAGAACGGCAGATGATCTATTCTTCAAAGGGAGCCCCAGTGAAACTAACACGTGGTACATACATACACCTCCATCTCTTTCACTGGGCCAAGCTTCTTTTGAAGAATAAACAATTTGCCTTTCTAGTCAGGCAGTTTGAAAACGGCAAGCAGATATCTTGTTGGCAAGAGACAATTATAATTGAATACTAATGGGTATAAGCTGTTTATCATAGGATGCTATGTACACAGCAGGGATGTTAAGCCATTTGCAAGTCTGCCGGTAACTCCTTATAAACGTCGTGCAGGAGCGCGTTAGTGACCAGCACTGACCACAGATTATTTATGGCACTGACGCTACTGTGCTAGGAACAGGACGCGAGACAAGGACAGATTCGGGGAGGGGTCATGACTCCCCCCCCTCCCGGTAGGGGTATAGGTATGGATTTATTAGGATTAAAGCCTATCATGACTGAAACTCAAATATGTGGCCCCCCTGAACCGAAAACGCGAGATATTGCAGAATATATCTTAACTTGTGTTTTTGCGTGGCAGTGAGAAGTTTTCCGCGTCCGCTTCTTGCACACTATATTATATCGTTCAAGCACCCGTCCTTCTACGACTAAAATGACGCGGCACCATGGGCATACCTAGGTCTCGATCAGGGGGGGCAACCGCAACATTTTAAGACTATATTTTTATTTCATTATATTTTTATCTACAACAGTAGAGGTTAACAAATTCCAGGGGGGCAGCTGCCCCTCACTGCCCCCCCCCCCACTCGGTACGCCCATGCGCGGCACTAACGGCCATTTGTAATATTTTTTTCGTCAGTGATCGGATTCTGGCAGGGTATGGTATCTGTATACAATAGATTCGTCATTTCATTCCGAAACGTTATGAATGCTATACAAAAATAGTTTCTTAATGTTGGATAAAGAAAATAATGTTTCAAAACCGACGGCAACAGACGGTCGACCATTTTCGGGTGCGGGGAACTTTTGTCCCCAAGGTGCCTTGACCTTTGGAGACGCGAGGGTCCGAGGTATCCCAAGCGGTTATAACTAACTAACATCAAACAACAATTTGACTTCTAGTGGTAAGAAATAAAATGAACGATGTTCCGGGTCTCTTTTAAAGAAAATGTCATCTGCTGTTCTACCAGGCAGTTCGTAAGAAGCGAACAATTGGCTAAACAAGTCACTGTCATCGTGGTTTCTAGGTGGTAGAGTTCTGCATTGTCTCAGCCGGGTCTAGTACTACTGCTTTACCTATTCCTGCCGCAATAGCGTCAGTGCTTATCACTGTGGTGCTCCGATTTGGAGGGTATGGTAGACGGTAAACTTATGCATGTGTCATTAAAACCCCGCCACAAGAATAACGACGCACCAATAACAACTTTAGTGTTTATTTTGGTTGTGTCTTTCCATGAAGATAGCCATCTGCTTGTTTGCTACCTTATGATACGAAAAGAAGATAAACACTAAAGATATTAACTATCTGCGTGACAGGGTTTTAATGCATATATTCTACGTGCATAAGTGTCTACAAAAGCATCTCAACGAAACATGACAGCAACAAATACTGATGTTAATGCAGCAAAAATAGGTAAGGAGATGATTACATGATGATATCAGTCACAGTGTGACATTGCAGAACCTTAGTAACATCAGTAACAATCACGAATTAAATGGATACGCCTTTCGAGACAATTTCTTAGTTTTTCAGTGTAGCTTGGATTTACATACAGAAATATAGAGTAATACTTCTTACCGATGAAATAAAATCACTTCAAGGGTAATTTTTAAGCTTTGTCATCTCAATTGGAACGATAAAACCGTACAACATAGTTTACTTTTATTTTTCACGATATATCCACAAATGTATGACATTTTTGATAGTGATGGGAGTGTTTGCTCATGTGTGCGGCGACACGTTTCCTTCTCATGGCGTGTCTATTAGTATTTATGTGGTCTGTGGTCGCACGAGTAGCCACATGTTTAGGCCTTACGAGATAAGCATCGTGACTATTAATTAGGTGGTAGAGTTCAGCAACGTCTCGACCGGGCTTAGGACCTCAACCTCACCGCTTCCTTAAAAGCAATAGCGTTGACGCTTGTTGTTTTTGTCTGGTTTCTAGGGTAAGGTAGAGGTAAGGTAGGGGACCCCATAAGGACTACACCTCATGAGTCTTCGTAAGATAACGCCCCCACAGTAAAGAAGAAATAGTTAAAAATTCTTGCTTCTTTGCTGGAGCAAAGCCTGAAGGCTTACAGACCCCCAAATTAGGTACTGATGACATGGGACATGTTTACTCTCAGTTTCAGTAGTTCCAGCTCTTGAACATTAAACCTATCAAAAGTTCTCAATTGTCATTAAAATGGTAGTTAATCTGTCCACATTATTTACACAACTGTCAGTGTCTGATGGATGTCGATGGGTTTGACGGCGCGCAGTGATGAATTTTGATGTTTTTTACTGTCCAATATTTGAAATATAGCGGATATCGACGCGGTCAATCTTTTGCGGATTGGAAGCAGAATGTCTTACGTAGTATTGTATACTCTTTGGCGGGACGTAGAAACATCTATACGTAGGAAAGTCAAAATTGTACATTGAATATTTTTTTAAAAGGATACTTGGGGCGTGATCTACAATCGATACCGAAGCCAAAAATATAGTTTTTAGAATTTTTGTCTGTTTATCTGTATGTATGTCCGGGGTAAACTCAAAAGTACTGCATGGATTTACTTCAAATTTTGCATGAATATTACTAACAGGTCGGGTCACCATATTGGCTACATATTATCACGCTATCACCTACGGGGGACGTGCTGTGCGCAGTAAACGAAGTCCGCGCGGACGAAGTCGTGGGCAAAAGCTAGTAATGAAATAATTATCGATTCTGAAGGACTTTTATTGTAGAGGAGCCCAAGAGGGAATTTTCGTATTTACTCGAGCATCTCAGATTAACATAGGAGGGGGTACCTCGCATATTGTTAAGGCTCTCCGCCAAATATAAGCCCTTTCTATAGTGGGGGGGGGGGGGGGGGGGTAACTATGGCAGAAAAAAAACTTAAAAATTAAGATAACTTCGGCTTGTCGAAATTGTCAGATTATGCTTTTTTCGTAATTCTTACATCATTTCCTTCATTTCTTGACAGACAACGTTTCTTTGCAAATTTATGACCCTACCACTCCCTTGTGCTACACTTGAATCATGAGATTTTCTAAATTTCAGTTAGAAATTATTCAACCATACCCTAATCTGATGCGCTTTTGTGTATCCATGTCACTGATTTTTTTTAAACTTTTTTTTATCTGTAGATTTTTCCCCCACCTTTGAAATGAAAAACATTATATAACATTTTATTTTTCCTATAATTCAATCTACAAAATCCAATAGATCCCTACGACGCACGAGTAACTACCCACTATACTAATGTATTTTTAACAAAATAGGTACATACCAAATAAGGAATACTTATACCTACTGCAGCTAGGAAGTGTTTTTAGAACTCTGAAGTTTGGCAAAGGCGAATTTTTTGTATAATTGATCATTTAGTTAGATACTTTCTTGACTGAGTAGTATAAGGGTTGCCAATCGTACTATAATATATAGTATTGTACTGTTTTTCAGGACTCCGTATAATACACTCTTGAAAAAATATATAGTATGTAGATATATTTTTGAAACGTACTATATTATTTATAGCTTTAAAAAAACTATATTCGGACAAAAAGTTTTAGGCAAACCTAAAAAGTTCTTCTTAGACGGCTTTTTGCTTTAGTGCCATTGCAGAGGTAACGTTTATGATTTCGCGAAAAGTTGCAAATTAAATACCTTAATTTATTCTTTGAATTATGAATTTCTCAAAATAGCACCTGAATGTATGAAAGAGTTTTATGGATAAAAATAACAGATATAGTAAACATCTGGTTCAAGGTCTCAAAGATATAGGGTCGGGAAGTCTATTTAGATATAAATCTTTTTTTTTAATTTTTCGCGCGTGACTTGCACCACACCAGACAATACGCAAATGTATAAAATACCATTGTATGAAAATGAACGGGTATGTTGTCAACAGTGATGGATTCCTTATTAAACAATCGCTCATATTGGCGCTATTTTATATGAATCGTTAAATTTATAATTAATTAGGTCGTAACTCTAGGTAATTAAAATTATAGCATTTAAAACAAACGAAGATAAGATTAAGATGGCAATCAAACAGATGACTCTTGTGACATCGAATATAGACGTCAAGGATGCTGGATGTTGACGGTATTGATGCTATCCGTATGGCAGGGATGTAATGCTACATGCTTAAGCTATGCTGTAGATCAGGGCTTGTTAACCGGTTAAGGCGAGATATTTCGACGCGCGTCAATTCTATAGAAAATGCGGTATGTTCTGAAACCGCTGGGAAACGTGTTAATTTTCGGATAAATAAATATAGGACATCAGCTGAAAACTAAAATTTAGCACATTCTTTTTTGTATTTACAACTAAATATCACCATATAAAAATAATGTGGAAGATTAGAAATATTATCAACAAATTATTTGTTTTAGAGACTTTTTTAGCCTGTTTTCGGAATTTTAGATGATCGAGTAAAGTACATTCTATTATGTAATGAGTTAGCACATTCTTTAGATAATATCTTCAGGTATATCGCGTAATTTTTGTAATAATTGTTATTTAACAATCAATACAAAAAAACGTGATTAAACAAACCAGTTCTTTCCCGTTTGTCGCGATGCCTCGCCTTAATTAATCAGCGCGAGTACATAAAGAGAAGATTTGGCCTTAACCTCAAAATACCGGTTTCCTTATGGAGCAAAATTATAAGGGTTTGAATCAATAAACCAAACGGGTTTAATGAATTGTTTTTTAGAAATATTTATTTGATGTTCGCCCCTTTCATTAATTGCCTGTACGGATAGCGAGGTGTAGCGTAGAGTTTGAGCAAATGACACAACAAATGATGAGTAAATACTGATTTATTATACGAATAACATAGGTTTTATATAGTAATCGCACAATCTCTCTCACAGCCCGCACTCAGCACTGTAAGTGACGTACCTACAATTCCATAGTTTAGTACCTGTGTAACCGGTTTACATAGGTTTATGAAGCGCTTTCATATACTCTCTGATCCATTGAAATTTTACAATTTAAGGACCTAGTATTGCATGTTTTAAAGGACGTAATTTTATTTTTGTGACATGTGTAGGGGGTCAATAGAAGCTTAACCCCAAATTTGTGGGGTTGCCGCCCTTGTCCCCCGGCCGCCATCTTGGAAAAATGGGTGCAAACACCTTTTTCGCGATATCTCGGAAACTATGCGTCCCACAAAAACTTCGTAAAAAACATAATTTGTAGCAAATCGCTTTGCCTACAAATACGTTCATATAAATTTTTGCCCTAAATTTAAAATTAAAAAGTTATAAGCGATAAAGTGAGAAAATTGTTGTATGGGATTACGTTTTACGTGATTAATAATTTAACTGATTACTGCTTTTTGTATTTATTTCTTTTGTACTTGTTATTTTAAAAAATGAAGGAAAGTTAGGGGTAAGATTAGGAAAGGAAGGACAAAGGTAGCAAAAGGTAAGGGGAATGTAGAGGCAAGCAAGGGGAGAGATAGGAATAAGGAAAGAGAAGATAGTGGAAGTAAGGGGAAAGTAAAAAGGACCCTCCCTTTTTTTTAATAATAATTTCTTTATTTGCAATAAATTTACTTTTTTTATGTTTACTTTTTTTATTTTTAATATTTACTTTTTTTATTTTATTATTCATTTTGAAAGGTAATATACAACTAAATATTCTATGAAAATTTTAAGCGTCTACTTGTTACCGTTATTAATATTGAGCAAAAGATACAAAAATAAAAAAAACACGTTTATTATATGGGCAGTGGGGATCCTTAATATGTTCATTTTTATTTATTTTTACTACTTGTTACCGTTATTAATATTGAGCAAAAGATACAAAAATAAAAAAAACACGTTTATTATATGGGAAGTGGGGATCCTTAATATGTTCATTTTTATTGATTTTTAGTATTTGTTGTTATAGCGGCAACAGAAATACATAATTTGTGAAAATTTCAGAGTTCTAGCTATCACCGTTTATGAAATACAGCCTGGTAACAGACATACAGACGGACAGACAGACAGCAGAGGCTTAGTAATAGGGTTCCGTTTTTATCTTTTAGGTACGGAACCCTAAAAAATAGACAAAGCCAAATTGATACATCCTCCTTTTCGGGAAGTCGGTTAAAAAGAACTATTTTACATCTCCGATTTTTTCTTACTTGTCAATCATTACAAGATCATTCATAAAGTCGATTATTAGATCATAGATATAAATTATGTATGACCACATCTTCGTCTAGGAGTTAATCCCGGCCAGACTGTGCCCATTTATCATGTGGGACGCGCCCATCTATGTACATAAGTGGTAAAACAACGCTCAAATTAACTATGAAGTGTGATGTGTTTCTTACAAAGCTTTCAAATTAAATTATTAGCTCCGTTAGACGATTTCAGGAGCGGAAAATCGAATGGATTCGCGTCAGCAACATGCTCACCTTGGACGAGAGATTAGAAAACATGTTGACTGCGAAATCATTGGGGCTAGGGTTCGAATCCTAACGGGACAAGTATTTATATTATTAATAATTTAACTGTTTATTGCTTTTTTGTTTTTATTTCTTTTAAGCTTGTTATTTAAAAAAAATGAAGGAAAGGTAGGGGTAAGATTAGAAAAGGAAGGACAAAGATTGCAGTAGGTAAGATAGAGGCTAGGAAGGGGTGAGATAGGAGTAAAGTAGGGAAAGGAAAGGGGAGATAGGGTAGGGAAGGGAAAGTAGGGTAGAGTCATGGTAGGGAAAGTTAGAAGATTAGAATGGGGAAGGTAGGGACAAGGTAATCGCAAGGCGGAGGTTGGTCGGTCAAGGTAGAGGAGAAAAGTTTTAACTATCCGATATATTTCTAACTTGTTTGGTTGGTCATTAATAAAAGTGACAACTTTATGACAGAAAAGAAAAATCTTTGATTGATTTAGAAATAAGAAAAAGGTATAAGTTTGATTAAATTTATTAAATTAATTTGATAATTTCGGCTGACGCTATATTTTTGAAGCCCTTTGAGGTCGATCTCATGAATTTCCTTTGCACACATACGTTTTCATGGTAGAAGGGATGCATGTTAGGGGACGTTCAATATTACGTAAGCAGACTTTTTACAATCATTGACTCCCCCTCCCCCATGTCAGCAAAAGTAAGCAAATCACTTACCCCCTTCCCCTTGCTTACGTAAAAATTTGTAAATTTATTTAAAAATCTGTCCCTTAGTTTTGTGATTGTCAGCAGTTTTTAAGTTTAAATGTAAGTAATAGGCTAACCCTATTACTTACATAAGTAAAATAAAAGAGTTTACCGCAAACATTTAATGTAGCAAGCAGTAAATATATAGAAAACTTGAAAGTACCATTTAGACCCCCCATCCCCCCACCCCCCTTGACATTAAAAATAAGCAAAGTGAAGACCCCCCACCCCCTTTTAGTGCATACATAATACTTGAATGGCCCCAAAAAAATCGGTAACTCACTTAACTAAAATATTTTTATATCATAAGATAGCGAACAAGCAGATGGTGCTCCTGATGGAAAGAGACAACCATCGCCTATCGACACCAAAGATGTTAACTGATCTTAATGCCGCATGCATAACTTTACCGGCTACCTTATCCAGTGGCGGATTTGCGCTTTATGCCGCCCTAGGCCGCGACTGATATGCGCCTTTTTTGGCGTTGTGAGTGATAATTAAAATTATGAATATAATTTACAAATATTAAATTTTTTAGATAAAGATTTTATAGATAAAATACCAAAAAAAATTATTAGTTAATTTATAATTTAATACTAGATATTGCTCACGCGGCCCGAAAACGTAATTTCTTTTCATTTAATCCGGTAAAAAAGTAGCCCATGATACCAGGATAAGGGAACATACCCATACTACGTGACCTATTTTTTAAGATTTTTCGACCCCTCCCTCCCCTCGGTGACCACTCGTAGTATATGCCAAGACCCCCCCCCCCCTCCTTTAGTTTTCACGTAGTAATTCATAATTATGATTTTTAATCATTTCACAGGCAAAAATTGAAAAAAAAAATAATTTGGCTCATACTCGTCTTTATTGCATAAGACTGCATGCATACCGAAATTACTAGTGAATTATGTATTATGAAAAAGAACAACATTCGTGAAAACATATTGCTATACAGTATGGAACTTACAGTAACTTAATTTACGAACACAACAATTATTTTCATTCATTAAATTTCTCTCATTAAAATCGACTACGTGACAAAAATCTGAGCCACCCCCCCGCTCCTGTGACTGACCGTAGTATTTTAAAGACCCCCCCCCCCCCCCCTAAACGGGTCACGTAGTATGGGTACGTTCCCTAAATGTAAATTTCCATAAGGTGAAAGGATTTTTAAAACCAGTTAGTTTATTTTAACAATTTTTTATACATGATTTTTTAATTCGTATTGCTCTTGACTTCTTTCGCCCTTTTAAATTTTGTCATTTTGAAAATTTTGCCGCCCCTAGAACTGTGCCGCCCTAGGCCCGGGCCTGACGGGCCTATGGGTAAATCCACTACTGACCTTATCCTCTAAACCGGAACACGGCAATCACATTCATTGACGCTACTGCGGCAGGAATGGGTACGACGTTGCTACCGAATATCCAAATGAGACGGCGGAACTCTACCATCTTACTAGATATTATTACTATAATAAGTTTGGGGAGGGGGGGGGGGCGTGGTTGCCACAAGAATCAATGTATCTTTTTTTAAATTTTTTTTAGCATAAGCTTCGATTTGTTTCTTTTTTTGTTTTTGTATGGTTAATGTCCATTCATAAATAATTACTTATTCTTTTTCTTAATCACATGGCCTATTCTTCGAAAAGAGGCCCGTACTATCACGGAACTAGCAATAATGATCAGCTTTAAACACAAAAAAAATGCACCAATAAAACAAAAATGAAACTAAGAATTTATTAAAAGTGTCTTCAAATAAAATATTGATTTGTTTTGACGTGAATACATATATATAATAGGTACACATACTTTAAAATTGGGGGGATAGTTCAAAAAACAGATGATAACAAAATTGGGGGATACAGTTTGGTGTTATAGCTACACAATTATCACCAACATCCAAAATCTAATTCAAAATTTGGATAGCTAAAGAATCAAAGAATTTTATAAACTGAACACGGATTACGATGCTTTCCGAATAGTGGAATAGGTAGTGTCGCCATCTTTAGTAAATTTAACTGCGTTACATATTTTGCATAATATGGTATATCTTTAGACTGAGAGCAATAATAAAATTCAATTAAGTTTTATTCGAAAGCTCTTGTAAAGATTTATTGGTTGTGAAATTTCAAAAAATAGTTTTCAACGCTAATAATAAATATATTTGGCATTTAATGCTCTCACCTCTGGGATGGATCCATCGCCAAGTACCAGCTGGAGAAACTTGAGGCGATAGAGAGGCGTGCCAAGAGGCTCATAAACGACGATGATCTGGTAGGCAAAAAACACCAGAACCTCGCTCATCGCCGCAGAGTGGCTAGTTTATCGGTTTTTTATCGGATACACTTTGGAGAGTGCGCTGCGGAATTTCACGACCTAATTCCGCCATCGCCGTTTTTCTATCGATCATCGAGGCGCACGGATTCTAAGCATCGCTATATGGTGGCCGTTCCACGTACCCGGACAAAGCGGTCCGTGAGTCGGAACATTCTTCATCTGAACCGCAAATGACTGGAACATGCTTCCTGAGTCTGTGTTCCCCGACGAGTACAATATGGGGATCTTCAAGAGAAGAGTGAACGGGTACCTTCTAGGGAAGTGCGTTCCATCTTAGGCCGCATCTTAGTACCATCAGGAGAGATCGTGGTCAAGCGCTTCCCATAATAAAAAAGTTGTTTTTCTTTTTTCTTTATGGCAAAAGTTTGTGAACATGTGCTAAACATAATGCTAGTTACACAACAGTCCGTCGGTATTAATAAATGAAATTATTAGCTGAATCAATAAAATATTTTATTATTATTGTTTAAAAGAAAGTAAACACAAATTATTTTTTTAATATTTTTAACATAATATATTTTGTTGTTACAATGTTCTAACATATGTTTGTGTTGTTTAAGATTTTAATTTTTTTGCATCAAGAGAAGACAAGGCTTTTCAGTCTACATAATAACATTATTTAAAAAGCAAAACACATTGTTTTAATTAGCTTTTTCTTTAAGATAAAAATACAAAAAATATTACCAAGAAAGTAATTTGTACATTCCTAATTGTTGAAAATAACAGCAAATCAGCTGCTTTAAGCCACCATGGATATATAGGTAACGTTCCTTTATAGCTCTTTAGATAATCGATTACGTAACTATCATCCATACATCTATACATCTTCTATATATACATACAAATAAATAAAGTTGGAGTGTCTGTTTGTAATATTAAAACTAGCAAAAAGCAGAGCTTTGTAAGGGCTCGCAAAGTTATACTATCTAGTAATATTGTTAGAAAAGTATTTGTATGAGAATTACATCTTTTAATGTATAGACTTTATTTATAATAATAAATAACATCTCTCGCATTGTATATCTGTTTTGTTAACCTTTCACCTACCATTCTTTCTACATGTCCGAACCAACGGAGCATGCCCTTTTTCATCTTTACACCAACACTTTCTTTCAAGCATAACTTCTTTGTCACTTCAACATTACGAATCCGGTCCGCGAGAGTTACGCGACATATTTTTCATAGCTATTTGCTTCATCGACTGCGTTGATTATACTTTCATGCCCTTCTAACATACCCAACTCTCACTTTCATACAATATCGTTGGGATAGGCACATGATTATGCAGGGCAAGACGGGCACCCTGGCTTAAAACTGGGCTTTTAAGTAATCTCTTTAACGCTCTATTCACTCTGTTCCCCGCACACATTCCTGCTCTAGACCTAAAACCCCCTTGTGCCTAACACAACATTCCTTCGGACTTCCCTTGCATTCTCCATGTTCCTTGATCAAACTGATGGCCCTATAGCCATTTCAGTCTATACGTGAACCCTTGCCTTTATACAAGGGCCCGATGACCGCGCGCCGCCAGTCAAATATAAAGGAAAGTATTTTGTGAAGTAGTCTCTTAATAAGTTCAAAAATCATTATAAAAAATCTTTAAACCGGATGATCCTGCAAGCCATCCCTGAAACCGTGTTTAAAAGGATACTGTTTTAATTTTTAAAACTTTCGAATTTGATTATTGATTTTGATCTTTCACCGCAAACCGTTTTTCGATCAACCAGGGCGTTTAAAATCTGTGAGAGATTTAATCACGTGCACACATACAGATATATACTGACGTCATTGAAAAAATATAATCACGTTTCAAGAATCTCAAACCATGGAGATCTGACGAAAGCTCGATGTTTGAAAATCGCGGTTAATAATTATAATTTCCTGCGAAAAGTTTTAAAATCTTTTAAAAATGTTTTTAAACATGTTATTTAAAATTGCTCTAATAATACTATACAAATATGAGACAATTTAAACGCAGAAATCTTGCAAACAGTTTATTTCCCACTTCCAGTATCTCCCGTACTCTGCATCAGATCTTCGTCAAATTAAAATTAAATAACCTGAGAAGTATCTGGGTACTCACTGAAACAAAAAAAAATCCTTATCGGTTTAGGTGTCTTCGAATAATCAGTGAACATAGTTAAAAAAAGATTCCGACCAAATAGAAACCTCCTCCTTTTTGGGTAATCGACTGAAAAAAGTAAGTAGCAAAAAATGCTTAGGTACCTAATTGCTGGAAAAGTTGAAACCGAGTTTTTTTATTTATTTTTTTCACGGGACAAATTACAGTAAGCAAATTATTTGCTTGTGCTATGGGCGTTAGTCAACTATACTAATACATATAAGTACATATATAAATAAAAGAATATCGAACCGGAGCCCCGTCGATTGCGTAGTCAGGGTTGCTAACCACTCGACCAACCGGGCGGTCAAGAGTGGAGTTGGTGTAACAGAAGAGCAGCGCAAGGTAAAATTGTTGGTAAAATTGTCTCCAGAATTGCATAATTGTAAATCACAACTCACAAAACATCAAGATGGCAAGATTTAAATTTTAACATAATCTGTATTATTAGTTACAATTTGCTTAGTTATTTTTTGTAGATCTGGAAAAAGTGATGACTCAAAATTGGGAGGCGCCTACTCTCAATCGATTTTAACTCGTTAGTTTATAATAGATTGCGTTACTAGAAATAAGATTTCAATACAAATTGTATCTTCTATTTTTTTTAATGTCTGTAAACTGGTATTTTTATGGTAGATAACATATCTAGTCATGAATTTAAACTACTACGTCGAAGCACAAACCTAAAAGACCGATAATTTTTCAGTAAAATGTACCACAAAAGTGCATAGTAAGTGGCCTAGTAAATTCATATGGATGTATACACGGTACATATACCAAAATAACATTTTTTACAATTTTTGTCTGTCTGTCTGTCGGTCTGTCTGTCTGTTTGTGCCGGCTAATCTCTGGAACGGCTGAACCGATTTGGACGGGACTTTCACTGGAAGATAGCTAATGTAATAAAGAGTAACTTAGGCTACTTTTAATTTCGAAATTTTGCACACGGACGAAGTCGCGGGCTCAGCTAGTATAAAAATAAAACATATATGATTGCTAAACTTAAAAAGTAACTGAAAAAGTCAACACCGTTTAACAGTCTCTTATAATAACGATGTAATTATTTTTTATTTTGGACCTAATCAATGGATATGTTTTGACTGTAGCCTAATAATTATATCATCTTGTTATGTTATTATCTATTGTCTGATCGAGCCCATTGGGCCTGGACTTGACACTATCGCTGATGCCTCGATTGTATCTGCCTGGATATATTATTGGGGTACTTTAGGCCAGAGATATGCATATTACTACTGGTGGTTCATCGAATTTAAAATAAAACTAGCGTTTGCGTTAGCGTTAGCCTGAGTTAAATAAATCTCTAACCAATTTTTAAATAAAACATATTACCTGTTTATTGTTGTTAATAATGTAGTTTTCTAACGATAAATGAATTATTTAAATCGATTTAGTAATTACAGAGCTTACCGATTCTATATAAAAAAAACTTTTTTTTTATATCATAAGATAACAAACAAGCAGATGGGTCTCCTGATGGAAGAGTCAACCATCGTCTATTGACACCAAAGGTGTCAATGGTGCGTTGCTATCTTGTGGCGAGGTCTTATGCCACGTACATAAGTTAACCGGCTACCTTACCCTCCAAACCGGAACACGACAGTTTAATAGCACTGACGCTATTGCGGCAGGAATAGGTAAGGCGGTGGTACCAGACCCGGGCGAGACAATGCAGAACTCTACCACCTAGTAGCCACGATGTTAGTGACTTGCAAAGCCAATCGGTCGCCTTTTACGACATGCCTGGCAGAACGGCAGTTGGTCTATTCTTCAAAGGAGCCCGGAACCAACACGGGGAAAATTAAACACTAAATACGTATCTTTCATTTATAATATTGGCATAGATATAATAACGCCGATTTCGTTGTACCGCAGACGGACTAAATCGAACGTCGTTTTACGATTCACTGGTGTTTGATACACCATGACAAATTGTCAGATGGGTGGTTCGGTGCATTTGACGTATCTCCTAATACTAGCGATCGGCCCTGTGGTCGAAATTCGACCATAACTGTATGACTCCATTGACCATAGACTAAACAATAAAGTCTCTTTTAAGTTGGTCATGTTTATTTTTATTAATTTAATGTATTAATTATTACATATTACTTAATGCAGTCCACCGCATTGTAAACTTTAACCACAATAGAACTATTTTATGTAGTCGACACTTACTTAGTTGCTTAGAGCGTCCTGGCTTAAGGGAAGGTCGTAGGTTCAAACCCTACGTGTCGAAATTTTTCTTTGTTGTTTTTAAAAGTTTTTCAACTTTAACTGTGCACAAATTTCACACTCCACCATTTGCCTAATTGTATTAAAAGGTGGTACAAAGTTGTTATCTCACATATATATAGAAGATTAACCTACGTCAGTTGTTACTTAAGCGTAGGTAGATAGAATTAATTTTTAATGGGGTGCAATATCCTTGATTTGCCAATTTTAAGTTAGTAGACTACTAATCGGCGAGCTTCTGGAACGTTATACTCTGTTACCGTACCATGTTCATATCTAAAATCCCCGCTATAATATCAGAACTTACAACTGTAGAATTTCCTGATTTGTGAATAGATGCGCATCATTACCATTGGGTTTCTATAAGCGACAATATTTAAATTTACAGTTCTCAATATAGGTAGGTCAACAAGCCGATGGTTACATTGATCGAAAGGGATTATTGACATCTTTGGCGTCCATCGCCTATAGGCGCCAAAGATGTCAATATGTTGCTATCTACTTAGTTGGGATGTAATGCCACATGCATAAGTTTATTGGCTACCTTACCTTCCCAATGGAACACAATAGCGATAAGAACCAACGCTATTACGATGGTATCACTAAACCTGGGCGAGACATTGCAATTCTCTACCAACTTGTTAGTAATAACGATGGTAGCGACACGTTTATCCTTCTTTCGTTTTACGAGATGCCTAGAAGCATGGTAGTTAATTCACTCCTTAAAATGGCAATAGCCTATGTACCTACTTTGGTGATATATGGATAAGAACCGGCCATGACCATGTCGGGCCACGCAAAATTTAGGGTTTCATAGTTGCCTATCACAATAATGCGGACGATGGGATGGTGTTGACATGATCTTCATTCCAGCGGTTTCTTCCTTTGGTCCACATATCGAATGCAATACTGAAAATACGCTCGTAAGCAGCGCTTGATCTGTATCAAACGCTACGGACAGTTATTGACATAACAAATGAAACTATTTTCTTCAATGCGTCTCCAACTTCTTTTTCAACTGTTGTGAAAAACTTTGCCCATCTTAAGTCTACTCTTTCATTTTACTCAACAATGCTATCTTAAACCTCCCGCAAAACGCCGAAATCTTCATAAAGTTAGTCTTGTGTGCACGTAAATTTGAAATTCCGAGAGAAATTCGTTTATTTGAATTTCCTTCCGGGGGCCGGGAGATTTAAATTATCATTGACGAATTCCTAGAGACTCCCGGAATTCCGAGAGAGGTGGAAACTCTAGAGGGAACACTTTAACAAAAATTAGCATTTGAAAGCGTAATATTTCACAAACGAATCCCTCAATCGTAAAACTGTATTCACAATCCGGTATTCAAGTATTTTTGAATACCTGTATATTTATATTCCACACTTTGTGGTATGTGGAAAAAACATAAAGATCTCCACTTTAATTGAAAAGGAGATATCTACCGTAAAAATATTTTTCAAGATTTTAATTTACCACTTTGCCGGAGTGCCTAATTTAATTAAACGATGTATAATCATCAATCGGATTAAACTAACTACAGCTTTCTAGTATGTTCTCTTGTCTCTCGTTAAAAAAGTTGTGGATGGACAAAAAGGTGGACAGACATACTTGGTAAAACTATAATGGTTCCTAGTTGACTTCGGAACCCTAAAATCTGTTAATTTGCTGGTAATTAAGTATATTTACCAACTTACCGACTTACTTATATAAATTATTAATGCGCAAGATTTTGTTTTTGGATGCGATTGGATTTTGGACGTTCTACAATCACATACAAAATTGTATATAAAACGGATTTGAATCAAGTTTTATAAACAGATATTAAGTGTTTGTCTAAACTTAAACGTAAACTTGCAGAAAATATACATTATTTTAAATAAAAATAACGCCATGCCGTTCCCCTTAGGGGGTATGCAGAATGAACTGAGCGTCAATATCCAATTGCTAAGATTTACCAGTTTGTCTATTGGCGAGATGAGTGGTGGGTATTTCACCAACTTGACATCGACTTATAGCTTATTTCTTGCCCTAACCAGGACCAACAGCTTTACGCGTCCATCTCAGGCACGAGATTATTAACACATCACCATTAGACTCTAAAATGCTGCTGAGATTTTGTTTTTCGTGGAAGATCCCGTACTGGTCCGGATTTCCTTTGAAGAATAGACCTTCTCTGTCACACTCCCAGGCAGTTCGTAAAAGACGAAAGATTGGCTAAACTTGTTACTGCCATCGTGGCATGTAGGGTTCTGCAACGTTTTGCCCGGGTCTGATACTATCGCCTTACTTTCTAATGTTGCCCCAATAAGATCAGTGTTTGTCAGGTAATGGATAACATGGATAACACATGGATAACAACGCACCATTAACGTCTTTGATGTCTATAGGCATTGATTTTTCGTTTCATCAAGAGAGCTATCTGTTTATTTGTTATCCTATGACATGAAAACCCTTAGAAAAAATTTAGATCACGCTGGGTCTTGGGCTCAATACATCACAATCAAAGTCAAATAGCCTAATCACTAGAAAAGATGACGAAAATCTAAGACGTGATAAATAATATAAGTCCAAAGCTCACATGTAGATAGATATAAAAAGTTCGGCGAATCAGCCAAGTTGCATTAACCGTGGTCAAGAGTGTAGAGTTGCAGGAACGAAAGCAGTAAATTATGTCCATCCAACAAAATTAACTATGCAAATTCCATCGGTTACAAAAAATATATAACGAAATTCGTTATCTTTTTTTAAAGTAGATCCTAAATTTATGTTTGAGGTAAGTGAGACAATTTAAGAAACATAATATAATTTAAATTGCCTTCAAATATGTGGTACTATTATGATAATCTATATTCTATGATATAAGAATATACTTACAGATCATTATCATAAAGGTAGAAGCCATTTTCTCTTCATCTGATAGTTCACGAATTATGCGTAGTTTTTAACGTATAAAAGTACACCCGTACGTGACATTCAGGATTTTTCAACAATTCAATTTTTTACTATAATCAGTTATGATAATTACCTTCGATAATCATACTGAGAATTATACAATATGAATTAAATAAGCCATATTGTTCAATTAAGATTATTTTACGTAGAGTTCATTGCAAGTGCCTATTCAGTGGCCATTTTATAATAATGGTAAAATTAAATATGGATATGATATGTCACGCACGATTAAAAAATGTATTGTTATGGTTCATTTCTTCCTTTTCTACCCTGATATTCTCGTAGTCTTGTATGTACGTATTATTTGGATGTCACGATTCGATCAATGTGTGTTACTATATACATATAGAGATAATGGAATATGTGACACGAAAAGTAACAAAATCTTTTCGTTACACACATTTAAGCGTAACTGGCCGATGATGTTATTGCTGAATGGATTTTGAACGGAACTTTAAAGGACTATATGCATCGTAAGATATATGTTCCAATTTCTAATTTTAAGTTTCGGAAATAAAATCAGGTTTCAGGGTGCCTACATCAAGTTTAGTGTGGCTCTTATATCTAAATGGTATTTATAAATTGGGATAAAAAATGTCAGTCGTTAATCCTTGCGTATTCTAGGGTTAGTTCTCACGTGTGTGACGTGTTAGGCCATTGAAAATGCAGTGTCCAACATGTTCTTGTGTAGTATATAAATCGCGGGCTGTGAAGGAGGAAGCATCAAGTGTTCAATTAGCTTCATATATTATTACTAATTAATCTAACAAAATGAACTCTTTAATACACACTGTTATAGCAGTTTTGGTGATAAAGGGTAAGTTTCAAAATATTTTAACGGCCATATTTTTTTAAATAATATGTTAAAAAATAATAACAATGTTAAAAAATGTTAAAAAACAATATTTATAACTTTTAGTAAATATCGATTTGATAAATTATATTTGTATAATATGAAATTAAGCTATAATAAAATAATAATTTATACTACCTAAATATATGTGAAATATTTTCGATACAATTGTTTTTTAAATGGACTTGGTCCTGTTTGTTTTCTCGATAAGGTAATATGTATATAATAAAGAATCTACTTGTAGTAATAAATAATGAAATTTGTACGTTTACAAAATGTGATTTAAAAATATTTGAATTTAATTAATGATAACGATTGTAAGATTCCTGTACATTCAAAAGAAATTACAAATACACTTGTACTTATAATCTTAGAAATTTCCGTGATTTTCCTTATATGATGTTATCAGATTTTGGCTTTGCTACAAATGGAATAAGTTTACCTCAGATAAAAACATTTAAATGAAAATAAAAAAAGTCCACCAGTATACTCGTGTATAGTTATGAAAACATGTTATCGAACATAAAATATAAAATTTATAAAGTCAATTTATAATTTTAAATGAGTCTGCAGCTGATTCATAAAGTTGATTCTATTCAAAATTTGTTTTTTAATTTTTGTTCAAAAATGTGAATTTATCCCAGTAAACTTCCAAAATATTAATAAGCTCGTCGAAATATTTAAGTCACCACCGGCGGGGTTACCACGTACCTCGCAATGCGCAATTATCGTATTTGTTCAATTATGGCAAGACACATAACAGCGTTGTATATTAGTGGCAGTTGTTGTTGCTTGAATATTTATGGTGCTGTGACATCCCAAGAGGTGCATCTAGTGACCAGCAAGCAATTGGCCATATTTTTGATGATTTTTTCGGTACTATTAAGAGTCATCGCTGATCGCTGGCGGTGTGCAAATGTCAGGAGATACGCCTGCTGTTCCACCTGACCGCGGTCGGCAAGGAACTTCGTATTCGGTATTGTCAAAACAAAAATTATTGTCGGAAATTGGGCTCAATCTCCCTTTGAAAATATGAATGATGAAAATGAAAATGAAATTATTTATTTGATTGTAACAAACCACATAAATAGAGACCCAATCATAAAAAAAATTACCTGTTCTTTCTTCACTTGGCATATCTAATCCGGCATTTTTTTACCGGATTAGGTATGATATTATAAGTAAGCAAGCAGGTGGCTCCACTGATGGAAAGAAGTAACCATTGTTAATAGACACCAAAAACGTGCTTGAGATGTAATGCATGAAAAATAACTTTCATCGGCCACTTTCTTCTGCAAACCAAAAACTTAATCTATATACTAATACGCGATGGAAAAACTTTGGACTCCTTTTTGAGACAATTGCACAAACAGTGGAATATGAAATTTGTTACATTGGGGAGGACTGCAGAAACCTAATACTTTTTTATAAAATGCATTAGAAATACATTAAATTAATAAAATAAAACATTACACACACTACGTTCATGTGACATACATCATACATGATACACACATGTACAGGCCCAGATTTTCCCGTAACCCGTAATGGATCCCTGTCAAAATGCCGCCCTGAGGCATTGTCAACATGCGACCCTTTATGAACACCCCACTGTAAATATATTTCAAAATATATATTTTTTAAATAATAGATAAAGTAGCCAGAAGCTCACCTGAGGCATTCGTGGACGGTGGCAAGCGTTTACCACCGCTTATGAATGCCCAAGTTATTTATTTCTTTAAAAAAATAATTTAAAAGCATTCCCAATAACGCGAAGAAATTTTTTTTCACCCTCCGAATTTTGCCGCCCTTTGTACGACCATGAAGTATTAGGTATAGGTGGAGTTAGCACTCGTATTAATCAATTGAATAAATTATTTACGTTATATTTATTATTATATCTCTGTCTATGATGTCTCCCTATCTCTTTTTATACAACTGTGTTAAAAAAAGAGTGTAAGACCTCAGAAGATGACAGCAGTACTTAAAATTTGGTTTTAAGTTGGTATTAGAAGTGCTGCCTCCAGATATAATACAGCTTCATGGGTGTCCCAAGTGGACTTACACTTGGGACACCCCGAGTGTCCCAAGTGTAAGTCCAGGACTGTACATGTATATTATTTTCTTTACAGCTAAAGTCAATAATTGTCAAACTTAAGGAGATTTGTTGTTTAGTCTTTGGTCGAAATTCAGCCACAGGCGATTGCTGGTTTTTATAAAAATGTATTTTCCATGTCCATCAATACTATATAGGTACTAATACATTATATTAGGTATTGATCATCTTAAATCATTACCTTTGATTAAACGTGGTAAAAAATTGTTTTATTTGATATCAGATCTACATAAATGTTACCTATCCTAGTACGTTGGGGATATTTTAAAGTAACGTTAATAAATTAAATTTTATTGTTTAAACCGCCAATATTATATTTCGAAATTAAAATATAAACTATAAATAAAATAAAAAAAATATAAAAAATAAAATAGTTTGATTAAATTTAAAATGTACTTATATCAAAATATAGTAAATAGTTTAAGTGTAATATGATATCTATCGACTAAATTTTAAACATCTGCGCCGAATGTTATGGCTGAATACGCTGCTTATATTATTGTTTAATAACTTGTAACATTCTTTCCATTAAATAACTTTCCTTCTAATTTCCAGTCCAGTAATGATCCAACCTTTCCCTACATGTATGATGTTACATCATTGATGTATGTACGTCTAGTAGGTATATCTGCAGCTTTCGGTAAGATAATTCTGGTCTTAGATTACGTCTTATTAGATTTTACGTTTGCCCATTTTACAAATTTTTTACTACCCTGTCGTACACAACAATCATTTTTTGCTGCTGATTATTCAACGGCAAGCTTGCCTTAATCATATTATAGGAACATGTCATCAGAAAGTCATGCGATTCACGTGGTGCTTTCCTTTATACTTCGGATCGCGCAAACATCCGACAATACAATAACGCACTATTATTTCAATGTCCAAAACAATTTCTTAGCTATGACTACCTATTGAAATATTTGCTTGGCCGTTAAAGTGTTTTAACATGCAAGAAGTCTCCTACTACACTGCTATTCATCAGTTTGTTTGCTAGTGATAGTGGCCCTACTGTCATCATCGAATTTTGTATTTATTTGAGAAGGTTGTTTGTTCCCTTTAATAATACCGCCAAACTACGGGCGGAGCCTAAATATTTATCGAAAAAAAACATTTTTGTCCGACCCAAGCATCGATCTCTGGACTTCATGCCTTAACCCCGATTAAATTTTAGAATATATTATGCAGAATGTTATTTCAGCCCAATGATGTTGAACATTGAAATTGTTGAACATCCCATAAATTTCGCTCCAAATAGACACATATTTTTACGGATTACATTAATTTTCATCACAGAATTAATTTAAATTACCTAATGAAAATATTGAGACAAAATTGTTAGTTGTTTTTGTCGATACAGGTATAAAGATTCCTCTCACTATCTTCTGTTTACGTTTACTTCCTTTTCATATCAAGACGTTTAAAATAACGTATAATTTTTAAATATATTTTTTGCACAAACCATTTCCTTTTAAATTTATGCGCGCACAAATAGTTATTTATGTAGGTAGGTAATTTATAAAAAAAGTATCTTTACGCCCATATCCCCGAAGGGGTAGGCAGAGGTACAACATGTGCACCCACACTTAGCCGAAGATACTTGGTCCCACAAATGTGATAGGTGGCAAGCCTATCGCCAACCGGGCACTTTCCAATCCCGGGCAACTTTGTGTTTCTCAGAAAACTGAAAAAACACTGTTTTTTATTTGCCCGACCCGGTAATCGAAGTTGGGACCTCATGTGGTCAACGCCAACGCTGGACCACTAGACCACAGAGGTAATTTACGAAAATTAATAAAATAAATTAATACTATCTCGTTGTCTTAACGGTAAGCTTGTTCAGCTTCAGATAATGTTTCGAGTCGAATACCAGGTAGAATGAAAATTTTATTTTTTTATTTACAACCCTTGTGCTAGAAGGACTCGTAAAGTTGTACGATCCAACTAACATTTATTTAAGCAGACGAGGCAATGCCACAAACCATCTCGCCCAAATGGTTGAACCCCCCTACTTACGTGCATTAGATAATAAAGTGAATAATAATAATAATAATAATACTCTTATATATATTGGTCATATAATAATAATACTCTTTATTGTACCATATAAAGAAACATTACATGACATAGTATACAAATTCAGTTAGCCAATACACGGGCGGTCTTATCGCTAAGAGGCGATCTCTTGCAGACAACCAAATCCAATAAAGATAGTTATGAAGTAAAAAATAAATTCCTACTGAAGATGTAGTCTAGGTATTACGTCAATTGATTTAGCAAATTTCAGCTAGCAAAGACCTAAAGTAAACAATAGAATGCATGAATTGCAAGCTTGACCTCAAAAACTGAGTTAGATAATCTGCAAAAAGGTCATATTATGTTTGTATATTTCATACATGCATCTGTGTTGTAAAACGTTAATTTACTAAAGCACTAAATTTGACGAACTTGTCACGATTGTGTTGATAATCTTCAGATATAAATTAAAAAATATATGACAGGTGTGGATCCAAGGGTGGAGGGGGGCAATGGGTGCATTTACTCCCCACCTTAGTTATGTTCCCCGCCCCCAAAACTAAGTTTTGGATCTGCGCCTTGCACTGATTTATCAATAACAGCAAAAATTGCAACATGAATCGTACGAAAATTTGGCAAGTACCTACATAATATATGTGAAACAAATCTATTACACAACCGAATAAAATTATACATTTACAAGACTAGAACCGTATTCTAAAATCATAAATGTAGATTGAAAATTAAATTCAAGGTGAAAACTAATTTAAAAAAGTAATTTCTGATAATGTTTACCTCCTCTGCAAGTCTCAGATGAATTGCTCAGAAAGTCTTATATCAAAAATTACATGCTAAATACTCTGCGATTTTAACATTAAGTGATATTCTAACTTTAAAAAAAATAATAATTCTTTAGAAATCAACATGGACGCCTTTTCGATTTGCTAAGAATAGAAATGAGCTGTGAACATTTTATGAAAATTATAGATATCGAATCACGTGTCTAAGCCTTGTCTTTAATATGAAATATATTATTTAGTAACGTCGTTCATCTCATTATAAATACATAAGTACATGGTAAAATATGTTTAAAGCTATTACTTTATTGGCATACATTATTATATACATGCTCTCGAGATGATTATACTCGTATATATGTACCTACTTATATAATTTAAATAGGTATGTACTTGTACATTAATTCCTGTAGGGTCACTGAATTAGGCAGCATAAACATAGGTTTAAATGTTAAATCCTAAAGAAAAAAATCATTCCACTAAAAGTAGATTATGGCAGACAATAGACTCGATATAAAAGTGATTGTATTTCAAATGAGTGCTGTGAAAGAATTTACTACCCTGTGATGATACCGGACACATAAATATTGAGTTTTGTAAATATCAGAAACCAATGGATCAAGAAGAATATCCGGAGGATATAGAAACGAACATTAATAATTTGTATATTGAAATACCAACGGATATCAGTTCTTCCTTTAAACCAGACTAGGTACAGTCGGTGACTTAGATTTGGACTATATTAAACTTCGAAAGTATTAATAAAAGGGAATATATATTTCATATTATATAAAAATACAAAGAAACCTATTTAATTTCAGTAAGCATAGCGTAGCTATGCAAGCAAGGGCCCTGGGGCAAAAATATTGGGCCCCGTTTAAATTAAACTAAATAATTTGAAGGTGCAAAACTATTTTATCATTAGCTTCTAATTTAATCACCGCAAGGCACAATTAAGAAAAAAACAGAAGTTAATATATAAAAAAATATTAGAAATTATTATGAACGTAACAAAGGAGGCTAAGGGCCCCCTGAAGTTGAGAGCCCCAGTGCACTATGTATTAATTTACTTTTTGATAGCACCAACAAAGTACTCCGTGGCACTGCACTGCCCTGGCTAACGCTGCGACAGCTACACCATCGCGCATCGGTACGCATAGATAACAAAATGAGCAGATGGCGCTTATGACTTATCTAATGGAAAAATCATAACCATAGTCAATAAATACCAAATATTGCGTTGTAGCAATCTTCATTGCGACAGGAATTGGTTATACTGCAGTAATAAACTCATGTGAGACAATGACGAATGACTGTGCCATCTGAAGTATAGACTTATTGAGAAGCAGTTAATAAAAGGCGAACGGACCATTGCAAATGTATTGTTACCATCTTGTTTACTAGGTGGTCGCGTCAACGCCCTAGTAGGTACCCATTACTTGCCGCAACATTTGGAATGTAAATATATAATTGCTATACGAATGATAACGCAGTTTGGTGTTTACCTTTCTATCAGAAGAATCATCTGTTTGTGTGACATTCTATGATATAAAAATAGTATCTAGCTTAAAAGCCTGGGAGTACTAATATAGAAATCACAAGCACCTTACGTTAGAATATTTGATATACCTATTTAGCTACACAAAGTAAAAAACGAATTAATGCAACTCAATCTGTAACAAAAAGCAAATGTTTACTTATCTACAGATTTAATATTTTAAATTAAATTTCCAAATTAAAAAAAAAATATCCAGTCCGTTCAATATCTTTTTAAAGTTTGAAATATAACTATTAATTTTCCAAGACAATCGTTCGGGATAAATTTAAACCATCCAGAAAGGTTACGATTTTCGACGCAAGGCGCTATAAAATTACATACTTGTGCTTTTTGCTTCTTTAAACACAATATATTGTCGTCATCGACATTTCGCATTCAGAATTAGTTAATTTGTCTTCTTTTATTCTATTGTAATTCGGTGGTCGTATCAGGTGTAAAATAAATCAGCTTTAATGTATTCCTGTGTGATAATCTAACTCGCGTCTAATAGAGTAGTCCTGTCACGCGCCAAACTCATAAAGTTATTAGGTACAACAAATTTTATGAGCCATTTCTTTGTTAATGTCTTTATTTGATAGATAAAAAATTATTAAGCATTTTTATTATCTGTAAAAATTTTAAATGTTTTAAATATCCTCGGAATTTAGATGGGGAATGCTACTCATGTGTAATGGTTGACTTCTATAATTTTTAATGGCAGCATTTCTGTAATGCACGTTGCGGTTCCGTTTTATTAGGTATTTTCATGCTTTGAAAATAATTTTGGTTATTGGTAAAATTTGCAAACATAAACTGCGAGTACGACACGAGAAAGATACCCCACACGTGAAAAATCAGATTCACCTACATTTTATGGTTTTGTTGGCTAGCAAGTTGGATGTTGATATTTGTTTGTTGTTTATTAATACCGTATTTGCTAAATGCATGTAAACAGCACAAGAGATTTTGTATAATGTTTATAGATGCAATGTAGGTAACATTGCATCTATAAACATTATACAAAATCTCTTGTTGGTCTTGGTTTGAATACGTAGAGTTTAACTTTTTATATCAGTAAACAGGCTTTTCTGACAAAAAAAGATAATCATCGCATATATCCCTACTTATTGCAAAGTTGTTAATGGTGCTTAACCAGCCATGTACCGGGGATTTAATACCATATACCAAACATACAAATGGAACACTGTTAGATGCTATTATGGCTAAAATAGCTAAGGAAGTGGGTAGCAAATCCGGACGAATCGTTGCAGAACTCATCATAGTCAATCATAGTCAATTAAAAGAGACCACAAGCCAGCCAGCCAGCACACGGCAAACTGGGGTGCACTACATTGTGACTAAAAAGGTCGGCTGATATTCAAACTTTCTTATATTATTTCAGTGGCCCTGGTCTACAGCTGGGGTTACCGAGCGTCTGATCAGCGCCGATGGGCAGTCCTCCACCCAGCGTGCGGCGGTCGCCAACAGTCTCCGATCGCTATTGCTGCTCGTCAGGCCATCCCAATATCAATCCCGGCAATGGAACTGATAGGCTACCAAAACCCACTACCAGGACCCCTGACTATCACAAACAATGGACATTCAGGTAAGAAATAACTTAATAATCAACTCATATAATTAAAATTTTATATTGATGTGTTGGAAGCAATGAAATTCTGTATGTATCGTATCGAAACTCGACTGTTTTTGCCTACTCCGTTAATGTTTTCGAGTAAATATATATGTACCTAATATATAATTAATATATAATATAATTTCCGATCCGGTTCTTATTATTATTTATATGGAACTATTTATTCATCCAAAAATATTTAAAATGTCGACTTGTCATAAGTGCCTGTAAAGGATTATTTAAATACTAGTAAAATATTTTAAAAAAAATGTTTTCCATGCATTTTTTTTAATCACGGGATAGCAAATATATATCTGGCACTCTCCGCTGTTAAAAGCAGGAAATGTAATATTTTGTAAAATAACTATAGCCGCCTGTAACAGTTACCTAATCGGGCAGAATGAAACCTTTGCCAGACGATGTAAATTTAATTATATTTTATTATTAATAATATTAAAACTGGATGTATTTTCTTACTCCTCCTATACTCTTCTGATTAAATTCGATACGGGTTCCAAGACAGCTTAGCTTTTCCCCAATGGCACCCTGAGCTTGCAACTCAGAGGTTATCAGGACGGTTGCCGCTGTTGATTCTGGTTTACAGAAGTTAGTGGTGGGAACGAGAGGTGGGCCCATTGCCCTTTATAAGACGATGTAAATTGTGTGATGTAATGCTACATGCACAACTTTACTGGCTATCTTATCTTCTAAATCTTGAATATGGTATGATGCTATTGTGCCAGAAAATGGTAAGGCAGTGGTACAGTAGCAGTAGATTGTTGACAATAAGAAGATATAAACTTACGTGTGTTAACTTTCACAAAAATAAGAGATTGTTTAAAAACCTTAATTCCAGTTGCATTAACAATTCCCAAGTATTCCTCGGAAGAAGAAAAGAAAGGTTTTCGTCTCCCTTACATCTTTGGCGGACCACTGGATAATGAGTACGAGATTGAAGGACTTCATTTCCACTGGGGTGACAAAAACAACCGTGGTTCAGAACACACCCTCAATGACATGAGACTGCCTCTTGAGATGCACATCATCCACAGGAACAAAAAATACAGGAGCTTGGCTGAGGCTCTTCAACATCCTGATGGTCTTTGCGTCTTGGCTTTCTTCTACCAGGTAAACACCATACTAAATTGTATACTTATGTGTACGATTAGCACTATTTTCCATGCTAGAAGGATTATTTTCCATGTTAGAATTATCAAAAATAGGTCATGTTTTAGTTTAAGAAAGTATATTTGATTTTTCACATTCCATAAAAAATCTACTAGGCTGTAAAGTCTATGATGTAATTTTCGATGTTTCTAAGTGGCTGTTATGTCTTATCACCAAAAGAACCACATGTTTGCTATCCTATTTGTCTAACAGAATTTATAGATTTTTCAAAAATCTGAAATTGAAAATATTATGAAGATCTGATTCTACCCGTGAAGCTGTATTACAATTCTAATACCTACTTGAAAGAAAACTTTACAATACAATCTTCTGAGCTCTTATCCTCTTTTTCTAACACAGCTGTATAAAGAGATGGCGAGACCTCATAGAATAAGATGTAACGTAGGTATATGTTTCAAATGATTAATCCGAGTGCTAGCTCCACCTTTACGTAATACTTCACGATTCTACCCTATTAGAGATGTTGCTTACGATGACGCTTATGTTTAGAAATAACTTGAATTCTGCATATTTTAAATTAAGTAGTTATTTTTATTTGCCTTAACAAATGCATTACTTTCAGGTGGTTGAATTCGACGCAAAACTTCTGACCCCCATCGTAAGAAACTTGTCTGCCGTCGAGAACTTTAACACCAGCATGCAGCTACCTCACACCTTCTCTTTATCTTCCATTCTCTCTGGCCTCGATACTGAACGTTTCTACACTTACAAAGGCTCCCTTACTACTCCTCCGTGCGCTGAAGCCGTCACATGGGTAGTGTTCTCCGACTATCTGCCAATCTCCGTCTTCCAGGTAATTTTATACATGTGAGGATTTCATTTAAAATTACCACTTCCACAAAAATAATAAATTGCTAGGGGTGAAAGGAAGGTGCTTTGAGGTGTGGTGCAGGTTAATAGAAATCTGTGCAGTGTGCAGAAAATATGTGTTTGAATGAAGATGCATGGTGAGTTTTAGAAGTGTTGAATGAATATAGCTGACAAATTTTCATACCCAGTTACTACATATTACACTCACTGACAATTAACTACGAGTAGAATACCACACTGATATTATCAATATTTGAGCTTTAGGATGCGGTGGTAACTAAATCGTTAGTAGCCAAGGAAGTGTCAGGGCGGGATCCGCATTTTTGAGTCATTATAGAATAAGTAATTGTGACGTTAACATTACAGATGGACAATTTCCGCGGTCTCCTCTCCAACCTGAACCTGCCACTCGTGGACAACTTCAGACAGCTTCAACCACTCTTCGGCCGTCGTATCTTTGTACGGATTACTTCCAAAAACCCTAAATTCAAGAAAACCAAGCTCCACTATTCCAAGTGGGATTGGGTTGGCCACAAGAAGACTGAAAATGATGTCACCGAATTCGACGACTAAACTATGACTTTGCACTATTAAAATTAACCAATCACTGCTTGTTCTACGGGTATCATTCAACACCAAATATTTGTTATGTGTGATTAATATGGTTGTGTAACATATTTATGTTTATGTGCAAAAAGTATCATTATTGTTAAGTTTTAATTAAAGTAAATAAATAAATAAAAATATACTTTCATTTTATTTAATACAAAATAAATACACCTACAACAATTACATTGTTAAAAGTTAATTTACGTAGCGAAGTTTTCCGCTCCAAACATAGACTGAAAAATAAAGAGAATTGTGCAGTACGAAATGAAAAATAGATGCCTAAATGTAGTGGCGATGATTGAATAGTAGCAATCATAGAGTTAATCGTATATTTCTAATGTGCGGAGTCTATAACAAAGGTGTTCAATCGTCGCCAATATTTAGGCAGTTGGCATTGTGCATAAAATTTCATTAAACATCATTAAAAATAACATAATATAAATTTTATAGAAAAATAGAAATAAAAAAAGAGAAATTCAGAAAGTAGAAACTACCGAAGTGAAATACTATCCTAGCTTATAAGTTGAACTGAGTTTAAAACGAAGTAATGTAAGAAAGTAATGTTTAGAAAAGTTTTAATAAATTAAAAGTTTAAACACGTGTGGAGTTTCCGATATCAAACATTACTGGTGTTAAAAAAATTCAAACACATTTGATTATTTGTTTATATATTTACAAAATAAGATATCATATTTAAAAATGAGAACATTACGCTATTACCTAATATTATAATAGAAACATGGCAATTCTTGCACTGTAATGTGCACTGAAACTGTACATGAATCTCAACAAATGTTGTCAATAACATTATATTGTAAATGTAAACATTAAAAGTAGAGCTTGATGGAACATTAAGACTAAAATAATTCGTCGGCAGAAGCAAGGAACTATTACTGCAGTAAATTAAAATAATAAACAAACATCAAATCTAAGTATAAGCAACTAAAACGAATCGATGTTATTCATTTTCATAAATAAAAACGAATCCAATAAGAAAACATCAATCAAAAATTGACTTGTGAAACAATGTAACACGAATAATAAAACAGATAAATGTCACTGATACTATCTTAGGCTATGACTCAATCTCTACAAAAGTTACGAGGATGCTTCTGCCACGTTATCACAAATATTCAGTTGGTTGATCGACGAACGATCTTCACGAGACATGTTTTATTTTAATTTAAAAATATTTATAGCTGGGCCACGTTATTACTTTACTCTTTTTGTAGGCCGCTTTATTAAAATTGTGATTGTATTGAAATTAGTAATACTCGATTACAAACCCTTTATTTTAATACCAATTTATTGGTTAAGCTTGGCTAAGATTTTGGAAACAGAAATGCAATAGCGTTTATTAGACTTCTTTAAAATAAAATTTATTCAAATCTATATTGATTTATTCAAATCTATATTGATTTATTCAAATCTATATTGGTTTTAAAACAGTAGATCAACAACATTAGGTATTTTCTCACTGATTAAATTAATTGATTAATTGATATTGTATTAGAATTGTCTTAAAATAGATTACTGGCCTTCTGTCTGATCTGAAACAGTTTGGCAAACAAAATCAATTCAACGATGAAAATAAGGTAGTTGCAATTATTTTTGTGCAACTCCAAATTTATTAGAAATACTATCGGACTTACCGATAGTATTTCTAATAAATTTAGAGTTCCGCAAGGTAGCGTATTGGGGCCATTATTTTTCTACATGAACATAAATAACGTGCTTTATTACATAGAACTCTTTGTAAATAATCCACCTTATATTTTAGACGTTTGTTTTATGTTTTCTATAGACATGGTATTAACCGAGTGATAAAAAAAATATTTGAAACAACAAGCAATAAACCGGTATGAACGGTGTTTAAATGGTTTACTTATTCTACTGCAAAATATAATCAAGCAATCAATTTGATATATAGTTAACAGTAAGTTGCAAGAGCTGGTACCTAGACTGCGTGGGCCCCGTATCCTGTACCCGCGGAGCATCACGCAGGCCTACACTTAACTTTAAAAATATGGCCAGGCTGAGAACACAAGACCAAATTAAAAAATAGCGATATCATGGAATGGATTTTCATACGGCCATTTCATTTCGGCCTTCTGTTTTAAAACTCACGATTCATGGCACTTATGTGTAAAGATCACAAAAAGTTACAACAACATAATGCGATGCGACAAACACAAAGCGACAACAAAAAGCGATGGTTATTTCTTTCCATTAGAAAAGCTTGTTGTTGTTCTATGATATAAATTATAAGAAACTTTTTGATCCGCGCAGCTTTAGCCGCGAGTACATTAACATGTCGTCGATATAGTTTTTATACAAGCTTTTATCCTCTATTCCAGTCCCTTAGGGGTTAATATTTGAAAAAAAAAACAGTAGCATATATTTGACAGACAGACAGATTTTCGCATGCATATATTAATTAGGTAAACTTGAAGTATAGATAAATAAAATAAGTAGCAAGGCCATTATATCATCGAAGGTTTGAATAGAAGAGCAATTAAAACACGCACTACTAAGTAGCCTTCACGTTCCATATTGTGAAAAATGCTTATATAAATAAATAATAGTTTATGAAACTTATAATATTTTTTACAACTTTAAACAATATTATATTTAATGCTTTTATAAGACCTACTAGACTAGACTAGACTAGTACTAGACTACTATACGCCATTCCTCATAAAGTGTTTTGTCCGACAGAGTCCCTAAATTATTTTAGTGTTATAGCACTCACCCCGTGCTTGGGAAATTGGAAAAACCTTAAAAACAACAAAGAAAAATATCGACACGCGGGATTTGAACCTGCGACCATCTTCTCTCCCGGCTTTAGGGAGATGGGCGCAGGTTCAAATCCCGCGTGTCGATATTTTTCTTTGTTGTTTTTAAGGTTTTTCCAGAGTCCCTAAAGATCCAGTTAGCTTTAAACCTTATTATAAAATTTGTCTAGATTGAAATTGACTAATGTGGTAAAGTAGTCACAACGTCAATCGCTTTGATCGGAAGATCGGAAACAAGATTGCATAATCTGCAAAAGAAGTCGAGACTCGAGACCAACACACGCCGTAAACGACATATAAGTCGAAAGCATGTAGTTAAAAACACAGTTACTAATTATGTACCATTTATTAACATATTTTTGCCAGTTTATTAACAGTTTTGTATATGTTAATAAAAACATTTATTAACATATTTTAGTTTTTTTATTTACCATTTAATCATGTTAATTATTATACAAAGAATTACAAAGAGCACAGAGAAAACCATAAAGGTTTATATTGATGCACTGATGACGTATTTTTTTCTATCAATACATTTACAAATACGATTGTCGAACAGAAAGTTCGTAGAAAATCAAAAACTGAGCAAATCAGCAAGTTATTGGTTTTATTATATATTTTTAAAATAGTGTCCATTCACATGAATACATCGCTGCATCCGATGAAACCACTGAGAAAAGCATTTTGCCCACTCGTAATTAGGGGTCATTTGACGATTTTTGGAAACGCAGCTGCTTCCTCTTATCGACTGCTTCCTCGGCGTCTATAAAACGATTTCCTCGAAATCCTTTTTTTATTTTTGAGAATAAACATAAATCGCGACGTGCGAGGCTGAGGCTATACGGCGAGTGACCCAGTAATTCCTCGTCTGACTTCGCCAAATAGTCGATCTTTCGCCATGCGATGTGCGACGAGGCGTGCGTTGTCGTGATGAAGGAGAATTCTATTGTGAGTTCGTTTTTCCCGAAATTTTTCCAAGACAAGTGGCAAACTATACTTGGTTTATCACTCTTTATTAACGGTTATTTGATCCTCTAAAACAACTGTCGCGTAATGGCCTGTTCTTCCAAAGAACGAGGCCACCATTTTTTCTACCACACTTCGACTTCTTTTCATTTTGGTTAGCAACTCCTCAGAAGGAAACACCCACTAACCTGTCTTTTGGTTTACATAACAGTAAATCCAGCTTTTGTCACCCGTAAGTATGTCAAACACAGCATTTGAGTGCGACGGAAGTGCCGTTAAATTTTTGAAGCATTTCAATTTTCACGCACCAATCAACGCGACGGATTTTTTAAGCTTCGGTCAAATTATGAGGTATTCACTGAGCACAGAGCCTCCTGACGGCTAAATGTTTATAAATGATTTTGTGCATTTAACTCATGCCGATGCTTAAGCTTGTCCGAATCTACTGATGGGCCATCTTTTGTTAATCTCTATCATACGACGCACAACACTGATATTATCTCCATCACTGATATTATCTGCCGTCTCTCACGCAGATCATCGATCAGATTAGTGCGATCACGTTTAAACTCATTAAACCAGTTGTAAACTGGAACGAGATGGGGTTTCATCGTAGAGGACCAGTCAAAGTGTATCATAACTTTTTTGTTGAAATTTAAATAACATCGGAAGTCATAAAAAATCATGTCAAGAAAATTTTCTCGCGTTAAATTCATGCTGGTAAGTTCAAAGGCAAATATTTTAGACTATTGGGAATATTAATTGCCATACAATATGTTTTTGCATAAATATTGCCAAGTACAAAAAACAAACACTTTAAATATATGTATATCATGACGTCCAATTCCCTTGAGTGGTAGGAGTGTAAATCGAACGTCTAACGACTTTCCGGTTCACGACGATTCACCGGTTTGTCGGTTGGCCAGATCAATGGTGATTCCCATCGCCGTATTTTACCGACCTGGTAATAGTTACCGATTATTTCTAGAGATAGCCGGGACCGACAGCTCTCTTAACTAACTAGCTGCCTAACCGACCTAACTGCCGCACACCACCCGCCAGACTCCGATTTACTACCGAGATTGTGGATTTTCGAGAAAACCTTTCAAAACCTCAATAACACTCATGCCTGACTTTTTTAAACATTACCTATAAACAATTACTACAATTACTAGCTGTTGCCAGCGACTTCGTCCGCGCGGAGTTCGTTTACTCCGCACTGCCCCTTCCCTGTAGGTGATAGCGTGATAATATGTAGCCTATATGTTGACCCGACCTGTTAGTAATATTCATACAAAATTTGAAGTAAATCCATGCAGTACTTTTGGAGTTTACCCCGGACATACATACAGACAAACAGACAAAAATTCTTAAAACTATATTTTTGGCTTCGATATCGATTGTAGATCACGCCCCAAGTATTATTTAAAAAATATTCAATGTACAGTTTTGACTTTACTACGATTTTATTATATACTAGCTGTTGCCAGCGTCTTCGTCCGCGCGGAGTTCGTTTACTCCGCACAGCACCTCTCCCGTAGGTGATAGCGTGATAATATGTAGCCTATATGTTGACCGGACCTGTTAGTAATATTCATGCAAAATTTGAAGTAAATCCATGCTGTACTTTTTGAGTTTACCCCGGACATACATACAGACAAACAGACAAACGAACAAACAGACAAAAATTCTAAAAACTATATTTTTGGCTTCGATATCGACAGTAGATCACGCCCCAAGTATTCTTTTAAAAAAATATTCAATGCACAGTTTTGACTTTCCTACGATTTTATTATATGTATAGATATAGAATATAGATATTGATAAAATTAATAAATTTTTCTGAGTCTGGCAAATATATTAGAATATACAGCCTACTGCATGATGTCAAAGTTTATGAATTCATAAATTACTGCTGCCACAAAACTAAACAGGTTGTTAAAAATTGCTTTGTGTTTAAAATTAAAGATTACCAAAATACATTACATAGGTATCGAATTACCCGGACAAAGCGGTTTGACTCGACATTCTTGATCCGAACCGCAAGGGATTGGAATATGCTTCCTGAGTTTGTGTTCCCCGCCTGGTACAACCTGGGGATCTTCAAGAGAAGAGTGAACAGGGACCTTCTGGGGAAGCGCGTTCCATCTTAGGCCGCATCTAAGCTTACCATCAGGCGAGACCGTGGTCAAGTGCTTCCCTATCGATAATTTAAAAAAAATCGAACATAGAATGTATATTATTAAAAAAGTATCTTCACGCCCATATCCCCGAAGGGGTAGGCAGAGGTACAACAAGTGCACCCACGATTAGCCGAAGATACTTGGTCCCACAAATGTGATAGGTGGCAAGCCTATCGCCAACCGGGCACTTTCCAATCCCGGGCAACATTGTGTTTTTAAGAAAACTGATAAAAACACTTTTTTTTTTTTTATGTGCCCGACCCGGGAATCGAACCCGGGACCTCATGTGGTCGACGCCAACGCTGGACCACTAGACCACAGAGGCGATGTATATTATTAACACTTCATAATGTGTAGTTTCTACTTTCTTATAATAATAAGCAATAAAAACACAACACAAAACAAAACTGCACAAACACATGCTCATAAGGAATAAAATAAAACAAACCCTTGCCTTTAAATGCTATAATATAAGTTTCAACAACCTACAAAAGAATTACTTATATCCTTTATATGAATAATTTAAATAATTTAATTATTTAACAATATCTCTTATATTTCATTTCATGTGTGCGGAATGTGTTATTAACCACTCTTGTTTAAAATCAAAACAAATTAAATGCAAATCCAGGATGTGAGATATTAGTTGTTAGTTATCTTCAATGTATTGGGTTGGCGTATTTACATGGGCCAGTCTGTTACAATACAGACAATACATGCATTAAAACTATTTTAGCGTACCAAGTCATCTGGGTTGAACATGCCCTGGAAAATAAAGTAATAATAATTAATTCTTATGTTATATTTCTGCCTCCACTTACAATAGAAGTAAAGCAAGAATTGATAGATTTAAATTTTATATTTGCCCATGTCAAAGCTGGGCCTTATTGAAAAATACACCATTCGCCAATTGTTCTCATTTTACAAACTGACTGGCCTCACCGGGTGACCAATTATCCAAATGTGTCCCTAACATTGCATTTACTAGGTGATAGAGTTCTGTATTAAACCAGGATTAGTTCCACTGCATTACAAAACATATTATAACTGTAGTAGTATTATTGATGCTTGCCACTGCTGTGTCCTGGTTTGAGGGGTAAGGCACCTAGATCTGGACTTAGATGAAAAGAATTTATTTTTAAATTCTTACTCTATCTATTTAGTAAATTACTAGAATCCATGATTATTAATTGACAAATCTTCATCTGTGAATTTAATAACATAATTATTGTATTCATGTTTAAAAAATAAATCTTATTTCAAATCTTTATTTTTTTACATATTGAAATAATTTTCCATTTTTTTTTTGGATCGCAAAATTTGTAACATATATTTTCGAGACAATATAAAAAAAGATATAAAAAAATCATTGTATTTTTACTGCAAGCCTGAATGCTAGAAATCCATGATTAGTAGAGATGCCACGAATATTCAGTTATTGTTCGGCTTATTCAGTCTCTTTCTTTGGCATTTGGCTGAATAATGCTAACTATTCGGCCGAATATTGAATACTAACTAATAATATAGTGAGAAAAGGTCGTCTATAATACTCGAAAACAATATATTTTACCAACAAAACATCACAATTAATACTTAAAATTTACCAAACTCAAGTTGGCACATATTATGCAAACATTTTTTGGCATTTGTTTATATGGATTATTCTTTAATCAAATAGATAAAAATCAGCAATACAATGTAGCACGGCTATTAGTTAATAACATAAACAAATAATAGGTGTCATGGCATGATAAACTCGCAAATGAAACAAACACTCCTCCAAATATTTGGTGTTTGCCCAAGGACCTGTCTGGATATTCGGTTTTTTGAAAAACACTGTTTGTGGCATCTCTAATGATTAGCACTATTCATAAAGATCATAATGTTGTACATAAAGAGGGTTACAAAATCACTGTTTCTGGCATCTCTAATGATTAGCACTATTCATAAATAACATATTGTAAATAAAGAGGGTTAAAACTAATTTGAATTTGGTCTATACCACAATGCCACCTAAGAGGTCTATTTATGTAGCTAGTGATTCCATTTTTATCTAAACAATCTATTTCAGAAAATGTAAACAGAATAAAATCTGATGATGGATTAACACCCTTATAAACTGTTGGTTCCTGTTAAATGTAGCAATGGGATTTACCACCCATTCCCACAACTGGTAAACAGGTGATTTGTGGTGAACTTGTGATTTTCTTTGACTATGGTAATGGAATGATGATATAATATTTGTGCTGTTTACACTAGTGGGTGACAGGAAATTAAATTTTTATAGGAGAGAAAAAACAGACTTTTTTGACAGAAAGAGAAAATCTTGCCTATTGACATCAAGGTTGATAATGGTGTGTTACAATCTTTAACTGGCATATAAAACCATATAAAATATAAATTTACTGTATATTTGAATAAGGCAGCATACCCTATTGTTATAAGCACTGTTGCTATTATGGCAGGAAAAAGCCAAGTGGAATTACACCTGAGGAAGATATTGCAAAACTCTACTGTTTAATTTATAATCATGATGGCAGTTACGTGTGGTTGATTAACTTTTACAAAAGAAAAAAACAAACTTTTATAAAAAAAAAAATTTGAAAAAATTGAGTCTTCTCCTTTTGGGAAGTCAGATGATTAGGCTTTTAAAAAATGGCTGTCAAGAAGGAAGATAAAGAGGTTTTCAAACATATATTTTGAGTTATAACAAAAATTAGCATAGTAAGTAGAACGTAAAACATTGCTGTCAAGAAGAAGACTGCTACTAGTTGGTAGAGTTCTGCAACATCTCACCCTTATTTGGTACCATCACCTTTTATATTTCTGCCACATAGCACCAATGCTTGTTATGGGTGTATTTCAGTTAAGAGGTTAAGATAGCCAGTAAATTTATGCATGTGGCAAAATCACCCCCTTACACAGATAGAAACTTACCATTAAGGTTTTTGATGTCTATATAAGTGATAGAGAGCCATCTGCATGTTTGCTGTTTTATGGTATTAATAAAATCAAAGCATCCATCAAAAGGAGTCCAGGAGACATGGGGTAGATGCCCACTCATTTTTAATTCTAGTTACCCACAACATACAACATACATGTTTTTATCAATGAAAGTTATTTGTGACTTCATTAGTGAGACCCGGTTATTACTTCCCTTTGTGTAATTGGATAAAAAGTACCATATGTCCTGGATAATGTACCTTCCTAATGGTAAAACTATTAGTAAGATCAGTCCAGTCATTTATAAGTTTACAAATGTAAAAAATTAAAATGTTGGCTCTTTATAATACTGATATTGGTAATATTTTATTGTCATACCTTAGCACGACGCAAAATGGAATCCTTGCTGGCGTCATATGGGTGATCTTTTGAGGGAATCTCCAACACTGATGGTACTGGTGCAGTATGTGAATCAATGATGTGTCGGATCATCTCAGCAATGTTCTGGTTGATAAGGATTATATCAATGTCATCCCGTTTTATAAATCTCTTGAAACAGTCCTCAATTTCACTCACTGGTGTATCTGCAACCAACATTCATATTTGAATATAAGTTAGTCAAAGCCGAAAACATTTTATTTCAAATTATCTTTATCAGGCACTTTGAGTTACTACCGGATCGGAAACACAGTCACACAGTGAGAAGATCCAGGGGAAGAAACTCAGCGGGCTTGTCTAATTTGTGCATATACTTTTTTAAACAATATATTTACAATAATTTTTAATAATATATTATAATTACTATGAGATTGGTACAATTAATTAATCCCATGCTTTATTATCTTCCAAATATTTAGTTATTGCATAATAACTAGGGATGGGCCGAAATTCGTTTCACATTCGGTTTAACCGAATTTCGGCAGCTTGAACCGAACTTCGACATTCGGCCGAAATTCGGTTTAAATGCCGAATGTTCGGCACTAGAAACTTGCACTATTTTGACTGAAATCTACACTAATGTTGTAAAGAGGAAAGATTTGTATTTCTATATTTTTATATCTTGTATCAACTAAACTCAAAAACTACCGGACCGATTCGAAAAAATCTCTCACCATTAGAAAGATATTAAATCATCCCCGAGTAACATAGGCTATATTATACTTACCAAAATAATCTGTAAATTGCTTGACCCTGCAGGCCATCCCTGAAACATCCCGCTAAATAAAACAACATAAAAACAAAAATAAAAAACCTCAGCATAGATTTTTGAGTTCGAAGAGATTACAAAGCATGTAAAACGGTTGACCCGGCATCAGCAAGTCATCACTGAAACTTCTCGCTAAATCTTTATCTATATCTACGCATATCACATTTTTTACAGAGTTCAAAAATCTTTAATTTGTTACAAATGTTCGTTACTATATAAAAATCGTTGTAAATGACAGTAATTTTAAAAATTTTTAAACGCTATATATTTTGAAAATGATGATTGATTTTGGTTTTTCGGATGGCATTCGACACAATTTTTGACCTCTAAAATGTTTTCTAAACGTACGTAACGTAATCTACAGGCTGAAAAATGTCGAAGCAATATCAATTTTTGATGCAATTTACTTATTTGATGCAGTTTTAAAAAGAGAAAAGCTGATTAGATTTTTAAGTCAGTCGGTATATAAGCCAAAGAGTTATTTTAAAATTATTAGGTTTTCTGTAAACAACAAAATATTAATATTTAAAAAGTTGTAACTTTTGGAAACTTGATTCGATTTTAATTCTTGAAACTATATTTCACGTAATTGTTTTAAGTACCACAATATTGTAGAAGGTCAAACAAGTTTTGGTCAAAAATCTCGAATTTATATAAATAAAACATTCTTTTTTCAAAATTTTTCGTCAACGATAACTCCGAACGGGTAAACCGATTTTGATACAATTTACGATATTTGACACAGATTTTTAGAGAGAAAAGCTGATTAGATTTTTAAATCAATCGGTATATTATCCGGAAAGTTATTTTAAAATTTTGTGAAGTTTTCTGTAAACAACAAATATTAATATTAAAATAGTTAAAACTTTTTAAAACTTGGTTCGATTTCGTTTTTTGAAACTAAATTTGACACAGTCTTATAAGCACTAAAATATTGTGGAAGGTAAAAAAATTCTAGTTAAGAAATTACCAAGATATGTCAAAGAACACTTCTAAAATTTTTCGTTAACGATAACTCTTGAACGGAAAATTAAAAATTTTTGATGCAATAATGCATTGAACGCAGTTTTTGTAGGAATAGAGCTGATTAGATTTTATAGCTAATCTATACATTTATGTACTTAGATTGTACAAAATTATTTATGTATGTATGTTATTTATGTACAAAGTTATGAGATGTTTACATACACACACATATACATACAGACATGCTGACCTCATTGTGAAAATAGTCGGAAAAGATTTCTAGGATCTCAAAACTCGAAAACTCGATTTTCATAAATCGGGGCAAAAAGAGTTCCTTATCGACATACGTAAAGGGAAGTTAAAAATAAAGATCCGTGCCTAAATTGGAACAATGTAACTCAGATGTATCAAATGTATGCCGTTACGCCATTAATTCACGTGCGTTGCGAAAACTATTAACAATATCCTATATATCCATACTAAAATTATAAATGGGAAAGTGTGTCTGTTTGTTTGTCCGTTTTTCACGGCAAAACAGAGCGACGAATTGATGTGATTACGGACACGGTAAGAAATTAAATTCAAGAACAATTGTTTTTTAAGTGGAGATAGTTCAGAAGGAATGGAGAGTGACATAGGCAACTTTTTGTCTCTTACTTTACGCGAGCGAAGCCGTGGACAATAGCTAGTATTATCTAAATTTTAAGTAAATTCGTAAACGTGTCGCTTTCAAGAAAGCGCTTACTAAACCGAAGTTCGGCCGAAATTCGGCCGAATTTTTTATTTTCACCGAATGTTCGGCCGAAGTTCGAATTCGGTTCAAACCACATTCGGCCCATCGCTAATAATAACCTTTTTTACAGAGTTTTGGTAGATCTTTAATAGCATTTAGAAGTTTATCGTAGTAGCACACAGACTGCACCATACAAGAATTACTAATTCCGTGGAGACATGATACATGCAGAGCAAGATTGTTTTTGTTCCATGTATTTAAATTACAATCACCATTTTTCTTAAATGAAGAAATATTTTTTATGAATATACATCATTTTCAAATATAATTAGTATTTGAATAAATAAAAATATTATTAATACATATCTTTTATAACAAATATTTTACTTTTTTGTTATCTTTCTATCATAATAAATCATTAAAAACTACAATATACCTTTTATTAGTGGACACAAGCCTATTCTAGTAGGAATTGTTGCCCAATGATTTGCCGATAACAGTGTAATGATTCAAACAAAGAAACAAGGGGATACAACTCATGCAACAACGGACACCTAAAATTGGAAAAAGTTATGTTTACTTTGAATGGTCGGAGTGTTCAGTGATAATAGAGGTCTCCTAACACAGGTATTTACATAATTAAAAAGGGTGCTCCATCACTAATTAATGTGATACAGATAAGGTTGTAAGAAATAAAGTATTATAATTATATTCCTTTTTCAAAATTACCTAATTTGTAATATTGCATTACTCTTTGACGGACTGTTTTGCGCATATCTACTGCCTACCTCTGGAATATTTATTGTATAAAGTTATGGCTTATTTACAATAACATTACAAAGGGCAAATCACACTAAACATTGGATACGATAAACAAATATTCTTACTTTTGTCAACCACCATAAAATTTGGATGTCTGTTCTTGTTGATTTCACCAATTCCTCCCAGCAGAAATCCAACACAGGTATCCTGAAATTAGTAAAAATATTTTCAACAAAGCCATTTTTGTAATGCTAATAAAACTTTAATGTAATACGTAATTTTATAATGTACTTTATGGACTTACTTCATCACCTATGACGCTGATTAATTTTCCTTTCACAGCAGCTTGCAGAGCCATTTTCAAAGGATTTTCTATGAAAAATTTAAGTTGATTTTAAATGAAAAATAGAAACAGGGAACTGTCACAAGAGCTCATCACCTGACTATAGATTTTTATCATAAAGTTGGCAACATAATACTTTTTTTCACAGATTCTCATATCAGTACAATTATTATATTTTGTAGACTAATATCGAACCTCAGACTTTAACCATTATCGCAAATAACAAGAGTTATGTTGTAGATAAAGTGCTATAATTTCATAAATAAGTAATTTCAATATGAAAGAAACAAACTGTAATATTTTTCTAAATAAATACTTCAAAGTATTTATTATACCGTTGATAAGCCGGTTGTATAAATTAGAGGTTTTAGCTTTAAAAACGAACATTTAAAAATGATGCAGTTGGCAACATTTCAACGAGCTAGCTTAGCTGACATTTGTTTGACATTATGCCAGTTTTGTTTTGACATTTTGCGTTTTATGTTAACTGGTACGTCTGTGTTATGTGTTGTGATTTTTATTTGTAACCAAATGACAGCGATAACAAAATATTGGAATTAATTTCAAATATGTTTCAAATACATATGTACTTGTGAATGAGAATAAATATATATATTTTAAAACAATGTTAAACATACAAAGTTATGGTAGTAGTTCAGAGGACGAAGACGACACTGAAGGAATTGAAACAAAAAATAGCAACGAAAGTATGTTATTACATTTAAAACCTGTTGATCAACATTTATCCGTAGCAAAAACAATGCAAATTGTTGCAGCACCTGTTGTAGTACCCACGGTAAGAAATTAAATTCAAGAACAATTGTTTTTGACTGTTTTACACGTGGTTTTACATTTGAAACAACTCAATATTTACAATAATAATTGTGCAATAATTCGATAAATAGAAATATAAGTTTGTACAATTTACCTTAAAATTTAAATATAATAAAAATTAAATAATAAATTTTGTAAATGGTAAAATTTCTTTGTAAATTGGAAAAATAACTTTTTGTTGTGAAATAATACTTGTAAATATTGTTATACATAAATAATTGTAATGTATACATATAATAAAATCATAGGAAAGTCAAAACTGTACATTGAATATTTTTTTAAAAGAATACATGGGGCGTGATCTATAATTGATATTGAAGCCAAAAATATAGTTTTTAGAATTTTCGTCTGTTTGTCTGTTTATCTGTTTGTATGTATGTCCACGGTAAACTCAAAAAGTACTGCATGGATTTACTTCAAATTTTGCATGAATATTACTGACAGGTCTGGTCAACATATAGGCTACATATAATCACGCTATCACCTACGGGGGAGGAGCAGTGCGGAGTAAACGAAGTCCGCGCAGACGAAGTCGCAGGCAACAGCTAGTACATGGAATAAATAAAAAAGCCCACTGAGTTTCTTCCGCCAGATATTCTCAGTGTGTGGCCGCATTCCGATCCGGTAGTAATTATAAATAAATCGACTGAAATTTAAATTTTTGCACACCATATCATGGTAAAATATGTTGGTAATTTAAATTATTTTTAATAACCTGGGCATATTCTTGCAAATAAATATTTTTTCATTTTCATAGGTAGAGGAGGGTCTCACAAATGTAACCAGCTGTGACAAGCACAGGGGAGGGGTCAAAAAAACATTAAATTCGTGTGACGTAATTTATGGATGGCCCCCTAGCACTGACGCTATTGCGGCAAGAATAGGTAAAGCGGTGGTACCAGACCCGTGCGAAACAATGCAGAACTCTACCACCTAGTAGTCACAATGGTAGTGACTCGCATAGCCAATTGATCGCCTTTTACAACCTGCCTGGCAGAACGACAGTTGGTCTATTCTTCAAAGGAGCCTGGAACAAACACGGGAGGAATACTAATACTAAGCATGTAGTAGAGTTCTGCAATGTCTCACCTGGGGATTGGAATCACTGCCTATTCCTGTCACAATAGCGTCAGTGCTTGTCTCAGTCATGTCAGTTAACTGGTAAAGTTATGCATGTGTTTTTCCATCCCTGTGACATGGATAGCGACTCAACATTAACATCTCTGGTGTCTATAGGCTAATTTTTCTCTTTACATCAAGAAAGCTATCGGCTAGTTTGCTATCCTATGATTTAAAAAAGCATCATTATTGCATTAGGGCATTTTGAAACTAACAGGTTTTCTTATTTTCAAGATAATTAAACTGAATTAAAATTTAGACAAATTAAATTTTTTGTTTTAGACTAATGATGATACAAGGATGCTTGTACGTAATAACCAGGAGCTTATGCATAATCCAAAATACGAGGAATTATTTGCACCAGAATATGGACCAGAGAATCCATTCCAAACACAACAAATGAAGGCAAACAGAAATATGCTCTCTGGTTATGTTGAACATGCTCATATAAGTGAATTTCAGTTTGAAAATCAGAGAAGAACCTTTGCTAGTTATGGATATGCAATCGACCCTTCAACGGAACCTTTAGTAGAGGGTGAAGGTGATGCTGTTGTAGGTATGTATATTTTTTTTTCATATAAAACGCAGTAATTTACCTTAAGAAATTTAGTTTTTGTCTATTTATTTGAAATCTTGTGTCTTGTATTTACTAGATTACGAGAAATAGAATGGACTTACACTCATACAGTGCAATGTAGGGAGAATTGTATTTGTCTCAAATGTCATGGCATCATTGTAGAAGAGTTAAGAAAATTGACCTATCTAAAAAAAATTTCTATATACTGTCATTTTCAGTAAGAAAATGCCATTAATTATAACATTAACAATTGCAGTATCTGCAATGGTTGCACCACCTGTAGAAGCAGAGGGAAAAACAGTGTTTGAAACTATTAAAAAGAGACCCCTAGATAAAAAGAAGAGACATAAAAATGATAATCCAGAAGACATAACAGGGTTTTTAGGACCTTGGGGAGGATATGTTGGTGAAAGAAGGTAAATATTTAATGAATTATATATTTTTACAGAAGCAGCAGTAGGGTTTTATTTGTCTAAAAATACAATTAGCAATTTAAAACACTTATGTAGAACAAGTTGCCTGCCCTAGGATTTCAACCTAGAACCTCATGCGTATACATCGATTGGTGAAAGCTCTATTTGGATACCATATGTCCCTAAATTTTAACCTAATTATAAACAAAAATGTTTAGAGCACACCTGTACATAGTTTGTAAAAAGTTTGTAAATCACTGTTAAGGTCACAATGTGATCAAATTCAAACTTGAATTAAATCACACCGTGACCTTTAGGGTGTTTACCTTTAATAATTATATTATTACCTATAATAAAATAATTTGAGTTAATATCAATCACATTGTGGGACTGAGTATCTTCGGCTAATCATGGGTGCACTGGTTGTACCTCTACCTACCTCTTTGGGAATACAGGTGTGAAAATACTAACATCAATAAATTAACAATTAGTTTGTTTTTTATTTTTGGTTTTTGTTTTATTAATCCCTAAATTTTTCTATTTTACAAAATATTCAGAAATGTAGCCTACAGGCTTGATTTATGTGGAAAATTGTAAAGGTTTTGTACAGGGTAGAACCTTTTAAAATGCAATTTTAGGGAGATATAATTCATTTAAAAATGACGTAACTTTAAAAACAATCATGACATGACTGCCGTGTCATCTGCAATGAATTGGGTAAACAATATCCTGTTATAATATTTTTATTGGTTACATATAACTGTGGCGATTTGGTACAGTTATTGACACATTTTATCCCAAAATTTCCAGGGTAATGAAACCTGAAGGCGACGAGGCTAAAGAGCTAGAAGAGATACTAGCTAAACGACAAAAGAAAGGCAAAGTTGAAGATGACAAACCACTGGAGGAGAAATCTATATTCCATAGTAAGTATTTAATATTTTTATTACACCTTTGAGATTATACGATCTAACTGTACAATAGACACAGTCTATTCTTTTTATTCTGTGTTTATAAACATAGTTTGTATTTTTATGTCATAGGTTAGCAAAAAACCGATCAAAATATGCATAAATTTGTCAAGTATAAAATAAATGTTTTTATGATTGCAGTTGACAAAGCAACAGACTACCAGGGTCGGTCATGGCTTGAACCTCCACGGAGCGAGACACAGCTACGAAGTGATACTCCGCCGGATAAGTGCTTTTTACCAAAGGTAAGAAAGATAATTGTTAACTAATTCTCTCCCTAAAAAACTGCCTAGCTATTGTTTTGTTGATATTTGTGGTCTTTGCCTAATATTTTTACTTTAAACAAAGTATTTATATTAATAAAATAAACTATGACAATAAAATAAACTGACAACTGATTTGCTACTTAGCATATTTTAGTACAGTTGCATATTATTTCAAAATACATATTTTAATACATAATAGTATTCTGATTTTCATTCACTTATTTATTCATTCTGGTGTCAAAAACACGCTCTACAGTATGATTAACCCGTATCGCGATTTTCGTACAGACGTATGTACAAAAACTTTACGCGCGAGAAGTGATTTCTGTACACCCGTCTGTACAAAATTAACTCGCTCCAATTGGCCGTTGATTTTACACTTCTGCATCCATGTGACGCGATTTTTGTATTGTATTTATTTTCTATTGGCTGTCGTCTTGAGACTGAGTACAAAATAACCAATGACCGAACAAGAAATTGGCCACAATAAATTAACAAAACACGATCGGCATAGTCATAGTAGAAATGGCGTGGGTGCGGAGCGGACATTAAGTGATTTTGTGAGATAGTTACTGTATTTGTAATGCTGTATTTTGTGTGATAGTTTGTTCATTATGTATACTATAAAGTTATAGTATTGTTTGAGTGATAACGTAACTTAACGCAATTTAGTGTAAAACTTTAAGCAAAGTGAGATAGTGGTGAAATTTTTTACAAAGTTAATAATTATCACAGGATTTGAATATTAGGTAAGCTTTTATTATTATTGTAATAGTAGGAACGAATAGGAAATTTTATACAGATTACGTTGATATATAGTATATATATAAAATATAAACGAAAATATATGTATAAACCGATTTTTTTGAAACCTAGGCATAAAAAAAAGGGTGCTTCCAGACACGGAGCACTACCGCGAATTTTTTATTGGCCAGGTAATCACGTCACGGGTTAAGGCACGTCCATTCGAACTGATCCATGGCTGTCGTCACTACGAAGATGGCCGCGCGCATTAGTATTTTACGAGACTTATATTTGTTACTAGTGACCCACAGATAACACCACTTCACACAAAATTTATAAACAACACAGAAAAAGTCAAACAAAATTATGTTGCTATGATCACTATCAAACCCTACAGCAGCACCACTTGAGCTAACTTGAATTGAATTGAAATTAAATAATAGACCATTGAAATTTTCAATATTTTTAACAAGTTTTTTTTTTCACTAGGCGAAGGCTCAAAAAATCTCAAATAAGTACCTCAAGAATTCTATGATAACTTTTTGAGAGTCTTACCATTACTTAACACTAACAATAAATCGTAAATGTCAATTTGCGAATCATATACCTAATTTTAAATATAATTAGTCATCTTTATTCAGGCTGCATGATTAGCCTTAATTGTATAAGCACGGAAGCTGTTAAATGTTTAAAAGAAAGCATGTAAAAAATAACCAAATTGCTTTAATACATTTTGACGTGACAACGTCTTATAATTCGATAGAGCTGGCTGCACGCACGAAAAAACATGACTCATGCGGCGTTACCTCGCTCTGAGGCGTTCCGTTTAAGGCTTGGAGTACAAGCGAGAGCTTAAGAGCGCACGCGCCTGCACCATATTATATAATACGAGCAGATGAATTGCATATAGACACCAAAAATGTTAATAGTTTGGTGCTCACTGTGTAGTGGGGTTGTAATACCGCATACTTAAATTTGCCGAATACCTTACCTTCCAAGCTGTAGAACGCGGCAGTGACAAGCGTTGACGCAATTGAGGCAGGAATAGGGAAAGCGGTTGTACCAATCCCAATCGAGATGTCTCCCTTGCCATATGTAGAACGATAGATGGTTCATTTTTTAAAGAAGCCCAGACCACCATGAATTTAAAACATCTATAATTTCCCTGTTGCTTTTAAACCTCCATAAATCTTCTCCTGTCAAGCCATTTATGTGCAAATATTTTAAGTGCCTTGTAGTTTGTTGAGGTTTTCTAATTGTTCGTGTCTGTACAGTGGAAAAATTCTACAAAACATGGTCGCGGTACTCCACGTTTCCCCAGTTGCACAGTGTGCATATCTGTGTATGTTACGAGTAATACTTATTTTCCAAGGAATCTTTGAGTACCACCGGAATATGACTGTAGCTGTGGAGAAAGTCAACTAATAGTCATCAAAGTATAACCGATGTGGAGTTTATTCATAGTGGAATCTGAAAACGATATTTAGTTTTGTAATGGTTGACAGCAAGCTTATAAATTAGGCGTTGACGATCCTTGACGCTATGTGTAATTTTCTTATAAGCATAATTTTATGGTCTAGTGTTATAGCTTAATCAGACTATGTCTAATGAGTTTGTGCACATTTTTCGAATATTTTTTCAAACTGCAATATGACGTTGAGTAGCGTCTATGATAAAACAGGAACAAGTAAAGCGGTAGTATCGATTTCACCTTAGTAGTCACGTGAAATTGTCTCTCCTCTCCTACGAGCTCCCCCCTAACAGGAAGATAAAATATTTCTTTCTTATAAGAATCTAAAGTAATAACGGGAATTGATGTTGGTGATTGTCAGTAAATGGGTGGTGTTTCCGTTACCAGGCGCACATCCACACGTGGCGCGGACACACGAAGGGCGTGGCCGCGGTGCGGTGGCTGCCGCGCACCGCGCACCTCGCGCTCTCCGCAGGCATGGACTGCCGGCTCAAGGTAACTGCCGCGCCGTACACTCGAGCACACACTCGCGCACCGCGCACCTCGCGCTCTCCGCAGGCATGGACTGCCGGCTCAAGGTAACTGCCGCGCCGTACACTCGAGCACACACTCGCGCACCGCGCACCTCGCGCTCTCCGCAGGCATGGACTGCCGGCTCAAGGTAACTGCCGCGCCGTACACTCGAGCACACACTCGCGCACCGCGCACCTCGCGCTCTCCGCAGGCATGGACTGCCGGCTCAAGGTAACTGCCGCGCCGTACACTCGAGCACACACTCGCGCACCGCGCACCTCGCGCTCTCCGCAGGCATGGACTGCCGGCTCAAGGTAACTGCCGCGCCGTACACTCGAGCACACACTCGCGCACCGCGCACCTCGCGCTCTCCGCAGGCATGGACTGCCGGCTCAAGGTAACTGCCGCGCCGTACACTCGAGCACACACTCAAGGTAACTGCCGCGCCGTACACTCGAGCACACACTCGCGCACCGCGCACCTCGCGCTCTCCGCAGGCATGGACTGCCGGCTCAAGGTAACTGCCGCGCCGTACACTCGAGCACACACTCAAGGTAACTGCCGCGCCGTACACTCGAGCACACACTCGCGCACCGCGCACCTCGCGCTCTCCGCAGGCATGGACTGCCGGCTCAAGGTAACTGCCGCGCCGTACACTCGAGCACACACTCGCGCACCGCGCACCTCGCGCTCTCCGCAGGCATGGACTGCCGGCTCAAGGTAACTGCCGCGCCGTACACTCGAGCACACACTCGCGCACCGCGCACCTCGCGCTCTCCGCAGGCATGGACTGCCGGCTCAAGGTAACTGCCGCGCCGTACACTCGAGCACACACTCAAGGTAACTGCCGCGCCGTACACTCGAGCACACACTCGCGCACCGCGCACCTCGCGCTCTCCGCAGGCATGGACTGCCGGCTCAAGGTAACTGCCGCGCCGTACACTCGAGCACACACTCAAGGTAACTGCCGCGCCGTACACTCGAGCACACACTCGCGCACCGCGCACCTCGCGCTCTCCGCAGGCATGGACTGCCGGCTCAAGGTAACTGCCGCGCCGTACACTCGAGCACACACTCGCGCACCGCGCACCTCGCGCTCTCCGCTGGCATGGACTGCCGGCTCAAGGTAACTGCCGCGCCGTACACTCGAGCACACACTCGCGCACCGCGCACCTCGCGCTCTCCGCTGGCATGGACTGCCGGCTCAAGGTAACTGCCGCGCCGTACACTCGAGCACACACTCAAGGTAACTGCCGCGCCGTACACTCAACCACATACATGTGAAAAGATAATAATTTCAAGATGCAATGTTTTCTATGGCAGGTGTTAAATAAACTACATTCATAAGTTTACTGGCTACCTAACCCCTTTTATCGAAAATAAACTGACAAGTAACTGACACCTTTACGGGAATAGAACTTTACAATATGTAAGGCGGTGGTCCAAACCCGGCGAACATTGCAGAACTACCACGCTTTACCAATGTTAGTGACAGTTCAGTTTTTGCCCGCCGTTTACGAGCTGTCTGGTCTTTTGGTAAGTATTCGTGGATATTATATAATATAATGCAAGGAATAATTTAACAGTCCATTTTGTATTTTCCAGATATGGGAAGTATATGGAGAGCGAAGATGTATACGAACGTACTTCGGTCATCGTCAAGCGGTTAGAGATGCTAATTTCAACAACAGCGGTACACAGTTCCTCTCTGCTGGTAAGCATAATGTACGCCATTTTTTATATCACAGTAGAGCAAACAAGAAAATTGCTTTCCTGATAGATGGATGTAACCATCGCCAATACACACCAAAGATGTTAATAGTGCGTTGCTAACCGCGTGGCGGGATTTTAATGCTACATGCATTACTTAACCGAATACCTTTCCCTCCAAACCACACGACAGTGTCAAGCATTGACGCTATAGCGACAGGAATAAGTAAGGCTGTGGTACCAAATACCCGCGTGAGACTTTACGGAACTTTACCACTTAGTTGTCACGATGGCAGTGACCAGAAAGTCAATCGTTTGCCTCTTACAAGTTACCTTGCAGAATGGCAAATGGCCCATTCTTCAAAGGGACCTGGACCAAAACGGGATAAAAAAAGTCGGACATTGGTGTGTTAAACCCCTGTGCCTCGGATAACCACGTAAACCGTCCCGTTAGTCGCAAGAAATAAGCGATTATCACTCTCAGGTTGGTAAAATTCGGCGACTGGGATTAAAAATGTACATGCCTCTATGTTTTCGCATCTGATTCCTTACGAGATAGGCAGAGAGTATACATTATTATATATCACGGTCCATTTAGACTTGTATTTTTTATAGTATAAGACAGCAAACAAGCAGATGGGTCTTCTGATGAAAAGAGTCAACTATCGCCTATAGACACCAAAGGTGTTAATGGTGCGTTGCTATCTTGTGGCGAGGTCTAATGCCACATGCATAAGTTTACCGGCTACCTTACTCTCACTACCGGAACACGACAGTGACAAGCACTGACGCTAATGCGGCAGAAATAGGCAAGGCGGTGGTACCAGAGCCGGGCGAGACAATGCAGAACTCTACCACCTTGTAGTCACGATGTTAGTGACTCGTATAGGCAATCGGTCGTCTTTTACGACTTGCCTGGCTGAACGGCAGTTTTCCTATTTTTCAAAGGAGCCCGGGACCAACACGGGGAACATTGTTTCCTTCACGTTTATGAATCTCGGTGTAAGATTTCACCGGACAGCTCCTTAGACGATAGCATCAGATCAATGTGATTGGGCTTGCAATAATGAAAAATATCACTGAGCTAATATTTTAACTCATTAGTGATGAGTTTTGAATTTACTCTTTGCCAATTATCGTAGGTGCAAAGGAACCTTTATTATATTATTTTAAAGTTGCTTTTTTCTATACTAATACTCTAAAGAGAAAACATTTGTGTTTTTATGTTCGTAACAAATGAACTCAAAAACTACTGAACCGATTTTTGAAAAATATTTTACCTTTAGAAAGCTATTCAAGAGTGACATAGGCTACTCTTTTACCTGACTGAGCAGAAAGATGGTGTGGTTCTCCTCGTGTTGGTCTGGGCTCCTTTGAAGAATAGGTCAACTGCCGTTCTGCCAGGCAGGTCGTAAAAGTCGACTGAATTGCTATGCGAGTTACTAACATCGTGGCTACTAGGTGGTAGAGTTCTGCATTGTCTTGCCCGAGTCTGGTACCACCGCCTTACCTATTCCTGCCGCAATAGCGTTAGTGCTCGTCGCTGACGTGTTCCGCTTTGGAGGGTAAGGTAGCCGGTAAACTTATGCATGTGGCAGTAGACCTCGCCCAAGATAGCAACGCACCATTAACATCTTAGGTGTCCTTGGACGATGGCTGACTCTTCATCAGAAGACCCATCTGATAGTTTGCTACTTAAGATATATAAAAAAGGAAGTAATGATTTTGGTTCTCGCAAACTGAGTCGCATAACAGCTAGTAATACAAAAAAAATTAATAAGTACATTTATTTTTCCAGCTTATGATCGGTACATAAAGCTGTGGGACACGGAGACGGGCGAGTGTATATCCCGGTTCACTTCCCGGAAAGTGCCCTATTGCGTCAAGTTTAACCCCGACGAGGACAAACAGCATCTGTTCGTGGCAGGCACATCCGACAAGAAAATTATATGTGTATGTACCCACTTTTCAAAATATTTTATTATATTAGTTAAATATACTTAGTTATAATTTTATTTCAAAATACTTGAAATAATTCACTTGTATATTTTATACTTTTTGTCGTTGGCGCTTGGTGAAGTCCATTTGTAATTACACTTGAATACATTTGTACTATTTCACAAAACACTTTTTAAAGAATTTACTTGTATCGCCAACCGGTTTCACTTTTTACGGCATCTTCAGGGCTATGAGACTTTCGAGATATTTTTCTTTTATAATAGATATATATGATAGTGTAATTATAAACTCATTTGTACTACTGAATTATTTCAAAATACTTGAAATAAACCCACTTATACTTCTATGTGCACTGGCAGTACCTCCGCCTAATTCTTTGGGGATACGCACGTGAAGATACTTTTTTTACAGATTATTTTAAAATATTACTTACACCTCTAGGCTATTACCAAATTAATGATGTAACCTCACTTATACTTATTATAAGTGAGATTACATCAATAAGAAATTTTTAATAAGATTTTTAACTTGTTACGCCAAATAAGTATAACTTCTTACGTGCATACATAAGTACGTACACACACGTTTTTATTATTTATATGTAGTATGATAATATGAATGTTACATTTTATTTGTGTATAATATAATATATGTGAATGTGGAAGGATGTAGGCACTGGGGAAGACCAAGACTGGCATACCATGATAAAATTGATCGAGTACTGTCCGAAAGTGTTGTCGAGTCTTCGCAACTGGGTTGTGTATATGAAGAGAGTGATGAATGTGGAGGAAACGAGACAGGCCTGCAAGGATTGTGATGTATCTCACTCAGTTCTCTCCGCCTACCCCGTAAGGGATCTAGCGTGAAGATATGTATATATGTTTATATATGACACTGCATAATATATATAATAGTTTGATATCAATATTATATTTTTTAAAAGTATTATATCTTGGAAGAGTCGGTGAAAGCGAAAACCGGTTGGCGATTTAAACTAAACAAAAAGTGTTTTTATAGGGGCTGAATCACCTTCGTCCGTAGGAGAACACCCGGAATTCTGTATCCCTACACATGGCCCCTGGGTGGTGCTAATCAGGTGATATGGTGGGAGACATATGTCGCGGCTATAGGGCCCACCCATCAGCTGAAGTCGTGTCGCCAAGCGTCCGTCCGTCACGTTAACGCTGATGTAGCCTCAGTGAGGACGGGTCGAATCAGTTACGCCTATACAATCTGAACGGTCTGATACACGCTGACGTTGATGCATTTGGAGATCAGTCATGGAGGGTAGCGGGATCCGAGGCACGGTGCACCGCTGGCCGACCGCTAGTCAGTAGGGGGCCCAAGTAACGTGCTAACATGTAAAAGGCTGCCCCACCAACTAGCGAAAAATCCCAAAATGTGCCATGTTGCTGGTCGGCGACCGGGTGAGAGGGCCCTGTGGACATTGTTGGGGGGAGCTCGGGCGTCCCTGCAGTCTCCAGACTAGTCCCCAACAGTGTAACTTCCAAATGTGTGTCTCAGGTCCGGAACTATAGCGCCTCGATTCACTGCCGTCTTCACACCTACTTCAAGGTACAAGAATAACGTTGTACAGCGGCAGCACTCCCTCTCGATGAAAGTAGACTTCACTAACATCAGAGGTTTACATTCTAATCTCGCTGCAGTCCATTTCCACCTGGAGACTCATAAACCTTGTATTTTGTTCCTCACGGAGACACAAATAAGATGTACGTCTGCTCTGGCGTATTTAACCTATCCCGGTTACACCCCGGGAGCATAATTTTATAGCTCGCTCAGGAGTGTGCGCGTACGTCCGTGACGACATCTGCTGTCGGCGTCTCCGGTGTCTAGAAGACCCCCGCTTCTCCGTACTATGGACATTGGTTGACACAGGTCTAGAGAAGCTTCTCTATGCCTGTGTCTACCGTGCGCATAGCGGAGACCAGGAGACGATCAGACTCACGCAGTACCTAAGTGAGGCAGCACATGCTGCTCAACACAAATACCCTTCCGCTCAGCTAGTGCTTCTGGGGGATTTCAATGCCCACCACCAGGAGTGGCTATACCCATACCACTGCACTGACCTCGCTGGGAGAGAGATGCGTAAACTCGCTATAGCATTAAATATCACCCATCTGGTTCAAGGAGCGACGCGGGTTCCTGATGTTGAGAGCCATAAAGTCAATTGCTTGGACCTTCTGCTGACTGCGGAAACGGACCGCTACTCGGTGGCGATTTCCTCGTCGCTTGACAGCTCCGATCTTTGTCTGGTGAAATCTGCATCTGTCTACTCGCCGCCCGATCCCAGTCCCAAGGGCTCTCGGTACGGCACAGATCCAGACCCTCAGAGAGGCAATGGTCGATCGTATGAACCTGTCCTTATAGGCAGTCTCCTATTGGGACAATGCCAATCTGGTCAAGTTTAATACAACTAAGACCCAGGCGTGTCTATTCTCCGCTAAACGGAATCCGTTCCATCTATCTCCGTCTTTCCAAGGTGTGTCCTTGGTATCACCTTAATGCCTACTCTCAACTTTGGTTCGTACATCGAATCTAAAGGCCAAGTTGCCTCAAAAAAGCTTGGTATTCTGGCGAAGGTGAGACAGTATTTCAGCCCGGGAAAGTTGCTCTATCTTTATAAAGCACAAGTCCGTTCGTGCATGGAATATTACTCTCACCTCTGGGATGGATCCGCCAAATACAAGCTGGAGACACTTGAGGCGATAGAGAGGCGTGCCAAGATGATCATTAACGACGATGATCTGGTAGGCAAAAAACTCCAGAGCCTCGCTCATCGACGCACAGTGGCTAGTTTATCGGTTTTTTATCGGATACACTTTGGAGAGTGCGCTGCGGAATTGCATGACCTAATACCGCCATCCCCATTTTTCTATCGATCGTCGAGATGCACAGATTCTAGGCATCGCCATATGGTGGACGTTACACGTACCCGGACAAAGCGGTTCGACTCAACATTCTTCATTCGAACCGCAAAGGACTGGAACATGCTTCCTGAGTCTTGTGTTCCCCGACGAGTACAATCTGGGGATCTTCAAGAGAAGAGTGAATAGGTACCTTCTAGGTAAGCGCGTTCCACCTTAGGCCTCATATTAGCTTACCATTAGGCGAGATCGAGGTCAAGCGCTTACCTATCGATAATAAAATTTAAAAAAAAAGTTTTACGAAACAGTACAAGTGAATTTGAAGGTAATTGTGAATGGAGTTTGAACAAGTGGCGAACACAACATTTGGTGTGTGTTTCAGTGGGACACTCGCAGCGGCGAGGTGGCGCAGGAGTACGACCGGCACCTGGGCGCCGTCAACACCATCACCTTCGTCGACGACAACCGCCGCTTCGTCACCACCTCCGACGACAAGAGCCTGCGCGTCTGGGAGTGGTAACCTACATATACTCAACCCTCTTACACTACTCAAACACCCACTCCATGCTACACATAGTATACAGCTCGACTGGTCAACGACAGTACATATTGTAGGACACGATAGTAAATGGTCATATTGTGTAATCAAAAAAAAAATATAATGAAATAAGTGTAGTAATATTCGAAAATTATACTCACCACGGACCTCGATTCATTAAAATCTAGTCACGAGTTCAGCAAATCGCTGTTAATAAACAATGAACTTCAATATATATGTCCGGGTGGGTGTACATAACAACAACAATTCTCTATTTGCATGACATAGTGGTACAAAAAACCTTAATTAACTAAAAAAAATGGTTGTCAGTAAAGTCGGTTTACGGACAATAACTTTACGTGAAAACGTCATAAGAAAACATACTCTATCGCTTGTCCGAGCTCTCGCTTGCACGCTCGGCTCAAGCGGAACGTGACAATCATGCTTTTTTCGCGCATGCAGCCGACGTCCATCGGTTTATAAGAGATTATCCCGTTAAAATAACATTCCCTCTTCACCATTAATTAGTATGTACATTTAGGTTTTTGTTATTTAATATTATATATTACTAGCTGACTCGGCAAACGTTGATCTGCCTTTTTAACTACTCTTATTTTTTTTCTATATTTTCTCACTTTTTAAACCTTCCCTGGACTTCAACAATTAATTCAAAACCAAAATTAGCCAAATCGGTTCAGCCGTTCTCGAGTTTTAGCGAGACTAACAAACAGCAATTGATTTTTATGTATAAGATTTTAATAATTTTATGTTCAAAAAAATATACAAACTTTTACAAAAAAAATACATTTAGTTACGACATTTAAAATACAGAAAATATTACAATTATTGATACATCTAGTTAATTTGTTTTTGAGCTGGTAAATTAAAGTTATCACAAGTATCTACTTAAAATTTACACATTTTAAAGTTCAAGAAATAAATATTTTGCATAACATTTCTATTAAATAATTAGGTCAAAATTTAAGTATCCATTTTTATACATATTAATATAATTGGTTACAAATTATTCATTATATAATATCTTAATTAAAAAGAATATTATCACATCTGTTGACGAGTTAGGTGGTAATCCACATCGTCGATTTTACTGATCTGGTCATAACTTGATGTAATTTTTTATGTGCTCTTAATTTAATAAATGCTAAAAAATAAAAATGAAACAAGTAAGCTTTTGCAGTAGTCGCATGTAATGTGTAACATGGGTACCATTTCGATTACGGGTTAACCCGTGTTTCCCCCCCTATTGTTCCGGGCTCCTTTAAAAATAGGCAGTTGCCGTTTTGCCAGCGTAAAAGACGACCGATTAGCTATACAAGTCATTACCATTGTGGCTACTAAGTGGTAGAGTTCTGCATTGTCCCCTCGAGGTTTGGTACCATCGCCTTACCTATTCCTGCCACAATAGCGTCAATGCTTGTCACTGTCGTGTTCCGGTTAGGAGGGTAAGGTAGCCGGTAAACTTATGCATGTGGCATTAGGCTTCGCCTCTAGATAGCAACGCACCATTAACATCTTTGGTGTCTATAGGCGATGGTTAACTATTTCCATCAGGAGACACATCTGCTTGTCTGCTATCTTATGATAAAAAAAATCGAATGGTTATGCCGGACTCTTACTGGCTAAAACCCAACGGTGGCCACCTTCGGCGCAAGATGACAGCTCTGGTATCTTCGGCAGGATTCGCATGATGTTCGCACACGCCCTACAGTTTTACGCAGTTCTTCCCAAGAATCCCTTCGTGTTACGGCAGTATGCGATCTACCTCGTACTTCCATTCTTATCGGGTTGCCATAAAATTACGTTATAGCGGCTGTACACATTGGGCCAAGCATTGGGCCAATGCTTGGCCCAACGTGTAGAAGCCTACTTGGCGCTATGTTGGTAGTTGGCGCCAACATTGGCCGGCCAAGCGAATGTTGTCGGTTTTTCGTGCGCACATCAAAGGATCTTGGCGCGCTCCGCCAACGGTGTTCACACGTTGGCCTCTTATTCAGTTCATTGTCATACGTCAGTAAAGACGGTTGTGTTGCGCTTGAGTTAAATTGTTGTTCCCGAGTTACGATGGCGTAAACAAACACTGAGGTTTTACAATTCATAGAAATGTATCAAAATGAACCAATGAATGACTGATGATGATGAATGTCCTTTATGAATTGAAACTTTTTCATTATTACACCAAAATTATTAAATATGATCATCTTTATCGAGAAATTCTGTAACATATTGAAAATAATAATTACTTATCGATACATATTTACGAGATTTGGACTGATTTTAAAGTATAAAGTAATTATTATTTTCAGTATCTTATACGGAATTATTATATGGAATCTATCCTAATTCCGAATACGTGTTGTTCGTATTGAATTCAAGTCAATACTAGTTATTTTTTAAACTTTTCTCGTCTTGTCTCATTTCGCATTGTTTTGCCTCATTGGTGAGAGGAGGTTCAGAGCAGTGCACTGTTTCAGATGACATTAGGTATATATATTAGGGTGGATCGAAAAAAAAATTTTTTTTTTCTTAGCATGGGGGTAGAATTTGTAGCTTATAAAAAAAGAAAATTTTTCAAAAAAAAAATTTTTTTTCGCAACATTTGGAGATAGCCCACTCGTTTTTTAATAAAATAATGGATCAAATGGACTTATTCTAGCAAAAAAATTTTAAAATATTTAAACGATGTTTTAGAATCTGTGGAATGTCTTTTTGAAAGCCAAATGGAAATCAGAAGTCAAAAAAAATTTTTTCCTATTATTTTTGTAACTTAAGCGAAAAATAAAGAATTAAGCAGCCCTTTTATCTGTATTAAAGTAAAAGGTAAGTGAAAAAAAAATCATATGCAATTATTTTTTCATGTTTTCCACGATTTTTGACGGAAAAAAAATTTTTTCGCTAGAATAAGTCCATTTGATCCATTAATTTATTAAAAAACGAGTGGTCTATCTCTAAATGTTGCGAAAAAAATTTTTTTTTTTTTTGAAAATTTTTTTTTTTATAAGCTACAAATTCTACCCCCATGCTAAGAAAAAAAAAAATTTTTTTTCGATCCACCCTAATATATATATAGGTTAGGTTATTAAAAATACCATTTTTTAATACTTTTATTTCAGGTTAATGATGCTTAGAAACGTATAGCAGATTGCTGCTGAAATAGCGTTAGTGCTAGTCACTGTCGTGTTCCGGTTTGGAGGTTAAGGTAGCCGGTAAACTTATACATGTGGCATTAAACCTCGCCACAAGATAGCAACGCACCATTAACATCTTTGGTGTCTATTGGCGATGGTTGACTCTTTCCATCAGGAGACCCATATGCTTGTTTGCTATCTTATGATATAAAAAAAGATAAGTATTCCTGTTATTGAACTAAAAAAGAAAAAGGAATCTTTAATGACAAATCTTACGACTGTAAGAGATTCTACGTCCATCGTTATAAAAGAGCCAATGCAGAATGGTCAATACACCAATGTGTAAACAGAAACATTTAATGTTGGCCCAACAGTTGGCCCAACGCTTGGCCCAATGTGTACAGCCGGCTTTAAACTCACGCTTTACGCAAATAGCAGTCTAGAAGATTCATTGGTCAATTTAAATAATTCTTGCTTTCTCAGTTTCCTGTTACATCGTTGTTCCATCGTATTTCACGAAATCACTGCCACAGATTGTAGGCAAGTGAGAGGAAAAAATGTTACATATTAAAAATATTGTCGATGTGCTATCGAGATCTCGATTCTGTAGTTACTATGAAATGTTGTCTCATAAAAAGTGTCTGTAAATATTTATTGCAATGGCCGAGAAATAGGCAATTGCAAGCCGAGAATGAGTTTGAAGACCGAGCCGTAGGCGAGAACTTCAATGATCGGGACAGACAATTGCCATTTCCGTTGAGGCATATTGAGGTTTTTCTCGAAAAATGCAAGGAAATAAAAAAATACCTTTCACATATCTATATTTAATATTATAAATGCGAAAGTTTGGATGTTTGGATAGATGTTTGTTGCCCAATCACGCAAAAACTACTAACGGATTTGAATGAAATTTGGCACACAGATAGATAATGATCTGAAATAGCACATAGGCTACCTTTTATCCCGGAAAAAAAAATGATCCCGCGGGATTCGCCAAAAACTTTTATTGCAGCGGGCTGCACGCTGCAGCTAGTAATATAATACATTTAATTTGTGGCTATATAGTCACGCGAATGCAAATTGTACCAAGGTAAAAGAATTCTTAATTCAAATTACCACCCTGCACGCAACGGTGGATCCAGGGGGAGATCATGGTGGTTATGACCCCCTCTAGGCAGGGGTCTATGTATGGATTTAAAGTAAACCAATAAGGATTAGAGTTTATTTTGACTGAATCTTAAATATCTGACCCCCTGACCCGAAAGCTGGATTCGGACTTGTCTGCACGCCTTTTTATACAATTGAATTAGAACCAAGCAACGAGCCGGCAATGACTTTTTTTTCTGTGCACCTAAATACAATACTTCGCATGGTCTTTATTCAAACGTAAAAGAATGCTTGATTGGTGATTGTGTACCGGTAACAGGGACATCCCGGTGGACATGAAGTACATCGCGGACCCGGGCATGCACTCGCTGCCGGCGGTGACGCTGGCGCCCAACGGCAAGTGGCTGGCCTGCCAGAGCATGGACAACAAGGTCACCGTCTTCTCCGCACTCAACCGGTTCAAGCTCAACCGCAAGAAGACCTTCACCGGGCACATGGTGGCCGGCTACGCCTGCGCACTCGACTTCGCGCCCGACATGAGGTCAGTGACTACCTTACATAAGGAATAACCATGGAACACAGAAAACAAGCGGAAGTGGAACGTACAAACATTTGTATCAGGACCGCGATCGCCAAACTCCCACATAAAATAAGCATTATTGCATATAAACTACTAATGCAAACATTATTTCATTGGTCGTTTTCATTTTAAACAGCAATAATCCGAAACACACAAACAGAACATTTAAAAATATGCTAAACTGCGTTACAATAAATTTTATTTTGCTACAAAAAAAAAAGAGTATTTACGTCCTTTTGTAGTCTATTCAAAATAGACTCATCTATTGTACAATAGTGAAACTATAATCTTAATAGTTTCGCTATTCTACAATAGATGGCAGTATTAATTTTTCCGTATTTTTCAGTTTGTCATATTTGCGTAGAGAACTTTCTTGAACGATATACGTAATGACAATCATTACGTATATCGTTCTAAAAAAATTAGGTCAACCTGAAATGAACTTTATTTATTTTTTATTATATCATTAGAGATTATATTAAATCAGGAATTTTATTAAAATAAAATGAAAATTGTGCTTTCGGATGATATGAAATATCTACATTTTTAATCGTCTGTATTCTACCATCATTTCTGCATTCAAATATGACACAATATGGCATAATTCAGTGTGTAATAGATTTTCTCGCACGACGACTATCTCTTAAAGATATGTTAAATATCACAAAGGCAATTTAGAGTAACAGCGCATAATAGTGGTGCACGCGGCACGCCCACTTTTCACTTCCACTTGTTTTCGTTGTTTCATGGAAATAACTAAGGAAAAAACGTGTCATTTCGTCCCTAGTAATGGCAGATTTAAGTACAGCTATCTACATATCAATTGACAAAATTTCAAGACTTATCTAAAAAATGTCGACATTTTATCGATATCTTTAATAACATTTTTATTCAAATTGAATAAAACACCGGTTAAAAATAGAACACGTAGACATATTTAAGTATCAAACACATTGAAACAATACGTTTTATATTTAAAACACACCACAATTACAGAAAACTACAATTTTTAATTAAAATCAGTACATATTTGAGTAAACATAAACATTTGACGTTTTGTAAACGTTGACATCGTTTAATAGTAGTGGCGAATCGGCTGCAAGCTGCTTAAAGTGGCTTTAAATTATTTTTTTAAATGATTTGAAATTAGAGCACTGACAAATTTTTTATGGCTTCGTCTATTATGAAAATACGAACTTGTTAGACAGAGACAAAGCCATTATTATATATTCAGCGTTGGAATACATGCTATTCTATAATTTTGATTGTTTAAGGAAATTAATGCCAAGTCCTTGTCTTCTCTTGTCAAAAGTCTTTACACTATTGCTTTTAAATTGGCTGAAGCTCGATTGCCGCAAAATTGATATTTAAAAATACATTTACCAGTACGACACTTTGCCGCACTTATTGTAGTGCATTATTCGATCGTTCGAAATTTATTTCTTATTAAATAAATAAATAAAAGTAAGCAAATTATTTGCTTGTGTTATGGGTATTAGTCAACGATACTATTACATAGAAATACATATATAAATACTAGAATATATTTAATAAACACCCAAACCTGGAAATACAAACATTTATGCTCATCACAAAAATGCTTGTCCCCGTCGGGGATCGAACCCGAACTCCGTCGATTGCGTAGTCAGGGTCTCTAACCACTCGACCAACGGGGCGGTATTGTAACTAAGGTCTATTTTTTCCATATTTTTTCATCGTTTGTCATTATATAACATGACAAAATTAAGCATAACATTAAATTTAAAAATTTAAAACTGTATTTTTGCGATACTGTTGTGTGAAAACTATACCTGAAGTAGGTCCAATTATTATGTGGCTGAGCTAGTAAAGTGTCCGACCGACACTTTTGATTTATTACGTTCCAGCTATACATTAATCTAGTGCGATTATATTTAAGAGACAGAGAAGCTAAGAAACATGATAGAATGTAAAGTGTTTTGGAACCTTGCGCGCCCTATACGATGTTATTGTCATGCCTTTAGTGTAATTGTTATTTATTTAATAAAAATGATGTGGTGTCGCGGGACACCAGGTAGGAACGAACTTCCTTCGGCTAAACGGCACTACTCGCTTGTGTTCGCGACTGTCGCGCCTGCGCACGTCTCATTTAACGCTTTTATTCCACGCATTTTTCTTACGGTTTTACTATCACATTTTTTTCAGTTCGGTCGCGCAGCAAAATCCCTATCCCCTCCAAGCCTGCCGTAAGGAACTTCGTTCCAAAACAATATATGTATAGCGAACAGAACTTTCCTATTTGATGTCCCGCGTCCGTTTCATATTTCGCGTCTTTCAAACGCGCAATACCCTTAAAAAGGAATTAGAATTTTTGGTCCATGGATTACGATATTATTCTTCCATTCTCGCAGTATTTCTAAAAAGGGATTTAAAATTTTCGCTCGGTAGATTAAAATATCACCACTCCATGCGCGAAACAGATTTAAAAAGAAAACCAAAGCTTTCACACCACGGATCAATATATCACTCCTTCCTACGCACGTTTTAAAAGGAATCCACAGCTTCGCTTCCCTAATTATAATATCACTCCTACATGCGCTTATGTTTCTTGAAAACGGGATGCAAATTGCTTTCGCTTCACGGTTTAATATATCACAGTCTCGCAACATTCTTAAAAAGGATCCGAAGTTTTCACGTTACGGATTTTTTGGGTGTGCTTATATATATATGTATATATATATATATATATATATATATATGTATATATAAATATATGTATATATATAAATATATGTGTATATATATGTGTGTATATATATATATATATATATATATATATATATATATATATATATATATATATATATATATATATATATATATATATATACACATATATATACACATATATTTATATGGTATACATATATATATATATATATATATATATATATATATATATATATATATATATATATATATATATATACATACATACATATATATATATATAACATTTATATTTTAAAAAGGGATTCAGAGTTTTGTTCCGTGGTTTAATGTTTCACTCTGCTATGCGTGAAACATTATAAGAAAGGTTTCGCTCTGCTGATCAATATCGTTTTCCGGATTTTAATATTATTATTAAAACAGTCGAAGTTATGACACGTGTTTGCCACATTGTAGTTTATTATGATTTCTTGACACTAAGAAACGATTAAATATGTTATTAATTTATCAATTAATAAGTTGCTAATAGTTATTATCCACCCGTGTAATGATATAATGTTAGCGCGTTAAACTCTCACCTTTCGTCTTATTTCATTTCGTTATAGCTGTGTATGTAGCATATGTTACCAATAATAAATCAATGTTTATCTTTCTGTGCTTTTGGCGGCCATCACAATTCTTCATCTTCGTCCTGCAACTCGATAACTTCGGGTTTTTTCGAAAGCTTCAGATAAGTTTTACTCTTGCCTCCTCAGGTGCTTTAGGAAGCCCACAATCGCTTGATATTACAGAAGCCTTCAGCAAGGATTTACCTCAATGACCCGAGGGGCTACATCTGATAATTCGCCACACTCTCGCATTCGATTGCTGTAGATCTTCGTCTAATGTGTCTCGTGCAGACTCTGCATAGACAACTGTCTGTTACATCTATGTAAAACATACCTGTAGGTAAAGATACCATGTTACACAGCGCAGCACAGTTTATAGCTGCCAATCGCTTTTTGTTGATTTTTTCAGAGCTTGAAACTAGAGATGCCACGAAGATTAATATTCGGTAACATAAACATGCTGTAAGCTCGTTTGCTGTCATATAAATAGGGATACTGAATACCAGTGTTGAGGTCCACCAAGCCTTAACAAATACTGAGTTATTCCCTTTTAATGGACTCAATTTACCACTCACTATTACTATCACTTTTTGCTCTTTCTTTTAGATATAAATAAGTAAGCCTTTTCACCATAAGCTTCGATTTGTTTCTTTTTTTGTTTTTGTATGGTTAATGTCCATTAATAAATATTTTTTAAATTATTTTATAAGAATGTTGCGTGCACTGAATAGGTATATTATGTTTGTATAAAACCTTTGTATCGCTTTTTAGTGATATGTTGTTCCGTCGGACGAAAGTTTTGGATCCCTTTTTAGGAATGTTGCGCGCAATGAAGACAAGACAAGACATATATATATATATATATATATATATATATATATATATATATATATATATATATATATATATATATATATGTGCTAGCTGTTGCCAGCGACTTTGTCCGCGCTGACTTCGTTTACTCCGCGTTTCGTTTACCCCGACTTTCGTTGCTCCTCCCCCGTAGGTGATAGCATGATAATATGTAGCCTATATGTTGACCCGACCTGCGTACATATTATTTTTGACTATATTTTTGGCTTCAATATCGTAGATCACACTCCAAGTATTCTTTTAAAAAAATATTCAATGTACAGTTTTGACTTTCCTACGATTTTATTATATGTATAGATAAATGTTTAACAGTGAAATTTAAGCACAAGTGCAATAATAAAGGTGTCTAAATATCATTGAAATAGATTCAGTAGTCTAGGATTCCATAGCGGACGAACAACGTGATACGTAATTTATATATTTTAACATTGTAATACATTTAATAAACATCCCAACCCAGAAATACAAACATCTATCCTCAACATACAAATGACTGTCCTGTCGAGAATCGAACCCGATCCCCATAGATTGCATAGTCAGGGTGGCTAACCACTCAACCAACGGGGTGCGTGCATTAACAATGTTACAATACAATCGCTGGCAGTCACGAGCGTAGTACGTGACATATTAGTTTATACTGGTTGTAATCTAACTAACAACAAATAACGTGACCTAATTGAACTAAAACCTTTTGACCTGAATTACATAGCTTATCCTTCATGAATTAAATATACACATATTATAATAATTAAATATACATATATTATATAGCGCTTCACCAATATTTTGTGAATATTTTCCCCGCCCTTTGAAGTATAGACCGTCTGCCATATTGTCAGGCAGTCCATAAGAGGCGAACGACTGGCTATACGAGTCACTAGGCATGGATCATTTAACAGTTAACATATTAAATTTCGTATTAATTTTTTTAACAATTAACAACTGTTATTTAAATTAGCAAATACTGTTAAAAGTATTTTTTATGCATCACTAAAATTACCAATAATTTGATACATGATGATAATATTATTAAAAATATTTAAGAAAGCATTTCTTTTTTATTCGCTAACTTGATTTATGATAATACTGTTAATAAAAATATTTCGGGAGACCGTTATAATAATAACTGTTAAAAGTTATTAAAACTATTCTAGAGGACCTTTTTTTAGTAGCTTCGTGTTTTTACTGCTTCTAATACTTATTATGTATAGGCTACTGATATAATTTAACGTAAATAAATAACTGTTAAATATTAATTAACTTTAACAACATAACAGTTAATCTAATTTAACAATAATTTCCAAGCCTAGTCACTACCATCGTGGCTACTAGATCGTGGTGATTTTTGTTCCACTTGGGGGAGTTTAATCTGCTTGCATGCGACCACTTCGGTATTGTCGCGGTAATAAACTACTACTTCAATATTTAGCTCTAAATTAAAGATTGATTTTGAATTACAATTTCTATTTATTCTTCGCAATTATATCCTCTATTAGCTACGACATCATTAACTCTTCTGCTAACATTCAAAAATACATTCTCTACATTCTACATCGAATATTTCAAATAAAAATGAAACAAGTATCCAGCGTCTGTAAGAAATTGTTGACCTTAGAGTAGGGAAATAAATTACAAACAATCGTAATCGTAAAATATTGTAAGCAAATTTTTTTTTTTAGGTAAAAGTATGTAGACTATGTATGTGTGTTTTACCTATGTTTGTGTGGGCGGGGAGTGGGTCAATCAAAATCTTACGATATCTCGCAAAGAGGATAGTGGGCAAAAAACGCCAAATAATAAGTGGATGCTCCCTAACTCGTGAGGTTATTCGACTCGAAACTCGTCTGACATTACTTGCGCCAGCCCGCGACTTAAATATCTGTGTTCGTCACTGTAATTTTTATTGAGATACTAGATGAAAACCCGGCCACGCTCGAAAGTCTCATAATACGCAATCTTATATACTAGCTCAAATAGTAGACATTAAAAAGTAGCAACACTGTAGTGACGTCTTCTTTCAACTATTACGTTGGTTTAATAAAGACAACGCTATAGTGTTGCTATTTTTTAATTTCTACTCTTTTATGAACGAAGAGAAATAAGCTTCACGATAATCTGCGCTGATACTTTAATAAATGCTCACGCCATCTACACCACATATTTGTAACCTTTAAAGAAATATGGCCTATGCTGCTAGACAAATTACTTTATATAGAAATATGGCCTATATAAAGAAATTTGTCTAGCAGCACCGTTAGAATTTTTAATCACTATTTTAACAAAATACTTGAAAATCCGAATTTTGCGGATATAATATGTTGTCGACTCAAAATTATTATTTTTTTACGCTTTATAATTTAGGTAAGGTTTCGATTGAGTCTACCGTAACTCTTGACGAAATAATTAATATAGAAGATTCGGGTAGTAGAGATATCACGTAGTCACAAAACTCTCCCCATTTTGGTCTTGACCCTATTTGCAGAAGAGACCATTAGTCATTCTGCCAGGCATTTTGTAAAAGGCCAATGTTTGGCAAAACATGTCACTACCATCGCAACTACGCAACTTATCACCCGAGCTTATATATCGATAATAGTGTGATATGTACTAACTTTTAAAGATATATTCTATTTTTTCCGTCATCGGCACTTGGTGTAATTCCATTTTTTTTAAAGATCTATAGTGAAGCGCTTGACCACGATCTCGCCTGATGGTAAGCTAAGATGCGGCCTCAGATGGGACGCGCTTCCCTAGAAAGCACCTGTTCACTCTTCTCTTAAAAATCTCCAGATTGTACTCGTCGGGGAACACAGACTCAGGAAGCATGTTCCAGTCCTTTACGGTTCGAATGAAGAATGTTGAGTCGAACCGCTTTGTCCGGGTACATGCACTATACGGCGATGCCTAGAATCTGCGCGCCTCGACGATTGATAGAAAAATGGGAATGGTGGAATTAAGTCATGTAATTATTGTTAAACACAATTGATAAAGCACTTGTACTCTATCTACATAACATATATGTTTTTAGTGTATTACTCAATCGGTATCACTTTTTAAGCATCTTCAGGATGTAGTTTACTTAATTTAAGTATATACTTATTATAAAGTCCTTATCCTGAAGATGTAGTAGTGTAAGTATCCTGAAGGTGCTTAAAAAGTGAAACCGTTTGAGTTGTATACTAAAAATATATACCTCCCTACTTATTATTATTATAATATTATAAATATTGATATAAAAAACCCGAGATACACAATCAGTGTCTCAAAAACGTCCTCTAAAAATGAGGGCATTTCAAATGGAATCGCGTCGGTCGTGACATTGTCAATTTTATTACTTTTTGTACATTGTTTTGTAAAAACAACTATAAATCGACACGTCCCAAGAACAAAATCGTACGGAGAGAACAGACGAAATTGGTTTTATAATAAAATTCGCATTAAACACCATTGGTTTTATAATAAAATCGCATAAAGCCAAAAGACAATATATTTTTTATAGTTATTGGTCTTTTGTTTTTGGAAATGCTCAAGTGAACATCATCTTATGTACAATGTATTCCCACAAACAAATTTATTGTAATTTGGTGTTTTTGCAGATACGATTTTGTTCTTGGGACGTGTCGAAATGTTGCGCTTAAGGTTGGATATGCAAAAACATATATTTTTGTCATACCTATAACCACTTGTGTGAAATTAGCGACAGTTTTGAGTGTCAGTTTTGTAATTTGTTCGAGACTGTGCATCTTTGATTTTTATACCTATAAATGATTATAAATGCAAATGTAAGTTTTTTTTGTTATGATATCACGTGAAAACTACTTAGCCGATCATATTGAAATTTTGTACACATATTCTTGAAGGTATTAGAAGTAACATAGGATATTTTTTATTTTAAAAAAATGCAAGCGAAGCCACGAAAAAGCTAGTATGTTGAAGTCAGAGTAAATAGTGCTTTATTAATTGTGTTTAACTTTTAAAGATTTAAAAATCCACCAAACGTGTTTTTATTATTACAGTCTTTATTATCCGCTTAGTTTAATCGAATGATTGGCGACTCTGGGGGATTAGGCAAAGTAATAACATAAAAATGATGAAGAAGTTAGAAAGGAATTAAATGTATAAGATTGACATAAGCCGCGCTAAATCAAATGGGCAATTGTCATCAGCGTCTTTATATTCAGATGGAAGAGGATGTAAGGACCAAGTTTTCTCACTCTGCAACATCGTAGAGAAGCATGTTGCTTTGGCCTGAAGGTTTTCTGCGGTTTTGTGGATTTAGAGAAAGCATTTGATAAAGTTGTACGGAAGAAATTTGGTACACTTTACCAAATTACGGGATAGATCATAGATATAAATAGCAGGAGTCCTGCTGTGTGCAGTGAAGTCCATATATTGAGACTGCAAAGCATGTGTGCGGGTAGATGGCAACATATCGCCTTGGTTTCATGTCAATATTGGTGTCAATCAGGGTTGTGTGATGTCAGTTGGCGAACTGACATGTTTATTCTGTTTTTTTTTATATCATAAGATAGGAAACAAGCAGATGGATCTCCTGATGGAAAGAGCCAACCATCGTCTATAGACACCAAAGATGTTAATGTTGCGTTGCTATTTTGTGGCGAGGTCTAATGCCACATGCATAAGTTTACTGGCTACCCTCCAAACCGGAACACGACAGTGACTAGCACTGACGCTATTGCGGCAGGAATAGGTAAGGCGGTGGTACCAGACCCGGTCGAGCCGATGCGGAGCTCTACCACCTGGAAGTCACGATGGTAGTAACGCGGATAGCCATCCGCCTGGCAGAACGGCAGTGATCTGGTGGTAAGCTGCCTGCTTTACGCAGACGGTGGTGTACTTTTAGATTCTACTCCATCTGAACTCCAAACACTGATCACTGTTCTAAAGGATGACTAAGAATATGGGCTTACTATTGAATGCGAAGAAAACCAAGGTTCTGGTATTTGAAAGGGAAGAAACCAGAACGGATATAAGAGTAATGATTGATGATGTAAGGTTGGAACAAGGGAATGTTTTTTTATATATCTTGGATGTACTTTTAGCCTGGGTGGAGGGTACACCGTTGGTATAGAAAGAAGTGTGTGTGTGCGGGGAACACAGTGAACGGAGCGTTAGGGAAACTACTCCAAAGCACTGTCCTTAGTCGGGGTGTCCGCCCGTGCCCTGCATAATTCTGTGCTGGCCCAACCGCTATTGTATTGAAGTGAGAGCTGGGTATATAAGAAAGAGCATGAAAGTAGAATTAACGGGGTCGATATGAGAGCGTTACGAAAAATCTGTGGTGTAACACTAGTGAATTGCGTTCGTAATAAATACTGAAGTAAGAGAGAGGTTGGAATTGAAAGAAAGTATCGGTGTAAAAATGAGAAAGGCATGCTCCGTTGGTTCGGACATGTTGAAAGAATGGCAGAAGAACGGTTAACAAAACAGATATACAATGCGAATGTGGATGAATGTGGATACCGGGGGAGAACAAGCCTGACGTACTATGATCAAATCGGTCGGGTGCTGTCCGAAATTGGTATCAAGAGTCTTCGAAACCGGCGTATTTGTATGAAGAGAGTTATGAATGTGCAGGAAGCAAGGCATGTCTGTCTGGACCGTGACATATACCACTCAATTCCCTCGCCTTCCCCGTAAGGGATTTGGCGTGAAGATGTGTTGTTGTAGTTATTTTTAGAAACACTGTCAATTGTCATATATTTTTTGTTTTATTTTAATTTCCTCATATACGAACTTATCATGCTAAAATATATAATATCTGAGTGCTAAGTGTGAGTTTTTCTTTTCGTATTCGATCGTGAGCGCGTTTCGAGTTTACTAGGAATTTGTATGTGATTTGTACAGCGCCACCTAGTGGTAAACGTGAGAAACCAGTTTACCACTAGGTGGCGCTGTACAAATCACATACAAATTCCTAGTAAACTCGAAACGCGCTCACGATCGAATACGAAAAGAAAAACTCACACTTAGCACTCTGGTTAAGACTTTGACTTGCGACTTCTTTATTTAAGGCTTTACAAGTTAATACACTTAGGTGTACAGTATATTTTGTGCTGTCTCAATAAATACACTGAGGTGTGTCAAATTCTTGCGTATTGTCGTAACTTTCACTCGTTGACCCCGCTACATATGTGACTCTTAGATCGTCATTCAAAATTGATTTGTGTTAAGGTGAAAGAATAGTGTGAAGAATTTTTTATTTGCTTGTTTTTATACGTAAAGCGAAATCTTTGTTGACTTTTAACGAATGTAACGTGGAGAACTTAACTACTACCTAACCACTAACTGCAGTGATTATTTTTATAGTGTCGTAAGCAAAGGTAAACGAAGTATACGGTTCTACTTATGAACCTAATCGCCTAGTCTTAATCTATATCTATACTAATAAAAACATCAAAAAGCCTTAGTATTATGATGTATTATGATGAATCATGTTCGTAAGTCCACAAATTATATCGGTCAATTATTAATTCTGTATTTTCTTACCAAAGGTATGTATGTAATCTATTTTGTTCAAGATTACCTACTGGCGGCTGTTTACAAAAAATTGATTAGGTTTTGTTTTTTTCATAAAATTAAAAGCGACTGCATTTGTTCGAATTTAAATGTGTATTCTTTAGTAAAGAAAATTTGCTATTCGCTGAATTTTATTATTGTAACAAATTTTTATTTATTTATTTAATACTTTATTGTACACTTATATAAAGACAACAAAATTAAACGATAACTACTTAAAATAATGCACAAAAGGTGAGCTTATCCCTAACGACAGAGAGCTTCATTTTCTGGGTTAGCTGGATTCTTCTAGCTAACCCAGAAAGTAAAGCTGGGAAAGGAAAGTGGAAGGCTTCGTTCACAAGCATAAAGACAAATACAAATATACAAATTACATTGAAATTCTAATTATACATTACATTTTAATTAAAAATTGTATGTTGAGACATTCTTTACTTGATAGAGCGACGTCATTTGACGGCAGATGAAATGCAAAGAGCTGTGCGGATGTTGCAAGCGGGATGAAAGTTCTTTTTTTATATCATAAGATAGCAAACAAGCTGATGGGTCTCCTGATGGAAAGAGTCAACCATCGCCTATAGATACCAAAGATGTTAATGGTGCGTTGCTATCCTGTGGCGAGGTCTAATGCCATATGCATAAGTTTACCGGGTACCTTACTCTGCAAACCGGAACACGACAGTGACCAGCACTGACGCTATTGCGGCAGGAATAGGTAAGGCGGTGGTACCAGACTCGGTCGAACCGATGCAGAACTCTATCACCTAGTAGTCACGATACGATCTGCCTGGCAGAACGGCAGTTGGCCTATTCTTCAAAGGAGCCCGGGGCCAACACAGCGAAAAAATTCGGTTATTAGTTATTTTCCTCTGTGGCAACGTTACACTGCCACAAGAAATCCTGTTGAGCAGCAACCAGGCCGAGGACAAAATTGTACAACCACTCGGCGTGACCGATACACAGTATAACTGAGTGCTAAGAGTGAGTTTTTCTTTTCGCATTCGATCGTGAGCGCGTTTGGAGTTAACTAGGAATTTGTATGTGATTTGTACAGCGCCACCTAGTGGTAAACGTGAAAACCAGTTTACCACTAGGTTGAGCTATACAAATCACATACAAATTCCTAGTAAACTCGAAACGCGCTCACGATCGAATGCGAAAAGAAAAACTCACACTTAGCACTCTGATTGTAAGACGTCAGCCGATGCTAACCGCCCGATAATATGCCCGAGAGATAGGTTTAAGGCTACAAAACTCAAGTGGTGTTGTTGTTAGCCCCCAAACCGTGTGCAATCGGCTGCATGAGTACGGCCTATGAGCGCAACTCCCAATTAGGTACCCATTTATACGTCACGGGAATCACTACCGTTGAAATAAATGGTGTAGGGAACACATAACATGGACCTAGGAGCAATAATAATGTCGCTGGACAAATTACAAAAATCGATCTAAGTCAAACCCGAGTCCCATCGATTCTAAGTTAGGTTTGCCAACTACTCGCCCAACGGAACGGTCAAATGAGATAAATTTTTATTTTGCGATGAGTCTCGATTCAGATTTAGGCTATCTAAGAAGGAAGACTGTTATAACTCGTCGCCCCGGCAACACTGAAAGGCTGAGCTGTGCTCATCCAAACAGCGAATCAACACTTATGGTGTAGACGGGTATTAAGGTACCAGAGATTATTTTTGATCTTATGAGTGTGTTAATATATTTATTTTCAAGTATTATAAAAAGGAGGTCCTTTAAATGGACGCGAACAGGCGAACTTACCCTATACAGATATAGAAGAAGAAGTATAATATTGCGTCCCACATTACTTCCTTTATTTGCACACTAGTTGCAACCTGCAACACCTTGCTTTATAAAAGCTTTTCGTAAATCCCGCGGGTACAACGTACTTTCCGGGATAAAAAGAATCCTATGTGCTATTCCTGGTCATCTAACTGTGTGTCTTTGATCCAAATCGGTAAAGCCGTTTTCGGGTAATTGAGTAACAAACCCTCACACGTCCAAACTTTTGCATTTATAATAAGTATTAATCTTCTTATATATAAAATTCTCGTGTCACAATGTTCGTTCCCGTACTCCTCCGAAACGGCTTGACCGATTCTCATGAAATTTTGTGAGCATATTGAGTAGGTCTGAGAATCGGCCAACAACTATTTTTCGTACCCCTTAGTAATAAGGGTTGTCCACCCTTAACATTTTTTACTTAGAAATAATTTATATGGCAAAACAACGTTTGCCGGGTCAGCTAATATGATATAGATTACTTTAGGTGAAACAAACAAGTCGCAAGAAACAGTTGGGTCATCAATATACTTATGTAATGCTCTCCTTTGACGTTGATATCACACAGGCGCAACCTTTGCTGCTTTGTAACCCATAAATTAAAAAACAATTTTTATCAAAGGTTTTTATCATTTTTTTACTCACGTTGTAAGACAACGTGACTGTTAAAAAACCGTTGACCTCTAGCGTATGCCACGTTAAAGCTGTATAGGTAGAAATAAACATACGATATGCAGGGAATTTCCATTGTTTTGTAATCTTACTAAAACAAAAATATAACACACACATGATATTAATCAATCTTTATTAATATTATAAATGCGAAAGTTTGGATGTTTGTTACTCAATTACGCAAAAACTACTGAACGTATTTGAATGAAATTTGTCACACAGATTATATATGATGACCTGAATTAGCACATAAGCTACTTTTATCCCGGAAAAATTTGGTAATGTAGCTATTTTTATATATTTTATACCATAGACACACAGACAGAGACACGCAGACACACACACACACATACTGACGTCATCGTGAAGATAGAAAAGGTTCCTAGGACCTTAAAACGTGGAGATCTGGTGAAAACTCGATTTTTCGAAAATCAGGGTAAAATCAGTTACTTTCTAATCTACATACGTGGCGGGAAGTTAAAAATAATAGACGCCTTTCATACGGAGTTGACATAAAGAAAAAATAAACCTAAAACAAGGTAATAGGGTTTAAATATTTAAATTTTCATTTACAAATATTTAATCAAAAATATATCTATCAAAAACTTTCACCCACACTTAAGATAAATGAGTTTAAAAAAAAAATTAAAATCATGAAAAACGATTTTCGGTACCGAGTTTATGGTGTTATTTAAGATTACTAATTGACGTGTTTCATAGTGTGCGCTCTTTATTGTTGCATTTTATGTATGGTTATTGTAAGTTGCATTGTTGCAACTTAAAATAACCTTTCAACCTATAATAAATCTTAATTTTGATGTCTTACTGCTACTCTTATAATAGAGTTAAACGCATGCCTTTTATGCACAACTATCTTGATAGCATTGCATGCTTACAGACCAAGTATTTGTGTATCAATATATTAATACAATGTTATATTATCTTACCTACAATATTTGATGCAATAAATATTTTATTTGATTTATTGATTTATATAGCTACTAGCTACTACTCGCGACTTCGTTCGCGTGATCAAAAATCGTTACTTTCTTTTGCTCACTCGGGTAAAAAGTAACATATGTCCTGCTCTATAAACTCCTCTATCTTTCAGTGAAAGTTTCATCATTTTTTTTATTTATGACCGCCCCGTTGGTGGAGTGGTTAGCGACCCTGACTACGCAATCGATAGGGCTCGGGTTCGATCCCCGACGGGAACAAGCATTTGTGTGATGAGCATAAATGTTTGTATTTCCGGGTTTGGGTGTTTATTTAATATATACGAGTATTTATGTATGTATTTCTATGTATTAGTGTCGTTGACTAACACCTATAACACAAGCAAATAATGAGCTTACTTTGGGGTTAGATCAATAAGTGTAATTTGTCCCGTGAATATTTATTATTATTATTATCAACATCGGTCCAGCCGTTTCAGAGATTACCCCGTGCAAACAGTATGACAGACAGATAGAAATTTTAAAAATGGTTTTTAGGTATTAGTATCGTAAAAATAACACACTGCACTTTACAAAAAGACAGTCATTTTGAAATTACAGTCACTTAAATTTTATTTAACGTATCCGTGTAAAAATTATATAAGCCTGTAGTACTCTCATGCTGTGTGCCGCACTTGCGTCTATCGTCACAAAGCTTCGCGCAATGATGCGATACGTTCAAATGTGACTGGATATTATCGGCTATCGTCGCAAACATTCCGACTAAGTGTGTCTTAGCGCGCTAATATCTTCGGAATGATACACGCAAGTGCGGCAGAAGATCACAAATAAGATGAATCCGACATCTCTCAAACATAAATCCTTCAAGCTTAAACGCCTAAAAAGCGTGCCTAAGAAATAAACATATATAATAAATAAATAAACATACATATGTCGGAGTGGTCATAGAATTGAAGCTGATTTGACAACGAGGCGCAAGTGATGATGATGTCATCGCTTCGACAGAATCCTATTGACGTTCATGCGGGCCCAATACAAGATATTGTTTATGAATCAATCACCGACGAAACTCTATATACTTCTCTGTTGGCCGCCGCTTGTACAAGTCTGGAAACTGTCATACGACTCGTTGTGTTAAAGCTAAATATACCATAGTGGAAAATAGTAATAAGTATTGTTTTAAGTGATAAAGAAAATTACTTCTTGCTCGTTATCCATACCAAGCCCACACAATATGTATTCCGGAGAAGAGCCTCACCTGGATTTTACCCTCTTCAAGACAAGAAAATCAAAAAATATCTCGAACGCCTTTGACAGGGTCTGGCACGATAGTCTTTTGGCAAACTTCCATCGTATGGTCTGCCTACTGGTCTCTGCGCCTGGATCTCAGATTTTCTGAGTGGCCGGTCGATTAGAGTAGTCGTCGACGGCTGCTCATCTGACCAAACGGCTATAAATGCCGGAGCCCCTCAGGGATCAGCTCTCTCCGCAACTCTATTTCTTCTACACATTAACAATCTGCTGAAGCCCGGTATCTATGGGTACGCAGATGATAGCACTGTTGTGGAGAGTTACGTATCTATTGCGCGGGCCAGTACGGCACAGATCGGGTCTGTCAGAGAGGCGATGGGCGATCGTATGAACCTGTCCTTACAGGCAGTCTCCGATTGGGGCGATACTAATCTGGTCCAGTTTAATGCAAGTAAGACCCAGGCGTGTCTATTCTCCGCTAAACGGAAACCGCCCCATCTATTTCCGTCTTTCCAGGGTGTGGCCGTGCCGATAACTGACCACCTCGAGATCCTTGGTATCACGTTATCGCCTACTCTCAACTTTGGTTCGTACATCGAATCTAAAGCCCAAGTTGCCTCAAGAAAGCTTGGTATTCTGGCGAAGGAGCAGTATTTCAGTCCGAGACAGTTGCTCAACCTTTATAAAGCACAAGTCCGTTCGTGCATGGAATACTGCTCTCACCTCTGGGATGGATACGCTAAATACCAGCTGGAGACACTTGAGGCGATATAGAGGCGTGCCAAGAGGCTCATAAACGACGATGATCTGGTAGGCAAAAAACTCCAGAGCCTCGCTCATCGCCGTAGAGTGGCTAGTTTATCGGTTTTTTTATCGGATACACTTTGGAGAGTGCGCTGCGGAATTGCACGACTTAATTCCGCCATCCCCGTTTTTCTATCGATCGTCGAGGCGAGGTATCCTTATATGGTGGACGTTCCACGTACCCGGACAAAGCGGTTCGACTCAACATTCTTCATTCGAACCGCAAAGGTCTGGAACATGCTTCCTGAATCTGTGTTCCCGGACGATTACAGTCTGGGGATCTTCAAGAAAAGAGTGAACAGGTACCTTCTGGGGAAGCACGTTCTATCTTAGGCACCATCTTAGCTTACCATCAGGCGAGATCGAGGTCAAGCGCTTACCTATCGATAATAAAAAAAATCAAATTCATTGTATTGAAAATAATGTTTTTTAACGCAGTAAAACAGCAGCAAACGATTTCCCATTTCGTGTAACTTTGAAACCCTGCACCAGCTCTTCACCACAATAAAATGGTACCATAAGAGGAGTATATCCTCATAAAAAAAATAATTTTCATAATCGGTTTAAAAATGATATTTGCCTTAAAAATTTTATCAAAGTGTCGTGCTCTTATTGTGAGGAAAGATATGAACCTCCGAAATGTTTTGATACTCCAGAGTTAGTGCTTGTCACTAAGTGCTGACGGCCCGAAGGTTAGAAGTTTGTCAGTACCAATTTTAATACCTACTCATTGTTAGGCAATAACATAAGCTTTTTAACTCCAGAGATATTTCTTGATTTTTTGGGATTTAAAGTGAATTTGAAAAATAATTTTGTTTTCTAGTGGTCCGGTTTCGGTGTTGACCACAAGGTTCCGGGTTCGATTCCCCGGCCGCGCAATTCAAAGTGTGTTTTTTCAGTTTTCTGATAAATATGACGTTGCCCGGATTTGGATAAGTGCCCAGTTGGCAATAGGTACGCCACGTATCACATTGTGAGAATCCTGACCAGGGAATCGAACCTGGGACTCATGCAGTCAACATTGACACGGGAGTAGTAGATAAAAGAAGTGTAAAAAGCATAACTTGTTAGTTATATAATATACTTAGAAAATAATAGATGGCGCTAGCATCTTAATTGCTCTCTAAAAATGAAACAGAATCGTTGCAAATCAGTGAGTTCTCACTGTGTTCTCACTGTATTGAATCTGTATCAGTTTGAGAGAGTCAAAACCTAGATAAGGTTGTCCAAACTAAAAACGGAGAAAAATCTGTGAATCTACGTTTAGATTTTTTAAAAAGCATTGTAACCTACTCAACTGTGTTTCCCAACAACAATTGAAACAAGTAATAGTAGTAATTAAAAAAAAAACTTTTAAATATAATCTACATATACTCATATCTCAAAAACGACTGAACAGACTATGATAAACTTTTGACTGTTCATTATGATAGTATATAACTGATTTAAATAAAAAAATCTCGATATGGTTTTTTGTTCCTGAGAAATTCGTTGATAAACATACAAATGTACAAGCATACATACACTTGCAAAGCTTGATATAGATCATCATACTCAATTATTATTTAATTCCAACAATACTACATACATATATATGGTGTCAAATTGATAACCTCCGTTTTATCGTCGGTTGAATATATCGTGACACAATGTTACCATCTTTGATACCTAATCAGCGGTAATCTTTTGCTATCTGAAAATCTGTCTGCTTGGCTTCTTTCATAAGACACAAACATTTGAAATATCCAATAAATTTTCGATACAACAGTTATCGATTTTTTGATAAGAATGTAGAGTAATATTGTCGCTATTTAGCGATGTTATATGGATTTTTGATGTTCTGTTCATATCTGATTAGAATAAGATAGATTTAATGTCGATATGTTTTTTTACTGTCACTAATAAAATAAAATATATATGGAGGGAGCATTGATATAAAGAGAGGAAGATATGTTACCTAGTCACAGCGCCTGGTCCTACAAAACTAGGTCCGTGTACACAGTCATTGTAGTATGCCACTCAGTCACGCGCGGGACATCGTAAAATCGAACGCTTCTACTTTGATTGTTTTTACCATTAAACACGCTTCAAAATGGCTTCTTGTGTATTTAACCAGTGTTGTAATCACTCAAGGGAAAGAAATAAGACACATGGAAATTTCCATTCGTAAGTACAGCTAAAACATTAAAGGAGAGGTGGATTTTTGGACCCAAACGTAATGGGTTGAAGTATGGTTCAAAAAATGATACTATTTTTCTATTTCAAAGTTCAAAATATGAGCTTAATCCACTTTCTGAGAAAAAAGAAATCACGAAAATAAATTTGTGGTACTATAATTGTATAATCGATAAAATCATAATCGATTTATGTAAATAATTTTAATCGAAATATAAGCTCGTAAGTATATGTAAAAGTGTATTTTTGATTAATATTTAGTATAATCAACAGTAAGTACCATCATTACTTTACAAACCTTTTAAAATATAAAAAGAAAAAATATAATCGATGCAATTTATATAATCGGTTGATTATGTTACTTCAAACTTAATACGATTTAGTCTGTGGATTTAATACGGCTAAAATTGACAATTACAACTGACATCACTGACTGAAGGCTCGCAAGAGTCGCACTCGCAAGTCGCGGACTTCACTCTTCGCTATTTTACGTACCTACCTACAGAGAGGCATCCTTTAATTTGTGTTTTCCAAAAATCTGTGTTTTAGTATTGTGTCAATTTATAAACATGAAGCATAGTTGCCTGTATTACAAGTATCAGTAGTAAACGGTTACAGTGAGTTAAACTATATCATAGTACCGTAACCTTACTTCTAGTGAATATCTTATATCTCTGTTCTCAGATTGCTAAAATCTGTAAAGTTTTCAGTATTTATATAACGTTAAACTAGCTATTAATTAACATAATATTCATCTTATTACAAGGGAGCCCAAGTTTGTATGCAACGGTATCAGTCTCCATTGTTTAAAAATAAGATTTTCTTTGTTTATCGGTAACCATGGCGATGAGGTGGTCCGTGGCTATTGGCTAATGAAATTTCGCTCGTACGAGTGTATCCGGCCTATCACTTATTTTGTTTATTAGTAACCACGACGACGACGCGCGCAGTGGCTAATACCATTTCACTCGTACGAGTGTATCCGCCCTATCTCTGTCTTTGTTTCCATGTTTATAATTGTGATAACAGAGTGCTAAGTGTGAGTTTTTCTTTTGCATTCGATCGTGAGCGCGTTTGGAGTTTACTAGGAATTTGTATGTGATTTGTACAGCGCCACCTAGTGATAAACGTGAGAAACCAGTTTACCACTAGGTGGCGCTGTACAAATCACATACAAATTCCTAGTAAACTCGAAACGCGCTCACGATCGAATGCGAAAAGATAAACTCACACTTAGCACTCTGATGTGTGTGCGTGTTGGTGTAGCTTAGTGAATGCGATATAAGAACATAACGTATCTTTCTCTTTTTAAATATCAATGGGAGGGAGCCATCTGGTAATGAAGCATGAGATAGCAAAAGAAAGAAGTTGGCTTTCTCTCTCTCTCGAAGAAATCTTGGCTTATAGACAGCAAGGTATTGTTATTGTCGCATTGCTATGCGTGTAGCGGGTTGGTAATACATGTCTTGTAATTTTACATTTACCTTTGCGTTTTTAAAACTTGTCGGCACCAACTATTTAGAACCGATGAGTTTTTAAACTTCCCGCTACGTATGTAGATAAGAAAATTACTGATTTTGCCCCGATTTTCGAAAATCGAATTTTCATCGGATCTCCACGTTTTGAGTTCCTAGGAACCTTTCCCGATTATTTTCACGATGTGACGGCATCGTGTGTGTGTGTGTGTGTGTGTACGCGCGCGTGCGTGCGTGCGTGCGTGGGTGCGTGCGTGCGTGCGTGCGTGCGTGCGTGCGTGCGTGCGTGCGTGCGTCTCAAAAAACAATTTGATATTACATTTATCCACACGAAAGTATAATATGTAATATGTATTTTCGTATATTTTATATTAGTTAATATGATGTGTAGATGCAAGTAATCCTAGCGACGTTTATGTGTATAGCCAATCATTTACCTTTTACTGTCTGGCAGAATGACGAATGGTGTTTTCTTCGACGGGACCCCGGACTAAAACGAGAAAGTTGTCGAACGCTTTCCAGCGGTTATTTTTTGCAGTAAAATCAAGGGATGACTTTTTCATACCATAGAAGAGCAAAAAATTAGATAGTTCTCCAAGTGGAAAGAGGTAACAACCGCCTATAGACACTAAATATTTTAATGTTGCGTTATCATTTGCATGGGTGTGATGCTTGTTTACCTACCGGCTACCTATTCGACTACTTCGACTACCATACCCTCCGAGCCGGAGGTTTTAGTACCAACGGGGGAGAAATTGCAAAATTCTAACACTTGTTTATAGTACATGTTAGTGATATATTAACCTTCACTTTTGATGTTTTGGGTTACCTTACCCATTAATATCAAGACTATTCCTTCTAAATTTTATGTATTTTGTATGTATGTAAGTAATATTTGTATGTATATTGTACTTGTAAGTAATGTAAGTAATGTATGTATATTTTATATTTTTGTTATTTAGTTGTTATATGTTGACCATAATTAAATGACTACGTTTGACCATAATGTAAACAATAAAATCTCTTCTAAGTTTGACAACAGACTTGCCATACACAAATGAGTATACATATGTGTATATTATATGTGTCAAAAAATGCTAGTGTATGCATGTTTTTTTTTGTTTATTTAATGTATTGCAAATGCTATTATGTAAACTTTAAAATTTTAATTTTTTTCTTAATTTTAATTTTTTTTAAATCCCCCAATGCACGTTACAAAACATCAACCGAGTCGAAGCGTCTAGAATTGTAATGGGGCCGCACTTGCATCTATCGTCCCGAAGTTATATGCGCGCTAAGGCACACGCAGTCCGGAATGTATGTGATAATAGCCGATAATAGCCAGTCATATCTGCATTTATCGTGTCATATCACGAAGCTTTGTGACGATAGACGCAAGTGCGGCTCAGGCATTTGGCACACATCCATATAAACATGATAAATCGCGTCGCGGTCGTCGTGCTACGACAAAAACGGCATAATGTGTATTGTGTAAGAAAATGAGCCCATAACGCTTCGACTCGATTGACATTGTGTTATGTGAATTAGGCCCCTGTGCCAAATCCTCTCCGTTTGCGTAATTGTCGTAAAAAGAGGTACAAAGTTTTCGCACCACGTATTACTATATAATATAGACGTAATATTTCACTTGTATTTAATATATATGTTGTAATATCGCAACACAGTGTTTATTATATATGTTTAATGTTAATGAAGTAATTACGTTGATAATAAACGTACAAACGTTTGCTAGTTATAAATCTTTCTGTTTCTACATTTCATCCGGACAGTGCAAGTGTTCTCATTAGATTAAGGTTGACCGGTTAAGAATGCCATACAACATTAAGTCCACCTTCATACATGTTTGTGCATAAATCCCATACATATTATGAATGTAAAAGTTCGTATGTTTGAATTTTTGTTACTTAAACACGCCAAAATGGCCGAACTGATTTGGATGAAATTTGGCACACATGTAGAGGTGATCTGGAATAGTATATATATATGTGATAATTTTTATTCCGGAAAAGTTAGTTTTTTTCTGAGGGATTCACCAAAAACTGTTACAATACAGGGGGCTGCACGGTGCAGCTAGTTCGTGCATGAATCTATATTAAGTACTCGATTTAGTTACTAGTTTCGGGATTTATCAATGGCGAATTTTTTTTAAATGTCTTTTCGACATAACTTCGAAAATTTTGAACAATCCATTTTTTTATCTATATTTTAAAAATTAAAATCGAATCAAATTTTCAATAGTTACAGCTTTTCAAATATTAAAATTACGCTGTTTACAGCAAACTTATTTCGTATTTTTGAAATAACTTTCAGACTAATACACAATTTATATAAATCTGGTCCGCTCTTCTGCTTAAGAAACTGCGTCAAATACCGTAAATTGGATTAAAATCGCTTGATTTGTTAGGGATTTATCAGTGGCGAAAATGTTTAAAAAAAATTTTGACATTTGAAATTTTTTAACCTGTTGACTTTTTAGCTAATTAAACATTTTGAGTTCCAAATTGCGTCACTTGAAAGATCAAAATCGATAATTATTTCGAAAATATGTATTTTTTCTAAAATTAAAACTACTACCATTCTTAGATTTTTGAACTCTTCGAGCCCAAAAATATATGATTAAGTTTTTGTGTGCCTTTTTTTGCTTCTTTGAGCTTAAAATAACTTAATTCACGGGAAGTTTCAGGGATGGCCTGAGGGGCAACCGGCTTTCAGATTTTTTCTTTGTAGTCTACATGTTTTGTCTGAGCATAGATTGTCAAGTCTAGATATTAGACCTAAACTTTTTTCACATATATTATACAGGTTGACAGGTTGACTAGTAAAAGATTGTACATATTGCAGGGCACGATTGTATATAGTCGTAAACAATAAAAATATGATAAAAAGAGAATATTGCTTAATCCGCATTGTAAACTTCAACGAAGTTAGGGTAGTAATATTCAAAAAGTATGGTTAACGCACGGTGTAACGAGTCTAGTAAACAATGAATTTCTTGCTGTTTGTGAACAATGAATTTCTATGCGCCTTGTGCAGGTGTCCTTACTAAACATATTAATTGGAAGATTTGGTCAACATTTTAGTTTATATTTTTTCGTTTACATATATTCGGTATCAAAATCGTATACTGAACACCCACCTTTAGTATGTACCTTGTACAACCAGACAACCTGTATACAATATCATAAAGGAGAATGAGAGGCTCCATACAAGTTAGGCCCAAAACGCAACACATAATGATAGCTGCTTACCTTACTGTAATAACATTATTAATTTCTTCTGAAATGTAAATTGTATCACGGACTCTTTTTATAATACTAAAAATCACGAAACTTTTCAAAGATTAATATTACTTGAATTTATTTACAATTGTTACATTCCATTTTAAGCCACCCACATCGCTATATATCGTCAACATAAATATAATTCATTTTTGTATCACTCATCATGAAGATATTTTGATTTTAACCACTTAAAAGTTAAATAAAAGTTAAAAAATGATATAACTTTTGTTTACATTAAAATATTTATCACTCTTTCACAGTTTAAATAGATCACAACTTGTTTTGTTTTTTATTTCTTTCGGATGATAGTAAGAGCACTTGTTTATACAGCCTTCTGTGTTGTAGGTTTCGACTATAATAATAAATATTTTAATTTTTGTTGCATTTTATACAATAGTTTGTTTAAAATTTTGCGTCTTACCTATCCGATATGTTTATAATTTATTTTGGTTGGTCAGAAATAAAAGAAAGTGTTAATTTTAAGGCAGAAAAGAAAAATCTTTGCTTGATTTAAGAATAAGAAAAAGCGCACAAGTTTGATTAGTTTCATGCCTTTCCAACTAAAACCCTTTTAAAATTAGCTTGCCATTAAAAAGTGTCCGTTGAATTCTAATATTGACTTATTGTAAATTAAATTAATTTAATAATTTCGGATCACGCCATATTCTTGCAGCCCTTTTAGGCCGATCTCATCACTCTCCTTTGCTATTTGGTATTAACGCTAGATCCCTTACGGGCTATGCAGATGCAACTTCAGATTTTTTCATATGACTGCTTTGTTCTCGTGAATATTATCAAAAATTTTAATCACGCGGTTGTGTTTCATAGTTATAAATCTTTCTAAAAAAAAGACGACCCTTAAATACCTGAAATAGGGGCCAAAAGTTTGTATTTTTTTATATTAAGATATTATAATATTAAGATAGCAAACAACATGCATAAGTTTACCCGGTTACCGTCCTAACCGGAGCACAACAGTGACAAGCACTGACGCTATTGAATAGGAACAGGAATAGGTAAGGCAATGCTACCAGACCCCGGCGAGTTAATGTAGAACTCTACCACTTAGTAGCCACGACGGTAGTGACTCGCATAGCCAATCAGTTGCATTTTACGTCAGGCAGGCAGGCAGAACGGCAGTTGGCCTATTCTTCAAAGGAGCCCGGGAAAAAACTATACTCGCGGGCGAAGCTGCGCGGCTCGGCTTGTTGTTTATTTCTCAACCGGTTTGTAGTTTTGAAGGTAACTTGCATTTGTATGTTGTGTTCCGATCCAAGGTTTCTTGTTGAAGTGACGTTTGTTTTCGTATCTCTTCTCTAAATTATAATGCCCGGTTCTTATATCTGTAAAACGACTCGCTTTAGTTACGTGTAGTAACATTTTCTACGAGGCGTTAGCTAAAACTGATCCTATAAATGCCAAACTACCAAATGTCCAAACAACATGTGGAAGGGCTTGTTAATATTAAATTGGTCGCTAATGCTTACAGCTACAAATGATGGATTGTTGATTATAGCAACCTGGAATGAATAGTATAAGATAACTATCTTCACGAAAGTTTCCTTATAGGGTAGGCAGAGTACTTTTGCGCTCAAATAATAGAAAATAAGTTCGAAAAATCTAAAAAGAACTTGATCTATCTCGGTGCTTTCTTCGCTCAATACCAAACCTACAGTACTGTTTCGGTTGTAAATTAGCGCTCCCGTTGTTTCACATGTGCCTTTTACATTACGAATAAAAGAGTATCAGTGAGAGTTTACAAGTACGATTAAACTACTACTACTCCATTGGCTCAGCGCTCGGCTCCAAAGAGCTCTTCTTGGCCTCCGATACGTGAGTTCACCATTTGACGCGATCTCTGGATATTTCTTTCCAGTTACTAACTCGAAGTTCCAGAAGATCAGCCTCAGTCCTATCGATCCAGGGATATTCCCCGTATGGGTCCGGGTTCTGTCCGAAGAATAGACCATTTGTTATTCTGCCAAGCAGTTCGTGGGAGGCGAATGATTAGCTACGCGAGTCACTACCTTCGTGACTATTAGGTGGTAGAGTTCCGCATTATTTTACCCGAGACCGCCTTACCAATTCCTGCTGTAATAGCGTCAGTGCTTGTCGTGGTTTAGTTTGGAGGATAAGGTAATCGGTAAACTTATGCGTGTGGCATAAACACCGGTACAAGGATAGCAACGCAACAATTAACTTTTTTTGTGTTTATAGGCGATGATTGTCTTTTTTCATCAGGAGACTCTGCTTTTTTCCTATATTATGATATGAAAAAACAACTGGGGTGACCGAAATTCGTAGCCCGGTCGGTTGGCCCAAATATGCTCTTTTCACACCGTGATTTTCTCCCATTCTCTCGACATGGCTGAGACAACGAAATCCGTGAGCCTTTATCTCTCCTATCATATTTGGTTGGGCTATGAGTTCTCCTGGCTCGGCATTTTTACAGAGTCAACAACTTCTATCGAGTTTTTGCATGATTAAACTGGTTTATTAATATTTTTATAAGAACAAATAGACAGACAGACAGAAAGAAAATCTTAACACCGCTTCCATGCTAGGTAGACACAGTGATACGTGTATCAGTAGACGAGATCCTCGAGTGTGGCTTCAATTCTCTCAGCCTACCCCGTAAGCGATTTGACGTGACGATATGTATAATATAGTCGTTACACAAAACTACTGCTAACAAGCAATATGTAGTGTTTTTTATATATATTAAAGTGTTTTGTCAAATGATTTGTCCAACATGGTAACAAGGAGAGATAATGTAGCAAGTTCAATGGCGATAAACTGTGTCGACATAATTTTATGACGCTGCTTATTATGAGCGCGCCGGAGACAGACGAACAGTAATAATTATAATTAAGCACAGAGTGCTAAGTGTGAGTTTTTCTTTTCGCATTCGATCGTGAGCGCGTTTCGAGTTTACTAGGAATTTGTATGTGACTTGTACAGCGCCACCTAGTGGTAAACTGGTTTCTCACGTTTACCACTAGGTGGCGCTGTACAAATCACATACAAATTCCTAGTAAACTCCAAACGCGCTCACGATCGAATGCGAAAAGAAAAACTCACACTTAGCACTCTGGGTTTCGTTCAATTAAAGTCGTTCGAGTATTAAAGACGTCCAAATTTAGGTTAATTCTGTTTTAAGCCTGTACCGATATTAAGAAATATTAGGTAATCATATGAACTCAAGCAAAGGTCACATGTGGAAATCATATATTATTTGGTCGAACAAATATACCTAAATTATATTTTTATGTCTCATAAGTGATTATTGTGTCGTTTAAATAATATATGATGTAAATTATATAATATTTAAACGACTTATCATCGATCATGTATTATTTAAACGGCGAAACGGCGATGATTATTTATTATTTAAATAATATATGACGTAAATCATATATTATTTAAACGACCAATCATATTATACTTGGTATCTGGGTAAAATAATAAACTAGCTGTGTCCGCGATTTCGACCGTGTAATTTTTTTTGTAAAATAAAGGCAGCCTAAGTTACTCTTTATTACATCAGCTATCTGCCAGTGAAAGTCCCGTCAAAATTGGTCTATCCGTTTCAGAGATTAGTCGGAACAAAGAGACAGACAAAAATGGTAAAAAATGTTATTTGGGTATATATACCGTTTGTACATCCATATGCATTTAGTAAAATGCGGTTATTTTAATATTACAAACAGACAATCCAATTTTACTTATCTTTATAGATAATATCTCGTATCTGAGTACTTTAGTCTGCGAGTAGATGCAAATATTTATGGTAATATACTTTAAATGGTTTTACTTAATAACGCCTCAAAGTATAAAAAGATTTGGTACACACTTGTGGGTATTCCTCGAAGCGCAACCATTTTGAAGCGCAACTAAAGCGCACCTTATAGTTGCGCTAACGATACTTTTCCAGTAAAATGTACCACAAAAGTGCATAGAAAGTCGCCTAGTGTAGGGCTCGCTTCGCTCGCCCTGATAACTATCTTCACGAAAGTTTCCTTATAGGGTAGGCAGAGTACTTTTGCGCTCAAATAATAGAAAATAATTTTTTCCCATTCTCTCGACATGGCTGAGACAACGAAATCCGTGAGCCTTTATCTCTCCTATCATATTTGGTTGGGCTACGAGTTCTCCTGCCTCGGCATTTTTACAGAGTCAACAACTTCTATCGAGTTTTTGCATGATTAAACTGGTTTATTAATATTTTTATAAGAACAAATAGACAGACAGACAGAAAGAAAATCTTAACACCGCTTCCATGCTAGGTAGACACAGTGATACGTGTATCAGTAGACGCGATCCTCGAGTGTGGCTTCAATTCTCTCAGCCTACCCTGTAAGCGATTTGACGTGACGATATGTATAATATAGTCGCTACACAAAACTACTACTAACAAGCAATATGTAGTGTTTTTTATATGTATTAAAGTGTTTTGTCAAATGATTTGTCCAACATGGTAACAAGGAGAGATAATGTAGCAAGTTCAATGGCGATAAACTGTGTCGACATAATTTTATGACGCTGCTTATTATGAGCGCGCCGGAGACAGACGAACAGTAATAATTATAATTAAGCACAGAGTGCTAAGTGTGAGTTTTTCTTTTCGCAATCGATCGTGAGCGCGTTTCGAGTTTACTAGGAATTTGTATGTGATTTGTACAGCGCCACCTAGTGGTAAACCGTTTTCTCACGTTTACCACTAGGTGGCGCTGTACAAATCACATACAAATTCCTAGTAAACTCCAAACGCGCTCACGATCGAATACAAAAAGAAAAACTCACACTTAGCACTCTGGGTTTCCTTCAATTAAAGTCGTTCGAGTATTAAAGACGTCCAAATTTAGGTTAATTCTGTTTTAAGCCTGTACCGATATTAAGAAATATTAGGTTATCATATTAACTCAAGCAAAGGTCACATGTGGAAATCATATATTATTTGGTCGAACAAATATACCTAAGTTATATTTTTATGTCTCATAAGTGATTATTGTGTCGTTTAAATAATATATGATGTAAATTATATAATATTTAAACGACTTATCATCGATCATGTATTATTTAAACGGCGAAACGGCGACGATTATTTATTATTTAAATATATATGACGAAAATCATATATTATTTAAACGACCAATCATATTATACTTGGTATCTGGGTAAAATAATAAACTAGCTGTGTCCGCGATTTCGACCGTGTAAAATTTTTTGTAAAATAAAGGCAGCCTAAGTTACTCTTTATTACATCAGCTATCTGCCAGTGAAAGTCCCATTAAAATCGGTCTATCCGTTTCAGAGATTAGTCGGAACAAAGAGACAGACAAAAATGGTAAAAAACGTTATTTGGGTATATATACCGTTTGTACATCCATATGCATTTAGTAAAATGCGGTTATTTTAATATTACAAACAGACAATCCAATTTTACTTATCTTTATAGATAATATCTCGTATCTGAGTACTTTAGTCTACGAGTAGATGCAAATATTTATGGTAATATACTTTAAATGGTTTTACTTAATAACGCCTCAAAGTATAAAAAGATTTGGTACACACTTGTGGGGTATTCCTCGAAGCGCAACCATTTTGAAGCGCAACTAAAGCGCACCTTATAGTTGCGCTAACGAAATAAATTAAAAATATTATAATTTTATTCTTCGAAGCGCACCAATGATGAAAAGTAGAGAAGAGCATAACGAAAATTGTGTAAATAATAAGAAAAATGAAAAAAATCGTTCTACTAGAAATCCCCAGAACTAGACGGACTGCATAATTTCTGGTTGAAATGGTTGCTATCTTCACACGAGCTCTTGGCTGAACAATTCCAAGAAGCTATAGAATCCGGGTGTCTCCCATCTTTTATGACAACAGGACTCAACTTTCTGCTCTATAAATCTGGTAGTACCACAGATCCGAAGAATTTTAGACCCATCATTTGCTTGCTTACAATTTACAAGCTCCTTACCTCCATTTTGAGATCAAAATTAAATAAAAAAATTTATACAAACAACATTTTAAATCCTGCTCAAAATGGATGTAGGGCTGGGTTACGTGGTACTAAAGAGCAACTACTCATTGACATGGCCATTAATCATCAGGTTCGTAGAAATAGAACGGGTCTCGCCGCCGCTTGGATTGATTACAAGAAAACCTATGATTCAGTGCCTCATTCATGGTTGTTACGAGTGATGGAACTGTACAAAGTTTATACAGTTCTATGCGATTTCTTACGCTCATGTATGAGGCAATGGAACACGACTCTCTGTTTTACTAGGGGTGGTGAGAGTTTTTGTATTTCTGAACCTATAAGGATAGAACATGGAATTTTCCAGGGTGATAGTTTGAGTCCTTTATGGTTTTACTTGGCTTTGAATCCCTTAAATGCTCTACTTAGAGATTCAAAGGTAGGCTATCGGTTTCGTAGAAAGGGTGAAATCATTTCTCATCTCTTGTATATGGATGATCTTAAACTCTTTGCATCCAATAAACCAGATTTGGTGTCATTGCTCAACTTTACGCAAATGTTTAGTAATGAATTTGGTGTAGATAAATGCGGGGTCATACATGTACAGAGAGGCCGAGTTCTGAACAGCGAAAATTTACAACTCTCGGAGACAGTGTCTTTCAAATCTCTCTCTGAAACCGAAACCTATAAATACCTTGGTATGTCGGTGTGCTTAGGTATACAGGATGGGGACATTAAGCAGTTGGTGACTGAACGTTTCTTTGGCCGTCTGAGAAGAGTTCTAAAAATATTTTGTCCGGTGGTAATAGGGTACGTGCATTCAAAAGCTGGGTGATGCCCCTACTTGTATACACCTTCGGCATACTACAGTGGACTCAAACTGAGTTGGACGCCCTGGACTGTAAGGTCCGTAAATTACTGACAAAGTATCGCATGCACCATACACGTTCATCAGTAATGAGATTATATATCCCACGAAAATATGGGGGTCGCGGCTTTCTTAATGCCAAAAACCTACATAATCGTGAGGTGTATAATCTTAGGGAATATTTCCTCCACGACGAATGTGGAATGCATCGGGATGTCGTTGCAGTAGATAATGGTCTGACACCGCTCTCCTTAGCTAAAGAGAACTGGCACCTGAATTGATTTACCGGCGTCCACTGCCTGGCTACGATTTGGTGACCTCTTTGGAGAGACTGAAGGATTTGCCTGTACAATTGCTGATGAAGTTGTCAAGACGAATAATTACCGAAAATACATCGTGAAGGATGGCACGGTCAACTTATGTAGGGCGTGTCACCGTCCTGGTAAGTCCATCAGGCATATTATTTCCGGTTGTTCTCATCTTGCCAATGGAGAGTATTTGCACAGACACAATCAAGTGGCCATGATTATTCATCAACAACTTGTTCTTCGATATGGTCTAGTAAGTTTTGAAGTGCCGTATTATAAGTACACACCGGAGTCAGTTCTAGGGAATGGCCGCGCTAAGCTCTACTGGGATCGATCTGTCATCACGGACAGGACTATTATCACAAATATGCCCGATATCGTGTTGGTAGATCGAATGGAGCGCCGGGCATTTATTGTTGATATCCCGCATGACGATAACCTCGTGAAAGCAGAAAAAGAAAAACTATCTAAGTATTTGGACTTAGCTCACGAGATTACCGACATGTGGGATGTGGAGCCAAGAATAATTGTCCCGATAGTTGTTTCTGTAAAGCGAAGAGTCTCGACCAACATCTACGGAAGCTCTCCTTACAGTTCTGGATCAAGGGCCAGATACAGAAGGTGGCAGTGTTAGGAACGGCACGTATTGTGAGGAGGTTTCTTTCTCTGTAACCCTGACCACCGGCGGTTTAGCTGCTCCCGTCGGCGGGAAACCAATTTTTATATATTTATTTTTGTTATATTGTATTTTTTTAATATTATAATTATAAATGTATATAAAATAAGAAGAAAAATGTAAATAAAAGAAAAATAATATGAAGTATTTTCATGTCCGAATTCCCGAAAAGGTAGGCAGAGGTACAACCAGGTACAGCCGAAGATACGTGGTCCCACAATGTGATAGGTGGCAAGCCTATCGCCATTTATCCAATCCAGGGCAATGTTGTTTTTATTAAAAAACGGATAAAAACACAATTTAGATTTGCCCGGAAATCGGACCAACACAAGACTACTAGACCGCAGAGGTACTAGACAGCCTCTGAAAATTTGGCTTTAAAAGTAACACTGTAAAGATAATAATTATTTTTTATTATTCACACTACTTGTTTTATGCTCTTCTCGATTTTTCATCATAGGTGCGCTTCGAGAAATAAAATATTTTTTATTTCTTTAGCGCAACTAAAAGGTGCGCTTCGAGGAATAGTTTAGTTGCGCTTCATTAGGTGCGCTTCAAAATGGTTGCGCTTTGAGGAATACCCCGTCGATTCAGGCGCCTTTTAAGAAGATAGAGATATATCAACTGCCTTTGGTAGTCATCTCGTAAAAGGCGAAAGAATGCTAATACATATCGCCAACATCGTGACCACTACGTGGTAAAGTTCTTTAATGGCTAGACCTAGTGTTGTCGCTCAATAGTTCATTATCGATAGCAAATGGATAGATTATCAATAATTAGAGAAAGACCTATTGTATCGATATTTTCGATATCGTGTCGTATACAATAGTATCGTTAAACTGTAATATAATCGATAATTTTCATTGTTGGAAAAGACTAAACAATCTATAGTATTGATACTATATAGCTATTCAATATTAAAGGAATCGCAAATATTATCGAACGAATCTACACTATCGATAGTTTCGTACGATCGATAGTCAAATTTTATATTAGCGGTGACTAAAAACAGTGTGAACTAGTGACTCGTGACTTAAAAACACTACTTCCCTTTGCCCGGTTGAGTAAAAAGTAGCCTATGTCATTCTTGGATAATGTAGCTTTTTAAAGGTTATCTTTTTAAATCGATTAAATAAGTTTTGAGTTAAATCGTAAAAAACAAATATTTGCTCTTAATATATTAGTTTGGACTAACCGGTAATATTGAACTATTATACTATTGTACGGATTGTCGATAGTATTGAAAATAATTGGTAATGTCCATGGTATCCATATAGTTTAGCAATTTTGACTATCGATAGAATTGTTACCCTTTGATTGAATAACATCAATTCTATTATGAAAATCAATGATATCGATGGTATAAAAATAAACAGTCGAATTAATAAGCTTTGAAAAATACTAAATACCTTTTTACTTTTGTATCTTTGATGAGATTACTCTTACATATTATCATATTAAAACATTTGAATTTACTTATTGGTTAATTCGACATTATTCGGTAAATACATTATTTTGTTAAATAAAAAGGGCGGCAAATCAGACTGGGCCTAGGGCGGCAGTAAGCCTAAATCCGTACTGGCTCTGTCGTCGCGGCGCCACTAACTCAGTGCTACTGACGTTTGGCTCGAAAGTCCACCTTTAAAGGGGCTTCTAACTCAGTGCTACTGACGTTTGGCTCAAAAGTCCACCTTTAAAGGGGCTTACATCTATATCTCATCCTGCTAATATTATAAACGCGAAAGTATGTTTGGATAGATGGATGTTTATAACGCTTTCACGCAAAAACGGCTGAACAGATTTGGTGAAATTTGGCACACATATAGACGATGACCTTAAATAGCACATGTGATACTTTTATCCCGGGATAATAAGTTGTTCTCCTGGGATTCACCTAAAACTTTCATGATGTGGCGGACTACAGGGCGCAGCTAGTATATTATACATGCGAAAGTTTGGATGTATCGATATTTGTCACTCAATCACGCAAAAACTGTTTGTCCCATTTGGATGAAATTTGGCACACAATTTTATCCCGGAAAAATAAGTGTTTCCGAGGAATTCACCAAAAATTGTTATAATGCAGCGGGCTACAAAGCCTGCTTTATTAAGGGCAAAATAAAATTACTATCTACAGTAATATTATAAATGCGATATCTGTCTGTCTTTTACGCTTTCATGGCTAAACAGCAGAACCGATTTTTATGAAATTTGACAAGGAGATAGCTTAAGACCTGGGGTCAAAAATAGCCTACTTTTTCAAAAATCTAGGTGGATTTTTAAGGGAGAAAAATAAAAGATGAAAGTTTGTATGAAACGTTGTATGAAATAACTATTCGCGGGTGAAGCTGAGCGGATTAGCTAGTTAATATAAAGTACAAGAATCACTGACAGACTGAACAGGTTTTCAGCACGTTCTAAAATAACTGGTGTTTCCTCAACATTTTCGCCTATTACAATAAACAACAGCATTTATTTTATCCTTCCAGTGAAATCAGCTAACGTCATTATATGAGGTCAATATTTTTCCACCGCGATTATAAATAGTTAAGATCGTGATGTGGAGTAGGAAAATATGGAGATATTAATTGGGCAATATTAATTTAGTGTTTACTAGCTGTGCCCGCGACTTCGTTCGCGTGGAAAATTTTCTAAAATAAAACCCGTATAGTTCCCGGTCCCGTGGGATTTCCGGCAAAAAACTATCCTATGTTCTTTCTCGGGTCTCAAACTGTATTTGTACCAAATTTCATCCAAATCGGTTTTGTGATTCAGACGTCAAGAAGAGACAAACAGACAGTTACTTTTGCATTTATAATATTAGAATATTAGTATGGATAGTATGGATTGTCGACCGGAGTTCTGAGGTAACAAAAAATAACAGGACTGAATTAAGAGCCTTTTCCTTGTTGGGGGAGTCGATTGAAAAGTATATTTTACAACTAGCTGTTGCTCGCGACTTCGTCCGCGCGGACTTCGTTTACTCCGCACAGCTCCTCGCCCGTAGGTGATAGCGTGATAATATGTAGCCTATATGTTGACCCGACCTGTTAGTAATATTCGTGCAAAATTTGAAGTAAATCCATGCAGGTCTTTTTGAGTTTACCCCGAACTTACATACAGACAAACAGACAAAAATTCTAAAAACTATATTTTTGGCTTCGATATCGATTGTAGATTACGCCCCAAGTATTCTTTTAAAAAAATATTCAATGTACAGTTTTGACTTTCGATTTTTTATATGTATAGATGATTGATTGAAAGATTAATAGTCTAAAATCAGTACCTATAAATAAATTTCGGAAAAAATTGTCCGATTTATTAAACAAAACATAATATGATATTTTTTAAAAGAAGTTTTAGCCGATAAGATTAAATGTTAATAAATAAAAATATAAGTTTGTACAATTTACCTTAACATTTAAATGCAATAAAAAATGTATAGTAAATTTTGTAAATGGTAAAATATCTTTGTAAATTTTAAAAATTTGTATTGAGCAAAATCGGGTAAAAAAGTAGCCTATGTCACTACTAAATAATGGAACTTTCTAAAGCGGGAATAATTTTTAAAATCGATTGAGTAGTTTTGTAGTTAAATCATTACAAACAAACAAAAATCAAATTTTTCCTCTTTATAATATTAGTTTAGATATGAGTAGGTTTAGATTGTCTATAACTGGCAATCTGCGACCTCACCATTTTAATAGTGTGCTGAATTAGTACAATTCAATGCCGAAACGTATCTAGTACTGACATTGAACCATGACATCGTTACTTTCAAAGTCAGCACCAGCAATCTACACTAATATTATAATCATTTTTATTTTATTCTAATTCATAAAAAAGCAAACAAACTAAAGGCCATTATTATTTCGTTTTATGCTCGGGTAGCAGTGCAACAATAATCTTAATATTGCATTGCTATCCGTATGGTAGGGTTAGAATGTCACAGGCATAAGTTTACCGACTACCCTACACAGCAAACCGAAAATGACAACGACAAGCATTGATGCTATTAGAGCAGGAATAGCTAAGGCGAGGTATTTCGACGCGCGTCAATTCTATAGAAAATGGGTGGCGCGGTATGTTCTGAAACCACTGGGAAACGTGTTAATTTTCGGATAAATGAATATCGAAATAATAACGTTATAAATCCTTGTCTGTAACATCTCGTAAGGTGTGGTACCCCGCCCCCGCCTTACCTATCCTTGCCCCAATAGCGTCATTGCTTTCGCTGTTGTTTTCCAGTTTGGACGTAGGGTAACATAGCCGGTAAAGTTATGCATGTGACATTAAGGCGAGGTATTTCGACGCGCGTCAATTCTATAGAAAATGGGTGGCGCGGTATGTTCTGAAACCGCTGGGAAACGTGTCAATTTTCGGATAAATAAATATAGGACATCAGCTGAAAACTAAATTTTAGCACATTCTTTTTTGTATTTAAAACTAAATATCACCATATAAAAATCATGTGGTAGATTAGAAATATTAACAAATTATTTTTTTTAGAGATTTTTTAGCATGTTTTCGGAATTTTATATGATTGAGTAAAGTACGTTCTATCATTTAATCAGTTAGCACATTCCTTAGATAATATTTTCAGGTATATCGTGTAATTTTTGTAAAATTGTTATTTAACAAACAATACAAAAAAAACGTGATTTAGCAAACCAGTTTTTCCCGTTTCTCGCGATGCCTCGCCTCAAGACGGTGGTACAAGACCCTATCGAGATAAAACCAAATCCTCCGCAACACGAAAGCAACGATACATAAACTTTTTGGTGTCCCTTCACCACCACTTAATTTTTCTAAAGGCCTACTAAAGCCAAAAGTACCTATTATATTTTGTGAGAACTACTGATGCATATATCGGACATCTTAGCTATGTTAGAACAAAATTAAATCGGTTAAGCCTGCAATCTCTGAAACTTCCCGCCTAATTGAAGCAATTTAAGCTCAAACCAGTCAAAAATATACTTCAAACTTAAACGAATCAAACAGTTCTGATCCTATTACGGCATTCGACGTAATTTTCAAAGGAGAAAGGCTAATAGGATTTTGGAACCGATCGGTACGTCAGTCTGGAACTTATTCATTATTGGGTAACTTCTATTCTAGATTTTGATTTTTGACTACTGAGCTGAAACTGATCAAATTTTTAGGAAGTCTAAGTTTTATAAAATTCAATCGAAAGTCGTCAACCGGGCTGCGATTGGTCAATTCTTCTAAAAGTTATGACAGTCTTTACACACACGTGTGCGCAAACATACATTCATACTGGGTTATCGTAAAAATAGAAAAGATTCCTAGAACTTCAAAACGTAAACATCTGATAAACTCGAAATATTGGGCGAAACCAGTAACTTCCTTAGCTGGAGGTTAAAAACAGTTTTAAATTCGGCTGAATAAAATATAATCTATGTTTTTGAACAGATGTTGCAAGGCACAAAAAAAAATTTTGCATCATCTAGAACTGTGATCTCTAAATACATTATTCATGACTGTCCTACATTACTTTGTACGTAAATTCGGTGACATCGACACAATACTGTATTTAATTCTGTCTTTAACAAAACCGGTTTAATCCAGATAGCGCTTTCCGCTTGCTTGCGTCAATGTATCAATTTAAATACAGTAAAACGCAACTTAAACTACTTATAATTCTACTAGCTGTGCCCACGACTTCGTTCGCGTGTTAAAAATTCTAAAATAAAAACCCGCATAGTTCCCGTTCTAAGAACTATCCTATGTCCTTTCTTGGGTCTTAAATTATATTTGTACCAAATTTTATCCAAATCTGTTCAGTGGTTTGGCCGTGAAAGCGTAACAGACAGACAGACAGACAGACAGACAGAGTAACTTTCGCATTTATAATATTAGTATGGATTTCTGTTTATGTTTTAGTAACTAGGTTTTTTCTCTCTTTTTTCTTTTATTGTTTTGGTAAGACAATGTAGCAACTTTTACTTAGAATAATTATTATGTACAGTACCCGGCGATAAATATTGCACATCGAACTTTGGAAAGAGACAATCGGATAAATTCGGCTTCGTAAAGCGTTATCTCTGTCCCACACTACCTATGTGACGTTTAGTCAGTCGTTGTTCAAGTACGATAGAGTGCAGTCGCGTCCCGAAAAAAATATATATTTAGAGTTGATAACACCCACAAATTTAAATAATTTAAAGTTGTAATATGGCATCTTTCGGAAAAAGAGGGAAACCTTTACGAGGTCAGTCACGTGAAATTATCTACAATGTTTATAAATACTTTGTAAGCGAAGCTGATAGATTTAAAAAAAAAGTAGATGAAAATGTAAGTTGTTATTTTAAGAAGATTCAAGAGCGAGTTGCAAATGCCACTGGAATTTCAAGAAGAACTTTGAACAATATATTAAACGAAGTCAGTACTGAAACACATTCGACTGAAATTAAGTTCAGCACTCCAAAAAAAGGGAGACCAAAAAAGCAATTTCGTTTGGATATGGACGATTTTGATTACGATGTTGTTCGAAGAATGGTGTATGATTTTCACTTACGATTTAATGAACTGCCAACAATAAAATCATTAAAAGCTAAGTTATCTGAAGCTATTAATTACAATGGGTCTGAAAAAACGTTGAGAAAAATACTTCATGACATGGGATTTCAGTTCACTAAAATGGAAGATAATCGAAAAATTCTAATGGAAAAGCACGACGTTAGTCTCAAACGAATGGAATACCTTGATAAAATACGCAAATTTCGCGAAACAGGAAAAAATATCGTCTACATGGATGAGTCATATATACATGCATCCCACACTAAAGGGAAATCTTGGAGTGACGATAAGAAAAAAGGAGTAAAAAAGCCAATTTCAAAAGGTCAACGTTTGATAATAGTTCATGCGGGAAATGAAAAAGGCTTTGTACCCGGTGCTTTTTTAACGTATAAATCCACGGACACTACAGGTGACTATCACAATGAAATGAATAACGATAACTATGAGAAATGGCTGGTTAACCAATTAATCCCAAATATACCCAGTGATTCTGTTCTAGTTATCGACAACGCACCCTATCACAACAAGTATGTTGAGAGACCCCCCAACTCAAACACCATTAAACGGGAAATGATCAACTGGTTAAACAGACATGAAATTCCAGTTGATCCAAAATTAACAAAAACCCAGATTTACGCTATTATATGTCAGCACAAGGAGAGGTATACAGAGTTTTCTGTGGACAAAATACTTGCCGAACATGGGCACACTGTGTTGCGATTGCCACCATATCATCCGGATTTTAATCCAATTGAAAATATATGGTCTCAACTGAAAGGCTATGTAGCCTCTAGAAATGTGGGTATGAACTTAACTACAGTAAAAACATTATTGACTGAAAAAGTAAACATGATCGGCGCTGAAGAGTGGAAAAAGGTTTGCGATCATGCAATCAAATGTGAGAATGAATATAGAAGCATTCAACACAGTTTAAACAATTACACTGATAGATTAGTAATAAATACGGCTGATAGTGACAGTGATATTGACCTCTTTGAGAGCACAGATAGTGAAATGGAAGTAATTGAGAATTAGAATTATTATTATTTTTATTGCAATGTCTCATTTTAGCAATAGGTATAATGGTGTTTATTATGTACACTAAAGCTGTAATGTTCCAAAATAATTAAATACGTAAACATAATGTAAAAATGTTTTTTTTATTTTATTTTACCCCAACCTAAAGCCATCACTTATAGAAAAATTAGTGTATTTTATACAAAGAATAAAAATATCAAAAGAAGCAAATCATACTTGTTTTAACAGCTCCTAATAGGTACCGGACTGTTTGTATTTTGTGCGACAGAGATAACGCTCTACGAAGCCGAAATTAGCCGATTGTCTCTTTCCAAAGGTCGATGTGCAATATTTATCGCCGGGTACTGTAATTTTGTTAATTTTAAGGGGCAAGTTCTTCTTCCACCTTCCTAAGTGTGTGTTGTTTGAGTGTTTGTTTTTGTGTTTTGATTTTTAAATTTAATGTTTAGATCTTTGTGCTACTATTTGTAATATATTATATACTATTTATATATTTTTATTTATTTATTATTGTATGTACAATAATTTACTTGTTTTTATTTACTTATTGTTTTTATCTACGTTTTTAATTAAATATATTTCTTTTCCAGGCTGCCTAGTAGCCTTTGTATTTGAGTTATTCTTAAATCAATTGTCACTAAATTTCTAATATATTCATATATTGTATTTTTGCAGGTTATCTGTATCAGGGTATATATTATATTATGACATCTCATACTCAATTTAATAATAGTTTCACGTCATGCTCCTCATCCGATGATGATTTTCTCAGTGCAATAAGTGATTCTTCTACGGACTCCTCAATTAACGTAGCGTCTGTTTTTGCTGATAATCCTAACAATTTTAACGTTGTTCATATCAACGCTCAGAGCATTCCTGCCCATTATTCCGATCTCCTGTCAACTTTTAGTAGCAATGATACAGATGCTATTCTTGTGTCTGAATCATTCCTTAAACCATCTCTTCCTGGCTTTGTTTTAATTCGGAATGATCGGACAGAGAAAGGTGGGGGCGGGGTTGCCATTTATCTCCGATCTAATATCCCTTACAAAATTTTAACCTCATCCCCTAATGCATATCACGAAGCAGCTGAGTATCTAATATTAGAGATCTGTCTTAATCATTCCAAAATTCTTCTGGCAGTGCTATATTGTCCATCCCTCCACATAGACTATTTTACCACATTAGATAATTTGTTACATCATTATTGTCCATTTTACCGCGATGTATTATTGTTAGGCGATTTCAATACGTGTCTACTAAAGAATGATCTGCGGGCAAACAAGCTTCGGAATCTTTTGTCTTCTGTCAATTTAAATATACTTCCCTTGTCAGCAACTCACAAATCTCCAAACTGTATACCTTCTCTTCTCGATTTGATTATCGTCTCACAGCCCAATAATGCCAAAGTTTACGGACAAATGCCATCATGTTTCTCCTATCACGATCTCATCTACTTGTCTTATAATGTTCGTTCCCCTAAAAAAAAAAAGCTAAATATTCCTTTCGCCGTTCATTTAAGAATATTAATCCCGTAACATTTGGTAGGGATATTAAGGCTATAGACTGGTCCCCTGTGTTTCGTTGCAATAATGTTGATACGGCTATTTCACTTTTTAATTCGAGTATTATGTGTTTGTACGACCGAAACATAATCCTTCACCCTGGGTGACTGATGACATCAGAAACACTATGGCAGCTAGAGATAGAGCCAATAAACGCTATAAAAATATCCTTCCGGTGACAATCTCTTGCAATACAAGATGCTTCAGAACAAATGCAATAAGCTTTGCCGCATTGCTAGGCGCCGTTACATCCACAATACTATTGCTAAATCCAGTTCGCAAGAGGTGTGGAAATTTCTGAAATCTCTAGGTCTTGGGAAATCACCTGCCCTTACCAGTACTTGTATTAATCTCAATGATTTAAATTCTCACTTTACCACTCTTCCTTTCGCAATTAATACTGTAACCAAAAATGACACACTAAATTATTTGTCTACTGTTTTTCGTCCCTCTTGTTCTTTTTCGCTCATTTCAGTCACAGAAAAGGAACTCGAGAAACATATTCACTCTATCTCATCTTCTGCGATTGGCAATGATGGTTTATGTTCCAAAATGTTACTCAGTATTATCCCTTATATTCTTCCTGTTCTTACGTATATATTTAATCTTTCCCTATCATCTAGCACGTTTCCCTCTATATGGAAGGCTGCCAAAGTAATTCCTCCGCCCAAAAGCGCTAACCCGAAAATTCCTTCTGACTATCGGCCCCTCTCCATACTACCTTTTCTCTCAAAGGTCTTAGAGCACATAGTACATTCTCAATTATCAAATTACCTTCGCTCTAATGACCTTTTGAGTCAGTTCCAGTCAGGTTTCCGGCCGGGTCACAGTACTGTGACAGCACTTGTCAAGGTATCTGATGATATTCGGTTGGCCATGGACTCAAAACACCTTACCATCCTAGTGCTTTTGGACTTTAGTAGCACCTTCAACTCCGTTGATTTTGACTTATTGATTGGAGTCCTGCACACTCTTAATTTCTCACCTTCGGCTTTAGGTTGGTTTGATTCATATTTGCGGGGTCGAACACAATATGTTTCTCTGAATGAAGTTTGCTCTAACTGGTGTGACATTATTTCGGGAGTTCCGCAAGGCTGCATTTTATCTCCTTTAGTTTTTTCTATATTTATTAACACTGTAACCAAGTTTATATCTTCTAACTTTCATCTGTATGCCGATGATTTGCAGATATATCGTCATTGTAGTTACGGGGATATAACGGAGACTTTAGGTTTGCTGAACAAGGATCTTAGCGCAATTTATTCTTGGGCTGAAGCTTTCGGTCTTATGGTTAATCCATCTAAATCTAAAGCAATCATTGTGGGTAGTCGTCAGATGATAAAATCCATTGATCATTCAAATTTACCACCATTACTTTATAATGGGACTCGGATCCTTTTTTCATTTAGTGTAACAAATTTGGGTGTTATTTTTAGCTCTGATCTATCGTGGGATGATCACATCAGTAGCAGTAGCAAAAAAATGTATTTCACTTTTCACTCCTTACAGTTATTGAAAAATTTCCTGCCTATTAAGACAAAAATTTCTCTTGTGCAAACTCTTGTCCTTCCTATTCTGGATTATGCAGATTCCTGTTTCCTTGACGCTACTGAAGTGCTTTTAAATAAACTCGAGAGGCTTCAAAACTCATGTATAAGATTTATTTTTGGTCTTCGTAAGTACGACCACATCTCTACTTTCAGAGTCCAGCTCAGGTGGTTGCCTATCCGTTTTCGTAGGAACACGCATATTCTTTGCCTTCTGTTTAATATATTGTTCAATCCTGCTGCTCCCAAGTACCTTCGTGAGCGTTTCTCGTTTTTGCATTCCTCTGATTCCATGTCGTTCTCATATTGGCTCTCTTCTTCGTTTTCCTGTGTCACATTCTCAAACGTATTCATGGTCATTCACTGTCCACGCAGTGAAGTTGTGGAATTCTCTACCCACTGAGATCCGCAGTTGTAGCCCCTCGTTGCTAGTTTTTAAGAAGCGGATTAAGGAGCATTACCTGTTATTGTCGTAGTTTTTTTTCTGTCCTATTTATTTTATTACTGTGTTAACTTCTCTTTACTATAGTCATCAATTTGCGTTTTAGCCTTTTCTTATCTATGTGTAATCTTATCCTTGCAATGTATGAATAATTAGAATTTCAATGTAATTTATATATTTGTGTTTGTTTTTATGCTTGTGCACGATGCCTTCCACTTTCCTTTCCCAGCTTCACTTTCTAGGTTAGCTGGAAGAAATCTCTGTCGTTAGGGATAAGCTCACCTTTTGTGCATTATTTTAAGTAACGTTTAATTTTTGTCATTATATAAGTGTACAATAAAGTATTAAATAAATAAATAAATAAACACTAAATAAAATCATAATAAAAATACCATCCAGACAAATATTTTATATCAGTTAGAGGTTGTTGGCGTGCCCCAACTATTTACGTAGGTAGTTAGTTAATTAGGATTTATGAGTGCAAATATTAATTATGACAATCTGAATGGATTAAGTGTCATTTAGATACGTATTGTGCAAGCTTCGAGACTCTGGTCAAGAATTAATATCGAGTCGAAATCCTAACGCCACTTCTCCCAGTTAATTTTCAAACAATCTTCAGATTAGGGTCTACAGTTAATAACGAGTCGAAATCCTGATGCCATTTAATTTTTAAACAATCTTCAGATTAGTTTCGTGAATAAAATATAATGCAAGCTTGATATTTCTTTAACGTACTTCTTGCAGACTATTTTAACATTACAATTATAGACTTGGGTGTTCACAAGTTGTCGAGCTCATGGCTCAAAACCGTCTCCCGCTGAAAATGAAGTCTCTCATATCGTAAGCCCCACTACGCGCCATCTTGCCGCGTTCTGTCCCGCCGTTTAGCTTTTACAACTTTAACGAATAGGAAGATGACGCCTAGTGTTGCCATATTTTGTCACTTCATTACATAGTATAAAACAAAGTCGCTTTCTCTGTCTGTCCCTATGTCCTTATGTCCCTATGTATGCTTAAATCTTTAAAACTACGCAACGGATTTTGATGCGGTTTTTTTTAATACATAGATTGATTCTTGAGGAAGGTTTTAATGTACAAACCTTTCCGATATTCCCACGGGAACAAAAGCTGCGCGGGTGAAACCGCGGGCAGGTCGCTAGTATTCTAATATAACACAATTGAAATATATTCTTTTGATGAATAAAACCATTACTAACAAGTTAAATCATTACATTAGGTTCAACGAGTTGAAATCCTGATGCCACAATTAACAAAAATAAACTGCATAAAAAATCTGTAAGCCGGTTGACCCTGCAGGCCATCTGTGAAATTTCCGCTGTATTGAGGTATTTCAAGCTCACAGAAGCAAAAATTATATAAGCATAGATTTTTAAGCTTGAAGAGTTCAAAAATCTAAAGTTTGTAGAAATTATAGTATTTTAATTTTACATAATATGTATATATATTTTTTAAATGATGATCGATTTTAATCTTTCCTGTGGCCTTCAACGAAATTTTTGAGCTCTAATTGTTCTATTAGCTTCAAAGTCGATAGGTTAAAAATGTTGAAGAAATATAAAAAAAAAAATCAAAATTTTTCGCCATTGATTAATCCCGTAAAAATCAACTGATTTTAACCAATTTACCGCAGTTAAAAAGCTCACCAGATTTTTTTTTTAAATAAATCGGTATATTAACCTGAAAGTTATTTTAAAATAATTTTATTTTATTTATTTATTGGAAAACCAACGGCTATAACGTATTAACGTATATCGTTATATATAGTAGTATATCGCATATTTATAACAGACAGCCAATTACATTGTAAGCAAATACGAAGTAAATTTCTTGTAAACATCGTAATTACGAGTATAATATTTGAAAAGCTGTAACTTTTGTAAATTTAAAGCAATTTTAATTTTTAAAACGACATTCGACGTAATTTTTAATGTACTAAAATAACACAGATGATCAAAAATTGATTTGTTGAAAAATTTCGAAGCTATATAGGAAAAACACTTTTTTCAAAATTTTTCGTCAACGATAACTTCCAAATAGATAAACCGAATTCGATGACATTTTACGGCAATGGACGAAGTTTTTCAAGGAATAGATCTAATTAGATTTTGTACTCAATTGGTACATTAATTTGGAAGTCCATTTAAAAAATATTTTGTTTAACCGCAATTTCTTAATTTTTTTTTAAAAATCTCTTACAATCTTCAGATTTTCTAATCAGGAAGGCTAAGTTCAGTGAAATCCAATCGAATGCCATAAATTGCGTTTCGATCGGCCACGCCGTTCAAAAGTTATGAGATGTTTACATACACACATACACACGCACAAACACACACGCGCGCACACACACACACACATACACACACAAAGAGAGAGAGAGAGAGAGAGAGTCACTGACGTCATCGTGAAAACGTGAAAATTTTTGTCTGTTTATCTGTTTGTCTGTATGTATGTCCGGGGTAAACTCAAAAAGTACTGCATGGATTTACTTCAAATTTTGCATGAATATTACTAACAGGTCGGGTCAACATATAGGCTACATATTATCACGCTATCACCTAGCGGCCAGGTGCTGTGCGGAGTAAACGAAGTCCCCGCAGACGAAGTCGCTGGCAACAGCTAGTATTTAATAAAAGGTTCGCAGGACCAAAAAACGAGGAGATTTGCTGAAAGCTCAAATTTCGAAAATCGGGGCAAAAACAATATCTTCCTTCTACATACGTAGCGGGAAGTTAAAAAATTAAAGCAAACAAAATAAAAGTTTCAGTTAATAATATACTTGCTTGAAGATACAGACCCCAGTGTTATCTTTACACGGACGATATTTGTGACAATAAGCAGCAGATCGCTAGTTCAAACTGAATGCAATAAGACACTGAAAATGATAATCGAATATCTAAATACCAACAATTTAACGGTTAATTTCAATTAACATACATTCATTTGCAAAGCTACAAAATTAGTCCAAATAATGTTAGTAACATTAATTGGACTAATTTTGTAGTCTTATAATAGAATGTACCTGAATACAAAAAACGGATACATTTAAATTGATTACAGTTGGACTCGGTGAAAACTGTAATTGGAAGACACACATAAAAAGAGCATTAATTTCTTATCAGAATCAGTAGCATCCAAGGAAAGATACGACGTTATTCTTTGGGGAAATTCGACGTATGTTCAAATAGTAACCGAGGTATAATATTTTTAGACAGTTTGTTAATCTTGATTTAGAATAAAGATCAGGTGTATGATAAATGCTTATTTCAAAATTTTTGTTTGTTTTCGTATTTCAGCTGTAGTTACCTAAAAATGTTAAATGTATTGTTTTATTAACACAATATTTGCTAGCTGATAACACTTGTACTGTTTCACAATAAGATAATTATATTTAATTTCCGACCGGTTTCGCTTACACAAGTACCCTCAGGGTATTTACAATAATTATTAACTAACCTGGTTAAGCATCCTCAGGGTATTTACAATAATTATTAACCAGGTTAGTTAATAATTATTGTAAGTACCCTGAGGATGCTTGTGTAAGCGAAACCGGTCGGAAATTAAATATAATTATCTTATTGTGAAACAGTACAAGTGTTATCAGCTAGCAAATATTGTGTTAAAATGGAGTTTCACCAAGTGCCGACGATAAAAAATGTAGAAAAGTTTTATTTCTTATATTTATAAAAAATCACATGCCAATATGGTAGAATATATATTTCTTTTGTGAATATTGTACAGATTACTTAGGAAATCTTAATTTTGTGCTTTTCTTTTTTTATCAATTAGCAAACAAGTACCGGCTCTTTTTATTTATTTATTTAAATTTATGCACAACAAAGAACAAAGGTAAACTTAATGCTAAGTGGCATTCTCTACCAGTCACCCTAACTTAATCAGATAATAACAACATTAGTAGGTGCATAGGATTCTTCGATTAACATTAACACAAGCTAAAACTAAATGGTTACCGAAGTAAAAAATAGATATTCAAATTTGAATATGACTGAAATAAACTACAGATAAGATACATACATAAAAACATATATACATGCATACATACATATGTATTTATATACACATACACACATACATATACATAATATATATGCATATAGACATATATAAATGTTAACTACAAAAAATGTGTTAGCGGAACATACAAAATGCACATATACACTTAAAATGATATACATACTTGTTATATATATGTATACGTATAAGAAAAATTCATCTATGCATGTAATAAAATCGTAGGAAAGTCAAAACTGTACATTGAATATTTTTTTAAAAGAATACTTGGGGCGTGATCTACAATCGATATCGAAGGCAAAAATATAGTTTTTAGAATTTTTGTCTGTTTGTCTGTATGTATGTCCGGGGTAGACTCATTTACTTCAAATTTTGCATGAATATTACTAACAGGTCAAGTCAACATATAGGCTACATATTATCACGCCACCACCTACTTAGGAGGTGCTGTGCGGAGTGAACGAAGTCCGCGCGGACGAAGTCGCAGGCAACAGATAGTATTTTCTAAATTAATAGTTTTTGACACGACGCGGACGCTTGAAAGAAATTTTAGAATTAACTAATTTTAATATTTGTTGGGAGAGTATTCCAATACCTGACTGCTTGGGATGAGAAAGATTGGGAGAGAAAATTAGTGCGACACAAAGGCACATGTAATGTGAGAGTATCGGCTGATCGAAGATGCCGAGATTAGCTGGCATACTGAAATTGAAATAGAGATTGAAGGTAGGACGGTACAGTGGGATCAAACAATATAGAGAAAAGAGTACTGAGTATTCATATCTGGCGACGTTGAGGAATAGGATGTAATTTGATCTTCAGAGTGCTAAGTGTGAGTTTTTCTTTTCGCATTCGATCGTGAGCGCGTTTGGAGTTTACTAGGAATTTGTATGTGATTTGTACAGCACCACCTAATGGTAAACGTGAGAAACCAGTTTACCACTAGGTGGCGCTGTACAAATTACATACAAATTCCTAGTAAACTCGAAACGCGCTCACGATCGAATGCGAAAAGAAAAACTCACACTTAGCACTCTGATGGAAAGAGAACCCGTTGCCTATATACACCAAAGATGTTAATGCTGCGTTGCTATACGTGTGGCGGTATCGCAATACGATATGTATAAGTCTACCGGTTATCTTACCCTCGAAACCGGAACACGACAATGAGAATCATTGACGGTTTATTGATTCAAATCCTTATAATTTATCTCCTTAAAAACCGATATAGCATGGGAGCCCAAGATGGTAAATGGGTAGTTACTCGAGCGTCGTAGGGACCTATTGGATTTTGTAGATTAAAATATAGGAAAAAAAGGTTATATAAAGTTTTTCATTTCAATGATAGGGAAACAACTACAGATAAAAAAAGTTTAAAAAAATCTATGACATCGTAACACTAAATCGCGTCAGATTAATGTATGGCGGGTTAATTTCCACCGAAAATTTGGAAAATCTGCCGATTCAAGTGTAGGGTAAGGGAGTGGGAGGGTCACAAAGTTGCAAAGAAAACGTTGTTTTGACATTCTCGAGCGCGTTTGAATTTTATTTTATTATATTGGTTAAATAAGGTATCTTCACGTCCATATCCCCGAAGGGGTAGGCAGAGGTGCAATAAGTGCACTTACGATTAGCCGAAGATACTTGGTCCCACAAATGTGATAGGTGGCAAGCCTATCGCCAACAGGGCACTTTCCGATTCCGGGCAACTTTGTGTTTCTCAGAAAACTGAAGAAAAAAAAACACTTTTTATGTGCCCGACTCGGGAATCGAACCCGGGACCTCATGTAGTCAATGCCAACGCTGCACCATTAGACCACAGAGGCGACCTATATTGATGTAAGAAAACGAAAAAAATATAATCTGACAATTTCCACAAGCCGAAGTTATCTTAATTTTGTTTTTTTTTTTTCTGCTATAGTTGCCCCCCTCTATAGAAATGGCTAATATTTGATGCAGAGCCTCAACAGTATGCGAAGTATCTTTCCTATATTAATCTGACGCGCTCGAGTAAATACCAAAATCCCCTCTTGGGCTGCCCTACTATTATTTTTGAGGTGATGGTAGAGACAAACTTTACAAAACGCTCCTTATATATCTACTTCCGCTAATTTAGATTTGAAATTTAACTGCTTAACAAGCCCTGATTTAAAACCATGCAAAGATATCAAAAAAATTTGAGATATATTGAAAAGTACACGTCTTGTAAACTCGAAAAATTATCAGAGAAAACGTAACTTCCCAAGGCTACGTTAACACGAGAACGGAACTACATACACTTATGTTATCAAGTGCTTTAACAAACTATTAAATACTTAAGTGTTTGTTCATCTACATTACTAGACCTACAAGGCCGTTTGCATGCATTGTTTAAAACGAGGCGTTTTCAAACTTATGGTAGATTAGATGGTTGGTGGTAAGGTAAGGTGGGTAAGGTGGTTCCGCCGGTAGATTTTCCATTTTATCAAAAGTAAATGGACCCGAGCCGCTTTATGGAATATATACCTGCTGTTCTGCCCAAGCAATTCATAAGATGCGAACGATTGTCTATACGAATCACCACCATCGTGGCTGCAAGGTGGTATAGTTCGGCAACATCTCGTAAGGTGTGGTACCCAAGGATTTAAAACGTTATGATTTCGATATATTTGCGCCGTTGTGATTGGTTATGGTATATGATATTATGACGTTGTGTCCTAGCGCTACTTGGGGAACCAATTACGATACAGCATGAAACGCAGGGAACCAATCACGAAACAGCAAAAATATCGAAATTATAACGTTATAAATCCTTGGTGGTACCCCGCCCCCGCCTTACCTATCCTTGCCCCAATAACGTCATTGCTTTCACTGTTGTTTTCCAGTTTGGACGTACGGTAACATAGCCGGTAAAGTTATGCATGTGACATTAAGGCGAGGTATTTCGACGCGCGTCAATTCTATAGAAAATGGGTGGCGCGGTATGTTCTGAAACCGCTGGGAAACGTGTCAATTTTCGGATAAATAAATATAGGACATCAGCTGAAAACTAAATTTTAGCACATTCTTTTTTGTATTTACAACTAAATATCACCATATAAAAATTATGTGGAAGATTAAAAATAATATTAACAAATTATTTGTTTTAGAGATTTTTTTTGACTGTTTTCGGATCGAGCAAAGTACATTCTATCATGTTAGCAGTTAGTTAGCACATTCTTTAGATAACATCTTCACGTATATTGTGTAATTTTTGTTATTTATTTATTTAACAATCAATACAAAAAAATCGTGATTTAGCAAACCAGTTTTTTCCCGTTTGACGCGATGCCTCGCCTTAAGACCCCGCCGCCACGCTAGCAACCCCATTATCTTCTTTAGTGCCTATAGGTGATGGTTGGCTCTTTCCGTCCGATAACCATCTGCTTGTTTGCTATCTTATGATACAAAAATTATAATAATGGAACCGCACTATATTCACGAAAAAGTTTGCCAATTAGACAGACTTCTATTGAATAGCATTATTCGCTTCTACAAATTTACTTTACACTCTGAATTACTAATTTAGTACTAATTGTATTTTTTATATTATAAGAAAGCAAACAAGCTGACGGTTTTCCTGATGGAAAGAGATAACCATTAGCTATAAACGCCAAAGACGCCAATGGTGCGTTGCTATCCATGTGGCGGGATGGTGGTACGATATGCATAAGTTTACTGGCTACACAGTGATAAGCATTGACGTTATTGCGGCAAGATTAGGTAATGCGGTAGTACAATACCCGGGTGAGACGTTGCAAAACTACCAACTTGAATTTACGACTGCAGTGACACGTTTGGCCATCCTTCGCTTTTTACGAACTGCTTGGCAAAATGGCCAAGTTTTTCAAAGGAATTTGCACTAACACCCCCGTATCATCCCCGTAACACACAAAATCGCGATGTGTATATTATAACCACGTAGCGAAGTTGTGGCGACAATTTTAATACAGGATTCAGGAGAAACAGGAGAATTAGAGTCGGTGTACAATTTTATTGCGTTTGTCGCTTGTTTGAAAATTTTAGTTAAGCTTTATTTTAATAAATTGCGAAATAATAAGTGTGTGTTCACTTGTAATTGGTAATTAATTATTCTCGGAAGGTCATTGGTTTACTTTGTTTTAAAAATTACAAAATATGTACATTGTATACATGTACGAAGACAAGTCGCATTTAAATTTATTGAAGATTCCAGATGTAAGGTCTTTTGAATAATTACATTGTGTAATATCTGTTGACCTACGTGTTGAATCTTTTGAAGAATCACATAAAAAGCAAGGAAAATAGCTAAGCAAGTCACAACAGTAGGCTCATCAAGCTTCGGAAAGTTTAAAAGACTTATCTATACATATAATAAAATCGTAGGAAAGTCAAAACTGTACGTTGAATATTTTTTTAAAAGAATACTTGGGGCGTGATCTACAATCGATATCGAAGCCAAAAATATAGTTTTTAGAATTATTGTCTGTTTGTCTGTATGTATGTCCGAGGTAAACTCAAAAAGTACTGCATGAATTTACTTCAAATTTTGCATGAATATTACTAACAGGTCGGGTCAACATATAGGCTACATATTATCACGCTAGCATCTACGGAGGAGGAGCTGTGCGGAGTAAACAAAGTCCGCGCGGACTAAGTCGCAGGAAACAGTTAGTTAAATATATAAAGATTTGGATGATATTCTTGAAAAATGGCTTTTTGCCGCATTTTGGTCCGGTCCCCATGTGCTTGTCATTGTCGTTTTCCGGTTTGGAAAGTATGATTACGCCAGTAAACGTGTATGTGTGGTATTAACATCCCGTTACACGGTGCAATAATCGTGAGTATCGTTCTGCAAGCTGCTAGGGTTCTGCAATAACTCGCCCGGGTATGATACTTGTAACACTCGTCCGGCGATATATCGGCCGGCCGTGTTACTCCACCAATTGTACCCCCTTTTGCCCGGGGGTTTTTCTTTAACTCGCTTGGCTGCTCGAGGACCCGAGGATCGACGGGATTTTTAGGACTTCCAATAATACGCTATTGTTTTATATCTTCATTTATTTTTCGGGGATATGTCTTCTCCCGACCAGATCAATTCGAACATTCTTATTCTGTTACATTTATCATCTAAAAACTAGACAAAGCTGCCAGTGTATATGTAACACCATAAAGGTATTACAATACCATCGCCTTACTTTTTCATGGCGCAATAACATTGTTGCTTGTCAGTTGTCACTGTGTTCCGGTTTTGAGGCTAACTCCTAGATCTAATTAATTTAAATTAGATCTAGGCGTTAACCCAGTCGGCTATATTGGGTGATCACTGGTGACAGGAGTTTCGCGTATCTCTTTACAAAAAGATAAGTATTTCGCGTCGTCATTTTCATTATTGCTTAGGAAAACTTAACAACGTTCAATATCGTGTGAATTTATAAAACTGCAAATCATTCACATTGTCAATGTGTTCATCGCAAACAAAACCGTTTCTAGAAACAAAAAATCACCGCGATTTATAACTCGATACGTCAATCATTGTTATTTATTTTAATGTTAATTACAAATGTCATTTGCATCTGCGTAGTTTACAAGAAAAACTTGTTTTATCTGACTTGTAAAAAAGGGAATGTTAGTTTTTTCCTTTATTGGGCGCGTTACGGAAAAAAATCTGAGTGTAAATTTTAAAGTTGCACGCAAAGCGACATGGAATTTATAGCACGAAGTCAGTAAAGTAAATCTAATTTTAATTAGTGTGAAGGTATATCTTTTATAATATTTTTTATTATTTACAAAATTTGTTCTAAAACTATACGAGCTCGTTCAGACACGGCAGACATCACGATTAGTTAAACCACGCGATTAAGGCGAGGTATTTTGACACGCGTCAATTCTATAGGAATTGCGCGGCGCGATATGTTCTGAAACCGCTGGGAAACGTGTTAATTTTCGGATAAATAAATATAGGACTTCAGCTGAAAACCAAAATTTAGCACATTCTTTTTTGTATTTAAAACTGAATATCACCATATAAAAAACATGTGGAGGATTAGAAATATTAATAACAAATTATTTGTTTTAGAGATTTTTTAGTCTGTTCTCGGAATTTTATATGATCGAGTAAAGTACATTCTATCATGTAATGAGATAGCACATTCCTTAGATGATATCTTCAGGTATACCGTGTAGGTTTTGTAATATTGTTATTTAACAAACTATACAAAAAAACATGGTTTAGCAAACCAGTTTTTTCCCGTTTGTCCCTAAGCCTCGCCTAAACGCCACTAAACCAGTAGAAAAACTTGCGGCGCCCGAGCATATCTATTACTATTGAGCTTTTCCTTAAGTTAGCATGTCACAAGAGCACGCGTTAGTTTGTTATGAAATGGAAAACACTGGCAATATAGGATCTTCAGTGTGAGAGTATTTCTCAAATAAAATTGCCAGAAACCGAACTTAGCAAGAGTTGGTGGAGATATTTGGGAATTTATCCTCAAATTTTCTTAATTTAGGATATAACTAGCTGTGCCCGCGACTTCGTCTGCGTGGAAATAATCTAAAATAAAAGTAGCCTAAGTTACTCGTTACATCAGCTGCAGATAGCAGTGAAAGTACATCAAAATCGATCGAGTCGTTTCAGAGATTAGTCGGAACAAACAGACAGACAGACAAAAATTTAAAAAAAAATGTTATTTTGACGTATGTACCGTGTATGACGTATGTCCATATGCATTAATTAAAAGGCAGTTATTTTAATATTACAAACACACTCCAATTTTATTTGTTTGTATAGATGTGTATGAGTCGGTCATGTTAATGGATTCACACAATACTTCCTTTTTCTTTTCTTTTACATCACGTATCACTTGGCGTTGATGACGTCATTTGATGCAAAACGTAACAATTATGTCCGAAAGCAATAGAAAACAATAGAAAAGTAGCCAAATTGTCGTCGCGTGTATCGGTAAAAGAGATGCTGACCATACTGAAACTTTCTGAGCGAGCTAAGGAAATGCGGGGAAGCGGGCGGGGCCACGCATTTCAGAAGTGCGTCAAGTTAATGTGACCGTGTTGTAGTTGTGTACAACGACAGTAAACCTAGTATTTTCTCGACGACTTCCATGTGACGTTATCCGCGATTGCAAATCGCTATATCGATCGTCTGAATACATAACACAATTTTGCAGTTTCAAATCGCGCGATTTGTAATCGCGCGGTTCCCGCGTGTCTGGTCTAGCGCTAAATGACCTTTCTTTTTTAATTACTGTATTAATTCCTATAATTATTTGATATTTACAATTATTTATTATTTATATAAATAATTATTATATATTTCATTTGGTGCTCGTATATGATATTGTAAATAATATTGAGCTACTAGGTGGTAATGTAGAATTGTAGAGTTCTGCGTTGTCTCGCCCGAATCAGAGTGCTAAGTGTGAGTTTTTCTTTTCGCATTCGATCGTGAGCGCGTTTGGAGTTTACTAGGAATTTGTATGTGATTTGTACAGCGCCATCTAGTGGTAAACGCGAGAAACCAGTTTACCACTAGGTGGCGCTGTACAAATCACATACAAATTCCTAGTAAACTCGAAACGCGCTTTTTTCTTCGGAACCTTAACAATAGATAACATTTTGACATTCTCAAAGTTACTCGTATTTATTACTTTTACATAAACTTAATATATATTTAGACATTTATAACAATTTCATTTCCGTATTGACCACTGATATTAACCTACTGTAGTACCTACTTATACTGTTTCTGTCTGTTTTAGAGTGGGTAATACAATATGGTTTTTTCAATTCTGATTCGAAAAGGTTTAAAAATTTTAATCCTAAATATATTTTATTCAAAATTAACACCTACAATAATAACCAAAAATTCAATATCTATTAACATTATTTGGAATTGATATTATTTTATATATATTTGTATTTCTAAACGTTTTTGACGAATAAACTCAAAAACTACTAGATAGGTCTTAATCATTCATTTACCAAGAGCCACATAACACATAACCCAGGAGTTATATTACCTAGGTTGCAAATTGACTGAGTGAAATGAAGAAATGATGTTGGGTCACGCTAAGGGACAAGTCACGATAAGTCACAACAAACAACTAGTTATTAACTCATATCAATCTTTTATAAGAAATAAAAGATAATCTATATATTATTAGTGAAGTAAAAACTTTGTACCTCTTTTAAAGAGAATTACGCGAACGACGGAGTATGAAATTTGGCACAGTTAAAGTTTACATTGCGGAGGACTGCGGAAACGTAATATTTTTAATCATATTCCGTAGAAATGTTTTAAATCAATAAAAACAGTAGCAGTCGTGGGACTGCCGATAGAAGTGAAAACGGAACTATTAAGTTGAGAGTAATTAAAGCTATATGCAAAACATAGCTATAGATATACTATTATCATTAGCATGTCGGTGACGCGAACCGAGGATTTTACCCTCTACCAAAACGCTCAACGCGCCTAAAGAAGTTTTCACTTCAATAATCATTACACACACTACATTCATGTGGCATATAATGATACACACATGCATACAAATAGTATGCGGCTTCTTTACGGCTAAAGTCTGTCCTCAATCTTATAAGAGATTTTGTTTAGTCAGTGGTCGAATTTCGGCCACAGGCGATCGCTGGTTATAATAAATCCATTAATATGGTTTTATTTACGAGTTATTGAACTATCACTCGTGATTAGGGTTATCAACCATACTGTTAAAAACAGTATCACACTTTATTTCGCTTATAAATACTGTTTACTTTTTATTCAAAATAAATAATAGTTGAACAACTAAAAATACACACTTACCAAAATAAAAAATAAATTTATGTTAAGAATAGTGTAAAAAAAATGTATTGCATTGTTAAAAAAACGTAGGGTCCATAGTGCTAATAGATATGTTAAAAAAGAGCGGGGTACTCTTGTTTTGAAAAACTAAAAAACAGACACACTTTTGGTGTTTTTTGTTAGTTTTTTAAACTATTATTTATTTTTAATTTTTCAGTTCGATTTAATTACGTATAATCATATCTCTTTTTCTGTAATTGACGCGCGAGGCTGTCATGCCTTATATTAAGTTTCTCTGCTGCGCATTCGTCTTTTAAAAGAGATATGATTATCCAAAATCTTTTTCTTTCTCTTAAATGGCTTTTTACTTTGCTCGTGTGCTCTACGTATATAATCTTCTATGGACAAACTGACAATTAATGAAAATGTCACGCTTGACTTGACACAAAATTATCTGAAACAGAGATTTTCTTTTTATTATACTTAGCCATTTTCTTTTTATTATAGCCATATTTTTTTTCGTTTATTAGCAAACACACGTATTTAAAAATGTATCTATAACTGTCTCGTATTTACTTTCTGTTTCCGCCATTTTGGAATTTAACGAAAGTGTATGCTTAGGGCTTAGGTATATGAATTCGATAAAAAAATAACCTCGTCTTTTATTTAAATTAAAGAGACTCTTATGAATATTTTAAATATTTCTCATGTTTAAAATATTCATAAGCGTCTCTATGTCAAGTAAATGGTTGTTTTGTGCGAAAAGTTTCGAATATATTATGTTTTTAAACAAAAAAAAAACAATATACATTTCATTTTTACCTCACTACGTTAGGAGATTATATTTTAGAGGTATGTATGTATATTTCTTTGGAATATTTTTTACTCATAATTTTGACGGGTAAAAAACTTTTCATGTTACTACCGGATCGGAAACGCATTCTCGCACTGAAAAGATCCGGAGGAAATTATCAATCTATATAGAATCACAGTCGATTTTTTGTTTTTGTAATTTTCTTGTTCTGAGATTGTTTGTTTTAACCTTCTGCTCCAATTTGTTTTATTTCTTAAACAAACAGTCGGCAGCCCTACACGTGACACGATATTGTGGAACGGTTTGAGTGCTCGTTAACAGTGGCTCACCTCGCGGTCGCTTGTCTTGTCTGACTTGTTTTGGCATACTCCACGTGACTGTAGGGTGACATACACCACTTATGCAAGAAAGTTATGCGTTATTGTATGCGGTTACATAATGCATCTCTCAACTTATTGTATGTATAGTAAACTGATTGCTTCGTTAGTAACTTGCTTGTTGTTCGTCTTTTCGACTATTGGTAGAAGTCAAGATCTAGAGTCGAAAGCCTTTGTGATTCCTGAGTTGGGTAAAACCACAAGTTATTTTTAAAAAAATGTAGCTACTCGGACTTTTAAAAATAATATGGTAGGTATATTACACCTCTGTGCTTCGAAGAGCACATTGAGCCGGCAGTCCCGATTAACGCTATTAATAAACTGTTACGTTATGGGTATAATTCGTCAATCGAGATTATCACTCGTCTTACCTTACATCTGCTATCAAACCGGTGAAAAGCAACAATATCGTTGAAACAAAGCTTTTCACTTAGTCTGCTTACTCGAAAAGGAAATCGGCGTGATGTTATTTTTTTATTAAATGTTCAATATGTTATGTGAATCGAAGATGTAATATCCAAGCCATCAAGTAATATTCTAATTTTAAGGTCGTGTAAATGTTTTCATGTAGCAATTATTTTTTTTCCGTAAAAATAATTTGAGAAAATTTCAATTAAATACGTATAATTATTAATGTAAATAATGTCTAGAAATGTGTAAAAAAGTGGTATATAAATTCTTAAACTATATAAAATAAGATAATTAGGGTTTCGTAGCTAAATGGTAAAAAGTTAGTAAAAAGTTAAAGTTATATTAAAAAAATACTGTTTCGCCAAAATTTTTTGAGGTTTTATCAAAATTTTTCAAAATCTCCTGGGTTGACTTGATTCAAATTTTTAGGAAGCCTAAGTTGAGTATAATTCAATCAAATGCCATTAACCGCACGTTTGATCGGTCCAACATGCAACAACAACATTTCGCATCAGTCCGTACTGTATGCGAAAATAACCGATAATAGCCGGTCACATCTGAATTTATCGTGTCATTGCACGAAGCTTTGTGACGATATATATATATATATATATATATATATATATATATATATATATATATATATATATATATATATATATATATATATATATATATATATATATATATGCTCAATTTTGTTTACAATAAATGCATAGTTTTAACATTATAGAAATTAAATTTGTAATTATCGTCAGTATATAAATAAAATTTAACAAAAATACTTTGAAGAAACCGTTGACCGTATACGGTATATATAATGCAATTATTTTGACGTTGTTGCGTCACAAACACGACGACCGATCGTGACATTGGAGTCATGTGATTGTTTTTTAAATTTTGCCAGTGTACAATTTATTGAAAAATAAAGTTTTTCACAAAGATAACTATATAAAATTATTTATAACAAAGTTTCAAATACCCCAAAAAGGCAAATAGATAATTTTTTTTCACAAGCCCATTTCGTTCCATGAGTTTTTTAATGCATTAATCTATAGGTATTATCTATACATATTATAATAAAATCGTAGGAAAGTCAAAACTGTACATTGAATATTTTTTAAAAGAATATACTATTAGTATAATATTATATTTAAAAAAATATAATATTACTAATAGGACGGGTCAACATATAGGCTACATATTATCAGGCTATCACCTACAGGGAGGTGCTATGCGGAGTAAAGGAAGTCCGCGCGGACGAAGTCGCAGGCAACAGCTAGTAATATTATAAAAACGAAAGTTTGGATATTTGGATAGATATCTATATATAGTTACTTAATCACGCAACTACTGAATAATGTTAATAATGCTTGTTACTTAATCACGCAACTACTGAACGGATTTGGATGAAATTTGGCACACAGGTACATAGATGATGACATGCAATAGCACATACGCTACTTTTTATCCCGGAAAATGAGTTGTTCCCGCGGGATTCACCAAAAACTTATAATGCGGCGGGCTTCACGGCGCAGCTAGTAATTTATATAAAATTAACGGAACTTCATCAATTACTGATGAAAAAGAGTGTATAATTTTTCAAATGTTCTGAAACACGTTACTTGTTCTGGACTTGATACATCTCTGAGGATAAGGATGTGACAGTTATTATATGAAAATAAAAATACTGGCGTGTTAACCCTAATACTACCAAATTAATAAAATATGCGATTATAACCACTTAATCCATTCAATTAGTTGAGATAATTGCATGCTAAGGTTTGTCACTTAAGGAGAGCACATGTGGAGATGTTTTGGTTGTGCGTTCGTGAACTGGTGCCAAGTTTAATAAACGCCTCCATTGAATATCTATTTGGCATTACTGATAAGTATATCACACGACTGATACTGACATGGAGATTGTTTAATTTTATGACTTGAATCAAAACATCTTTATATCAGGAAACTTAACAACCAGCGCGTTCCGATGTAAAGAGACAACCATTGCTCATACACACGAAAAAATACGAATAGCGGTTTTCCGAGTAGCTTTGATATTGAAATTTTAAGAGGAGGATCAACAAATTTCCTAGAAGCCGGCATCGCATTGGCAACTAGCCCCTTGTGTTGTAAATGTCCATGGACAGTGATGTCTGCTTTCGATCGGGTAGCCCACTCGCAAGTGTGCCTACAAATTCAATAAAAAAATCGTTAGTAACCTAAATTCCTATACTTTGCTCAATGTCTTCAGCCCCCAGACGTATTAGCCGTCAGGGATGATCCAATTACTCGCACCTTCGTACCGCGACGCCATGTTTTACATGCAATTAAAGTAAAATGTGCCTTTGTCCCACTTAATAGTCAGTCCGAATAATTTTTTGACTAATGATAAGACGGACATACTAAGAAATTTATAGAAAGTTGAATTTCTAAGCACTTCTAAATTCATATTTATTTTTACGTAGTTTTACTCTATACGAAAGCTAGGAACTAGCTAGAGCCATGTTTAAAGCTATATTTTTTCCCCCGTGTTAGTCCATGAACCTGGACTATTGCTGTATAGTGCTGTTTTGCCAAGCAGAGTGCTAAGTGTGAGTTTTTCTTTGAAACGCGCTCACGATCGAATGCGAAAAGAAAAACTCACACTTAGCACGCAAGTCGTAAAAGGCGACCGATTGGTTAAGCGAGTCACTGTCATCGTGGCTACTAAGTGGTAGAGTTCTGTCTCGATCGGGTCTGGTACCGCCGCCTTATCTATTTCTTTATTTAACTTTATTGTACACCTTAAATAAATTTTTACAAAAGGTGGACATAATGCCTATTGGCATTCTCCTCCAGTCAACCGCAAACAAAAAGTATGTAAACGGTGCCTCAGAATATATATATATATATATATATATATATATATATATATATATATATATATATATATATATATATATATATATATATATATATATATATACAAACACATATATAGACATATGCCTGTTAGCTAACTACTATATTGCACATGCATTTTTAGGTTTCGTTTGAATGAAAGCTTGTTATCGGCTAGACGCAACGAAAGAGGTAGGTCATTCCACAATCGGGCCGCATATACAGTGAATGAGTCGGAAATAAAGTTGGAGTACGGTGTAGAGGTACAGATAGTGTCATATTGTCAGAAGATTGAAGGTGCAAAGTGTGGGTATTACATGGAAATTCAAATTTGGATATTAAATATTTATGGACAAGCGGATTAAAAAGTATGGTAAATAGGGTACATAAAGTCCTAAGATCACGTCGCTGAGTGACAGTGAGCCAATGAAGCTGGTTGCGATAAAATGATATCCGGTCAAACTTACGCAAACTAAAAGTAAAACGAATGGACTGGTTGAATAGTCGTTCAAGTTTTGAAAGAAGGTTAGAAGAAATGTTAGTATAGCAAACGTCCCCATAGTCAAGTATAGGTATAACTAACGTTTGAACCAACAGTATTTTGGTTTTTAATGGTAAAAAGTTCCGCAAACGATTTAAAGATCGTAATGTAGCAGTGACTCTATGACACATTCATGCCGCAATAGCGCTAGTGCTTGTCACTGTCGTGTTCCAATTTGGAAGGTTAGGTAGCCGGTAAATTTATGCATGTGGCATTATACCTCGCCGCTAATAAATATTTAGATTAACTCCACTATATTAAAAGAATAACAGCAGTAATGAAACAACGTCCGTTCTATAGCACCTTTAATCGCAGAGGGGGACCGTTGAAGGTTGAACGTCAGGTAACTCTTGGACCTCCTCTACACATAAATATAAATAATCACTATCTGTTACATACATCACAGCCACAAAATAGCAACGCACCGTTAACGTCTTTGGTGTCTATAGGTGATGGTTGACTCTCCATCAGGAGACCCATTTGCTTGTTTGCTATCTTACGATATAAAAAATATATGAAATAACTAGCAAACCCGCGCAGGTTCACCCGCAAATAAATTAACATTCCATATAGTTTTTCGTACAAACTATTATCCCCTTTTTCAGTCTTTCAGGGGTAGATTTTTGGTAAAAAGTTAACCTATATGAAACTGCGAATCTTCAACTATCCCCATGCCAAATTTAATTGAAATCGGGTCTGCGGTTTACCCGTAAAAGGGTAACAGACAAACAAACTTCGCATTTATAATATTAATATTGATACTCGGCTACTTGGATAAAAGAATTACTGCTGAACGGAAAAATATTAAGCGTTGATTGTTAAATGTCTTCCCACAAGTTTTTCTAAAGTTATCGTGTTTATAAGACCGTAAAACTGGGACCTTGAAAATTACCCCACAGCAAAGCATGCAACAACGTTAATGGACGTTACGGTTCACCGCGATTAACCTGTTTGGTGAATGGCATGATGGTCGCAATCTGTGTCGTAGCTAGCACCCAGTGCTTCCCTTATGTTTCACCCCTACTCAGAAAGCTGCGTATGATAGTAAGACGCGCTGAAAAAGAGGCGGTAGCCGAGTGGTAAAAGCGTCTAACGTTTAAATTCATATTTTCACATGTGCTGACTTTGCCTTTGCCAGGCAGGTCGTAAATGGCAACCGCCATACGGAGAGCAACGCACCATTAATATCTTTGGTGTCTGTGTGTGTGTGTGTGTGTGTGTGTGTGTGTGCGTGCGTGCGTGCGTGCGTGCGTGCTTGCGGGATTGCGGGCTAACGTGCGTGCGTGCGCGCACGCGCGCGTTCGCGTGCGTGTGTGTATGTAATGTAAACATCTCATAACTTTTGAATGGTTTGACCAATCGAAACACGGTTGATGACATTCGGGTGAATTCTGCTCAACTTAGACTTTCTGAAAATTGGAATTCATTCGATCTAGGAGATTTGAAGAAATTTTGAAAAAACGCCAAAAAAATTTTCGAAACAGATTTTTTTTAATATAGCTTTCAAAATAATGTACCGATTCAGTGCAAAGTTTGACAACTCTACCTTAAAAAACTGCATTAAATGAATAAATTGCATCAAAATCAGTTTATCCGTTCGGCAGTTATCGTTGACGAAAAATATTGAAGTGTTTTTTTGACCTAACTTCGAAATTTTTCAACCAATCATTTTTTGATCTTTCACAATATTTTAGTGCTTAAAAAAAAACGCCGACTGCCGTTTCAAAAATAAAAATCGAATTAAATATACAAAAGTTACTGCTTTCCAAATATTAAAATTACGTTGTTTACAGCAAACTTGCTTCATATTCTTAAAATAACTTTCGGCCGATATACCGATTTATTTAAAAAAATGGAAAACTTTTCTATTTTTTTCGGGATTTGTTCGGGTTTTATTAATGACACAAAGTTTTGATAAAGTTTTTTGACATTTCTTTGACATCTATTTCCTATTATTTTTGTAGCTAAGTAAATACTAGAGTTAAAAAATTGCTTTAAACGCCATTCAAAAAATCAAAACCGATCATCATTATGAAAATATACATCTTTTCGAAGATTAAAATACCATTATTTTTAAAAAATTTAGATTGTTCATCTCATTGTGTTCTAAAATTAATGCTTAGATATAGCTTTTGCTTCGTTTAGTCTAAAATACCTCAATTTAGCGGTAAGTTTTAGAGATGGCCTGCAGGTCAACCGTTTTACAGATTTTTTTAATTGCTTTTATTAGGAAGTCTGTTGAAAACAGTTGAAATGCATACATAAAGTGGTTTAATCTACAATAATGGCACCGTGTGCCGCTCGATGGGAAGCGGACTTGGCAGCGGAGACCACATATTAGATTACAGCATACCTCAGTCACAATGATTGGCATATTACAATCTATATCTACAGTGAGTAATAAAACCTTATCCAATCGTCAAGTGCATTATTTGGTAGTTTAATACATGTGGCATAATGTGTAAACTTATGCATGTGGCATTAGACCTCGCCACAAGATAGCAACGCACCATTAACACCTTTGGTGTCTTTTTTTTTTTTTTTAAGGGCAATGGGCCCACCTCTCGTTCCCACCACTGTAACTTCTGTAAACCAGAATCAACAGCGGCAACCTTCCTGATAACCTCTGAGTTGCGAGCTCAGGGTGCCCTGGGGGAAAAGCTAAGCTGTCTTGGAACCCGCATCGAATTTAATCAGAAGAGTATAGGAGGAGTAGGAAAATACATCCAGTTTCCCTCCCTTTACAGCAGGAGACAGCGTAAGATAAAGCAAAAACTGCTAAGAAATGAGACGTTTACAATCAGGTTAAGACTGATTGCTATTGCACCACGGTAGTTTAGGTATTTGAGGACCTACGAAAATGGCCTACTTAATTCTGCTTCCAGTAGTATGTATGACAAAATCGCTTGAAGGCACGGAAATTCCCACGTGTTGCTACAAGGTCGGAATAGTAGATTACCCCGGATATACATCGTATACTATCAAGCATTTGGCTACGTTCATTTTGCCAGAAATTACACTCCCAAAGAATATGATGTGCAGTTTGTTCATATTTACAGTTTATGGTGGAACATTCGCAAAATGGAGAAGGAACTAATTTGAACGAGAATAATTTAGCTTTAAAATTACCATGACTAGTAAGGAACTGTGCAACACAATGATCTATTTCTATCCACGTTTTACTTAATCGTTCCCGGACGCAGGGGAAAAAGTTATATAAATGCCGTCCTTTAGGTGAGCAGCACCAACGCGACTGCCATTCATTTATTAATTCATTAGTAACATCCATCACGGGATTAAAGAGGCGATGTATTTTTGTTTGAGCTTGCGGATTAATAAATTCTGGGCTAGTAAAGTTTTTAGAATTATAGTACATTGAGGACCGACGCTGAATTTCTAAATCTAATGGAAATACACCTGATAAAACGGGTAAAGCTTCAGAGCTTACAGTGCGATATGCTTTACACAGAAATATTAAAGCCAAACGCTGATTTTGAAGTAATTTACGCCGGGTCGCGCCGCTTGTAACTTTATCAGCCCATGCTGGACATGCATAAGTAATACAACCTAAATAAGTTGCGTTATAAATTATCTTTAAAGTGTTAAAGGTTAAACCCCACGTTGAGGTAGATATGCCGGCAAAGGACAAGTAATTCCGTTTAGCTTTTTCACTGATATAGTTAATATGATTTATAAAAGTATAATTTTTCTCTAAAACTAAACCTAAATATGTTACGGACTCCTTTCTCTTTACTGTGCTATTATTTAATTTTATACTAGGAGATGATAGAAGCGAACCTTTTAGTATTAAGTAGAACGTTTTATGAGGCGCAAATTTTAAATGATTTCTGAATCCCCAGTTGGATATTAAATTAAGACTAGTATAAGCCAGTGACTCTATCTGTGCTCGTGTGTTTGCTTGTATTATTAAAGCAACGTCGTCCGCATAACCTATAAGTGAGCATCCTTCAGGCAAGGCTAGTGAAAATAAATCATCAAATCCTAAGTTCCATAGATATGGCGAAAGTACTGAACCCTGTGGGCAGCCCAGAGTAAGGCGTTTAGATGCAGCGTAATGCCCTAGCTGTAATTTCAAGTGACCGTTTTCTAAATACGATTTAATTAGTTGATATATATTAGAATAGCATCCCCTTATTTTTAGTTTTAATAATAACATCGGCCACCACGCGTTATCAAAAGCACCTGAAATATCCAAAAAGATACCCACAACATAATTATTTCGTGATAGTTCTACCGTTTTTCTCATGGTTAGCACTGCATCTACAGTGGATTTTCCGGCGGTAAATCCAAATTGTTGTTTATTGAATGTGGGCCCTTGCGGTAAGAGTCGAGGAACTACTAATCTTTCTAGCAGTTTACCAAGAGAAGGTAGAAGTGTAATTGGGCGATATGATTTAGGGTCATCCGGAGGCTTGTCACCAGATTTTGGAATAATTTTGAGATATCCTTGGCGCCATATTTTAGGGAAAACACCTTCCGCAATGCAACGATTTATTACTTTTAGAATAGAGTCTGGGGCTGCTATACACGCTTGTTTTATCATATAGTTTGAGATTTTATCCTCTCCGGGCGCTTTTTTCAATGGTAAATTGTTAACGGTATTTAACAATTCATCTAAGGATACCAGACTCGATATGGGGGACACAGGTGTCACGTCAACTTGTGATCTAATTTCACGATGATATTCGTCATCCCGCTCTAGATTATCGTCTGGAATTAGCGTCTCCAAAAGAGCGTTTGTTGTTTCTTCTAAACTAAGCGTATACGTATCGTTAAGTTTTATGTTATTATAAAAAGAAAAGTTATTTCTCGTACGATTTTTAATTTCGTGATACAGAGAAGACCAAGGGCCTTCTTTCTCTAATCTATCCGTTATTTTTTGCAGAAATTTTCTCTTTGCTAACGTAGTAGCGGCTCGATAGTGTGACCGGATCCTTCTTAAATCAGCAAGAGCTTTAACGTATTCGTCGCCTTCTGAACGACGGCGCTTAATTTTATTAAGATGGCGCCTAGCTTTCCTGAAGTCTCGTCGTTTTTTGACTAAACTATCATTCCACCACTCACATTTTTGAAATTTTATTTTTGAATGTCGACCTATAGCAATATCTGCGCAGTATGTAAAAGCATCAGACATCATTTCTGACTGTTCTGACACTGTTAAAGAATGGCGAGTGAAATCTTTGGCATGTGCAGCAAATAAGTATCGGAAAAGATTCCAGTTAGCGAATTTAGCGTCATATATATAATCAGTAGTACTAGATTCCGATCTCCCAGGCAACAACGAGTCATACTCGAACACAATCAAACGATGGTCACTACAAGACGCGTCTGGAATTACGCGCCAGTTATTCAAACGAACGTACGCACTTGAAAGTGTGACGTCAATAGATGATTCACCCATTGGGCTACTGTATGTAGGTGGTGCGTCGGGGGTGTTATGGATGGTAAGATTTAGTTCAGCAATGAACTCTTCTACCGCAGATCTACGCTCCCTGTCATTGGACCGTAGTTTACCGTACCAAAGGGGGGATGAGGCATTGGCGTCAACGCCAATAATAATCTTTTGTCCGGCAAGAGATCGTAGGACGTATCGGAGGTGATGCAAGTGAGTGGCAACAGGATCGGAGTACTGGAAATAGCAACTAATTAGGTAAATTCTAAATTTGGAACAGGACACCTCCGCTACGGCACAATGTTGAGAAGAAAGATTTGCAATAGCCGTTACTGTATAAAAAGAGCGCGTGACGTATATACCTGCGCGTGCTTTTGTGTTGTGTTGTAGTACGTTATTACGAAGTTGGGTACTTTGGTATTGTTCTTGAATCAGTACTACATCAATTTTGTATTCAGTAACGAGTCTATTCAGCTCCGACGTAGCTGTCTTATCGTTGTGGAGATTTAATTGTCCTATTACCAACCTATCCATAATTAGTAGTTAAAATCAGCTGCTCCATCTTTGCCTTAAAAGTTGGGCAGTCAGGCGAGCCAGTCACGTGATCACTGGGTTTTTTATAGCGTTTGCAACTGCCGCAGGTCGGCGTAAAATCACTGCGGTCTTTGTTTTGACAGTCCCTAGTTTGATGTGTGCCGGCACAATGTGCGCAACAAGGAGTTTTCTCGCGACAGAACTTATAGACATGACCGTATTGTTGACACTGAGTGCACCGAACTAACTCCACGTCATCGACAAACCTACAGGTAGCCCAATCGATAAATAATTTTTCTTTGGATTTAATTAAATGTTTGCGAATAGCAGGCTCTAATTCAATACCTATCCACTTACGGTTATTTTGATCAAAATTACGACGTCTAACTATTTTAATAGACTTGAGGAATTGATCTTCTGACATATTCATTTCTTCCTTAATATTTTGCCTATATAAACAGGTTAAAAACGCCTCATCGGATAAGTTTTGGGGGACATCTTTGACCAAAATACGTGGACGACGACCGGTCGGAGTTTCTAGACGTAGCCCTGCCGTTTTTATTGCATTAACGGATTTTAATTTTTGAACCTGGCGTTCATTTGTTACCCTAAGTACAACACCAGAGTTTGCAGTTTTCTTGACACCTACGATCTGAAAGCCGTCATCGGATGGTTTAATAGTTTTCATTAACACCTCTTTGGTTTCATTTGAGGTTTTTATAACGTTTGAGTTTTCCTCCGACGGGTAAGCAATTACGCAAGGTAGTGGAACGCGCGTTTGAACCGGCGGGATAGTTTTTGACAGCTTTAAATGTACGGCATCAGAATATGAAGACGGGGCATTATTATTGTTTTTGTACGTAACAACGTCTTGTTCTGCTAAGGCCAGTTTGGTCTCAAGTGATGATGACCGCAAGGCTAACAACGAGACAATAGCGGTGACTCGTTGGGTCATGTCCATAACGCCGGATTTGTTAGCGACATTCATACGCGAGCCTTGTTCATTGACTAATTCGTTTATTTTCGCTAAATATGAAGACGCTTCGCGGACTAATTCATAGTAATTTGGCTCCTCTTGCGAAGAAGAAATTTTGAAAATGGTGGTGCTATTATCCTCATTCGTGGCGACACAACTACGTTTGCCATCGGGTGTTAATTGAGATGGTGAAATATCACTAATGCACCGTTTGTTTGAGACATTAGTGGGGGATCGCGGAGTCATCTGACTTTTAGCGAAAGGATTTTTATTACATTCCGCCGGAATATTATCCCGATTTGACATTATGCCTAAGTAAAAAGCGAACTATAACGAAAGAAACAATACAACCCGGCCGCAGGCCGCGGCGGCGGCCGGTAACGTGGGTACTTAAAAAATAAATAAAAGTTGTACTTACCGAACACGACGAAACAATCAATTTAATTATTTACTGCGTAATTTATGCGATAAAAACTTACGGTTTAGATGGCCTATACCTTTATTAAAACTTTTATACACACACAACACCAAAACTACGCACTTAAACAATTAAACTTAATTTATGATTAAACTTAATTTATCTTATATTATTACCTTTGGTGTCTATAGGCGATGGTTGACTATTTCCATCAGGAGACCCATTTGCTTGTTTGCTATCTTATGATATAAAAAAAAATACATTTAGGTTTCCCATGTTTATCACATGTACCTGTGAGGAAAACAATTTGTTGATTCTTGCCAAGGACTCCGGACTCATACGGGGTCCTCTAGCCCAAACCCTTAACTTTAATCCATTGCTAATAGATCGAACAATATTATGCGTTACGAGGCCGCAAAACTAATTCCCCACGCACTGCAGCTGGGTACTACGGCCGGCGCTATTTTCGGTGCCAAGGTTATTCAATCTCAACAATGGATAATTTCGATTGAAATCAAATTTAATATATCTATATACATGCGTACAGACAGATTAATATGACCAATTAGTGGACATGTTCAAATTTTTAAATATATAGCCTACAGTTTTTTGTAGCATGATAATCGGTTATCTAAAAGAAATATTCTACGAGATAAAGTAACCTTTTGATATAATGTTATAATAATATCCCATTATATTATGTTTTTCTTAATTGGATTTATATATCATATAACTAGCTGACCCGCGCAGCTTCGCCCGCGAGTAGATTAACATGTCGTCAAGATAGCTTTTCATACAAATTTCATCCCCTATTTCAACCTTTTAAGAGTTGATTTTTGTAAAAATTTGACCATGTTTGACCCCGTCTCTTCAACTACTTTCGGTCCAGCGGTTCAACCGTGAAAGCGTAATAGACAGACACACAGACAGACAGACTTTCGCATTTATAATATTAGTATGGATGTTGTGATGAATAAAATCCTTAGTAATATAAATGCGAAAATCTGTCTGTTACACTTTTGCTAGCTGAGCTGAGAAGTTCTTGGTGTCGGCCCCAATTTTCGAAAATTGAGCTTTTATCAGTTCTGAGGTCCTAATAAGCAGTACAACCATCACCATCAATACACTACTAGGTGGTAGAGTTATGCATTATCTCTCCCGGGTCTGGTACCTCCGCCTTACCTATTCCCGCCGCAATAGCGTCAGTGCTTGTCACTGTCGTGTTCCGGTTTGGGGGGTAAAGTAGCTGGTAAACTTATGCATGTGGCAAGACTTCGCCACAAGATAACAACGCACCATTTACACCTTTGGTGTCTAAAGGCGATGGTTGACTCTTTCCATCAGGAGACCCATGTTTGCTATCTTATGATATAAAAAAAATACATTTCAAATTAAAACCATCACAAAGGAAATGGTAAAAACAAAAATAAATAATTGAATATATAGAAATACCGCAACATTTTGTAAACATTTTAATTGTTTTTTATAAACCAAGTAAGCATGAATAAAACAAGTAGTAAAAATCTAAATCCATAAGTACTTCACTATCACATGTGATAGCAAATTATAACAAAACTATGTTTTTAAAACCCGTAGATGAGCATGGTATGATTGAAATTATACATTCTTTAAAAGCGACTGGTTATGATAATTTAGCACAGTGTGATTAAAAGATGTTGCTAGTGGAATATCAAGGTCTCTTAGCCATATAATTAATTTTTCATTTTTCGGAGGTAAATTTACAGTACGTTTAAAAAGTGTATTATTAGACCATTAAAAAAAAACATATATGTGATATAAACAAATATATCAATATAACTCTAATTCCAATATTTTCAAAATAAAAAAAAAAATGTTTGATAAACTTTACAATTATTTCAATGAGTCTTCTCCACTAAAAAATAATCAATATGGATTTAGGAAAGGCAGGTCTACTGCATTAGCATGATTTGACTTAATGAATGAAAAGTAATGTTTTAACTAAATGAGGTCATATGCCGAAATTAGATCAAATTAACTGATCAATTTGCGAGTTATTCTTCAAAAACACTTGAAAATTTGAGAAAAAATGTTTGAAACTTTCACGATTTTTCAAACAATCGATTTTGTAACCATGACATATTTGAATACCGTTTGAAAGATCAAAATCGGTCATCGCGTTCAAAAGTTACATCTTAATAGATGTAACTTTTGAACGCGAATATTTAATAATATTAAAACCGAAAGTGATTAAAATAGTGTTTCCGAATTTCAGATCTTTGAGTTCGGATGGCTCATGGGTCTAAAATTCGTGGAAATATTATAAGCTCAGCATAATCCAGTCTTTATTAGGATTATATTCAAATCGGAGCCACTATTAAATCAAATATTCTGGATTGCATTGATATTTAGAAAGAAATTATATCTATTATCGTTTAAAGGGACTTAAAATATAAAGTTTTATAATTTTTGATGAAGTGAAATAAATTGTAGAGCAAAAGCAAGAACTCTACATAAAGCAAGATTTAAAACAAAGAATTGGTCCTTTTATTTCTCAAAAAGCAGCCAAGTGCGTGTTGGGCCTCACACAATGTTCCATAGTGGCCCATCGCAATAATGTGGACTAAATTTGTCATGAAGAATCAGTGGTAGAGTTCCGCAACATCTTGCCCGGTTTTGATACCACCGCTTTACCAATTTCTGCAGCAATAACGTCAATTCGTGCCACAGTAATTTCCGCATTTACGAATTACCGTCCACAGATAATAACATCATTAATATCTTTAGTGTATATAGGCAATGGTCACTTTTCATCAGTAGAGCCACCTCCTCGTTAGCTTTCAATACTATAAAAAAGCTGGTTGGTGTATCTATCGCAGTCAATTTGTATGTTTCATAAACGTTTACGTTCTAGGCAAATTGCCGAAAGCAAAGTGTTGATGATAAAATTGCATCAACATCAGCTATACACCTACTTCATATTAATGTAAAATTCGGGTTGGGTTTTAGTCTTTAATAAACCGTCCATTATTATAGCAAGTAATTAAAACATATGCCGCGGCGTTTTGTTAACGGCGGCGATAAATGTCATACATTTTTTTTTAATTCGCCTAAAGGTATTTTCTAAAACGTATTTATCTTTGTTATCTGACTACGCTATTTATATACTGGCGAACTACAGAATTTGCCTGCGACATATCTAATAACCAATAACTTATATCTGGCAGCGAAAACTAATGTAAGTAAACCTTTTTCTATTAGAAACATTTCGTAACGCACCATGGGCTTACGACTAAATAATTATATTATTAACTTTCGATTAGGTCATTTCAAAACTGATGTCTATTCTTGCACGACGGCATTTATAAACTTTTGTTTGTAGATTACCATGTATGTGTGTCTGTATGTAGTATGTATGTATGTGTGTGTGTGTGTGTGTGTGTGTGTATGTGTGTATGTAAACATCTCATAACTTTTGAACGGCTTAACCGATCGAAACGCGGTTGATAGCATTCGATTGGATTCCGCTCAACTTCCTGACAATTTGAACCTAGTCGGCCCAGGAGATTTTGAGAAATTTTGAAAAAACCCAAAAAAATTTTTTGCGAAACAATATATTTTTTTATGTATCTTCGAGATTGTACCGATTAAGTACAAAAACTTATCAGAATTCGGCAAATAAATTCGGCATAACTTCAAAATTCTTCAACCAATTATTTTTTGGAATTCTGCGATGTTTAGTACTAAAAAAACTACGTCGAATGTGGTTTCAAAAATCAAAATCGAATCTAATTTTTAAAAGTTACAGCTTTTCAAGTAATAAAATTGTTTTTAGCAAAGTTACTTATATATTTTTGAAATAACTTTCAGGCTTATACACCGATTGACTTAAAAATCTTATCAGCTGTTCTCATTTAAAAACTGCGTCAATTATCCTTAATAAGTTCAAAATCGGTCAATTTGTTTCGGATTTATCAATGACGAATATTTTGAAAAATTATGTTTTTTGACTTTGCCTCAAAATTTTTCAATCTGTCGATTATTTAACTTAAGCAATATTTCATATCTCAAAAATTGAGTTGAATGCCATCAAAAAGATCAAAATCGATCATCGTTTCAAAAATATACAGCATTCCAAGTATCAATATGTATGCAATTTTTAACAAAATAGATGTTTGAACTGAAAAAATCTATGCTTCTAGATTTTACTCTTTTGGGCTTCAAATACCTTAATTTAGCGAGAAGTTTCAGGGATGGCCTGCAGAGTCAACCGTTTCCATATTTTTTAAAGTCAAAATGCTCTGTTTACCCGCGCTGGCCAGCAAATACGGAAGCTCTATCTACCCTAAATACATTTAAATTGTATTGTATTTACATACATAAATTTTATTTACACAGTAATCGGTATTTTGTATTTAAAATATCGATTTAATGGTTCCAAAACCAGCCACATACAAACAATACAACTGGAACTTGGTAATACAAACAATTACTATTGGCAGTACTAAATACTACTTGGCAAAACTAATGTAGCGGTTTAAGCAATCTACAAACGCTGCAAGAAAAATAATAAACGATAGAAAATAATTAAATTTAAAAATAAAACCCTAAATCACGATATCACAAATATTTATCTTGTACACACTATATACAAGCTTCAACGCCTCTTAATCCATTTAAGAGGCGTTGAAGCTTGTATATAGTGGTCCCAGGTTGGTCCCAGGACAGTACTACTTGCCTGGCTGGGAAGATCTTCCTTTTCAATTACCTCGTCATGAGTGTGACGTCATCAACCTCCACAGTTATGACGTCATCCTGACAAGAAGTTGGTTCTACCGCTAAACTGAAAGCTCTCCGGTGGTGGTACGGACTTCCGGCGCCACACTTATTTCCTCGATTTCTTCAATTTACCTCTGTCTCTCTCTTTGTTCTTTCCTGCTTTAATCAAAAGATCCATTTCTACCGCGACGAGCTCACTCTCGATGTTTTTGTAGGCATTACATTTTTAACATTCCATTACTTTTTTATTTAAAGTTTTCAGTTTCACCGATATTCGTTTGATTTTGATTGGCGAGATGTTGCAACGTCTCGCCTGGATTTTTTGTACCACCGCCTTATCTATTCCTGCCGCAACTATTGCGTTCCTGTTTGGAGAGTAAAGTAGCTGGTAAACTTATGCATGTGGCATTGCCATTCCGCCACACGGATAGCAACGCACCATTAACATCTTTGTTGTCTTAAGGCGATGGTGGACTCTTTTCATCAAGAGAGCCATCATTCAGCTTGTTTGCTATCTCATGATATAATAAATCCGTAATTTAAGCGGCTCCTTTACCTTCCAAGCTGAAATACGTTTTTTTTATATCATAAGATAGCAAACAAGCAGGTGGATCACCTGATGAAAAGAATCAACCATCGTCTATAGACACCAAAGATGTTAATAGTGCACATGCATAAGTTTACCGGCTAACCTTGCCCTCCAAACCGGAACACAACAGTGACTAGTGCTGACGCTACTGAAGGAATAGGTAAGGCGGTGGTACCAGACCCGGGCGAGACAATGCAGACTCTACCACCTAGTAGCCACGATGTTATAGTGACTCGTATAGCCAGTCGGTTGCCTTTTACGACCTGCCTGTTAGAACGGAAATTGGCCTATTCTTCACCCACCCACCCACAAAATTGTTTAGGTATGTATTTAGTTTTCCGTGGTTTATTTACCAACTTAGTGACACGGATGTAGGGAATATATCTACATATTGATAACCTGTGATACCGATTACGTTAATTGATGACCGTTGTTAAAGCTATCGTGTTTATTAATGATTAGCGATTCGGCTTCGAACGGGTGTGACATAACATGTTTAGTTCAGAAATATTGCTTTAAGGTGAACGCACACTTATCCGAGCCGAACGCGTCGAACGAAACGAATTTTAGAATTTTAACGAATTTTAGAATTTTGTATATAGAATGTCATGAATTCGATGTCGATTTGTTGCGTAAGTGTGCGAGGTTTCATGAGATATCATATACAGAATTCTAAAATTCGTTTCGTTCGACTCGTTCGGCTCGGATAAGTGTGCGTTCACCTTTATAATCGTGTGCGTAAAAAAATTATAATTCAATTAATGGCATGTCAAATTCATTTTTGTTCAAATATTCTTGTTACAATTTCTGAACAACTTTCCAAACTAGGGTATCTCCGTTTTGGTATGAGCCAACTGAGTTAAGCCAAGGCATCTCAATTGACTCCCATGGAGACAGTTCCGCTCTTTTTTCTTAAATTGCCTAATCTAGTCCACTTATAAAATACTTATCACTGTCATGTTCCATTGAGAGTAAAGTACTTTGTAAACATGTAGCATTACTTCTCTGTAAGTTGTAACACGGAAAGCGACACATCATTAACCATTTTGTGACTATAGGACAATCTGTTTTCTTAGTAAAAAATAGCAGTACTCTGCTCTATTGTACGACTATCTTATCAATCTGTCAGCAGCACTAGAATTAACAAAAGTAAGAATTCGGCACCACCATGCTTAATTATTTTTCATATCAGTGCATGTTCCCTCTATTCCAGCTTAGAGCTTGGAAAGCTATGCTTTATATACCTGCCACAAGAAGAATCATCAACTTGTTTACCATGTTCTATAAAAATGTGATTTCCCAGTCATTTACTTTCTCGTTTATAGATAAGCTTTAGGATTTTGTGGATACAAGCATCGGCAAAACTAAAGAATATAACTTGAGTAAAGAGTCATGTTTATTCCTACTCAATGCAAATAAATAATAATAAATATCACTGGACAAATTACACAAATTAATCTAACCCCAAAGTAAGCAAATTATATGCTTGTAGTATTGGTGTCAGTCAATGATACTAATACATAGAAATACATATATAAATACTCTAATATATTTAATAAACACCCAAACCCAGAAATACAAACATCTGTGCTCATCACACAAATGCCTGTCCCTGCCGCGAATCGAACGCGGACCCCATTGATTGTGTAGTCAGGGTCGCTAACCACTCGACCAACGGGGGGGTAAATAATAACTTGTTTGATGCAACTATTAAAGGTCCACTTGCACCAAACTATATAAATGCTTTTTAGATGAGTTTGATCATAGTTCAATGGATCTTGATCTCTTACAATCAAAATCAAGTTATATATGAACCTTATGTGTAATAAAATATATATTTTTTACAGTTATTTGGTGTCTGGTGATGCAGATGGCAAATGTTACATATGGGATTGGAAAACGACAAAACTTTACAAGAAATGGAAGGCACATGACGGTGTCTGTATCACCGCACTCTGGCATCCTCATGAACCCAGTAAGCTGCTGACAGCAGGCTGGGATGGTCTTATAAAATATTGGGATTAAATGATACAATAAGAAACGTTTGCAGTTTTAATTTCCCCTACCAATAAACCATATATACCATAATTAACTAATATATTCTGTCATTTATGCTCACAGATATTTATTGTAGAAGATCAAATTATACCGCAATTGGGTACTTAACAGGTTCTTCATAAGCTATATCAACTTTGTATTCCATGCTGCATTCACGACAAGTTCCATTTACCATGAACTGGTCAAAACTTATGTTATTTTCATGGAATGACTCAATTAGGGCAGTGATTAGACTATCTATCATTTCTGGTGTATGATAGGGACCAGGTGCAAAACGTAGACGCTCTTCCCCTCGTGCTACAGTGGGATAGTTGATAGCTTGTGCGTAATGTCCTCTCTTCATTAGAGATTCTGCAACTAAGGCCACTTTGTCGGCTCCCTTAATAGGCACAGGAACTATGTGGCTCACTGAGGGCAATTGAGGGAGCCCAGCTATTAATAACGATAGCTTCAAGTACCGTACAATTGCCTGGTGTTTTGTTCTTAAATTTCTTCCCTCCTCGCTTGCTAATAAGCGAATTGCAGCTAGAGAACCTGCTAATACAGGCGGTGGCAGAGCTGTGGTGAAAATAAATCCAGGTGCTAAAGACCTTACTGTGTCTATTAGCAAAGTCGAACCAGCTATATATCCACCAACATTACCAAAAGCTTTCCCTAATGTTCCAGAAACTATATCTATTAAATGTGCCACATCTCTCTCTTCACCAATCCCAGCACCATGTTTCCCATACAAACCAACAGCATGAACTTCATCTACAAACGTCAGAGCCCCATATTCATGGGCTATATTACACATTTCTTCTAATGGACAAATTGCTCCACTCATTGAGTGGACAGTCTCAAACACGACTAGCTTTGGTACGCCTACAGGCGATTTGGAAAGTAATTCCCTTAAATGGCTGGGATCATTGTGCCTAAATATATGCTTAGTGGCTCTGCTGTTCCTTATTCCCTGGATCATGGAAGCATGATTACCTGCATCAGAATACACAATACACCCAGGCATTATTTTGGCTAGTGTTGACAATGTTGCATCATTTGCTACAAAACATGAACTAAATATTAAAGCTGCTGGTTTCTTGTGCAGTTTAGCTATCTCAGATTCCAGTTTTTCGGTCATTTGTGAGTTACCAGCGATATTCCTTGTACCACCAGCACCGGTCCCATAAGACTTGATAGCAGAGATGGCAGCATTCTGAACAACAGGGTGGCGAGAAACACCGAGGTAGTCATTGGCACACCAAACAGTAACACGGCGGTTCTCAGGGCCTTCTAAAGCAGTGGGGTAAACACCATCAGCGGCTAAACGCGATACTTTTCGGAATATGCGGTAAGAATAATCCTTTTTCTTGGCATTAATTTGTTCACTAAAGAATTTTTCGTATTCATAAGGAGGAACTTTGTCGACAATGTCCTCGGACATCTCTTTTGGCGCATCCGAAATTATTGCATTCTTCTGAATGAAAGGACACTTAGTTTCCTCAATGCCAAGAGAACGGAAATTTCGCGTAATAATGGGGCAAAAGTTTCCATACTGTTTCATTAATACACTACCATAATTTCGCACGAAGGCTTGATTCATAGATCCCAGAAAAGGGCAAGGCATATTTATGTAATAGGTGACACTCACTTGAAACAACTTACGACACAAGGTACTGTAGCGCGCACAGTATTTATTTTATGGAGCAGAAGTAACGTTGGCTCTCACTGTAGCCGAACGTCAAGAGGTATGAAGTTCAACTGGTGGTTTAAAACACGGCAACTTTCATTTATAAAGTGTGTGTCGTCATAGCGATCGCGATTTAAATATTGTTATAAGACTACGAGGTGCGACTCCTCGATCCACGTACAATTTTTATTTTCATTTCCAAATGTAAATGTTGCCCTAAATAGCAAGCAGATGACATTCGACAGAATGTTGCCAGGAATAATAATAATAAACATACTAATTTGTCGTGCAGCACGCCAAGTACACAAAGCCGTGACTATAAAAATTAATACTATCACACCCACAAAATAAAGTTTTTTTAATTTCGTGATCACATCATGAGTCTGTATTATATGTGGAGGCAACACTTCTAATACCTACTTGAAACCAAATATCAAATACTGCTGTCATCTTCTGAGGTCTAACCCTCTCTTTCTAACACAGCTGTATAAATAGAGATAGGGAGACCTCATAGACAGAGATATAACGTAACTATTTGTTTCATTTGATCAATACGAGTGCTAGCTCCACCTATATCTAATACTTCATGGATCACATCCACTAGGCATCCTTAAAAAAATTGTGCATTTTTTATTTGACACAAAAGTATAATATTTGGTTTATTACACGACTATTCCTAAAATTGTTTAAGATCTACGGTTAAATGACTAAAATCGAATTAAAACTACACTAAGATTATTGTTTAGAATTTGATAAAATTAATTTTTAATAATTTACCTAATTATAGTATTAAAAATATTTGAATACCATGACAAACAATTAAGCTACATTTCTGACGGAGTACTCGGAGAGAATCAAATGCTTTCTACAATCGTAACTTTTTTAAATAGTTGTTATAACTAAGAAGAAAAAAAATATAATTGTCTAATATGAGAAGACATGTACCGGCGACGCGCTAAGCTGGGTACACGATAGGCATGGAAATTATTGTTAAATTAGATTAACTGCTATGTTGTTAAAGTTAATTAATATTTAACAGTTATTTATTTACGTTATATTATATCAGTAGCCTATAAATAATAAATATTAGAAGCAGTAAAAACACGATTCATCAAAAAAAGGTCCTCTAGAATAGTTTTGATAACTTTTAACAGTTATTATTATCACGGTCTCTCGAAATATTTTTTAATAACAGTTTTATCATAAATCAAGTTAGCGAGCAAAAAAAACGCTCTCTGAAATATTTTAATAACATTATTATCATAATATTGTGCATGACTAAAATTATCAATAACATGATAGTTATTGATAATTTTAGTATTGCACAAAAATTACTTTTAACAGTATTTGCTAATATAAATAACAGTTGTTAATTGTTAAAAAAGTTTAGTACGAAATTTAATATGTTAACTGTTAAATGATCCATGCCTAGTACACGATAGCGACTTTCGACGACACCAAGTACTTGTGACGTCATTTTCGTTGATCACCCATGTTAGTCAATACGAAATTAGGGAACTGACAGCTAATTGATGTCAACTTTGCACAGAGATTATCACTTTGATTGTCAATTTAAGATAGGCAATAGACCCCCAGAACTTTCAACCAACCTTTAATCAGATTGTTTTCTCGAGAAAACGTATTTATAATTTGTGTTTTTGTGTTAGATAGACAGATCATACGTGAATATTTTATTATTGCAATTAAGTTTTGAAAAAAGGAAACTGCAGCAAATGCGTGTAACAGAGAGGGGGCGGGAGAAGAGGGGTAAGGAGAGCAAGGAGGGTTGAGGAGAGGGGGGAGGTAAAGAGAAAGGAGCACCGCTTTACGTTGGTTGGACGCCAATGTTCGTCTTGAAAAAAAATCACGGGGAAAAGCTGAGATTCTTTAAATATTGCCTCACCCACAGACACGATACGTTAGCATCTGTAGTAGTCGTGCACGATACTCAATTTCCCTCAGTCGGCTTAAAATACTAATTAGGCCATTACACAATACAAATCTATAAATAAAGTAGATTTGTATTGATAAAAGGAAAATATTTTTTTAAATAGTTTCAATAGGTAGTTTGTGACGATATTTAAAAGGTACAATCAAAGAACACAGGCAAGGCTTCATAGTTCATACATCGTTTTTTTGTTATTACCTTAAAGTTATATTCCTTAAGATTCTATATCAACCCCTTAACTTATCTGCATTTAATAAATATTTTTTTTTACTTGGGGAATAGTAGCTAAATAAAGTTGGAATTTAGGTAAGGATAATGTAAACATCAGTTCTCTCCTTAGTAGTCTGTGGTTAGGTATTTGTCATTGGGTGTCTTCAGCACAACAGCTGTTAATCTCAGAAATGTAAGTTAGATTTGCAGAATTATAAGCTAAGATTTTGCGAAGACACTTTATAGGCACATAAAAGAACAAAAAATAAATTAGCATTAAACTGTTCTTTAATACAAAAACAGGGAGAATTATTATTTGATACATATAATGAAAAATAAGTTATATAAATTTATTACTATTTTAATGATTAATTAAAGTTTTATACAATGGTAACACTTAAATATAATAATAAAATTCAATCAAATTAAAGTCTCAATATTTTTATATGACTGTTCTTAGCGATATATTTTACTTAATTGATTTAAAAATCGTAGAAAATTATTTTAGTTTATCTAATATTCATCACTCCGATTGACACGCAAGAGATGTACAAAACCAAAATCGCCTGTGTTCTTTACTTCTTTATAAATTATATAGTATTATATAGTATTAACACGTGAAGGAACTTTATACCTCTTTTTAAGACAATTACACCGGAGCTGAGTATGAAATTTGGCACAGTTAAAGGAAGTGTTGCGTACGTTGAAGAAAAAACATAAGGAACTTCGATTTTAATAATATAACACTTGTACTGGTTTCACTAATATATATTCTTCCAAATTATTTAAAGTCTACCTGTTTCGCGTATTAACGCATCTGTTGTTTGAAACCGGTAGACTTTAAATAATTTGGAAGAATATATATTATGTAGTGAAACCAGTACAAGTGTTTTATAATTAAAATCAAAATGTAGTTTCACTAAGTGCCGACGATTAATAGTATAGAACATATAAGGAACTTCGTTCCTGACGGAGATCCCTCTACCACACACATTTTTTAATTATTTTAAAAAAAATTAAGAATTTTAATTATATCCCATGATGTGACAGCTTGAATGCGCCGCGCCCATCGCGTTGCCTAGTTCACAGTTGAAAGGTAAGAAATAACAAGAAATAGCCTGCAAGCCCTTATAAAGACACTCTCGAGGAGGGCGTGAAGCGATATTGTTTGCTTTGGTTACTATGGACCAATAGAAATTCGTTTGTACGTACAAGACTCATAGCAATATGATTGAAGTAACAGAATGCCAACTTTCATATGGCCTGTACCAGTTGATTGCTCCTTTTAATAAGTAGAAAAAAGTGATAACCTTGAAACAGCTGAATTGATTTTGATAAACTATGCCTAAGAACCACCGCTTTAAAACTCGCTATCAAATAAAAACTCAAATCTAAATCCGTTCACCCGTTTAAGAGCTACAGTGCCACAGACATACACACACATAGTGATCAAACTTATACTAGGGGTAGTATAGTTTTTGCGTCAGGGGTAAATTTAACGCAATTGTGACTTTTGAATATTTGGCACATTATAGTCGATTTTGATTGAAAGTGGAACCAGTTTTTGTTACCTTATTTATGTAACAAAAAAAACTAATATCACTATCAAAGCGTCAAACACAGACCAATTCGAGTACTGGCGTCAATGCCAAAATATCAGTGCGCATTGGCGTACACATCATGATGTGTAAACAAAATCCGAAATGTTTACCAGCATGCTGGCCTAACACCTTGGTCTATATGTCGCTATAAGTATTTGACTACAAAAACTGGGTCTTATAATATTTCACAAGTACTTCCGATTTTGTCCTCTGATCAGATAAATTGGTGGCACTATAACAATTTTATAATATGGACTAAAGTGTACTTTTATTTTTAAATAAATTTTGTTTTCTTTTTTTTAATGACTAAAATTACAGTTGACCTTATGGGTCGTTATTGCGTCACGGACTTTTTTTTGCAAGCAGAGTGCTTAGCCAGGGCTTAAATTAAAATTGAGGCGAAATAATCAAAATACTTTTTGGTACCTATGGACCAGAGGACGTATACAATAAATAATACATAATACATAGTCACAGGGTTCCCAACCTAGTTTCTGCCCCAAATTTAGGAGGTAAATGAGATAGGATTTGTTTATGGGTTTCATACAACACACACAACAAGCAACCTAAAGTATCCACATCAACTTGCATAATATGTAATTAATTCCCTAAATTGTTAATTTTGTTTAACGTTAAATGTCAAGATGTGTGATTTTAAGAAGTTCCAAACAATTGGCTGCTCAGTGCAATTAAGGTGCAAGTGCAGTGCATAGTTATATACTATGCAGTGTTACCAAGTACCAACTCCGAAAAATATTTATCCCTAATGGCGGATCCGCACTTTAGCCTATCGTCCCGAAGTTATATGCGCGCTAAAGCACATGCAGTCCGAAATTTATGCGAAAATAGCCAATAATAGCCGGTCACATCTGCATTTATCGTATCATTGCACCAAACTTTGTGACGATAGACACAAGTGCGGCTGAGTCAAAGAGCCCTAACATCGCCCCAACTGTTTAGAAATCCCCCATAAAATGATATTCTATTAAATATTATAAATAATATGCTATACGTAATATTTTCAGTACTCTTTATTTCTATATTTTCGATTACTCAATACTTCAAACTCAAATATTATAATTTCGATCATTCTGAAGGTTCAGCTGATGGAAATATTGTTCAGCTGGTCTGTGGTTCAGATTAAATAATTATTTTATCTTTGAGTAACTATATACCTCTATTAATTTTATACTTTTTGGTTTAAATTTTTAAAATCATATACATGTCATCACTAGGGATCCGCAAATTTTTGAAAGTATCGATTCCTACCCGAGACCAAGTATCGTATTTTGATACGATATCGATACCGATAAAAGTATCGGATCAAAAGTATCGATACTAGTATCGAGTACTTGTCTAAAAGTATCGGATCAAAAGTATCGATACTACTCAGTATCGAGTACTTTTTTTGCCTCGGAAAACGTATTAAAATCTTAAAAAGTACATACTAAAAATTGTTTTTCCACTTGTTTTAAGCACTTTAAAACAGATTTTACCGGCTGCAGAAGTTTTGTCAACCTTTCTGAAACTTAGCCAGATATCACTTAGTTGACAGCAAGGCAGCACCCAGACTTTCACACCTGCACCAACAGAGTTCAATTTAATAATCAAATTATAATAAATTTAATTTCTTTTACGAGTTAACTTATATACTTAATATTTAAATGAATGTTACCGGAATATTAATTTAATTTGTAATTAAATTGCCAAAAGTGTATACAAATTTATACGTACTATAAATATGCACGTAAAAATTATTATCATATGAAGAGGTACGTTCAAACTGTAAATAATATGCCATGTATTCTAAAACAATTGATATCATTCATAGCCACTTTCGGGGATTCTCCTAATAAAGAGAATCTAAATCAATAATTCTGAAGAGTAAAAAGTATCGAGTTTATCTAAAAGTATCGATACCTAGTAAAGTATCGAAACAAAAGTATCGAGTACGAAATTACTAGGTATCGCAACCAAAGAAGTTACATTCTATCCGGAAAGCTTACACACGCTTCAAAATCGGTCCGAAGAGTACCACGACATGAGTGGAGTGTGTCTCTTTCTACTAAATAAAGCGCCAATCACCATAAATAAGTGCGGCCATGCGTAGTTTGCAAATTACTACTAAGTAATTCTACTAATTTTAAAAACAGTTTTTACATTGCATAAGTAATTACGTAATAATTAAAATAAGCACATTTTAGAACTCACTATGTTAATTACAATACATTTAATGCTAATTTATTTATCGACGTGTATGAATAAAAAGGATTTAACGATTACCGAATATATAAAAATCTACCATTTAGATAGTTTTATTTACACTGGCAATTGCAAGAAAGGGACAACATCCACTCTTGTCGTTGTCTTGCTCAGAACGTTTTTCCCCTCTGTTAAGTAAGAAACAAATGTCAACTTTATTTGTTACGAAATAAAGTACATTTTTATTTTTCAAATATTGCTTCCAGTTATCGTATATAAGTTCCTTGATCGCAACCCAAGTATCGATTCTACTCAAGTATCGATACTTTTTGCGGATCCCTAGTTATCACAACAACATAACATACTCTTTGCATGCCACCTATATCACTCAATCAAATCAATTGACCAATTAGCATTTAGCACAGACTACTTTGACAATTAGGTATTTCATTAATTCATTTTCGTCTCCGTGAGTATATTGTTATGTGATATTCATTCACGTTTACTTTTTATATGGTACAAAAGTAATTTTGAATGTTGACTTTTAAATTTCTAATATTTTAGCCTTTACTGTTTACCCAGTATGTTTACCCAGTCCAAAACAAAGAGTGAATATATAATTAAATAGCTTAACAAGTGACTTCAAGTGTATTTATTACAAAATACCAATCAAATCACATCTCTATAAAAAAATAAAATATAATGTTTTCCGTAAACAATCATCTTGAGCTTAGAAAAGTGACAATTTCAAGTTTAATAACATGCATTTACTTACCAAGCATTGTGTCTGTGATATCATATAAAGGCTTACTTTATTCAGTTGGGAATGGCTCTTCTTTCTACATTTTAGTGTTAATTTTCACAGCCGAGTTGATGAAGTCTTTTTACTTATGTTCAGGAAATGACACTCAAACTAAAAGAAGTAAAGTTAGCAAAAGCAGAGCTGGTGACATTTTAAAGTCTTTTGTGTTTCTTTTGGGTAATATGTTTAGTTTTTTCGTTGGAATAATATTGTTTGGTGCGCCGTTTTTGGATAAACATGAAGAAACATTGATGCTGTCGTGTTTACTGACTTTGCTGACTAGTTTTCCGCTGATTGCTCATAGTGGAATAGAAACAGCTATGCAACTTTTGTTTGGTGTAAAGAATTACTCAAGAGATACTGTAGTAGCTATGCTTGTAAACAATGCCCTGTTTACAGTGTGTGGAGCGTGGCTTGGTGCTGTTGTTATCCCATTAGACTGGAATAAACCATGGCAAGAGTGGCCTATTCCGTGCTATTTAGGAGCAATTGGAGGGTATTTGTTATCAAATGTTCTTAATGTGCTGAAAATTTCTATGATGTCTGCATCTGCAAAGTATCCATTTCTTTCATTTTTTGTGAACATGATAAACAAGTTGCATTTATCAAAATAAAAATTGTATGTATCTAATTTTTTTTAGTTTGTAATGTCAGTATTACATAATAATAATAATATATTAAATGTTTTTATTTTGAATATTTTCTTTTTATTCAGTGAAGAATTCATAACTGTATATCAGTGTATTATTGTAAAATATTAGGTATTTACATTTTAGACCCACCTTGTCGGGCAACCCTTAATCCAAAATCTCAGTAGCAAATTTGAGTCTGGAGGATTTTACACCCCCAGTGACTCAGGTAAGCTGTTGGTTCCGGTTATTGTTATCAGGTCAGTAAATTTCAGTGATTGGGATGATGATAGAATTTTATCACTCATCTCACCAACTATAATCATGACTCAAAATGTAGTTATCCCATTTATTTCCTGTGTGCGGTTGCAAGCTCCTTTTGCAGAATAGAATACTTTATTACCTGGCATTTTGTGAAAGATGAGAAGGCACAATCATTACTATCATCATAATTGTTAGAGTGTAGAGCTTTGCAATATCTTGCCTGTGTTTGATACAGCCACCTTAATTATACCAAATAACATTGGTGCATGTTCCCTCGGGAGGGTAAGTCAAATTATGTATCTAGCATTACATTTGTCCTGTGTGGCATAACAAGACTTTATTATTTGACTGTATATATTGTCTATAGGTGATAGTTATTTCCATCAAGAGGAACATTGCTGATGTGCTATCCTATAATTCCTATAATTTATATATCCTATAATTTATTTTTTAATTATTTTAATATATAACATTTATTATTTTTATGTCTTCGGAAGATGATTTGTTTCACTCAGCAGCCAGTCCATTTTCAAGTACTTCCACTTTCTCAGAATATTTTTCTGACAATGAAAGTACTTTAGTCAAGCAGATTGACCAACATCTAGAGACTCACAAAAAGTTCTTTAATATTTGTCATATCAATGCACAAAGTATACCTCGACATTACTCAGAGCTTCTTGATACCTTTTCTACCTTACAGTTCCACGCCATACTTGTTTCAGAAAGTTGGTTAAAGCCTTTTTATGCATCTTTACTCTGTAGTCTTCAAGGATATATTCTTATTCGTAATGATAGAGTAGGCAAGGTAGGTGCAGGAGTCAACATCTATCTGCGTAGTGATCTTGCGTATAATATTCTTGCTACTTCTCCCTCTCAATATTCTGAGTCGATGGAATATATCCTGTTAGAAGTCACTGTTTGCAATATTAGATTCGTTATCAGAGTATTTTACTGTCCTCCTAATATCAACTTTCTTCATGATTTAGAATGGTTATTTTCATCTTTCTGTTCAGTGTATGGGCATCATATCATCATGGGAGATTTTAATATTGATCTTTTGAAGAGCTCTGGGAGGTCAAGAGAGTTTCGGTCGGTCCTGGATTCGGTCAATTTCACTGTATTACCAGTTAACCCCACCCACATTAATTTTAACTGACCTGATTCTTGGATTGACCATATTCTTGTGTCTTCCCCGGATTATGTCGTTAATCACGGACAACTTTCTGCTCCCGAGTTTTCACGCCATGATTTAATTCACGTATCTTATAGGGTCAAGCCACCCAAACCAGTACCTCAGCTAATTCAATTACCCAATTTCGCTAGAATTATTTATAATTATTTATTTATAATTATATATTATTTATAATTATTAATTATTATATATATAATTAATCGAGTGAAATATGGCAGACACAGCTGTTTCTTTGGAGGTTAACAATATGGTAGAAAGTCTGAATAGGAATACTCTCTCTCTTTACAACAGGCATGCTCCTATTCACACTGTTAAAATAAAGTATGCTCCCGCACCTTGGATCACGTCTGAGATTCGTTTAGCTATGCAGCGGAGGGACCGCTGCTTTCGGGCATTTAAGAGAAACAGATGTGAGGATTCATGGGCATCCTACAAAATAGCTAGAAGTCTTTGCAATCAACTGATAAGAGCTGCTAAACGTCATCATATTCATGAAAATTTAAATAATACATTGTCAGCAAATATTTCCACATATTGTTAGTAAGTTGTTTAGTAAGTTATTAAATGTCTATAACAATAAAAGTGGTTGCAGTTTGCCACCTCAAGTTTCATTGAACGATTTAAATGTACATTTGTCTGCTGCTCCTATCTTGGATCCTGCTGTCAAAACCTCTAGAATTTCATATCTCCAGTCAATGATGAACACTAAACCTGAACAGTTTAATTTTTCTGCGGTAACCTGTGATGATGTTAAAAAAGTAGAAGCATCTATCAGTTCCAGGGCATGTGGCTTTGATCAAATCCACAGAGGTATGGTCATCCCCATTATTGAATTTGTTTTGCCATTGTTAACTCATATTATTAACCATTCTCTTGCTTCGGGCGTTTTTCCTTCTCTTTTAAAAGCATTTATCCTTCCTCTTCCTAAAAATTGTAATCCCAGTTATAGGCATATTTCTATATTGCCATTTCTTTCCAAAATTTTAGAGGCTGTAATGCATAAGCAAGTAGCTCATTTTGTATTAAACTCTAATTATCTAAGTACAACCTCGGCACTGTTAAAAGTTACGGGAGACTAGATCTGCAATGGAAATGTCACAGGTTACTATTTTAGTTCTGATTGATTTTTCAAATACTTTTACTGCTGTCGATCATGACCTGTTAATGCTGATTTTAAAATATGCTGGGTTTTCGTCAGTAGTACAAAATTGGTTTGAGTCATACTTACGGAACCGACAACAGGCAGTTCGCGTCGATAGTAGCACTTCTGACTGGTGCAGCATATCTGCAGGTGTTCCTCAAGGTGGTATACTCTCTCCACTTTCATTTTCCGTTTTTATTAATTCCATCGTGTCCCTATTAAAATGCTCTTACCATTTGTATGCGGATGATCTACATATATATACCCATGCTTGCATAGAGGATATTGAGGATGCCATAGCGAGACTAAATGCTGATCTGCAAAGGATATATGACTGGTCTAATAGATTCAGAATTGATGTGAACCATTCCAAATGCCAAGTCATAATTATTAGCAGTAAACGTCGACTTGAAAGCATACGCGTGGATTCCTTGCCATCTATATTTTATATAACAAAACGCCGATTGCTTTCAGTTCGCATGTTAAGGATCTTGGTTTGGTAATTGATAGTACTTTGTCGTGGACACCTCATGTAAATGAAACTCGTAAGGTAAATTATACGTTACATCGTCTTTACAGACATAAATTTTTTTTACCGACAAACATTAGGATCTTTGATCTTTCCCATCATTGACTATGCTGATGTATGCTACACTGATCTCAAACAATCACTTCTAAATAAATTGGATCGTCTCCAAAATAATTGTATTCCTTTTATCTTTGGTTTGAGGAAATATGATCACATCTCTATTTACCGTTCTGAGCTTAAGTGGCTGACCATCCATCAAAGACGTCATATGAGATTATTATGTATACTGTTTTCTGTTTTATACGATCCATCCGCTCCTACGTATCTTATGATATTTTCAAATACTAAATAATAATACTGCAACATATTTTAATTCCTTTACTGTTACTGCAATTCGTTTATGGAACACTCTTCCATCCCATCTACGTGATGCTCCCTCCCTCTCTATCTTCAAGTCTCGAGTTTATGATTATTTCTTGAAACAACAAAATTCTTAATTATCTGTTGTTTCTCTGTTGTAGTCACTGCTGTTTGTTCATTTATGTTGTTATATTGGGTGTATGTATGTATGTATGTATATATATACAGTGTGTAAAGAAAACCCTGTCCAATCGTCAGGCATTATTTGGTAGCTTAATAGAAACATATCTGCGACATTATTTTATGAATATTGATACATAAATTTTCAAAATATTTGTTTATATATATATATATATATATATATATATATATATATATATATATATATATATATATATATATATATTTGGAATATGTATAATACACTATTTAGTTGTTTCCATATGCAATGATATGAATGTAAATAAGTATCTAGTTAATTGTAATTAGATTTTATACTTCAATTCGCAATAATATGCTCTTATGCACTACTCAAGTCTTTTCTCTTTTCTCTCAGCATAACCAAGGTAAACTGCAAAGACCTACAAAAAATATAGACGTAGCCATTGTAAATAATTAGAAACAAATCGGTGAAGATAACTTTTGTACATGTGTGCGTAAGCCAACGCCAACACTTGCAAGCATCGTAAAACATTACGTTGTGCTAGAGATTAGTGTTGCAAGCATTGGCTTTCAAATTTCCATTTACTGGTTTAATATTTTATTAAATTTTATGAATTATAATGCGTTTTACTTATATTAATTGTATTTGGTATTTTATTTGTATTACTATTTCCTACGTCAAAAACAAACAAATTTAGAAGGTATTGAAATTTATTTATTTTATCTACTTTACATATGCCATTATGTTAATGCATATTTACACATGTAAATATGCACTAATTACAATATGAATAATATTTTTACGAACCTTTTTCAGCATATTTTACATTTTTACTCTAAATAATTACAACTAATAATTCAATAGGTTTTTAATATTTTTTTTACTTATAATGCTAACTATTTGTTATACATTCTTAATACTTATATTTAATAGTAATATATAACTTCTTTTCTTAACTAAAGGTACACACAAGAATGATAATTGGCAATCTAACAAATAAAATGAAAAATAAAATGCAAGATTATTTATTTAATTCTTTATTGTACACAGTAAACACTAACATAACAATAATAATAGAAAACAAGTATAATGGGCTAGATTATCTCTAGTAATAGAGATTTCTTCCAGCCAACCTGTAACAAGGAAATATTAAACGCTGTCGACACCAAAATCGCTCACTCTGTCTATTTCTATCGGAGTAAACGAGACCACACTATCAGTGTAACCGGGCGGCCAGGGTCTTAAAATGAATGAATATTGAAATTAAAAAAAAAGTGTAGATTATTTGTCAAATATGATTCGGTAGCGGTTTGGGTATGTATATGCTGACTTCATGTTTTCAATTGCAGACCCATACGTCAAAGAAATAAAGATATAGAACCGTTAATGATGATTTTAAGACCAATCTTCGCAATTATTTTCTATCGAGCCAATTTTTTTCAATTATATATCGAGTCCGGCCACGGTCTTTGAAATATGATGAATACCTATTAACATTTTTTTTGATGTGCTATAACAAATAGTTTTTCTTAAAAAACTGCTTAATAACATCAATTTCAACTAATTAGGTCTTGTCAGCCCCTTAAAAACAAAGATAATTTTCGACTTGGCATACAATTAATTAATTGCAATAAAATTAAATCTATTAGAAAACAAAATACTACTATAAACAAAAAATGAACGGAATAGATACATAAATACACACACATACACACACACACACACACACACACACACACATATATATATATATATATATATATATATATATATATATATATATATATATATATATATATATATATATATATATCTGTGTGTATATATGTTTATTACATAGGCATATAAAACTACTCAAAACAAAATAAGGCCCACTCTGGTTTCCACTTTTAAAATGAAAATGCATATTTTTTGTAGTTTTAATTAATGGATAGATATAATAAGACAGTAAAGTTTTATTAATTATTCAAAAAAAGTAAATGATTTAAAAAAATTACACACAAAAAAATGAAAAAATAAAATTTACCTTTAAAAATTCGAACTTTATAATTTTAATTTTTTACAAAAAATAATATTGATGGTTACACAGGGGTGTCTTTAACAAGGATTTATAATGTTATAATATTTATAATGTTTGCGTCATTGTGATTGGTTATGATATATGATTTTATGACGTTATCTTCTAGCGCTAGTTGGCGAATCACGAAACAGCATGAAACACGGCGAGCCATGTTTTATAAATATGTATATATGTAGTCAACCTATAGGCTACATATTATCACGCTATCACCTACGGGGGAAGGGCTGTGCGGAGTAAACGAACTCCGCGCGGACGAAGTCGCTGGCAACAGCTAGTAATTAGATAAAAAATAGTCTTAAAATGTTACGGTTGCCCTCCCTGGCCCAGAACCTGGGTACGCCCATGGTTATAATGCCAGTAGCACCAACAACTGTACAATTATTGTAATTTTGTAGCTGGCTACGAGTTCAAATGCAGATCGTCTGTCTACAACCTAGATCTAGCACATCTAATATTAATGCCGCACTAGAATAGTATCATCTGATGTGCCTGAATATTAAAATCCGTACGAATTAATTAAGTACTATCATCAGGTCGGTTCCCTTACGAGTTAGATATAGTGAACCGAGCGTCTATAGACTGATTCACCAGCTCGGTTAGCAAAATGAGTGGTGACCCCGATAGCCCCATTTTACCTGATAACGATTACCGCTTATTAACAGCGATGACAAGGATCGATAGCTTTATGTGCTCATCTGAGATACGGCGGTGTTTACACACCATCCACAGACTCCGAGCAGCTAATGAAATTTGGATTTTGAGGAAAACATCAATTACTTTTATGCTCGACCCGGGACCTCATGATTTTCGCCGAATAGACTAATGATTAGTCACTAACACCTTGACAACGAGGCTTACATTAACTGAGGTTTTTTATAACATAAGATAGCAAACACGCAAATGGCTCTCATGATAGAAAGAGGCGACTATCGCCTATATTATTATATTGATGGTGCGTTGCTATCCTTGTGGCGGGGTCTTTATGCCACATGCATGAGTATACAGTGACAAGCACTGACGTTATTGTGGCAGGAATGGTACTAGTGGTACCAGACCCAGATGATACAATACAGAAATCTCACCTAGTAGATTGTCCCTAGTCACCTAGTAGTTATGATGGTAGTGACTCGCATTACCAATTGTTCGTCCAATTGTTCGTTTACGAACTGCCTGGCGGAACAGCAGATTGTATATTCTTCAAAGATGGCCTGAATCAATATGGGTTAAGTAATCACAAGGATCTTACAGCTTTATATCGATTTTCTGGGAGGATGTCCACATGCATAAGTTTGTCGGCTACCTTATCCTCCGAACCGGAAGACGACAGTAACTAACGATGACGCTTTTGAATCAAAAATGGGTAATACCGTACACCAAACCCGGGCGAATTTTGTGGAACTTCCCTACTTAGATATTTACGGTGGTGGTGACATATTTAGCCTATATCACTCGACTTTTATGATCTATCTGGCAGAATGGCAGATGGTCTAGTCCAGGGCTGTCCAAGCCGGATAGCATCCTAGACTAATATGAATTACCAAAGAGATTGGAGGGAAGCAAAGGCAACTCAACTCTAATTTACAGTATAGTTAGGCAAAAACACATAAATACAGTAAAGGAAAATTATTAAATAAAACATAATACTGTAAAAGACAAGCTTATCTTTAAGATTTCTTATATCTTATACGCAAAAAGAAGACAGTAATTTTTAAGTATGTTGCTGTGGATTAAAAACACTTCGCTGGCATCACAATTACAAATCGCGAACCGCATGCAGCCCGCGGGCCGTGCGTTGGACAGCTCTGGTCTAGTCTTCTAAGGGTCCTACAAAAAGTTCGCATTTTTTCCGTATTTTTCAATTCATTCGGATATTCAGATATCTTTTTCTTTCCCGCCTAAATAAACAGATGGCACTCTTTATATTAAGACAAATGTATATTAGGACAGTCCAAGTTAGTAATAAAAGAGAATCGTTTTTTTTTTAATCTAAACAAGCAGATGGCTCTCCTGATGAAAAAACAAGCATATCCTATAAACACCAAAGATGCTATTGGTGCGTTGCTATCCTCGTCGCGAAGTCTTAATGCCACATGCATATAAACTTTTATCGGCTACCTTACCCTTCAAACCGGAACACGACCAAGGGCGGATCCGGGGGGGGGGGGGGTCAGACCCACCTCCCCTGGGCAGGGGTCTAGGTATGGATTTATTAGGATTAGAGCCTATCATGAGAACCTTAATAATGTGACCCCCTGACCCGAAGACTGGATCGGCCCTTGTATATGTGACCCTCCTGAACCGAAGGCTGGATCCGCCCTTGAACACGGCAGTGACAAAACTGTCGGTATTGCGGGAGAAATAGGTACGGCCACAGTATACTGGAGACTAACAGTAGTCAATCTACATACATGTGATATTCGAGCAACGCACCATGGTCACCTCTCACGGAGGCGATATCTCGGAATGGGACAGTTTGTTCCGCACCAGTCCGAGATATCGCGTCCGTGAGAGGTGGCTTTGTGTGCTATGCTCGAATAATACTTATATGTAACATTGACTTCTGCTAGTCTCTAGGTATTCTGTGGTACGGCGGTGGTACCAGACCCGGACGAGACAATGCAGAACGACGAACGTTGTGACTTGTATGGCCGGTGAATTGTCATTCAATGTGTATAGCTAGCGGCAGATAGCATATTCTTGTTGCTTGTATCGGCTTTCATTAGATTTTAAGGGCGCCAAAAAGTATTGGTAATGATAAATACCAATAGAAAAAACAAACCAATAGTAAATTAATAATTTTATTTGTGTTTGTCATATATTTACATAGCTTTCAATGCCTTAATAAAATATGAAACTTAACCAATTTTCATGATCACATACTTCTTAAATTATAATAACTCTTGAATTATAACTTTATACACTTCTTGGTGCCTTCCATGTTCACATTCATCGCTCAACAGTAATAGACTTTGCAACACAAATATTAGAAAATAACAATAGTTAACACATCTAAGGCCTTGTTAATAATGCGTTCGGTAGGTTTTGCAAGGCTCACAAGACAAATTGATTCACATCATAAACAGTGCACAGAAGTTTCATTGGTTTTTCAATGAATCATATTTATTAGGGCCATTTGTTTTAAAATTAAGACATATAACTTCATTATTTGCATAAATTAGGGTACATGATTAGATCTCATATAAAAATTATATTACTCCTTAATAAGTTGTATTTTTCCTATTTGTAGTTAGCACGCCGCATTGTTAAAATTGTGTTTCTGTCCTGCTCTAATCCAACTGAAAATTTTCGATACAAATTAATAACTGTGTTTTTTTTAATGTAAAAATTTGTTTGTTCGTATTTAAAACTGCTTAAAATAAAATAAAAATTAAGCACTGTGTTTTTTTATTGTAAAAATTTGTTTGTTCGTATTTAAAACATTGCCTTTTAGCAATTGGAATAAAATGTTATCAACAAATGGACTGCACTTACGGAAGTTATAGACAGCACAACATACAATAGATGGCGCGCTTGTTAAATCGGATTATGCATTTATGCCCGTATGTATTAATTTACTTTTTGATTTATGCATTAGAAAGAGTATTTTTGCGACAGCTTCACGTCGTGAGTTAGTGGTACGTAATATAAAAATGTAGCATTTTAAGTTTTATAATCTTCATAAATACAATTTTGTGCATTTTAATTTACTTACTATTTTTGACGAGTAGGTAATTTTGTCTTGTATGCCTTGAACTTTACCATAACCAATATTATTTTACGCAGATTAAAATGCAATAACATCGCTATTCATTATTCTGGAAAAAATCTTATAATTACGTTTAAATCAAGTACATAGTCTACAACACTTCATCAATGCTTCTTCAACCATAAAACGCTAACAACACAATTACATACTTATAATCATTACATTTTTAAAGTTTAAAACTGGTATTTTTAGTACAATGAAATTCAGGTATACTCTTTCACAATTCCTTACATACATTTATTTAAAGTCAACTGGTTTAACATTGACCATCGGTCGGTTTTGTAAAATAAATTTAGCAAAATCGACTTTAAATAAATCTGTATATACAGCAGGTTTTTAAAAGTCCTGACTGACATAACGAAGTCACTATAGTCAGTGGCTTCATCGATATGCTAACGTCCAACCTAAGCCCTCATACAAAGATGGATAAAATTTATCACAGGGTTGTTCTTACGATGTAGATAAATGAGAAAGGATTTTTTCAAAACTCATCCTCTAAGATGGTGAAATATTGAAATTTCTTAGATGGATGGCATATTAATTTACTTGCGTGTAAATTATTGTGAAAGATTACACATTAGTTTTATTCTATCGACAATATGCAACTTCACTAAGCGCCTAAGACAGAAGGTATAAAATTTAAAACTGGTTACTGAAACTACAGGATTGAAAATCCACATATCGAAAATATTTATCGCAACAATCTGCAGAGCTTAACACTAACAACATCCGAAATGAAGCAAGGTGTAAATTTGCTTTTTTACACATGCAAAAATGTTTAAACGGTAACAGTACGACCGCCAGAGTTGTTCATTTTTCCACATTTTCTCTAAATAATATAATTAGGTAGCACGTTGAATTTTCAAAATCTTTAATTATAAATTTTGTAGGGCCACCGTTTTTTTAAAATAAAATCAATGACAATTATGGAAAATGATGTTTTAAAATTTTTTTACCACTTGTTTTTTTAACCAATTACCAATTAAATATTTTATGGCTAACTAATTACAAAACGATCGCCTCTGTGGTCCAGTGGTCCAGCGTTGGTGTCGACCACATGAGGTTCCGGGTTCAATTCCCGGATCGGGCACTTAAGAAAATGTTTTTTTCAGTTTTCTGTTAAACACAAAGTAATGCCCGAGATTGGAAAGTGTCCAGTTGGCGATAGGCTTGCCACCTATCACATTTGTGATAGGTGGCAAGCCTGTGGTACTTGTTGTACCTCTGCCTACCCCTTCAGGGATGCGGGCGTGAAGATACTTCTAATTATAAAACGTTATATTTCATACTACGGGTAAGAATAACGAAAAGTAAAAATGTTCTTGAATATCATTTACCAAATATTATTCATTTATTGAATTGTATATCATAAAATTATTAAAGATTTTAGACAGTTAGTTTTTATATAATGGAAAGTCTAGTACTGTGTTCGGTTGTACTGAACAATTGACGAATAAGGGTCGACGCAGACTGATGTAGTTTTTTGGACCCACACAAAAAGATGAGCAGTTTTATAAGCCCGTAAACGCTTCTGTTCTATTCTAAACGCCAAGTTAGTTATCAAAAACTATATAAAAAAGTGGGGTTTGGACGGTTAATAACGCTTTCAACCTCAGTGTTTATATACCTCAAAGTTTATATATATATATATATATATATATATATATATATATATATATATATATATATATATATATATATATATATATATATATATATATATATATATATATATATATATATATATATATATATATATATATATATATACGACGATTTCAATAAGACTAAAACCTTCCTAATCCCACTTTAGTATATAGTCTATAATTTAAATAGACGATAACTTGGCGTCCAGGATAGCACAAAAGCGTAAAGGGTTTATGATACTGCTCATCTTTGTGTGGGTCAAAAAAAACTACGTCGGTCTGCGTTGACACTTATTCGTCAATTGTTTCGAACAACCAGAGTCAGTAGTAGGCTTTTAACTACACAAAAATATAATGTCTGAAATCTTTAATCATTTTATATTAAAGGTATACAATTCAATAATACATTAATTGTTACGAATAACCAAACACTGTAAGATTGTCATGTAAAAGTCGACTGTCTAAAATCTAGTAGTCTAGTCCTTACTAGATCTTACAGCCGGTTTCCGAAACGCAAATTAATTTAAACAAGCAGTTAGTTCGTGTTTAACAAATCATTTGCTTGAAAACGTTAAACACAGAATAATTGTTTGTTAAATTTAATTTGCGTTCCGGAAACCGGGCGTTAGTTTCCATTTAAAAAAAAAAGTATCTTCACGCCCATATCCCCGAAGGGGTAGGCAGAGGTACAACAAGAACACCCACGATTAGCCGAAGATACTTAGGCCCACAAATGTGATAGGTGGCAAGCCTATCGCCAACCGGGCACTTTCCAATCCCGGGCAACTTTGTGTTTCTCAGAAAACTGAAAAAACTTTTTTTAATGTGCCCGACCTGGGAATCGAACCCGGGACCTCATGTGGTCAACGCCAACGCTGGACCACTAGACCACAGACGCGACATTTAGTTCCATCAAATAAGTAGATGTAGTTTTGGTAATGGTATTCCAGATATCATATGAATTATTACTCCTCAATATAGGTATCTGAGTGCTAAGTGTGAGTTTTTCTTTTCGCAATCGATCGTGAGCGCGTTTCGAGTTTACTAGGAATTTGTATGTGATTTGTACAGCGCCACCTAGTGGTAAACTGGTTTCTCACGTTTACCACTAGGTGGCGCTGTACAAATTACATACAAATTCCTAGTAAACTCCAAACGCGCTCACGATCGAATGCGAAAAGAAAAACTCACACTTAGCACTCTGATAGCAAATATTACAATTAAATCACTACCAACATATACTCTTGCGAATTAGTCCTTTCTTCTTAATAGAGTTCAGATACATTACAAAAATATTCAATTGCAGATAACAGATTTATAAAAAATCTACCATTGTTTCTACTATTACATAAAATTCTCAAAAAGATATTTTATTCATAAAAATGTTTATTGCGCTGGATTATAACATCAATACATTAAAGTGATAAGTGTTATCTAACTAGTTGTTACGAAAATAATTACAATATATTATGATATTAGTTACACAAAAAAAATTTTTTTTTCCATGTAGGTATGTCAAATGTTAAGGTCATAAAACAATAATCATTATTTACAAGCATAAAATTGGTATATAAATAAAGACCGTATAACGATCTATAGTTATGATTTGTTAAACACGCAATAATTAACAAAGTAAAAGTAAATATATGAGAAATTTTATTGTTATAAAACAATGCAAATTTGCCGTAAAATGATGTCACCGCCTTATGGATTTATTATGGATATTCAAACAAAAATCAGCTTTTAATTCTAAGAGATTATTTTTAGTATGTATATAAACAAACATATACAACAAAAATATAATAATTTAAATAAAGTAAACTGCAACGACCGACTTCAAATCTTATGTATATCTATTAACATGTAATCACCTCCTATAACCATGGAGGCGTGTTATTATGCTTTAAAACTGTGAAAACAATACATACATACACATACAATCAAAGCGATTGTGTGTCGTTTGCTGTTTGTTTTTAAAGAGTTCCACTGTCTGTCATAATAAAGAGATTATTATACACAAAAACTTCCTTAAAATAATGCTTTCAATAAGGCCAATTCCATACAAATCGAATAATTGGTTTAGGAAAGAAAATCATACAACGGGTCAAATGGGAACTTATTTTTAAATCGGTTCAAATATATATTTGAGCTTATTATGTAATTTCTTTTTGTTGGAAGTTTTTAAAAAGTAACTGGTGGATTATTCAAAGAAATGACCTAAAGGATTTTAAATATGATAAAAAATAACATTCAATTTATATTCAATTTCAATTCAACGTTAAATAACAACTATTAACGCATTTCACATATTTGAAATTACATTTTGTTAGATGTTTCGAACAACCAGACACAGTAGTAGGCTTTTGACTATATAATTTAGTTACGTGCATTTATAGCAAAATTATCTTTGGAATTAATATAATCAAGCACCTAGTCATTAAGAGCGTATCTAAATATAGCTTGGCAGTGGTATTTAATTGGCAAATGCTTTGAAGGAAAATCTATTGATCTTCAGCAGTGCCAGACACGGATCCAAGGATGAATTGCCTGTCTGTCGAGTCTGTTCAATATTCTTTATTATATCATTATCATTATATATTATATATAATAAAACTAAGTTGATAAAATGTGAGTGCCGATAAAACTTAAAAAGGATTCCCGGCGCGATAAAGGGACTTATATAGTGTGATAGCCCTTTATCCCCCCTCGAACAAGAAAGTTTCCGTTTTAACCTAGAGGGCGTGTTTTTAAAGATATAAGGGCTTTTCCAACTCTTTAACTTGGAAATTAAGTATAGTGCGCCATCTGTTGTCGAGTATTTGAACTTCATTCAGAACAACGATTATTTGGGTTGCATTTCGAAAGGCGCTGCGAGCAATTGCAGCATGTGTAGTAATGGCGCGAAATTTAAAATTCCAATTTCAATAAAGTCCTTAATTACATTTGTTACATTTCAACTACCACGTAATCTCATATCAACTCCCGAGCGAAGCCGGGTATCATAGCTAGTGTTTAAATAAAATAAAATATATATAATTGATTGCCTTATAAAGACAGGTCCCGATCTGCAGAAATTAAAACCGATTGAAATTTAAACACAATGAAAACTTTGTTTCTTTTCACAACTCACACAAATAGCACGCGCCAAAAAACCTCAACTTGGAAATATATACAACGGACCTAAATTACAAGCTAGGGTTCACTAATTTCAACTTATGCACCATAATAAACATATTTTATTGCAATACAAAATTATGCATACACGTCGCACCTAGCAATCGCATTCTTACATTTAATAAAATCCAATATTGATACATTCTACATTTTGAATTTTAAAAATTAAACACAACAGAAATACAAAAATGTTGCCTAAAATACCCTGTTACGGTAAAACTTATAAAAATGGGTTAGGCCTACACTAAAACTACTTGTAATATAAAAATAATGTTAACTATTTTATTTAAAATATAAGTATTTAAAAGACTATCTAATTAAAAAGAACAAAGGCGATATCGACATGTTAAATTTAAAAAAAAGCTGAAAATCACATAAAGGTTATAAATCTGTGCGACCAATTTATCTGTTCAGTAGTCGGCGGCGCTAGTGAGTCTTTGAAAATCCAGAGATAGTATACATAGAGTAGGCAAACTAAGCAAAAAGAAAATGAAAAAATAGAGAAACGGTTATATTAAAAAAATAGTTTTTTTTTATATCATAAAATAGCAAACAAGCTGATCGGTCTCCTGATGGAAAGAGTCAATTGTCGCCTATAAACACTAAAGATGTTAATGGTGCGGTACTATCTTGTGGCGAGGTCTAATGCCACATCATATGTCAAAAAGGTGTTGGAATTTTATTACAATCGGACCAGACATACATTTTTTACATATTATTAAAAATTAAATTAAAATGATGTTTATAGTTCATAATGCACTTATTAAAATAAGTTTTTTAGATTAATTACCTCTTGCATGCCTTAACCTATCAAATACGTGAGCCTTCATATTAACATCCATATGTACCATATGTTTAACGCATTAAATGAATTAAATTAATTTATGTTCTTTCCATCGACGGGACATTTCACTTACATACAAGCTTATGGTTCGACCTTACTCTGTATATATTATCTCTCTGTTAAAATCTAGCGGAGAACATTTCACAAAACGAAGGCTGTATAAATTTTATATATTATCTAGTGTTGCTTGTCTAATATTGGCCACATTATCGAAACACAGCTAAGACTCTCGCTATCTTAAGTATGTGGTCAATCAATTCACTGAACCGTTAATCATTCGTGGTAATATAGGATAACCAACTCCATATTTCAAAAACAAGGATATTCTAGCTTAATAACAGGATTCAGTAAACCTACAGTAGCAGTAGTTAAAATATTAATTTAACTAGTTATTATTAAGTAGTACTTAGTTCAATTATCAATTTAAGTAGAGATAATGAAATTTATGACATAAAAATAATTTCATTTTTTTTATAAATTTAAATAAAATTATCTGAGCTGAAACAAAGTAATTGAAATAAAAAAAACTATGATGCTGCTTATAAACTATCCAGGAAAGCTCAAGACATGTCCTGGGAAAAGAGGATGGTTGGCAACCCTACGCTAACACTTATGTTTCTGTCGTTTATCTACCACGACTAAGTTCATCTCGCTTTTCCATTGGTGCGCATCTTTAGTTGAAGCGGGATAGACGATTGTTGACCAACGACTTCTATGTACTCTTGTTGAGAGAGTTTACGTGGTCAAGTAGCTCGCCGTAACACGATCACAAAGTTTTTCGCGAGAACGCTCCACGAATTCTCCCACGATTATGTGGCCTATGACTAAGGGTTTAGATATTTCTCCTACATGACCGCTTTCTATAAAAGTAGAATATTTATAACTGACGCATATTTTTGAACAAAACGCAATTGAACTTGAGAATTGTGACCAAGGTCTAAAAACAGTTGTAATCATTGATATAAAACGGGAAGATATGTTACGCTCTAACATCTCAGTTGCTAAACTTAAGCTCGATCAGTCGAACGCAAATTAATGCGACGAACGTAGCAAACTACGTTTCTCTCGCTTACTTTTGTATTGTACTATCTCACTTTCGCAAACATGGCGAACTAAACAATAATTTAATCTTATTTTCAAACAAATTGTTTTAACCTTATACGAATGGAAAGTAATCCCGTGAGTCTTATTTTTTTTTCCTTGAGTGATTATAACACTGGCTGAATATACAAGAAGGTATTTTGATGCGTGTTTAATGGTAAAAACAGTCGGAAAATATAAGTGTATGATATGAGGTCCCGCGCGTGATTGATTGTCTCTGTGTCTACGGACCTAGTTTTGTAGGACCAGGCGTTGTGACTAGGTAACGTATCTTCCCTTTTTTATATCAATGATTGTAATTATGAAAATTCGCCATTGTTCTTTGCTTCAAGTTATTTATTGAATTATAAACAATTAGAAATGGGCTCACAGTTATACATCATATATAGGTAAACATGTTCAATAAACATTTGGCGCCAATTTATAACAATCATAACAGCCAATTGTTTTTTTTTTGGCATTGGCATGTAGCAACAACCGTTTATTTATACAGTTCATTTTTAAATAATTATTTAACCATTATGTTTACATTTTAGAATATTTCAAAGGCGAAGATTTAAATTACTAACAGTATCCTAACCTTTGAAATATATAGCAAAAGTTTACGTACCGACATCAAGCGTAGCGAGAATAGCCCCAGAGTTGACGGGACAACTTTTGTAGTGTATAGTGGAATGAAATAGAACTCTTAACGAATAATGCAATAACAATGTCAGTAGTGACATTAAACGATTTTTTAATCATTTAACAGTTAACTAAGGAAAACTTGTAACATTTTTATTTAACAGTCTAAGGTCTGAAAAACTTGTACAGTATCACATGGGAAATATTTGTCCACTCAAAGATGTTTTTTTTTTATTCCAAAATATATGCCATCGATCGTATCTTTGAAAGATAACGGTGACATGTCGATTAAAGTATCTATTGAAAGTATCTATTCAAATCCGATCAGGTACAAGAGTTTTGAATATCAAATCGAATAGCCAAGTTTTTATGTTACATAATATAAATAGGTATGAAAATACTGCACATATGAAATTTAATAATTTTTTTATCTTTATATATTTTCTTTTTAATATTCAAATTAGATGTATCTTATGTACCTTTACCCCAAACCGAATGATACTGGTATTTGCTCGAAATTATTAAAAAATCTTGGCAAAAACTGGACAATCGGCGATCAATGGAGATCAGATATTATAAATAAAAGCACAAAATAATATATGTTTCACTAAAAAGTATACTTTTAGGTTTTATTTATTCCCAATTCGGTAGTGTACTGTACATGCTTTTTAGCCCAGACCTAAACAGCTTTGTTTATGACTCTGATACTGGCTCATTGGACGTATTCGGCCGAACTAAGATCTTAGTAATCTAAATTCTACTCGGTATTTCTGAGCTAAGTTTAACGTTAAGACACTTTATAGATACTTAGCTTTCCAATGCCGCCATTTTACTTATTATGTTACGGGCGCCATTATATAATTCTGACACTTTTAAGTGGACAAAAGAAGAAAGTGGAGACACTTTCTTTCTTTTGCTACTCAAGGCCGGTTATATTTATTCTAAGTATCTAATTCAGATTACTAAGATCTTTAGTACGGCCGAATACGCTCATTGACATTTCTATTTAGGCGTCGGCTCTGGGACGAGATAGTAAAGCTTACAACAAGAACATCGAAAACCGTCAGGAATATTTAATTACAAAGTATAAAAATGCACCATTACTTCTACTTTAAAACAATAATTTCAACAATCTTACGAAGTAACTTGAATTTTAAAGGCAACACGACTAATAATTACATGATTAAGATATGTATTTCACATGTACAGAACTTTTTATTATTTAAAAGTTCTAAGTGTTGGAGTGTAACACCCCCATGCTTTAGATAAGCACGTTAAGCTGTCGCTTCCGGTTATCGCAAGAAAAAAGCGAACGATTCTAACATTAATGCCGTTGCGAGTTCCAAGACAAGTTTAGTTCCTCCTGAACTCGCAATTCAGTGGTCTCATTAGGAGATTCTGCTGTTGATTCTGGTTTCCAGAAGTAACAGTGGTAGGCCAGGGTAAGAAACGAGAGGTGGGCCAATTGCCCTTTAAGAAGGTTGATTTAACGAGGCGATGGTAATGACCACTCCTCTCGCCAACCGAAAAATTGAAGAATCGTGGTGAACTGAAACATCTATTTACGTTCGGCTCTATATGCCTGTCTCAGTAATCGGCGTAATGCAATTTTAGGTGTCGCTAATTCACAAGTATCAAAAAAATAAGTTAACATAGTGCTGAGCGAGCACATTTTTGAAATGAACGAAATATTTTAAGTTAATCATAAGATAATGTGCTTGCGCTGGGAAAACCGGCGTCACTTTTTTTACAAAATGAGTCACCGCCGTTAAGGTTCGACGTGTAGGCAAATCAATATATTGTACTAAAAAAAGGGCCTTACTTAAGTGATTAAGTTGGTATAATCTGATGGCCCACTTTACTGCCGTACGTGCTCATTGGTCAATTCAAATAGGGCGCGCTCATTGGTCAATTCAAATAGGGCGCGCTCATTGGTCAATTCAAATAGGGCGCGCTCATTGGTCAATCAAACGAGCTCGCGCTTTCATTGGTCATTTCAACTAGCTCGCGCTCATTCAAAAAACGCGCTTCCGCAACTTCTTCCATAGCATTTTCACGAAATCTCTCCATAGATTGCAAGAAAATGAGAGGAAAGATATTGCACATCAAAAAGCAGTTGTTAAACGTATTTGACGTAAATTTATTAGTACTTTTCGCTTCTGTTTCAAATGTATATTAATTCTTCTAGGAAAATACTTTTTTTGGCAACTCCTAGTTGTCTTAATACTCAGGAAGGAATGAAGTTCTTTTCATTATATACGAATACATATTATTATGTATCACTAAAAATAATAAGCGCAATCACGAAATGTATTAAAATTGTACAACGATTCGCACGGCTCACTTAACAAATCGTATACCCTCTCTTTTTTACGTTTTTCTGTCTCCTTCTAATACTCTAATAGATAGCTGTATGTTATATACAGCTATCTGCTGTATGTTATTACAGCAAAAGTGTCGATCAGACACTTTTTCAGGTAAAGGTCCCATTTACTAAAGGCTTTTAGGCCAAAGGCCAAATTTATTTTACACCTTTTTTAAAGTTTTATCTATGATTTCGAGTCACTGTTTTTCAAACGTCAAATATAATTTATTCTTTTATAATTTGATGGTGAAAACATTCGTATTGCCCTTAAAACCCACGTTACTTATCTAATAGCAGCCTAACATATGTATTAACATATCACGCCTAATTACACATGGCAACAACTTCAATAATTCTTTCTTAAAATAATGTTATTCTTTTCTAATATAAATTGTTACAAGATGATTAATATTTGCAAAAATTCGTGAATTATGGCATTTAAGGTATGATGGCAAAACGACTCAATAAATAAAAAGAGGAATTATTTTGTCACATTATATATTATTTGACAGGCAAAAAGACTTCAAATTGTCTCTGCACATAAATGACATATTTGTTGTATATCATTACAATACCTTTTATTAAGTATTAATTAAAATTAAAGCTTTAAGTTATGATAGTTTTGATTTAAACATTCGGATTTTAGCTTAGCGACTGCAATTTTTGTTTGGTGATAATTTAAACATATCATGATTTTATATGAGAAATGTTTTTGATTTGAGCGTTATCTGCTGAAAATACGCGGCCTAAATTCTGCAAGATAAGACTATGAAAATGCGCGCCGTATATTTTATTAGATGTCTTTAATGTTAAATTATATTTAAGTGTTGCTGTGTATTGAATCAGTTTATATTATTTTCTACCACTTCTTATGTTATAACCTAAACTCGTACTTTACCCAAGCTTTTCTGTGACCTAAATAATCGTTTTACACCGAAAAGCGTGGCTAAAGTACAACTTTCTGTCACATGAGCTATAAAATAATTTAAGCTTTTAAATTCATGCCATACTGTATGTCGTAATGTACTATTTTATTTGATGTTCTCTGAAATGAACAGAAAAGTAAATTAACGTTATGTATTTAATATGTCACTAGGACAAACATTTTAAATCCCATTAAGTTAATAGTTGTACTTTTTGCCTGCAATTTATTTATACACTGTATACTTTATCTAATTAATATATTCTGAGTGCCGAAGTATAACATTACAAAAATACTTTCTATTTGAATTATGATTGAAGAGTTAACAAGCATTAAGAATTTGGCATATTTTCAGTCAATTAAGGTGAAGTAATAACACACAATGGCAAGTTACATCGACTTATCACCGCCACTTTTTTTTCTAAGGCGTTTATAGTTTAAGTCAACTATAAGCAGTGTCATATCGTTCCTTGGTTATACGTGTTCATGTCTCTGAGGCTTCCGACATTTACTTGTCGACACTTCAACAGTCCTTCGCCCACGCGAGCTACACATATTATGTCAAATTTGCCAGTTCAGCTGTCAGGTAATTTTCAACCTTAACTTTACTGTAACAAAGTCTTATTTTGATTGAATAGTTGCTTATAATTGATTGAACAGATTTTTTAAAGCCTGCTTTGACAAAAATTATCGATGTAATTTACTTTAGAGGTGTCACTTGAAATGAGGTTTATAGTAGGTGGCCCAGTAACCACTGATCTTTAGTACCTGGACCAAATACTACCTAAATATTTCTTTCACTCAGAATATATTAATGCGAGTTAGATGGTTAGATTTAATTTAAGAATAAATCGTCAGTACTATGGTGAGAAGAAAATAAAAATCCCACTTTGATTGTATTGTTCTGTAGGTGTCAGGCGTGACGTGTGGACCAAAAGTAACACGCTTCTGGTAACTCGGCTTTACGTGCTGTTCATGTCTGGCTGGAAATAGTGAAGGCCGTTTATCTGGAAGAGATAAAACTATATATTACTAGCTGATCTGGCAGCTGTTGTTCTGGCATATAAAGTGTATACAGTGAATATTTTGGTAGGCTGGAGATCAATGATGGGTAGAGAGTAGAATGATTAAAATTTGAGGTCGTTTTGACGACAAATAAAAACATTCATCCTACCACCTACTTACGCCCTAATCACCTGGCGGTATCAAATATCCTTTACGACCTATTCTCATACATATCAAATATATAAAAAAATCTTAACATGCTAGGAGGTTTGCCAATTGCGTTATTCTTCTATTCGAAACTACGACGTTTAGAATAGCAAACATGTAGATGATTTTTATGTCTTTAACATTACGTCTACTCTAGGGATTCTATAATAGCTGACAACATGTATTAAGGAAATATTTAAAATAGGCGGTGCATCTTAACTCTATGCGAACAGTAAAGTTTAAGTAACGATGTTTAAGTAACTTCATATGTAAAGACAAAATTATTACAGAACAATAAATAACTTACAATATAAATTGTAAGTAGGTATTACATAAGACCATTGTTATAAAAACCCCAAGTGTATAGTCCCGAACAAATCTGACACTCAAAAGTGTCCCTAACTTCATTTAAATAGTTACAGATATAACAAAAACACGTGTCTTTGCATATCCAACCTTAATCGCAAGATTTTTAGTTGTTTTTATAAAGCAATGTACAAAAACGAATAAAATTGACAGTGTCGCGACCGACGCGATTTTATTTGAAATGAGCGCATAATTTTAAATTGTGCGCTCATTTTTGGAGGACGTTTTTGAGACACTGATTGTGTATCTTGGATTTTTTATATCAATGCATAATACATCGCACCTACGCTCAAATAGTGTAACAATTCAAAAAATCGTAAAAATCACTTTTTTGTACTATTCGTATCGTATTATGCCATAGTTTTATCTCGAATTGTGATCTACAACTGTTTTCAATGATTTGATACTATAACGGCGCTAGTGACGTTAATGGCGTCGGCCGGAAAAGCGAAAAAAATAGACAGGAGCAACTTTAAACCCCTTCCTTTTACTTGAGAATCGTTTTTTTGACTTGTGACACTATTTGAGCGGAGGTGCGACATATTATTACACACATACATATGCAACGTTCATACTTATCAATGTATATTTATTATTAATGTATATATGAGTTCACAATTATAAATGTATAATTGTGAACTCAGTAAAGTAATACATATGGAGATCACTATTACTGGGTACATCACTAGTGCCCTATCCAATCCAGATGATCCCACCACAGTTTACACGCACACTCGCAAACACACGGCAACCGATTGGCAAAACCCGTCACTACAATAGTGACTATTATAGTGATTATTGGGTAGGGTGTCGAAACGTCCCGCTCGGGTTTGATTTCAACGCTTTACCTTTTCCTGTCGGAAAGGTATACATGCTTGTCATTGTCGTCTCCTGGTTTGGAGGCTGATAGCCGTTAAATTTATGCATGTGGTATAACTATCACATCTACCATCTTTTTCACACGGGAGAGCCATTTATTTGCTATCATATAATATTAAAGTAAAAGGTCCGAGTGACAGAGTAATGCATAATACGCCTTTAATATCCCCCCTATCAAAAATCGCTCAACAAGCTTTCACTAAGCTTTTGAGCTTAAGAGCTTTCATCTAAAAACCTCATACTAATCTCAACCACAGAGTCAAAAAAATTAAAAACCTATCATAAGTTTACAGTTTTGTTTGTGTTAAAAGAGTTTTGTTTTTTGCATGTCTGTGTGGATTTGGCAATCGTAAGAGCCCACGAAATCGATAAAGGTGAGTTTTGTTTGTACTATAACAAATATGTTTACATGTATTTAGTGTGTACTTGACCCTTTTTGATATGCGAAAATCATTAATATTTCTCTATTGTACTTTTTTTTTGGATGGAAGCATGTTAGATACATGTCCTAAAACTGTAGAAGGAAATTACGATAGCGATTTTATATTATTTTTTCAATCGACTTTAAAAAATTAGGTTCTCAATTCGATTTTAATACAAGTTGACTGGTAAGAGACTGACTTGTGGTCTAGGGCTAGAGGCTAGGTTAGCCTTTACAGCTTAGATCATGAGGTCCCAGGTTCGATCCTCCGGTCGATCAAAAGCGTAACATCCAAAACCTTAATAGCAGCTCGGAATCTGAAGGGTTGTATGTTACCACTTGTATAGGGGAGCCCAAGAGTGGGTTTTGGTATTTACTCAAGCGGTTTGTATAACGTAAGCACTGGTCTTACCGTCATGTCGTACTCGGTGACGAAGGCGGGCACCTCGAGCTGGTCCCTGGGCATGACGGCGTATAAGAACTCTACACCAGGCAGGTTGTGAACCTTCGCCTTGATCGCCGGCGCCATGAACGTCGTGAACCACCACGTCATCATCTGGAAGAAAACACATCAGTTTATAGACGGATATTATATAGTGGCCTCTATGGTCTGGTGTAGTGTGGACCACACGAGGTCTCAGGTGCGATTCCCGGGTCAGGCAAATCAAAATTGTGTTTTTTTAGTTTTTTGATAGAAAAAACATTGCCCAGGATTGGATGTCTCCGGTGATGTGTCCGGTTGGCGATAGGCTTGCCACCTATCACTATGTGGGACTTAGTATCTTCTACTAATCGTGAGTGCACTTGTTTACCTCTACCTACCTCTTCGGGAATACAAGCGGTAGAGCTTTAGATGCTACTAATATGCTGTTTTTCGTGTGTCAGGATAAAAATGCTACATGCATAATTCTGCCATAATTAAACATAATTTAATTTCTGACATAATTTAACATAGGTACGCTCCAAACAGGAACATGACAATGACAAGCATTGACGGTTTGCGCTAATGGTATTGGCAAGTTTGACCAATCGTTCGCCTTTTACGAACTGCCTGGCGGAGAATCTGATGGTCTACACTCTACTCTTTTACATTAATAATTTAATTGCTGTAAAACTACAACAACCGACTTCCAATCTACGGTTTCTCTGGAAACCTGCATCAGATCTCACCAAATTTAAAAAAAAAGCACCAAACGGGAAGCAAATTTTCCCAAACAAATAAAAATAAACTCGTTAATAAAAGAAATTTTTTAAAAGACAAAATTTTCGACACGACAGGACTCGAACCTGCGACCGCACTTCTGGCCGGAACGCTCTATCCAACTGAACTATTGTCGACTGAAAAATTTTAAAAACAACAAAGAAAAATGTCGATACGTGAGACTCGAACCCGCGACCATCTCACTCAAGCCGGCTTGAGTAAACGAAGTCCGCGCGAAGTCGCGGGCAACAGCTAGTAAGTGATATAAACACAGAAGACAATAGAGTTCAGTAAATGATGACGCACAAATTAACCTTGTTTAATGAAACATAGAATTTAAGTGTGTCATTACTTTACTATGTTTTAAGTTTTCCCATTGTACGACTAAGCATGCAACAATTATAATTTCTAAGTTAATCTGACAAAACAACTAAAAATCACAGTATAATAATGGTAGTAATAGGTAGTATAAAGTATTTTTTGGACATGTTTGAATTGTTTTTAATTATATTTTTTTAACTTTTAAGTGGTGACGTCATAATTCTTTTGTTATATTATACAAGCAATAGCAAAAATAATGTACACGTCCCATTACAATAGATCCCACCTCATTACCAAATTACAAAAAGCCGCCACCGCTCTGGCCGAATGGTTCAGAAAGTGGCGAATAGAAGTCAACCCGGAGAAAAGTAAGGTAGTGTACTTTCACCGGAGTTATAGACCGTTTAATGTAAGTCTAGTCGTTAACTAGGCATAATTACAATGTACGGCAGTGAGATTCCATGGGAAAAACAAACAAAGTACCTCGGTGTCACACTGAACTCTACTATGACCTTTTCACCTCACATTAAAAAGGTCAAGTCCAAAGCCTTGTTTGTACTTAAAAGCCTTTACTTCTTACTTAACAAAAACAGTAAAATGTCACTTAGGAATAAAGTGACACTTTACAAAACGTGTATAAGACCCATTATGACGTACGCGAGTGTAGCGTTTGCTCACGTCACTCCCTCCAACCTACACCATCTACAGGTAGTCCAGAATAAGTTTATGCGCATAGCTACCGGTTGCCCATGGTACGTGCGCAACATAGACCTTCACCGCGATCTAGAGCTCCCAACCATCATGCATTACATGAAGGAACTAGCTAAACGTTATTTGGAAAAAGCAACTAACCACTCTAACCCACTAATCACAGCCGCGGCGAACTACGAAACCGTAGCCGACGCGAATGTGATAGACAGGTTCAAGAGACTTCGCCATGTACTTTCTTATCCTGATGACGATCCTGACATTTACACACACACTCACATAACATGACACCGTCGGTCTCGACGACGAAGACTTCTTTATCGCCCTGCGCTTAGCGCGGGGCGCTCAGTCACGGTTCTCCCCTCCATTTTTAGTCAGAACGCCGCACTAAGCCGAGGTCTGGTCTCATAGGAGACAGCCCTTAGCACGGGTGTTGTAAGCCCAAATATAAATTTAAACTCTGGTTGAGCACTCTGCTCGCCCAAAAAGTCCGGTGACGCAGTAACGACCCTTATGGTCAACTGTAATAGTCATTTCGAAAAAAAGAATGTAATAGCAAACAAGCAGATGGTTCATGCATAAGTCTACCGGCTACCATACCCTTAACGAATAATCTAGAAACGTGTAGAGTTGGAACGCTGGAGAGATCTAGAAAGAAAAGAGAGAGATAGCTACTCCTAGTGACAAACAAATAGTTGACCTAAGCTAAGCCATAATTGTGGTATAGGCTGAAAATAGTAAGGTTGAAAATAGCGTTTACTAGGATTTATGACTCATAACTTGTTTATCATAAATTGTTCGGGCGTTATATCACGGTAGATGTAGAGGGTAGGTCATGAAAACCTCGACGGTTGACGTCTGCCGTGGTGACAACGTCACCGCCGCGCCCTCGGCAGTCCTCTCACAAACCTCCACGGCGGCGGCAACATACGCGGCATCGGTCGGCGGCCACACCGAAGTACATAGTCGTGACGAGCACTAACGCAGCACAAACTCAAGGTGAGTGACCTTTCTTTTTTGCATTTGCCGTGATATAAGTGTACAAAAATTATAACCCGAAAACCAGGACCAGCCATCCCAGCCTACGTTTAGGCCACAACATAAGTTGATTATAATAATTGTCTATTATTTACGAGATGATTGGGGAACATTCGCGATTGTTTTAGAATTTTACCCTGGGTATAAATAGAGATGTGTTGACGAATGCAGGGCAGTTTTATATAAAGCGATCGAGAACGATACTTGAAGCGACCCGTGCGAAGCGAGAAGTGTTTTATTGTGTAATCGGTTAAATTCAGTGATAGTACAGTGAGTGACTAGTTTTAACGAGAGTATTTGAGTATTACGTTTTGTTGTTTTATGTATCTGTATTATAAATACACGGTTTAATATTAGTGTTTTCTTACAATTACGAACCCGAAGTACGTAACAGTACCTTGGCACTCGCTTTTTCAAAGTTTAATCTTAACTTTGAGCATTTCTGTGATCTAATACTAAGTAAGGACTATCAAGACTAACCTTGAAAGAAAAAAGTAAGACATGGTCGGCCCCTAATGACTGACTAAAATTTAAGGTTTCGGCTATAGTTTCTGCAAAAATCTACTGTCGGCCACAGTTTCGTTTTCGACTATAAAGCAGCCGAAAATTCGATCATGCAATGCTAAATTTTAGTGATAAGTTATATAAGCTTTGCGTGTTGTCGGGCCTTTTTTGGGGAACAGATCAAGTGCCTTTCTGCTAGGTATTTCGTAAAAGGTGAATGAAAAAGACTCAACTCAACGATACCTACTCATATCTCAAAATCTTGGGCTGTTCCTAAGTTAGTATATACCTGATTTAAATCAAAAAGAATTATCTCGATATGGCTTTCAGCTCCCGAGAAATTCAAGAACAAACGTCCAAACATGCAAACATGCGTACACTTACAAAATTTATCATACGTGCTTGGAACGCTTAAATAAATCATAATATTCAGGTATTGTCCAACTCCAATAATATTATGTACATATATCTTACATTGATAACCTCCGTTTTTTCGTCGATTGAAAACAAATGCTATAGATAAAAATATTTGGTATTCTTCTGAATTCGTAAACAATTTGGTGCGATATATAAATATTATTTACATATACATTATATACATATTAGTTCACTTACTTTTGTCCAAAACGTTGGGTGAACGATGTAGAAGGCTTTAAGGTTCTTCTTGTATCTGTAAAAAGATTACAACTAATGTTAAAATTTGCTGTCATCCACGTACGCTAATTAATAGCATAATATTGTAATACTAGCTGTTGCCCACGACTTCGTCCGCGCAGACTTCGTTTACTGCGCACAGCACCTCCCCCGTAGGTAATAGCGTGATAATATGTAGCTTATATGTTGACCCGACCTGTTAGTAATATTCATGCAAAATTTGAAGTAAATCCATGAAGTACTTTTTGAGTTTATCCCGGACATACATATAGACAAACAGACAAACATTCTAATAACCATATTTTTGGCTTCGATATCGATTGTGGATCAAGCCCCAAGTATTTATCCTTTCAAAAAAATATTCAATGTACATTTTTGACTTTCCTACGATTTTATTATATGCATAGATTAGCATAAGTCAGGGTGATATTTTGTAATTTTTGTAATACTTGCTATTTTTTTAAATAAATGAAATATTATTATTATTATTATACATAGATATATGATATTGAAATTTCGCTGTTGCACTTTTATTTAATTTAAATTATTCATATGAATTTTAAATATTTTAGATGACTTTATAACAAAGTAATCTCTAAGGAAAATAAATACATTAATTTTATGTATTTCTTATTATTATTTAATACATTAAATAAAAATTAAAATTTGTCTTCAAATAGAATAGTTAGATATGTTAATTTTTAAATATATTTGCTATTGGAACTTGATACAACGCAACATTCTGATAAGCAAACTAATTATAATATCAAAATGTACATGTTGTGAATCACATTAAGATTTACTTATAGACAATATTGTAAAGAATGATGTCAGAGTGGAGGCAGTAATACATATTACTCATTGTTAGGATGCGATGCGATATTACTCATTACTAGAATGTGAAGTGCTAGACAAAGATGTGCTCTTGGAATGCTTCATTTAAGACAAATATATTGTTTCTTTGTTACTGACAACGTAATGGAAGGGCTGTGATTGATCGACACATCTAAGTCTCTCTTCAGGCTAAAAATGAGCACGCGGGATCACATATAGAGGTTGCCTGGTAAAAGAATGTACAAATTGAAGGATATAATTTTTAATGGTCTTAACTCATAAGTAAACAACAAAACTATAATACAAAGAGAATATTGCTTGACCATATAGTAAACCTTAACGAAATTAGTTCAGTAATATATATTCAAAAAGTATGGTCACCGCATGCTGTACTAATGAATCTAGTCGCAAGTACAGTAGACCGCTGTTGTGAATAATGAACTTCTATGCGCTGTGCGCGCGTGCCTGTACTAAACATTTTTATTAGATAATTAAGTTAAAACTTAAATACCTATTTTTTATATATTCGGTATCAAAATCGAGTACTGAGTGCTAAGTGTGAGTTTTTCTTTTCGCATTTAGACATTATTTCAACTCACACTTAGCACTCTAAACGTCCTCCTTCAATATGTAAAATCTTGTACCAGTCAACCTGTAGATATACATAATTTTTTTTATATCATAAAATAGCAAACCAGCAGATGGGTCTCCTGATGGTAAGAGTCAACCATCGCCTATAGACATCAAAGATGTTAATGGTGCGTTGCTATCTTGTGGCGAGGTCTAATGCCACATGCATAAGTTTACCGCCTACCTTACTCTCCAAACCGGAACACGACAGCGACAAGCACTGACGCTATTGCGGCAGGAATAGGTAAGGCGGTGGTACCTGACCCGGGCGAGACAAGGCAGAACTCTACCACCTAGTAGCCACGATGTTAGTGACTCGCATAGACAATCGGTCGCCTTTTACGACCTGCCTGGCAGAACGGCAGTTGGTCTATTCTTCAAAGGGTCCGGAACCAACACGGGGAAAATATGCTAATTCGTTAGCGAACACTTCCGATCCTGATTAAAAAAATAAGCTCGGAGGCTGAAGTTTGGCATATTTAACATTTATATGTAGAGCAGTGTAGAAAGCAAAATTTTTACAATATTTGGTGTGTAAAAAAACCTATCCGATCTGCAAAGGCATTGTTGGGTAGCCTAACTCAATGATATATATGTACGCTATAATTTTGTGAATATAGATAATTTTTCGCTGATCAAAATAATTAATCCTTAATCATATTTCGAGTATTAAATATTATGGCAACACAAATTAGACGGCCCCGACAGTCGAGTGATTAACGAACCTAATGACAAATCGGTGGGCTTCGGGTTTGATTCCCGATAGACAAATATATTTTGTGTGATGAGCTAAATGTTTACTTTCGGGTTTAGGTGTTTATTACGTATGTAACAGTATTTATATGTGTATTTCTATGTACTTATTAGTATTCTTGACTAACACTCATAACACAAACAAGTCATTTGCTTACTTCGGGGTTAGATCGATCTTCGATTTCGTGTAATTTGTCCACCAATATTATTATTATTAAAATACCTGACAAAACGTGACATAAAGACTATGAGGCCACGCCTGCTCACTCGACGGAGTGTTGTACAGTTTAAATTTTTCGCTAAATTTTAGCGAAATTGAAGGTTAAATAAAAGGATTCCAAAATACCACAATTTTTTATTTTTGTGAATAAAAACATTAATATTTATTATTTTTTGATATTATCATTGACATACTTAAATATACCCCGTAAGACCGAGGTTTTTTTTCGCTATATAATTTAAAATTAAATTTTGAACACTGGGCGATTACTTCTGTGAAATCAACAAAATTGATAAAGTGAACGTAGAAAATATATGGAAAAAATTGAAATATAATATCGCTTAATAATAATAAAATATCGGTTATTTTACATTAGTTCACCAAATAAGTCTGCTTTCAATTAACAAAATAACGACAGTTCCTTACGTAATAGACAAAATTAACGGAACGTCAATCGACATTACGGTTCACTCTGCCTAAGCGGGTATTCCGGTTCGCTCTGCCTATCCGGTTATTCAAGTTCTCTCTGTATACCAGTTTATTCTGATTTGTTGGTAACGGTAAGCAACAAACGGCTGTGATTCCCATCGCCACATTTTACCGATCTCTAACAACTGTCGTTTGATTCTTGCAATAACGGATCGAGAGCTTTACGCGCTAATTTGTGGCACGCGCCATGCGGGTGTTAACAATCTAGATTAGTCAGATTTAGAGCTCTTATAGAAATTTCTAAGGATAACCCCGAACCGATCAATAAAAGTTTTGCAATAGAACCTCATGATCAAGGCAGAATAAAATAATCATAACATCTAGCCTATAAAACAGAGACAAGACATCCTAATAATGACTAAAAGTGGAGTCCGCCTATGAAGGCAGAAAGCTTTTTTATCATAGGCTGGCAATAAAAAAAAAAAAACAAATTGTTTATTTAATTATCCGATTAATATCTCAAACTTTTTCTTTGTTAATTTAATAATTAACAAAGGAAAAGTTTGAGCTCCCCTTTAAAGTGTAGCACTTGTTTCTGTTATTGAGATAGAGGCAAACTGGCAGACGTGCCACCTGATGGTAAGTGGTTCACCAATGAACAAAAATGGACTGGAACTAGCCCAGGCATTCCATTTATGTATTGCCTATCCTAAGACATAAGATGTTAAATCTCGGTGCCAGTAATTACACTGTCTGTCTTGCCCTTCTCTCCGAAACACAGCAAAGCTGTTTCACGGGAGAAATAGGCGAGATAGTGGTACCCACGCAGCCGGGAGCTCGGCACAGCGTGTCTTTTTACACGCTTTTTATTACACGCTTTTTATTAACTTCACCTGTATGTTTGTATGTTTGTTTGTAACCGACTTCTTTGGGCGCGATTTTGACCCACTTTAAACGGCCAGATTTCGTTCAAACTTTGTAGATTTATCGAGGACCGATGACAATACACTAATTTGATAAAATTATTCCATTTTTAACCGACTTCAAAAAAAGGAGGAGGTTCTCAATTCGGCTGGTATATTTTTTTTATGTATGTACACCGATTTCTCCGAGGTTTCTGAACCGAATTACGTGATTCTTTTTTTGTTTGATGCGGAATAAGTTCGAATTGGTTCCATAAAAATTTGATTCAGGTAGGCCTAGTAGTTTTTGTTTTATGAGCATTTTTTTATTTATTGTACCTATCTCGATGTCTGAAATCAAATCTCGCAAGTAAATTTGATCCACTTCCCGGTTACCGATTGAGCTGAAATTTTGTATACGTATGTTAATTGAATGACAATGAAACCTTATTATGACATGGAGCTGATCTGATGAATCTGAATCGGAAGGTGACCACAGGAACTTAATAATTAAATGGTTAAAAATCGGTTAATAACAAGACTATTGAGTTTGGACTCATTTGATTCATGTTGACGAGCACGTTGGTGTTTGGTGGTGACTAGGATCCTGCAGGGTCCGATGATGTAGCTAGAAGATGGTCATAGGAGCTCAGCAATTAAATGACACAACTCTATCGAATTTGGGCTCATTTGATTAGTGTTGACAAGCACTTTGGTGCTTGGTGCTAACTAGGATCCTGCAGGGTTCGATGATGAAGCCAGAAGGTGACCATAGGAGCTCAGCAATTAAATAACACAACTCTATCGAGTTTGGGCTCGTTTGATTCGTGTTGACGAGCACTTTAGTGCGGGTGGAAACTAGTTGTAAAAGGAACTACTCTTAACAAAAGTCTTTGTTCTACGTCTGTCAAGTCGGTCAGTTCAAGAGGTAAAGATATAACTTCCATGTTGTTCCAGTAGGCCTGAGAAGGAACTTTTCTTTTTTTATGGTAGTCGAGCAAAAAAAATCAAGACGTGCTTTAACTAATGACGTCTGTTGTTTTGGATATAATAATTTCGTACAGATTGCACATGGTACTTCAGCATATTGATTTATGGTGGTTATAAAATTACGCTCAGTAATTGAACGAAGTCTTTGTGACGTCTGACGCGCTACCGCTAGGCGGTTCTCACGTGGCTGAGCAGACTCAATTGCTGTACGGTTTCGTATCACTACTAATCCACGAGCTCTCTGCTCGGCGGACTCCTTAGCTAAACGCTCCTCAATGAGACCAATTCTATGAGCCTTCTGCTCGGCAGACTCGTTCGCTAGTAGTTCTCTCGCTAGTCGCTAGTTCGCTCAATAATGAGAACAACTCTAATAGCTCTCTGCTCAAAAGACTCATTCGCTAGACGCTCTTGGATCTTACCGAGTCTACTTCTACCAAGGCTGGGCCAAAGCGGGTTTACAAGCATGGGCCAGATATAGACAGCATTGCCCCAAGCATGGCCCATATCTGGCCCCGTCGTATTGTACTGTATGGGAGTACGACAGGAACGCCTTGCACACTTACACACACACACACACACACATATGTCTATAAGCGTGTAAGTAGTTCCGTGCTTCTACCGCGGCACTCGACTAGGTATGCGCATTAGAGTTTGCAACAGTGTCTGCGCATATAACTTAGATTTCACGAGCCACGAAGAGTCCGCCACCGTCTCTGTGACTGAGTTTAATTGACTGAATAAAAAAACAAAAAAAAAACAAAATAAATGTACATAATATTTATAGATATAGATATATCACCATCCATGTTAATTTGACATGGATATATATATATATATATATATATATATATATATATATATATATATATATATATATATATATATATATGTATATATATATATATATATATATATATATATATATATATATATATATATATATATATATATATATACAGTCTTGTAGTTTTCGTTTTTTATTAATTGTAATTAAACGACACTGAATTTATTAGCCATTCGCATCTACAATTGCCGATTAGAATTAAAAAAATAACGCAAATAATTGATTTTTTCATAAGTTACTGTGTTTCCAGAGTTTCATACATGACGGACAGGAAATTTTTTGACCTATTTTCATATTTTTTTCCGTTTGTATTGCACTAAATTAATTTTTAGCAAGTATAGAATTAATCTCCGTTAAATTATCTCGACAATAGTATGCAAAATATCTTGATTCCTTAAACTAACAAGGCTATAATACTAGAAATAGTTGCCAAAATAAGGCGAAAAAAATTTCCGAAGGTGGTATCAAGAATCTTCGCAACCGGCGTGTGTGTATGAAAAGAGTGATGAATGTGGAGGAAGCGAGACAAGCCTGCAAGGATCGTTATGTATGGCACTCGGTTCTCTCTGCCTACCCCGTAAGGGATCTGGCGTGAAGATATGTATATATGAAAAAAAAAATTCGGTCGTAAAGCACTCTCTGATGCTTCGCATCATGAGTCGCGCAATAGTTTAAAATTAAAAAAACAAGCTATTATAAATAAACCAAACTAAAAAGTAGAAAATAAATAATAGTTTAAAAAAACTAAAAAACACGCTTTTTATAGAAAACCGAACTAAAAAAATAGAAAATAAATTTTAATAAATTTAAATTAAGAATAGTGTTAAAAATTTCAATAATTATAAATTAATAATAGTGTGAATAAAAAAATAATTTTATTTAAAAAAAAGCGTGGGGTGCTTTTTAAGATATTACCGAAATGATAATCACTCTACTCATATGTGTCAATAAAATATTTATAACTATTGACACCATGCACCCCACGCTTTTTTTTAAATAAAATTATTATTTTTTATTCACACTATTATTAATTTATAATTATTGAAATTTTTAACACTATTCTTAATTTAAATTTATTAAAATTTATTTTCTATTTTTTTAGTTCGGTTTTCTATAAAAAGCGTGTTTTTTAGTTTTTTTAAACTATTATTTATTTATATGATCGAGTAAAGTACATTCTATCATGTAATGAGTTAGTAAATTCCTTAGTTAATATCTTTGGGTATTTCGTGTAATTTTTATAAAATTGTTATTTAAAAATCAATACAAAAAACGTGATTAAACAAACCAGTTTTTTTCCTTCGCGATTATATCGCCTTAAAGCGATTTATGAACCGTTGGCGCTCGGGAAAAAGAGTAATTCTGCACTCGCTAGAAATTGATTAAAAGAGGGTCAAGGGCAAAAAACTCGATTCTCGTTAACAGCTGGAAATGGAATCATTGAAGTTTCCTCATATATAAAATCATCAATTTTAAAAATCTCCAGTTTTGAACGTTTCTCACAAACCGTCATATAACCATGTTGTTAAAATAATTATTTAGCAATGACTTTGACCGTCCCATTAGTCGAGTAGAGAGTCGAGCAATTCTGAATTAGCAATCGATGAGACACGGTTTCAATTCCCGACAGCGACAACCATTTGTGTGACGAGCATAAATGTTTGTATTTCTAGTATGTAGTAGTGGTATAAGTGTTTATTAATCATAATCATATTTGAGTATTAAATATATTTGAGTACAGCCCGCTGCATTATAAAAGTTTTTGGTAAATCCCACGGGAACAACTCATTTTTCCGGGATAAACAGCTAGCCTATGAGCTATTCCCGGTCATCATCTACCTGTGTGCCAAATTTCATCCAAATCCGTTCTGTAGTTTTTCCGTGATTGAGTAACAAACATCCATACATAATTCATACATTGCACATTTATTTATTACTAGCTGTTGCCCACGACTTCGACACGGCCTTCGTTTACTCCGCACAGCTCCTCCCCCGTAGGTGATAGCGTGATAATATGTAGCCTTTATGTTGACCCGTCCTATTAGTAATATTCATGCAAATTTTGAAGTAAATCCATGCAGTACTTTTTGAATTTATCCCGGACATACATACAGACAAACATACTAAAATTCTAAAAACTATATCGGTTGTAGATCACGCCCCAAGTATTTATTTATTTATTTGAAAACCAACAGCGCAAATTACATTGAAATAAAACACTTACTGATTCTAATAGTAGGGCCAATTACAGGTTTTCTTAGTAGTAAGTAATTGTGGTATAAAACCAATACATGATAATGTTTGCATTTTAGCCTCACAAAACGGTGAACGAAATATACAAAATTGAATAAAAAGCAAAATTATACATAAGGAGCAAAACGATTGTACTAAAAAATTATTTCAACAATTTTCTTACGTTCTAGTAACGTTCAATCTATGTGCATTTAGAACTTATAAAAAGTAAATGTTTATGTTACATATTCAATTTATACACGTACAAACATATACATATACACACATATATACATACTCATATACATACATACATACATATATACATATACACATATAATTAGTAATCAATTAATTGAAAGATATTGTTCTTGTAATTTTTTTGTTACATTTGACCTAAAAGTATATCTTGAGAGTTAAAAAATGTCTACATCGTAAAATTTTGTATTGTAAGTATGACGTATTCTTTTAAAAAAACATTCAATGTACAGTTTTGCCTTTCCTACGGTTTTATTATATGTAATAATATATACTTTACAGTTATTTAAAGATTTCAATTGTGATTTAAATGAATTCCGTTGCTTTGATATTTGTTCCAAAAAATATACACTTATTTAATTTGATAAGTTTTTACAGCGTAATTGGATAGTAGGTTAACTTGATGGTGAGTGACCACTGCCTCCTAAGAATAGTTGCAACACTAGAGGTCTTAGGTTTCCTGTGATGCGCATCTAATTTTGTAAATCATAAGATAGCAAACAAGCAGATGTCGCTCCTGATGGAAAGAGAAACCATCGCCTATAGACATCAAAGATGTTAATGGTGTGTTGCTACCCGTGTAGCGGGATGGCAATGCCACATGCCGTTGGAGTTCTATTGCGTTAAAAAATTGCGTTCATTGAGTTCTTTGAGTAGCACAATGTAGTAATGAATGTAATAATGAATCATTTAATGATTAACACAATATGTATATACATATTTAATTGTATATAAATAAATAAATAAATATTCATGGGACAAATTACACTGATTGATTTAACCCCAAAGTAAGCAAATTATTTGCTTGTGTTATGGGTGTTAGTCAACGATACTAATACATTGAAGTACATATAAACATACTTTTACATACATAATAAACACCCAAACCCGGAAATACAAATATTTATGCTCATCACACAAATGCTTGTCCCCGTCGGAAACGAACGCGAGCCCCGTCGATTGCGTAGTCAGGGTCGCTAACCACTTGACCAACGAGGGGGTCACTTAATTTAATGAGTACCTTTGTACTTAACAAAACTACTCATTAAATTATATACAGTTAATATAATATTAATAAATAAATAAACTATTAAACAAAGACTGAATTTACTCTGTATTGGTTCGAGTGGGTCCCTTTTTAAGTAATAGATCAACTGCCTTATTACCAGGCATATTGTAAAACGCGCGAAAAGGAATAAGTGTCATTAGCATCGTAAATGCTAACAAGGGTATAGAGTTCTGCAATATCTCAACCGGGTTTTCGTACTGTCGTTTTACCTATTGCTGCCTTATTAACGTTGATGCTGGTCACTGTCGTTTCGGTCGGTTTAGAAGGTAAGGTAGCCAGTAGGTTTATAAATAAATAAATAAATATTCACGGGACTAATTACATTGACTGATCTAACCCCAAAGTAAGTAAATTATTTGCTTGTGTTATGGGTGTTAGTCAACGATACTAATACATAGAAATACATATATAAATACTTTTACATACATAACAAACGCCCAAACCCGGAAATACAAATATTTATGCTAATCACACAGATGCTTGTCCACGTCGGGGATCGAACCCGAGCCCCGTTGCTTGCGTAGTCAGGGTCACTAACCACTCGACCAACGGGACAGTCATGTGATATCAAGACCCCGCCACAAGGATATCAACGCATCATTAACATCTTTAGTGTCTTTAGGCGATAGTTGTTCATTCCACCAGAAGGGCCATATTTTTGTTCGTTATATTATGATATAAAAAAAATATTAATATAATAATTCTTACAGTTGACATTTAAAACACAGTGAAATGAGAACAATAATGACGGTGCGTAATATGGAGTGTAAAGGCCAGGAGCTTATATGGCTTTTTAATTTAAAAGGTCTACACAAAATATAATTAAATACGGAAGCCAAAATGGCGCTTAAGTCACGGAGGGAATGTTTTTTTTAAATATTGTTACGAATAATCTAGAAACATGTAGAATTGGAACGCTGGAGAGATCTAGAAATAAAAGAAAGAGATAGCTACTCCTATTGACAAACAGATTTTTCTGGATTCAGGTAGAACTTTACCCTGGGTATAAATAGAGATGTGTTGACAAATACAGGGCAGTTTTTATCAAGCGATCGAGAGCGATGCTTGAAGTGACCCGTGCGAAGCGAGAATTGTTTTATTGTGTAGTTCAGTGATAGTACAGTGAGTGACTAGTGTTATTCAGAGTATTTAAGTATTACGTTGTGTTGTGTTGTGTTTACTTGTATTGTAAATAAATGGATTTAATATAAGTGGTGTTTTTTACAATTACGAACCCGAAGTATGTAACAATATTATAAGATAGCGAACCAGCACATGACTCTGCTGATGGAAATAAACAACTAATGCCAATAGATACAATAGATATTACTGGTGAATTGCTATCTTTGTAGCAGGGTCTTAATGCCACATGCATTAGTTTACCGGCTACCTTACCCTCCCATTCGGAATACGACAGTGACAAGCATTGACGCTATTGCGGCAGGAACAGGTAAGGCGGCAGTACCAGACCCGGCCGAGACAATGCAGAATTGGTATTACGCAAAAAAAGTATAAGATAGCCCACTTAATTATAAGATAGCACCATTAAATTATTATAAGATATACTATTTGTATTCGGATTTTTACTTGAAAGCTGGTTTTCTAGCAGTAGTTCTTAGACATGTTATATTAAAATCGGTTCAGCTGTTTCAAGATCCTCAGCTCATTTCTACTTGATGAAAGGAATTAAACAAGTTGTGCAGGCCTAATAGATACAACATTTAGTATTCTGTAATTTCAATGATATCGTAATGAAATGATACTGCAGGATCACCTTTTTAAGTGCGGGAAAGAGAAAAGAAGCACCTGATTGGACCATAACCGATAAAAATATACGGACAAGTGAGCGCGCGCACTAAGAGAAATAAATTCTGTGTTTAACCGGTTAATTAAAAAAACCGCTAAATTGATTAACCGGTTGATTAATGAGTGACATTGAACCGGTAAAATTAACAATATTAACCGCTTTAACAATACCGGTACCATTCCCTGCACAGAGACAAAATTTTATACGTTATTGGGCCATTAAGTTCAAAAGTTTTACGAAAATGTGAAGTTTTATTATTCGACTAAGGAGTTTTTGGCCGTCAAGTCTCAGAGAGTAATAACTTCCAGACGCATTAGCTCTGTATAGAAGACACTTATATAGGGGTGGACGACCGGCGACAGTATCGATTAGAATTGGTACAGGCAGCAAAGAATATATGAAATTTGTTCGAAATAATCAAAGTAATTTAAAATATTGAACCGACTTCAAATATCTGGCAACTATAAGGGGGCGTCCACAAATTACATGAGATATTTAGGGGGGAGAGGGGGTCGAGTAAAATCTCATCTAATCTTACGTTGGAGTGTTAGGGGGTCTCGGCAAATATCCCGCAATTTGTTTTCTGATGAAAACAAAAAAAAATTATACTATTTTGGTCCATTACCCAGATTGTACATGCTTAAGATTTAATTTTAAGCGTAATCGTAATACGATTAAGATCATTAACTAATTCGTTGAAAAGAAAATAATTTTATTCATACTTTGACGTTATACAGTCTTCACTAGTCGTAAATAAAAGCATGAAGCAATTTTTTTTCTTTTTACAATAACAATCCAACGCGTGTACATATTATTTAAGGAACCCACATTTTGAAAAATCTCACGTGAGATTGAAGATGGGGTTGAATAAAATCTCACGACATCTCACCAGAGGGGACGGAGGGACAGAAAATTTAAAAACACGTAATTTATGGACGCCCCCTAACCCATATCTCAAAAATACTGAATAGATTTTGATAAAATTTGAACTGTTCCTTAATTTAAATAAACAAATATCTCAATATGGCTTCAAGTTTCTGAGAAATTCGTGGACAAACATACAAACACACAAAAATACATGCACTATTTTTCCCGTGTTGGTTCCTTTGAAGAATAGACCAACTGCCGTTCTGCCAGGCAGGTTGTAAAAGGCGACCGATTGGCTATGCGAGTCACTACCATCGTGACTACTAGGTGGTAGAGTTCTGCATTGTCTCGCCCGGGTCTGGTACCACCGCCTCAGCTATTCCTGCCGCAATGGCGTCATTACTAGTCACTGTCGTGTTCCGGTTTGTAGGGTAATGTAGCCGGTAAACTTATGCATGTGGCATTAGACCTCGCCACAAGATAGCAACGCACCATTAATATCTTTGGTGTCTATAGGCGATCTCTTCCATCAGGAGACCCTTCTGCTCGTTTGCTATGTGATGATATAAAAAAAGAAACTATTTTATTGTACCGCATTAAATGACAAGGTTTAAAAATTACCCTTAAAGTGATTTTATTTCATCTGTAAGTAGTATATCTCTGTGTTTCTGTGTGTATGAGTGAAGTCGCAAGCGACATTGACAATCTAAGAAATTGTCTTGAAAGGCGTATCCATTTAATCCGTGTTCGCAACTTATTCGATGGTAATTTACGACAGTAGATATATTTTAGGAAAAGGCCAAACAACGAGTATTTGCCAGTAAAATCCGGTAATTATGTCAATAACTTATGTTTTTTGTGTTTCAGTAACGAGCGAGGTGTTTGTACATAAACGTTAATTAATTAATATTGAGCACACCGTGGGAACGGTAAAAAAACTCCATTAACACACAATTGGGAATTTATTATATCTTACTAGCTTTTACCCGCGGCATCGCTCGCATTTTTTAATAAAAAGTATACTTTGTTACTTCTGATACCTCCAAGAAAATGTGTACAAAGTTTCACGATAATCGGTTAAGTAGTTTTCGCGTAAAAGTGTAAAAAACAAACTTGCTTTTACATTTATAATAGGAAACAGGAAATAGGATTGAGTTTTTTCATTTTTGCATTTACAATAATTAATACTGGTGTCTGATCCAGTGGTGGTTAATATAACGCATAGCGTTAAATTATAGCGCGCTATATATACTCAACGTATAGCGTACGCTATTTAGATTCCCATTCGGCGCTATAACATAACGCCACGCTATATATCTAGCGGCTAGCGTAGGCCGTAGTTATAACATTACAACCAACGAAGTTACGAACTACGCGATCTAACAAGTAATGTACTAGACTGTAGACGCTAGATGTTATAACGTATTTATAGCGTTATAGCGCTCAGTTATTGTTCGGTGTATGACGTTGTGATGAGTCACGCGCTAACCGCCCCGTTGGTCAAATGGTTAGTGACCCTGACTACGCAAGCAATGGGGTCCGGGTTCGATTCCCGGCTGAGACAGACATTTGTGTGATGAGCACAGATGTTTGTATTTCTGGGTTTGGATGTTTATTAAATATATTAGAGTATTAATATATGTATTTCTATGTATTAGTATTGTTGACTGACACCCATACTACAAGCATATAATTTACTTACTTTGGAATTAGATCAATTTGTGTAATTTGTCCAGTGATTAATATTATTATTATATCTCGAACGGCTCGCGCGATCACGTTATAATATAGTCTATAACGTAGCGCGCTAGAAAAATATAGTTTATAGTCTATAACGCGCTATCATAAAATAGTTTATTTGAACAATACTAGTCTGAATATCTCTGCATCTATTTCTACAGAACCATGCTTGTTAATATTATAAATGTGACAGTATGTGATATTTCTTACTACGGCTGGATTTTCGTTAAATATGTTTTATAAGTAGACTGTCCTTTCCTAAGCCTAACATTGTAATATAGTACTAGCGGCATCCTGCAGCCCGCTGCATCATAAATGTTCTCGGTGAACCCTACGGGAAGAAATTATTTTTCAGGGATAAAAAGTATGATATGTGTAATTTCAGGTCATCGTCTATACGTGTGGCCAATTTCATTCAAATCAGCTCAGCCGTTTTTACGTGAAAGAGGAACAAACATCCATCCATCCAAACATAATTTCGCATTTATATATATTACTAAGAAGGATTAACAAACAAGTTTCTAAAGATATAGAGGGAGTGATATTCAGACATGAGTATTAATAATGAATGCAAAATATCATAGACTTCTTTGCCCTTTTAATATACCTCGTATTACGCCTTTAATTTCGATAAAATTTAGCGAATTTTTCAAACTGTACAATATTCCATCGAGTACGCAGGCGTAACCTCGTAGTCCCGTCCCTCGTAGTCGTCTGTCGTCATTTTTGTCCAGCCATTAGTTGCCATAGTAATATTTGGAATTACGTAGGTACTAATACCATATAATATTATTGTATTAGGCAACTAAACAATACCTCTGACGATCGAAAAGAATGAGTAGACCCCTTTGAAGAATAGACCATCTGACAGTCTGCCAGGCAGTTCGTAAAAGGCAAACGATTGGCTAAACGTGTCACTGCCGTCGTGACTAATATCTGCTAGAGTTTTGGATCATTCTCTGCGGTTATTTTACGCAAACGTCTTACCTAGTCCTGTCGTAATAGCGCCAAAACTTCTTCCCATCGCCCGTTTTCTCGTTTGTCAGCTTAGCATATAACAAATACTTACTTATAAGGCAGTACGGTGTAGACTTCCTTGAGCCAGGAAAAAGGTGGGTGGTTGTTAGAGGAGGCCAGGGTGTGGAAGTAAGCGATCACGTAGTCACCGCGCACGATCGGGTCCAACAGCTTTATGAGATACAGCAACGCCTGTACGGAACAGTAAAGATATATAATCAGTCTTATGATATTAAACGAACATTAAATAAGGTCTTAAACAGTTATATATAATTTGCTTACTTTGGGGTTAGATCAATAAGTGTAATTTGTCCCATAAAAAAATCTTTAAAAAGTTTCGTTTAAATAAAACCGACATTTTTTTATAGAAGAGGCAAACGAGCTAGAGGTGCACCTGATGGTAAGTGATCACCGCCGCCCATGGACATCCGCAATACCAGAGGTCTAGCAGTTGCGTTGCCGGCCTTTAAAGAATGAGTAAGCTCTTTTCTTGAAGGTCCCTATGTCGTATCCGTTCGGAAATACCCCTGCCGGTAATTGGTTCCACAACAGAGTTGTACGAGGTAAAAAGTGACGGAAGAATCGCACAGTTGTGGATTTCGAGACTGATGAGAGGATGGTGAGGATGGAACTTCAAATTTTGACGCGATGTCCGATGGTGGAATTCGGCGGCAGGAATTAATCCCAATTTTCCCTGTGTTGGTTCCGGGCTCCTTTGAAGAATAGACCAACTGCCGTTCTGCCAGGCAGGTCGTAAAAAGCGACCGATTGGCTACGCGAGTCACTACCATCGTGGCTACTAGGTGGTAGAGTTCTGCATTGCCTCGCCCGGGTCAGGTACCACCGCCTTACGAATTCCTGCCGCAATAGCGTCAGTGCTTGTCGCTGTCGTGTTCCGACTTCTGGTTTGAAGGGTAAGGTAGCCGGTAAACTTATGCATGTGGCATTAGACCTTGCCACAAGATAGCAACGCACCATTAACATCTTTGGTGTCTATAGGCGATGGTTGACTCTTTCCATCAGGAGACCTATTTGTGGCCAATCCTTGTTTGCTATCTTATGATATAAAAAATCCAAACAACTCGTCGAAACATTCCCTATGATAAATACGATAGAAGACGCAGAAAGAACCTACATCTCTGCGCAATGCCAAAGAGCCAAGCTGTTTCGAAATAGCCTGGTCGTCAACGATTCGAACCGCTCTACGCTGAATGCGATCAAGAGGAAGAAGCTGGTACTGGGGGGGAGTTCCGGCCCGGAAATGCGAACAGTACTCCATGTGAGGCCGAACCTGTGCCTTATAAAGTTGAAGGCGATGGGCCGGCAAAAAGTACTGTTTCGCTCTGCTGAGCACACCGAGCTTTTTGGAGGCTAGTTTAGCCTTGCCTTCCAAATGACCGCAAAACGGAACGTAATTCGATAAAATTTTAAAGCTGCGTACCGATTCCTTAACATACCTACACATCTTCACGCCACATCACTTACAGAGTAGGCAGGTAGAACCGAGTAGTAGTAGAACTGCCTTCATTTTTATTTATTATTATTATTTTTGTTATATCATAAGATAGCAAACAAGCAGATGGGTCTCCTGATGGAAAGAGTTAACCATCGCCTATAGACACCAAAGATGTTAATGGTGCGTCGCTATCTTGTGGCGAGGTCTAATGCCACATGAATAAGTTTATCGGCTACCTTATCCTCCAAACTGGAACACGACAGCGACAAGCATTGACTCTTGCGGCAAGAATAGGTAAGGCGGTGGTACCAGACCCGGGCGAGACAATGCAGAACTCTACCACCTAGTAGCCACGATGGTAGTGACTCGATAGCCAATCGGTCGCCTTTTACGACCTGCCTGGCGGAACAGCAGTTGGCCTATTCTTCAAAGGAGTCCGGGACCAACACGGGGGAAGAAGAAATTAATTTGCGTTTCGGAAACCGGCCGTAAGTACCTTAAATCTTGCTCAGTCGTTGATGCTTTTCAGTACCTCGACACTCACTCAACCCTTATGCTTAGCTCCTCACTCATGCCGATCCCACGCCATTATGGTAGACACCGAGTATTCCACTCGCTCATACACACAAAAAAGTACATTTCCTAACCTTGTCCAGGTCGATGTCGGAGATAGGGAACCATTTCCCGATGAACACGACGACCGGCCTGCCTAGCCGATCAACGCCGCTCTGGTACAGACACCCGATGCCTGACACTTCACTTAGGTCCTCACTCTTCGCTCTTCGCAAAAGTCTCTCATATCTGCAGAGAAATATTATAAAGTTTAATAAATGCAAAAACATTCATTCATTTAATCTAATAAAACATTTTATTTACTGTTTTTTTATATCATAAGATAGTAAACAAGCAGATAGGTCTCCTGATGGATAGTCAACCATCGTCTATAGACACCAAAGGTGTTAATGGTGCGTTGCTATCTTGTGGCTAGGTCTAATGCCACATGCATAAGTGGTACCTGTCCCGGGCGAGACAATGCAGAACTCTACCACATAGTACCACCCAATACATGAATAAACATGGCTATGAAGATTAAGTGTCATCGCGGTTATTGCTGTCAACCGCAATATTTATTAGTAATATTCATGCAAAATTTGAAGTAAATCCATGCAGTACTTTTTGAGTTTACCCTGGACATACATTGACTTTCCTACGATTTTATTATATGTATAGATTCGCATTAAACGCGCATAAAGCTACAATATATTTTTTATATTTATTGGTCTATTATTTTTGGAAATAATGAACATCATCTTATCTACAATGTACTCCCACAAACAAACATATTGTAATTTGGTGGTTTTGTAGATACGATTTTGCTCTTGGGACCCATCGAAATATTCGTCAAGTTAAATGAGTTTGCCGTCAAATTGGTATAAAATTTTATAACTTTCAATACCGTGATTTTGTATATTTTCGAAAAACCCGTATAAAACAGGACCAATGGTTACATTAATTATAGATATCTATACATATAATAAAATCGTAGGAAAGTCAAAACTGGACATTGAATATTTTTTTGAAAGAATACTTGGGGCGTTATCTACAATCGACATCGAAAGCCAAAAATATAGTTTTTAGAATTTTTGTCTGTTTCAAAAAGTACTACATGGATTTACTTCAAATTTTGCATGAATATTACTAACAGGTCTGGTCAACATATAGGCTACATATTATCACGCGAACGAACGTCCGGGCGAACGAAGTCGCAGGCAACAGCTACTTATATATATATAAAAATCAATTGCTGTTCGTTAGTCTCGCTAAAACTCAAGAACGGCTGAACCGGTTTAGATAATTTTTATTTTGAATTAATTGTTAAGTCCAGGGAATGTTTAAGAAGTGAGAAAATATAGAAAAAAAAGAGTAGTTAAAATGGCTGAACAACGTTTGCCGAGTCAGCTATTAGGTATATAAAGCTAAATCTCCCCAAATTGGTTGTATCCCAAATGGTGGATGATAGATTGCGGTAATGACAAATTAAGTAGTATAAAGAACCATTATTTACAATATCCAGTGACCAGTCATTAGCTTCGACGGATATTCATTCTGTATTATGTTTTACGACCGAGAAAACAATGATGTACACAAACGTCTGAACTAATCTAGACTTTAAATTTAAGCAAAAAAGTTCAAAATGAGATGCACCAGACTACCGTGACTAGAATTTTCGAGTATAACCTTGTGTGATGGCCTTAACGCTCTTTCAGATTTTAAGTGGTATTGTTTCAGGAAAATAGGAACGAGATGATGTAACAATATGTGTATCACAACAATATACTAATTTGGCGTGACTGCATCCACGAGATAAATTTTTAGGGTTTAGAAATGATCTAGGAAGCCTTATAGTTTCGCCATATCAGTCCGTCCGTTTTTCCACAGTCTAAGTCAGAGATTACCGTACTAGAAAGCTTTAATCTGGAAAGCACCTACTACGTTTTATCATTACTAGCTGACCCGTGCGAAAATTTCGCACGGCGTCATCTAGCGTTTTCCAAGTAAAAATCTCTATTGAGATGTTTGATGTCATCACCCACGGATGGCACTCTCATAAAAATTATATTTATTTTTTTATTGACAATGAGATTTTTTCGATTTTTTTCATATTTTTAGCCCAAAGTAGAAAACATAAGTTTTAACAGGGTATTTTTTTTATTTTTTTGGTGAAGTAGTTAAAGAGATCGAGCTACTCCAGGAAAAACACCTTTTAGAAATAATATATATGATACTTTTACGGTGCGACTAATATGTGTATGTATGTACATACACATACTAGTCACACCGTAAAAGTGGTAAAATAAAATCTTGAAAAATATTGTTTATTATGGTACATTCGTTATAGGTAAAATTGGGATGTTAATCTTTTCTTCGTGCCCCGTACTGTGAGGTATCGTTGGATAGGTATTTAAGTAATTTTTAGAGTTTGTGAAATCAAGTTTTCGACTAAGGTATCCGTTTGTGAAATATTAAACTTTGAAATGCTAATTTTTAGGGTTCTGTACATAAAAGGAAAAAAAACGGAACCATTATATGTTCACTTTGTTGTCCGTCCGTCTGTCCGTTTCTCACGACCTCAGGAACGCTTGGAGGTATTAAGCTGAAATTAATATCAAATATTCAGGTCTATTGTCCCTTGGAGCTGTGAAAAAATCAAACTTCTAAGCCAACATCATCAAAAGATCCTGCCGTTTATGCCGCGAATTTCCACATATTTTCGAAACTCGCAAGGAAATCAAAACCTGCAGGGTACTTCCCGTGAACTCAGAATCTTGAAATTAGTAACGAAGCACAGATAAAGGAAAAATTACGGAAACCTCAAATTTTTAGTTACATCATATAATAAAAATATTTTGATTATTTTGCAGTTGATATATTGTTGCTAGTATGTACACAGGTTTGTACGAAACCCTCGGTGCACGAGTCCGATTCGCTCTTGGTCGTTTTTTTTAGAGTGAAGTGTGTACAGTTGGGCGGTTTTTGTTAAATGATTATTACATACTTAAAACTTCAAGAGTAGCAAGGCAAGTTAACCAAACTTTTTGCAAATAATTTTTTCGAAAGTTTTTTTATATCAATAGATAGATAGCAAACGAGCAAATGGCTCTTCTAACTGAAAGAAAAACCATCGCTCTTTACATCATGAGAGCCATCATTTTGCTGTCTTATGGTATTAAAAAAATATTCTAAATCAGTCCTGCCATCTTTGAATAACATTTTTATATTTTAATATTATAGGATACCAAACAAGCAGATAGGTCTTTTGATGGAAAGAGTCAACCATCGCCTATAGACACCAAAGGTGATAATGGTGCCTTACCCTAAAAATCGGAACACGACAGTGACAAGCACTGACGCTATTGCGGCAGGAATAGGTAAGGCGGTGGTACCAGACCCGGGCGAGACAATGCAGAACTCTACCACCTTGTAGTCACGATGTTAGTGACTCGCATAGCCAATCGGTCGCCTTTTACGACCTGCCTGGCAGAACGGCAGTTGGTCTATTCTTCAAAGAAGCCCGGAACCAACACGGGAAAAAATAATCGGGAAATATACATAAAAATACTAATTGAGACATTTCTCCTTTTTTGAAATTGGTTAAAAATGATTATGGCTGGACAAGACTAGAATGACAGTATATAAACTAGGTTAACATGTTATCATATTTATATAAAACATTCTGGATTTATCATAAATATAAATTTAACCTTATCACAAGCTCACCAGTTTTTAGATACACAATTTTAATTTCTTGAAGGAATCCACGTTGCAATCGTAAAGTTTGCGAGTTCAAATAAATCCCGATTTGTGTCAGGGATTGTTTGTAGTTTTATGTAAACATTAGTTTGCAGGGTAACTGTGGACGCTGCGAATGACATATTTCAAGATATGAATTTTGTAGGTCAAGACAGTCGTAACTTTCGTATATATTGGTTTTATGTCTGAATCGTAAAATAGGGAAAGTTAATGGACATTGGGAAAAATAACAATCTAAAAAGGTAAGTTGCTTATAAAAATATCTTAAGCGATAAAAATATATTAAGCTAGCTGACCCGGTAAACGTTGTTCTGCCTTTTTAACTACTCTTATTTTTTCTATATTTTCTCACCTTTTAAACCTTCCCTGGACTTCAACAATTACTTCAAAACCAAAATTACCCAGAACGGCTGAACCGATTTGGGTAATTTTGGTTATAATATATATATATATATATATATATATATATATATATATATAAAATAATAATTTGTGTAATTTGTGAACACCTTCTTTGTGATTAATAGTACCTATGTAGGTACCTACTTTATAGGTACATATATCTGGCATGAAGATATGTATTATCTTCATTCCAGATCTCATCCGGCCTATGGGGTTGGCAAAGATAACAATTACTATATAATATACATCACGATTCACGACGCATGCAGTTTGCGTTAAAGGTGCTTTCACACCAAGCATTTTTAAGATTTTGTAACATGCGATGTGGAGCCAGAAAATAAAATGTTTTAAAACATAACTTGGTGTTATTTAACATTAATTAATGTTCAAAGTTCAAATGGACCTTAACCTCTGCAGCTATCATAACGTCAGTACACGCCACTTCATTTTAGTTTGAACTTTAATGAGTAACATAGTCAGTAAGCTTATGCATGTGGTATGGAATCCTCGTCACTTAAATCGCTAGGCCCCATTAACATCATTGATGTCCTTTCGTGATAAATATCTCTTTCCGTGGTAGTGAAGTTAAAAATCTTGTACACGCAAAATGTACAAAATGGAACCTTCCTCTTTGCTAATGTACAATTTTTAGGTTTGTCTGCTTTTAAAGTAATGATAGATTGGGTTCCTATCCGATTCTAATGATCTCATAATAGCATACCATCACAGCTTACACACACACACACACACATTAGCATCGGTGTCGGTGAAACACTCTAGACCCTGGTCAAAAGTTAATAACGAACCTAAATCCTGGTGCCAATTATTCTTCCACTTATCATTAAAACACTCCCTAAGCCGAGGTTGAATCTTACAGGAGACACTCTTAAAACGCGTTGCTCAACCGATCCACTTAAACTCTGACTGATCACTCTGTCGCTCAAGAGCCTGATTTTGTAGTAGCGGTCATACAGACCATATATATTCAAACATTAATTTATAACTTTGTAGTTGGAACGGATCTTGAACAAGTCTAAGGCCCGCTTGTACCAAATTTAAAGGTATTTAACCATTTTAAAAGCCATTTAAAAAGTATTTAAATAGTGTGGTGCAAGAGGACTTGAATGTGTATGTACGATCAGTGTGTCGATGGTGCTGTTTACATTCAAGGGTGCGCGGAAGCATCGGCTTGCCTCATAATTAGGGTTGTCTACTTGCTTGTTATGAAAAAAATAAAATAAAAAGTGTCTCATAATTGGGACACATAGTCAAGGTCTTCAAGGTACTGATTATGAGTGTTAAATAACACTAATAACCACAAAGTTTCAAACAGACTAAAAATTATACACCAATTAGTAAACTCTAATTTGTGTAATTTGTGAACACCTTCTTTGTGATTAATAGTACCTATGTAGGTACCTACTTTTAAAATCGATGAGTTTATTTTGAATATTTTTAGCCTGTTCTAGCCTTTTCTCACATTTACACACAACACTTTTCACAAAGTCGTTGGTTGAACCAAGCCAGCTAGTGTCGAAATTTCATTTCAAAATTTTCATAAAACTACTACAAAATATTAAAATTATTTTACTTTAGTTCCCATGCGTTTATAACCAAGTCCCAAATTTTTGGTCTATTCCTAGCTACATACCCCTATAATATATCTTGTTCCCCGCACATCTGTGTATAATAGTCGGCAACCCTACTTATAAGTGATGTATCCGTCTGTGCACCTCCTACTGAAATATTTAACCAACTGACGCAGAGTTTTGACGTCAATTATTATTTTTGTAGTACGTGGTGTTCTAACGTCGCTCGTCGCTAACAAATAAACAGATTATTCTTCCGATGGAAAAAACTATCGCCTATAGACACTAAACATGTTATTGGTGTGTTCCTATCCGTATGGCGGGATGTAACTGCCACATGCATAAGTTTATACCTTACCCTACAAACCAAAACACGATACCAATAAATAGACGTTATTGAGGCAGGAATAGATCACGCGGTGGTACCAGAATCAAGCGAGATGTTGCGGAATTCTACCATCTAGTAGTCACGATGGTAGTGACCACTAGTATACCAGAATAGCAGATGGTCTATTCTTCAAAGGTGGCCTGGACAAAACGGGGGAAATGGTTGTGGCCGATGTTACAATCACCATGCTGAATGCGTAGTTCTGAATACATATTTACATTTGCTATTCGCGTATCAGTGGGCAGTGTGTGGCGCTGGCACTACGCCAAGGCGGCGCACACCCTGAAACCGATGACGTCACTCAGAAACGTCTGCTGAGTGCTGCCCGATATATAAACAAACATGTTTATCACATGTACGTTGTAGTGAATTAGTTTTGCTATTTACGTTAGACCTTTTGTATATAATACTTATAAGATTTCGCGCGTTCTTTCACACGAATTATTAAGGATTATCGCGATATGATAGAATTGTTTTCCCGATATTTCGGTGCTGTTACGATCACGAGGAAATGAAGTGTTGTGGGTAGTTGAAATATTATGAGCAGACATAATAATCTATACATATAATAAAATCGTAAGAAAGTCAAAACTGTACATTGAATATTTTTTTAAAAGAATACTTGGGGCGTGATCTACAATCGATATCGAAGCCAAAAATATAGTTTTTAGAATTTTCGTCTGTTTGTCTGTTTATCTGTTTGTATGTATGTCCGGGGTAAACTCAAAAAGTACTGCATGGATTTACTTCAAATTTTGCATGAATATTACTAACAGGCCGGGTCAACATAAAGGCTACATATTATCACGCTATCACCTAGCGGGGAGGTGCTGTGCGGAGTAAACGAAGTCTGCGCGGACGAAGTCGCTGGCTACAGCGACAACAGCTAGTAAAGTAATATCGGTAAACAAATGACACGAATTGATTTAACCTCAAAGTTAGCAAATTATTTGCTTGTGTTGTGGGTGTTAGTCAAAAATACTAATACATACATATATATATATATATATATATATATATATATATATATATATATATATATATATACATATATATATATATATATAAATATATAATATATTATATATTTATATATATATATATATATATATATATATATATATATATACATATATATATATACATATATATATATATATATATATATATATATATATATATATATATATATAGGTAAATACTGTAACATCCATCCACACTAGTTCACACTAATATTATAAATGCGAAAGTCTGTCTGTCTGTTACACTTTCACCGTTAAACCGCTGTACCGATTTTCATGCAATTTGGCATGGAAATAGTTGAGAAGTTGTGTACGTGAGTTACGTTGTGTATAAGTGAGTTTTACAAGGTGGTAGAGTTCTGCATTGTCTCGCCCGGGTCTGGTACCACCACTTGCCCTATTCCTGCTGCAATAGCGTCAGTGCCTGTCACTGTCGTGTTAAGGTTTGAGAATAACGTAGCCGGTAAACTTATGCATGTGGTATTAGACCTCGCCACAAGATAGCAACGCACCATTAACACCTTTGGTGTCTATAGGCGATGGTTGACGCTTTCCATCAGTAGACCCATCTGCTTGTTGGCTATCTTATAATATAAAAAAAGGTGAAGATCCGAGGTCAAACATAGGCTAACCTTTTTTCAAAAATCGACCCCTAAGGGGCTTAGAGGATGAAATTTGTATGAAAAACTATATCGACGACATGTTAATCTACTCGCCGGCAAAGCTGCTCGGGTCAGCTAGTACCTATCGGGAATCGTACCTGAGCCCCATTAATTGGTGATAAGGTACGCTAACCACTCGACCAACGGGAAGCTAATCAAGAATTGTGTGATAACAAAAAAAAACAAATAGCTCTTGTAAATGGAAGATGTTAATCATTAACATCTTCCGTCGACAACAAAGATGTTAATGATGAATAAAAATATCAAAGGATGTTTAAGATTTGTATGATATAATAACGAATTACACTGTTTGATTTTTTTTTTATTTTAGACAAAAACAAATATTTATTTAATTATAACAAAGTCCACGTAGCACTTAAAAACACTGATAGCCTAGAAAAGTTAATGGTAGTTGACCAGATCGATGGAAAGAGACCACGAGGTCGTTCTCTTACGCGGTGGTCAAACACAATGTGGCCTGTGTGCGTGCCAGCAAGATGCTGGCACGCACATAGGCCACATTGCCACCATTAACATACGTATAACTCTAAAACTTTGCTGGCGTTAATTTAAAATTAAAATAAAACAACTTAGACTATATGACGAATTGAAAAAGCCGTAGCAAAAGAGATCGTTGGGCTATTTCTGTAAGTTGAGTGTTTTTTTAGGTCGTGACCTGAATAGTAAGAGCTTTCTTTGCTGAAACCATAGAATGTTGACATAATGGATTGACGCAGTCGCTATTATAACCTATATACGTCTGCTTATAAAATGACACTAGAACACACTTAAATAGCGAAAGCTCTGAAAGTGTAAGTGGTCGCGTAATGAGCTGCAAACGCTGCCTGACATCTCTCATCTTACCATCATCTCATCATCATGACATCTCATCATCACGTATATACATATAATAAAATCGTAGAAAAGTCAAAACTGTACATTGAATATTTTTTTAAAAGAATACTTTGGGCGTGATCTACAATCGATATCGAAGCCAAAAATATAGTTTTTAGAATTTTTGTCTGTTTGTCTGCATGTATGTATGTCCGGGGTAAACTCAAAAAGTACTGCATGGATTTACTTCAAATTTTGCATGAATATTACTAACAGGTCGGGTCAACATATAGGCTACATATTATCACGCTATCACCTACAGGGAAGGAGCAGTGCAGAGTAAACGAAATCCGCGCGGACGAAGTCGCAGGCAACAGCTAGTATTTAAATATACGATAGTACGAGTTGAAGAGAATGTTGAGAGTTTCTGAAATTAGCCACTTATAAAAAATAAGGATAAGAAATTGATTGAGCTGAAATGTAGTAGCGTGGTGACAATCAATCCCAAAGAGTAAATAGTTTTGAAAATCCAAAAGTGCAAGGCCTCGAGAATATCGGATCAATCTTTTTTAAGTAATAAGCGGCCGTCTAGCCAGAAAGGATAATTGCGCGCTTTCCATACTAATATTATAAATGCGAAAGTAACTCTGTCTGTCTGTTACGCTTTCACGGCTAAACCACTGAACCGATTTGGATAAAGTTTGATACAAATATAGTTTGAGACCCTTAAAAAGGACATAGGATAGTTCTTATCCCGGAAATCCCACGGGAATGGGAACTATGCGGGTTTTTATTTTAGATTTTTTTCCACGCGAACGAAGTCGCGGGCACAGCTAGTTACCTATAAAGCTAATAAAAAATAATATGTACCTCAATATGTAAAGTTTTGTAGGCGTAATCCTGTCAGAGCCGTTCTTACAGACATCCGGACAAACCCGGATTTTTTCAGTTTTTTTACATTAATAAAAATAATCGTCTTTTTAAAATATTAAATACGTTAAAACTTTTGTTTTTTTCTTTTTACGTGGATTTATGTTATCCTATAAGTGCAGCACGAATATTGTACTCGCAGAGACATTTTTAGATAAGAGAGTGGCTTGATTTTGATATGGCAAGAGTAGAGTGTTACCTCACGTTTCTCGTTGAGATATGCAATAATCTCTATATTTAACTGTAACCCGGGCGAAATGGTACAGAATATTACCACATAGTAATCAATATGAGCCATACTAATATTATAAACTAGCTGACCCGCGCAGCTTTGCCCGCGAGTATATTAGAAAGTCGTCCAAATAGCTTTTAATAAAAATTTCATCCCCTATTTCAGCCCTCCAAGGACTATTATATAAAAAAAATAGCCTATGTTTTACTCCGGATCTTCAACTATATCCATGCCAAATTTCATGAAAATCGGTCCAGCGGTTTAGCCGTGAAAGCGTAACAGACAGACAGACTTTCGCATTTATAATATTAGTATGGATGCGAAAGTCTGTCTGTCTGTCTGTTACGCTTTCACGGCTTAACCACTGGACCGATTTTCATGCAATTTGGCATATAAATAGTTGAAGTTCCAGGTCAAACATAGGCTATTTTTTTTTCAAAAATCAACCCCTAAGGGGCTTAAATAGGGAATGAAACTTGAAAAACTATATCGCAGGCGAAGCTGCGCAGGTCAGCTAGTAAGAGTATAATATATATACTATACCCAATAGCGGGAAGTTCTTCACACTCACTGTGAATCTAATTATCTATTATATATACATATAATAAAATCGTAGGAAAGTCAAAACTGCACATTGAATATTTTTTTAAAATACTTGGGGCGTGATCTACAATCGATATTCAAGCCAAAAATATAGTTTTTAGAATTTTTGTCTGTTTATCTGTTTGTCTGTATGTATGTCCGGGGTAAACTCAAAAAGTAGTGCATGGATTTACTTACTTCAAATGTTGCATGAATATTACTAACAGGTCGGCTAATATAGGCTACACACTATCACGCTATCACCTACGGGGGAGGAGCAGCGCGGAGTAAACGATGTCCGCGCGGACGAAGTCGCAGGCAACAGCTAGTATAAGTAATATGGCTGTTGAAATATATTGCTATATACTTACTTTTCCTCGGCTGTCTCTTGTGCGGGTGGTTGAGGCGAATGTGTGTTCAAGTCTGGCAGTTCAACTGCCATAGTATCCATTGCCATTTTCACACTAATTTATATTCACTGGGTCCGTTTATACACGCACATGGAAAGTAATTCCGTGGACCACTTAAAATTTACAATTTTCTTTTTTCACAACACAAATAAAAACTATGACAATGAAATAGTTGTAAGGTTGTTTCACAACGTACAATTATATTTCAGGAATTTTCCTGTTTATATTTTTTTCGTGTAATTTATAGTGTTGTATTTATAGAAACTATAACCAAACAAAGTTTTAGTTCACTTATATTTATATCGTATTAAAAGCACTTGTACTGTTTTATTTGACTTTTTATTTATTAAAACCAACCGGTTTCGCGTTTTAACGCATCATCAGGGCAAAAGTTATTATTGTTTAGTACAATTGACAATTTGACAATTAACAATATATACTGAAGGTAGTATGAACATTTTAAATTTAAAATTATATTTCACAATATCGGTGTTACCCACACATCATAATTACCCTTTTAAGCAGGGAGAATTATGTATAGTAATTTATTCAAACTTTTACTTGTTTCTCAATAAACAAAAATATTTTCTGGTACATTTTCCTATTTTTATTTTTTTCTGGTATAGTTTTTAATGTCGCTGCAATAAAAACTTTAAAAAAAATTACATAAGAGTAGTATTTTTTTAATTTACGAAAAAAATTGTTTAGTTTCAAGCTCTAACTGTAGTCTTTTCCGATAAAAGACCGATAAATTAGCCATTTTGAGGCGATGAGCGAGGCTCTGGAATTTTCTGCCTACCAGGTCATGGTCGTTTATGAGCCTCTTGGCACGGCTAGAATCTGTGCGCCCCCTGGAATTTGTTTACCTCTCTACTATCACTATCTCTACACACTGTTGTCGATAAAAATATAATGAGATAAAAATATAGTCTTAAGGTGTTTTCAGCCAAAACTGGTATAAAAGCTGAAGTTACGGTTCCGGCTGAAAATCCAATTTCAGTCGGTCACTATTTATTATCTGATGCGATCTATTATGAGTCCAAACACGTGTACTAGATTTCTTAAGCGTATGTATGTTTGTTCACGAATTTTTCGAGAAGTAAAAGCCAATCCCAACAATATTACATAAAAACATTTAAAACTGATAACTTCCGTTTTTTCGTCGGTTGAAAAGACGTGTATGTCATTATGTGTACACATAATTTATGTCTTTCATTCTTATGAGAGTGTATATTGGAAATAGAGCGACGTAAGGAAACAGAACAGATCAATACGTAAACATTTCTTCTACTTAATAACAAGTTGCGCAACATATACATATAAACCGGAATATCTAGATAAAGCTGCTGGATTATACAAATTATATACGATACAACATAGCAGGTGGTAAATACTCACTACCGGTATAGTGCGTAATAGAAACATAATATTGTAACTTCAGGGCTACTAGGGTTGCCTGCTATGTAAAAATACAATATGTAAACTATATATATATATTTATATATATATATAACCCTGTGTATATATATATATATATATATATATATATATATATATATATATATATATATATATATATATATATATATATATACCTCGCAGGACTAGGTAGCTAACATCATATACAACAACATTTGTTCTACGACTTTTGATAATTTGTTGGATTTTCCTTTCATACAAAAATTAATATGAATTAAATTTTTCGCTTGAATGTTCTTAACTCTACGTGCATCGCAAAGATTATGTAGGAAAATGTTACTATTATTACTACTAGCAGCGCATCCGAATGAAGAGTTAGAAATGTCCCGACAGGACAATGAAAACTTAAAAAATCATTTTTATGTAATGGTTTGAGTTATGTTAAAAGTCATAGAAGAAATGTTGTTATTTATAATGTTAGGTATCTAGTCCTGCGAGGTTGCTGTTGTTTTAAAGGTAACCCTGTATATATAGTAGTATCGTAATTATATTATAGTTTCTTTGTCGTGAGTCGCACAAATATCACCTGCGGACCGCAGTTTGACTCCCACTGTAGTGACGCGTCAAGGCCCTTCGCTAAGCAGTTGCGCGGTAGGCCGATACATCATGCTAACGTGAATCTTCGTCGTAGCCCGATATATATAGCCGCGCCATAAGAATCTATGTGTTCGATCGCGCCGCTCTCGCCGCTGCGCCGCATATCGCTGACATACAGTTTGAGCCCTAAGTATGAAGGTCCCGCATCTTTCGGGTACGAAACCCTAACATTAAAGATTATAAAAGCTGTTATTATTTCTGAGCTATAAATAATAAAATGACGCAACCCTGCGTGCATTGTGCAGTCGGACATGCAACAATGCGTCCGAGACAGGTCTCCTGTGAAATTGTTGTAGCTGGTGTTCGCTTAACACCGCACATAGCTATATAATACGAACTAACAAGATTATTTATAAACAAACAAAAAGTATAATTTCTCGGCAAGTCAATAGGAAGCTTCGCGAGAAGCGCTTTGTTCCACACCCTATCCAATGGTCTTTGTTATATCCAAACTAGAAACTAACTAGTGATAATATGTGATTAAGTAGGCTACAAAGTTACCAACCGAAGGACCGCCTTCCTAATTATTTGGGACATTAAAGCTGTCATCCAGGAATTTGGTACGACGCCTAAATCAAAAGAGAGCTGGAAAAGTCGCTTTACTCACAACTCAGAGGCACAAGGTCCTTAGTGCGTTTGGTGGAATAGCGTCAGACCCACTCGACTTAGGGAAATCCATGAAAATCATGGAAATGAAAATCATGGAAATGAAAATCATGGAAATGAAAATCATGGGCTTTCCGAAGAGTGGTCACGGTGAATTTCCCTTATAAACATGCTTTTGTGTGATAGACTATATGATGCTCATCATATGGTCTATCACACAAATGTCTGTCCCTGACCGAACAGAACTTCGACTCGATTAGCGTCATTGGGCTAAAGTCTAAACTCTCGACCAACAAAGCGATTATAAAATCGTTTGTAGTTGCTTTGTCGTAAAGGTATGGTGAACTGAAATTTATTAAAATACCTCATTTCGACACAGTAACATTCGCGACTGGCAAGATGTGGCGATCTATAATGTATAAAAAAGATTTCTCCTAGTGTGAAGTACCTAAGTGTCCTATAATCATACGAACCAAATACGATTATTGCAATGCTTCTAGTGCTTAGTTCTTAATGGCAAATCTTTTGTAATCGCATTATATAAATATATCCAAGAACCTCCAGTCATCATGGAACGTGACAAATTGATTTAAATATTTTAATACGATACTTGAACTAAAAATTTAAAAAAAACCATTAACGCTATGTAAGCAAGAATAGGTGACGCAGTGGTACCAACTCCGGGCGAGATATAACAGAACTCTACCACCTGGTAACCGGGATGGTAGAAATACGTTTGGCCACGTATGCACGTTACGCATACGTTTGGTCGTTTGCCTTTTACGAACTGACTTTCTACAAGTTGATTGTTAGTTAAAAATACTATAATTGATTAATAATAACAATTTCTGGGTCCTTCCATTGACTTGGGCCATTGAATACATCAGAAATATGTTTTTGGACAACTATTATTAATTATTATAGTAATTGTACAAAAAACTTTTCGCTTCAATAAGCCTTTCTTAATAATCCATACTAATATTATAAATGCGAAAGTAACTCTCTCTGTCTGTCTGTCTGTCTGTTACGCTTTCACGGCCAAACCACTGAACCGATTTAGATAAAATTTGGTACAAATATTGTTTGAAACCCAAGAAAGGACATAGGATAGTTCTTATCCCGGAAATCCCACGGGAACGGGAACTATGCGGGTTTTTATTTTAGAATTTTTTCCACGCGAACGAAGTCGCGGGCACAGCTAGTAATAGATAAATAAGTACAGTTCACGATACAAACGTTTTTAAAATGTTGTTTTTAATTGTAATTAAATTAATATTTATAGAATTTCTTATTTATGTTCAAATATAAAAATGTAATGATAGACACACCAAAGGTTTATATATCTATATAGCAGCACGGATGAAGATATCGAGCTAATTTATTTTAGTTAAGGATCAAGCATTTAAGAAGTAGAAATACAAGTTTTTTTTTTCTGTCGCATCCACTACATGTCTACAGGCAATGGTAGTATACTCTTTTTGTGGCAAAGGAGAGCCATGTGCTTGTTTGCTATCTGATAATCTGATAATATATAAAAAACAGAAATACAATCTATGTTTATGACACAAATGTTTGTCCCTGTCGGGAACCGAACCCAGGCTTCATCGATTCGTTATTATGTTAGCTAACCACTCAACCGACGGGGCGGTCAATTAATGTAGATTAAGGTTCGGAGGCACCCAATGCGCATTTATCCGGCTAAAACCTGATGAAGTGTGAACAGCACTTGTAAGATTTCCTTTTAAAAGAAATGTCGTTTGACGTGATTGCCGCCTGCTCGACACCCACAAGTATTATCTTAAACTTCATTGGAATCGTTGCGATTTCAAACTCTGGCCCGATTCAGTAAGTAAACGTCAGTTGAGTCGAAGTGTTTAGGGCCCTTGCATGTTGTATTGTGTTTGTGTGTGTAAGAACCCTAAGCGCTTCGATTCGGTTGGCGATTTGTTACGTAAATTGGAGGAGGGAGGGGTTGATAGTGATTTTATTTTTTTATATCATAAGATAACAAACAAGCAGGCGGCTTTCCTGATAGAAAAAGACAATCATAGACCCGGGCGAGACGCTGAAGAACTCTACCACACAGCGAATATAATTGTTTTTTATTATATAACAATGGCTAAAATGTTTTTTTATGCAGTAAAACTGTAACTACCTTCGGAACTCTGCATCAGATTTCACTAAATTAAAATGGGACCACACGCGGAGTACACCTTATAAAAAACCGGCCAAGTGCGAGTGGGACTCGCGCACGAAGGGTTCCGTACCGTCCCTATTCAAGTTTCTATCTGTTTGTTAAGATCGAGTAAAAAATTGTTTACAAATTACGTTTATTGGAGGTAATATACGACTTGAAGGTAATATACGACTAAATATTCTGTGAAAATTTTAAGCGTAAATATTTAAAAAAAAATACGAAAAAAACACGCGTTTATTGTATGGGGAGCCCTTAAATATTTTCATTTTTTTATTTTGAGTATTTTTTGTTATAGAGGCAAGGGAAATTCATAATTTGTGAAAATTTCAGCTTTCTAGCTATCATTGTTTATGACAGGGGTTCCCAATCTTTTAAAATCCGCGGCGCAGTTACAAGTTTAGTATTTTGTCACGGCGCAATAGGTAGGTACCTAACAACTACGAGCAAGCGAGTGCGGCGAGGTAAAGACGTGGGAAGGGGGGTATCAACGGTTTTCAAGCACGTAGGTACTTTAGAGAGTGAGCGACGCGGCGGCACGTGCGAAATTAGGTACCTATCGTTGTTGCAAATTTAAAATCTTTTGTGTCATTATGGTCGAAAAAGAGATTTACGACGCTGTGTTCTTTACCGATGCGAACACTCAAAAAGGCACCCGCCCATATTTGTGGTTTCGAATAATGATAGATAGAGGATCGACTCACGGCGTCCCTCTTTACTTCCTACAGCGCCCCAGGGCCCGCGGCGCAAACTTTGGGAACCCCTGGTTTATGAGATACAGTCTGGTGACAGACAGACAGCGGAGGTTTAGTAATAGGGTCCCGTTTTTACATTTTAGGTACGGGACCCTAAAAAGAATTTTCAACATCGATTCGTTAATGAGTGAGTTCCATAATATAAAAAAACATACTTAAGCAAATTGATACTCTTCTCATTTTGGGAAGTCAGATGAAAATGGGATAGGCATCAAAGCTGCGACCACACGATTAGTGATGAAAATTGCCGACAATATTCTCAAAGTTGCCAAAACTGCCACGAATGTTTCTAAAGTTGTCATTAAAAAAGTTAAACTTTTTTAACAGAATAAAAAGCGTTATAAAAATATCGGTGTCTATTTACACTTTTCTTGCCAATGTTACCGTCAAGTTTAGAAACATTCACGACAGTTTTGGCAGCTTTGGAAATATTGCCGGCAATTTTCATCACTACACACGACCTATCCTAAACACCACAGTTCACCACACAAACCAGATGGAACAAATGTAAAGGTAAAATAAAAATGATGCTTAAATGATAATAACAGTAGAACTCGCTCAGCATTCAGTCCAATGTCGGTCAGTGAGTGCAATACGGATTGGTCAACGATCGGTCAAATCATAACCGACTATTTAGAGCATATGAAACTATTTAAGGCTAAATCACTATAGCATTCATAACGTAATTGCAACGCGGCTGACGTAATTTTATATTAAATACGTTCACTAACATGTTCTCACTCGATTTTTATTAGACTGACCCACTCATATATGGTTGTCTGGAAACGGTAATATGAGTAGAACACATTTTTCAATCGAATTCTAACTCAATTCTGAATGTCAAATCAACATTCATCCATACAAAATTAACGCCTTGTAGAAATAAAATCGATTACCGTCGATTCGATATCCTGAAATTGTCGACGTGAGTTCAGACACGCACGGTTTAATATATTGTTTTTTGAAGTGAAAACTTCTTTAGGCGCGTTGAGCGTTTTGGTAGAGGGTAAAATCCTCGGTTCGCGTCACCGACATGCTAATGATAATAGTATATCTATAGCTATGGAGAGCCAGACTAGCGCACGCGCAGTAGCCTGTGTACACGTATACACTAATACATCGACTATTTCTGACGGTATTATGTGCGCGTTGGACGCTTTATATAGTTATAAAGTTTTAATTACTCTTAACTTAATAGTTCCGTTTTCACTTCTATCGGCAGTCCCACGACTGCTACTGTTTTTTTTAAAAATATAAAACAGCAAACAAGCGTATGGTTCTCCTGATGGAAACAGACAACCACCGACTATACACACCAAAGATGTTAATGGTGATTGGTACGTAGCTATCCTTGTGGCGGGGACTAAATGGTACATATGCATGTTTCCCGACTACAGTACTCAACAAAACCCGACAGGGACAAGCACTGACGCTATAGCGGTAGTAGTAGGTAAGGCGGTGGTGGTATCTGGGCCGGACGAGACAATGTAGAACTCTACCACCTAGTAGCCACGATGGTAGTGACTCGCATAACCAATCGGTTGCTTCTTATGAACTGCCTGCGAAAACACGCGGTAAAAACTAATTAGCGGGGGGTTTAAGACTAATTAGTGTAATGTATCAAAAAATAAAAAGTATGCCCTGCCGTGCCTTGCCATGTGTGATGTGTGTAAGCCTTATGGTCAATTACACTAACGTTGTCATAGCTTAGGACAATCCTAAATAGTATGCTGTCACTTCTTGTCTTAAATGAAAAAAAATGAAAATGTCCCACACCCCCCCAAAAAATGAAAATGCACCACAGTCCCGAATAAAACTGACACTCAAAAGTTTCCCTAATTTCATAGATATGGCAAAAACATATGTCTTTGCATATCCAACCTTAAGCGCAAGAGTCATAGTTGTTTTTACAAAGCACTGTACAAAAAGAAATAAAATTGACAGTGTCGCGACCGACCTGATTCTATTTGAAATTTAAATTTAAATTTTAAACTTTTTAAATTGTGCGCTCATTTTTGGAGGACGTTTTTGAGACACTGATTGTGTATTTTGAGTTTTTTATATCAATGGTGACAGCATACTATTTGGGATTGTCCCAAGACAATGTTAGTGCAATTGGCCATTAGTGTACCGCGGGCATTGATATATAAAAACCCAAGATACACAATCAGTGTCTCAAAAACGTCCTCTAAGAATGAGTGCACAATTTAAAATTGTGCACTCACTTCAAATAGAATCCCGTCACACACGTCATTGCCCGCACGTCAAAAATACAGAATTGTTCTCTGATAAATTGTAAAATACAACATCATGAACGTTAAAAAAATATAAGATATTGTATTTTCGGTAAGGATAAGAGTTTATCAATATATTTTTGTAGTTTATGTGACTAAATATAGGGTGTAATGTATGTTTTTTATTTTATTTGTCTTAAAAATTTACTCGACGCTTCAAATATAATACGACAAAATTTCAGTGGTCACTTTTTCAGTAAAAGGACAATGCATTACAACCTCCTTTTAATTTAGTCGAATAATACAAATTGATCCTGTTACTATTAGTGGAGTCGATTCTTTTTCATTAATAAGTTTTTCTTTATTAAGAAGATTAATTTTTTTCATTAATAATTTTGAATAACTTTTATAGTTGTTAACCAACTGCCAAAAGAGAAGAGGACATCAATTTGACGATTTTAAAATGTTTGATTACATTGATTACTTATTTTGAGGACCAAGTTAGGTGATTCTTTTTATTCTACTTGTACGAATATAAAATAACAATGTATAATTGTGATTCATCGTAAGAATCACAATTACTTGGAATATGAAACCTTGGAGATATATTACGAAACTTTTAATATAACAATAGGAAATCATAAGTAGCATCGAATTTTGTTGTTTACACGTGTTGTTGATAAAGCTTTCTTAAGTGGTAGGAACAGGTTGCGTTAAGAATGTTTTTTTAATTTAATAATTTAATTTTAATAAAATTTTGTTTTTGATTGCGGATATCTTATAGTATACATATTATAAATGTTAAAGTTTGTATGTTTGGATGTTTGATAATCACTCACGTAAAAAATGGCTGTACCAATCTGGATTTGGACTCGGATATAAGATGACCTGGAATAGCACAAAGAATTCTTTTATCCTAATGCAGAGGTCTGCAGCTAGTCTCGTATAAATTTTAAGTGACTGTTTATGTATACGAGTTGTTTTATTTGTATACTAGCTGTTACCCGCGGCTTTGCTCGCGCATATTTACTTTAGAACTTCTTTTTTATTTTATTAAAAATCCCGGTGGGCGGGTGGGCCGCTATTACTTTAAAAAATAATATTTACATATCCATCTTAATTATTTATATACGACATTTTTGTTATTAAAATTTAAGTAAAAAACTTACGACCTGAACTTCCTATAACTTCTAAATTTTCTATACCTAATATCATAACTAACTATATCTCAATTTAAAAATACCTATTGGTAACACACCTCTCGAACAAACTAACCTAATAATTATAAAAGAAATTTATAATTAACAGGAAATATCTAAACTAAAATTACCTTTGGCAATAATATTATATGTACTAAACTATACTCCAAACTAAATATACCTATCTACTACGATTGCTATGTGTATAACACACTTATGTAACCAACTAATGTATCTATATTAAAAAAGTCTGTAAGCTGGTTGACCCTAAAGTTCACCTGAAACTTCTCGCTAAAATGAGGTATTTTAAGCTCAAAGAAAAAAACTATGCATAAGCATAGACTTTTGAGTCCGAAAAGTTCAAAAATCCAAAGTTTTTTTTAAATGATACTTTGTTCAATATTTGAAAAGATGTATTATTTATTTTATGTATTATTTCAAAATGATTAACGAGTTTCATCTTTCGAATAACATTCAGCGCAATTTTTTAGCTCTAAATTGTTTTATTATATTAAAAATGTTGAAAACATGTAAAAAAAGCTTTTTTCAGATTTTTCCGTTATTGATAAATCCCGAACGAAACAACCGATTTTAATCAGATTTGCAGTATTTAACGCAGTATTTTAAGCAGAGGGGTTAGGTGATAATATTATAAAATATATCGTTATATTAGCCTGAAAGTTATTTTAAAATACGAAATAATTTATAACAGTGTAATTTTGATTTAAATATTGTTAAAAGCCGTCCACGAAAGTCCAAGAAATAAAAATTTTCATACAAATTTTATACCCTATTTAATGCCCATCGGAATTGAATTTTGAAAAATCATTCCTTAGTGGATCCCTACATCATAAGAATACGTTTGCGAAATTTTAAGTTTCTAGCCCTAAGCGTTTTACTTGTGAAATTATATAAAACATTCATCCCCTATTTTACCCTCTAAGAGGTTGTATTTTGGAAAACAAAGAAATACGTATTACGTAGGTAAGTCATTATTTTTGCCGTACTCTTTTGCCGAATTTGGCTTACGCCGTAGTGAGAGATTACATCCAGTTTAATTTGCTTGTACCTTCTTTATACAAACAGATAAACTCTGGATCAGCTTACCTCACTCAGTTTTTCCGACCAGCCTTGATATTGGAATTTTTAACAGGAGAGTCAATAAAATTTTCAAAAGCCGGCAACTAACCTTTCGCATTGCAAATGTCTATGGGCAATATTCGCTCGTACGCCTGCAAATACTATAACTAAATAAATGTTCGTTAACATAATACTGCAAAAAATAACCGACGAACGAAAAGCTAAAGTTAGTTCTAGGAAATTAATGCGTTTCCTACTATGTTGTCGATACATAATATAATAAGTCTGAAGAAAAATGTAAGAATCTATGAACTTAATAACGTAGTCATAGTCACCATTGCAGTAAATTTTCTATTTCAATATATTCTAAATCTATTAGACTATGCAAACTAAATATATTAATATCAAACGTCAAATACTACATGGTTATACACGCACAGTTTGCCGATATGTTTAGGTTCTGTGTAATAGAACCAATAACCTACAATGTTTGAAATATAAATAAATTATTTTAATGGTCATTATTTGCTTTATCGATATATAAATGTTCCACGCAAAACAGATTTTCGGTCAGATTTTTTTATGTATAATTTACAAACCCATAAAATACTACCTAAGTCAATGCATAAAAATATTTATATTCGACTCCACTGATACCGTGTCCTACCGGTTAACTTAAGTCAAAAATTTTATTGCTTTTTGTATATTGCTTTTTTAAAACAACTTTTAATCTTGCGCTTAAGGTTGAATATGAAAAAACACGTTTGTGCCACAACTATAAACTTTTTAGACTTAATTAGCGACAGTTTTGAATGTCAGTTTTGTTCGGAACTGTGTATCTTGGGTATTTTACATCAATGACCGCGGGTATCGTTTTCAGCAATAATCTACGTATGGTGTTTGCGATACAATACCCAAATATCGAGAAACATTGAGATGTTATTGTTATGACTGAGGTTTATCGCGTGTTACACATTACACACACACGTTTCTGTACACTAGGGTTAACATTTTTACAAGTACAGTAAAAATTTTATTTCACTAAATTTAGGGGTTAGTAAAACTCGGGTGGAGTTAAAACAAATCGTGAACCGTGATCAGTTGAAACTAATATCGGAGTCTACAATTACACTGTAGATACAATGATAGTGAAGAATGAAGTTTTTTAAAAATTTAAACAGACTTAAAATATCAACCATGCTCATATCTCAAAAACTTCTGAACCGATTTTAATGAAACTTGGACTGTTCCCTAAGCTTGAATATACCTGACTTATGTCAAAAAGAATTATCTCGATATGACTTTTAGTTCTCGAAAAATTCGTAGACAAATATATAAAAAAAATACATACATTTACGAATTTTAGTACACGGACTTGGACACACATATGCGTAAATATATAAATATATGTTTATATAATAATCAGAAATCAGAAATACTGCATTCAATAAAACAATTTATTTTCGCGCGTCAACATTCTTTTTAAACTACTACCGGATCGAAAACGCAGCCACATACTGAGAAGATCCGGCGAAAGAAACTCATGGCATGTATGTATCATGTTTGTAGCGTAGCGTCTAATGTAGCGTAATGTAGATTGCTTTGTTAAAATTATCATTACATAGCGTACATGTAAGAGCAGAAGTGTTTGCAAGTGAATTTATTTTATTTCATAGTATATCAAACGAGATGGTTCTTCAGATGGAAAGCGATAATCATGGTCTATAAACACCAAATACGTTAATGGTGTTTTGCTATCCGTGTAGCGAGGTAAAAATGCTACATGTACATAAATGATCACCAACTACCCTATCCTGGAATCAATTTTACTTGGTAGTAGAGTTCTGCATTGTCTCGCCCGGGTCTGGCTCCACAGCCTTACCTATTCCTGTCGCTCTAACGTCAGTGCTTGTCATTGTCGTATTCTGGTTTGGAGGGTAAGGTAGCCGGTAAACTTATGCATGTGGCATTAAACCTCGCCACAAGATAGCAACGCACCATTAATAACCTTGGTATCTATAGGAAATGGTTGACTTTTTCCATCAGGAGACCCATCTGCTTGTTTGCACAAGCAGAAAAGTATAATAACGCATTGAGCTGCATGGCAGGTTCTATCTACTATATATCTTCTAGCAGGCAGTGTTGAGCTACTGCTTACCGTCCATAATCCATTACGTTGCACTTTTTTTTCCACTTTTATATCTCTCGACATTCACGCCACACAACACTCTACTACACTTTGGACAACAGCAAAGACAACCTGTAGGGCTACTCTTGAAAACCGATTTCAATTTTAAATGAATATATAATGAATCTTGAAGTATTTCGTACTCTGGACAACTATATTCAATTATTGGATTGGGCGACAGCGCGACACGGATTTCGAATTTTTTTGGAACTACTCATTACTGCTTTTATTCGATATTTTGTTTAAAACGGTACTTAAAATTTCCACTTGTAACACTAGCTTAACGTGTAATGATGACATCTATTTCCAATAAATATGTCGTTACTATACTGAATCAATGTGGGCAATATTGGTTTCAATAGTACCGTTTTTTGACGATATCGAGTATCGTTTTTATCAATATTGGTTTAAGATTTATATTGTTTTTAAGAGTGGGCTTGCTGGTTGTAATATGTCAGCCTTGATTGCCCCGTGGTGATGGCCATTCTTAGCGCAAGGACTAAAGTCCAAATTTTAATTACACCACATTGAAATTCTGACTGAGCTCTGTTCTCCCACTGGCCCAGGGTCGTTTTTTTGCCCTAAAGGCTAAAAAATGCTGAAACTAGTTTATCACTCACTTGTACTATTATTATACACTAAATTATATAATTTTATCGAACGATTTCGCTTTTTAAAGCATCTTCAGGACGTAATATTACGTCCTGAAGATGCTTTAAAAAGCGAAACCGTGTGTGAAACAAGTGAGTGATAAACTAGTTTCAACTAAAAATGATGGAATTTCACCAAGTGCCGACGATCGAAAGTGTAAAATCTACTAAAAAATGCTACATTTGCTTTCTTGTCGTTATTTTTTTATGTCATAAGATAAACAAACAAGCAGTCGGGTTTCCTGATGGAAAGAGTCGACCGTCGCCTATAGACACTAAAGGTGTTGATGCTGCGTTGCTATCTTGTGGCGAGGTCTTATGCCACATGCATTAGATTACCGGCTACCTTACCCTCCAGACCGGAACACGACAGTGACAAGCATTGCCGCTATTGTGGCAGGAATAGGTATGAAATATGAAAGGTAATAAATATGAAATTTTATCTGTAACGATCAGCTTACGTGTATAGACTACTTAAAAAATAGTTTATACATATGTATATAATGATATTATACAAATATAAATGAATATTCACGGGACAAATTACATTTACTGATCTAACCCCAAAGTAAGCAAATTATTTGCTTGTGTTATGTATGGGTGTTAGCCAACGATTTACGATACTAATACATAGAAATACATATATAAATACTTTTACATACATAATAAACACCCAAACCCGGAAATACAAACATTTATGCTCATCACAGAAATGCTTGTCCCCATCGGGGATCGAACCCGAGCCCCGTCGATTGCGTAATCAGGGTCGCTAACCTCTCGACTATATATGTATTTTTATTATAGAACTTTCGACACGTAGTTCATTTACTATTTAGATAGAGCGTGCCGCCCAAAGGCAAATTCGCAGGTAATTTTTTCTTTGTTAAGTTTTAAGCACGGGATGAGTGCATATAAAGATACATATTTTGTTGTGTCAACTTTCGTCTCCCGTTCCACGTTTTCGCATATTTTAAAAATCTCCTTGGATTGGAAGGTTTATGTCGATTGTCATTGTTCTCACAATCAGGTCAGTCCACTTGTGTTTTTCCCTAATTAAAATGCACAACGGCTACGCTGTTTACAAAAACGTACAAGGTCGAATTGTGTATTATTTTCATCTTTACTAATATTTATTTGTACATGCAAGATTTGTTAGTGTATAATGGACAAACTCAAAAACTATTAGACCAATTGTAAATTTTGTTTTACCAATATAAAACTACATTATCAGAGAGTAACAACGTTTTTCGTCGAAAACTCAAATAGATTTTCGTCGACTGAGTAAAATGTACTCAGTCGGTTAAAAAGCTAGCCTAGATTATGGATATCACAATATGTGGGTCACGCGAACGAAGTTGCGGGAATAGCTCGTTAAAAATAAATCTTTTCGCGTCAGATTTATAGTATTTATATGGGTACTGGCTTCGGTATAGAAGAAGCACGAGATTTTGAGTTCAATCCCATTTCGGGTAATTCGTTCTGCATAAGTTTTTTCTGAAAAATAACTTGCCCGAGCTATGTTCCTGCTTTGACAGGTCCGTCACCTGTCATATCATGGGACTTTCCGTTGGTTGAATAGAGATTTTTTTATCATAGGATATCCAAGCTGATGATTATTGGATAAACTAAATCACACTGTGTAATTTTCTGGTAACCACTATAGTTAGCTGATAGAGAACGCTTTATGCATTAGGTTCGCCATTTATACCCTATACATTTTGTATGTAGATTTATAAAGATAAATAAATAAATAAAATGGTTCCACTGATTGACAGAGACAACCGCTGTAAACAACCAAGACGTTAATGGTGCGTTGCTCTCCGCGAGGCAGGAGTGGATGCTAAATGTATTAGATTACAGGCCTTTGTACCCTCTAAACCAAAATACAACCAAGCTCCGACGCAGTTGCGGCAGGAACAGGCGGAGGTACCAAAAACCAATCGAGATGTTGTAGAACTCTACCACCTAGTTATAAGTCACTTTGTCAGTGATACGTATTACCGAGAAGCAGTTTGGCAGAATAAAACAAATGAATAACTTTTACACGCACTGTAGAATTTTGGGCAGAGTTACGCCCTCAACAAGCGATAGAATTATATTGAATCTAAAACATCTGATTCCAGCTTATTTATACTATCTTTATATTTGATCATTGTTGTTAACAATAACATCATTATCTCACAATAATAGGTGCATAAATCACACAGGTGCGCCACACCGACCGGCCGACTAGTCTTATTGAACAGTGCAGTTGCTAACATACGTATTAGCCTTTTCTCGCCTTTTACGAGATGCTTAGCAGTGAGGCCGATTTATTCTTATAAAGGGGCCGGGATCAACATAAACAGAGCTTTGAGAAACCGAAGTATTCGTGGTAAATTATATGGCAACGATTGATAATAAAGAAGCCATGTGCTTAAATTCACACTTATGCTAACAGCGGCCCGCAGCTACTAACAACTGCACTTTAGTATGAATGGAGCCTAACAATTCCTACAAAACAAAACAGCTTTTTATTAGCAACACATGAATAATTAAGTTCAAACCTACGCGACAGATTGAAAAAATCTGTTCCATAGAAAAAATAAAACTTTTTGTTGGCCCGCTTCAAGCTGGAGATTTTGTTATATTATAAGATAATTTTGGTTTTGAGTTAATTGTTGAAGTCCAGGGAAGGTTTAAAAGGTGAGAAAATATAGAAAACAGTAAGAGTAGTTAAAAAGGCCGAACAACGTTTGGCAGGTCAGCTAGTAGATAATAAAAATATTTTCGTTAATCCTAGGGCATTGCGTTTCCAGGAATAAAATGCAGCATTTGCATAAAGCTCCTGGCTAGACCGGACTAGGGCTGTCTAAGCCAGATACCATTTCGAGTCCATATGAATTAACAAAGAGATTTAAAGGACGGAAAGACAAATCAAAAAATGTTATTTGAAAACAAATAAAAATTAAAAAAATATATAATTTATTGACATGTCGCTTCTGTAGTCCAGTGGACCGGTGTCGGTGTTGACTAGATGAGGTCTCAGGTTCGAATCCCGGGTCAAGCAATTCAAAATGTGTTTTTTCATTTTTCTAATGAAAAAAAAAAGTTGCCCGTGATTGGATAAGTGGTCGTTTAGCCATAGGCTTGCCACAAATTATATTGTGGGAATCAGTATCTTCGGCTACTCGTGGGTGCACTTGTTGTACCTCTGTCTAACTCTTCCGGGATATGTGCGTTAAGATAACTTTTTGTTAACATGTTCGACATATTATCAGTTCTCGGATAATGGCAAATTAAATAATTAATTTCACCTTCTTAATAATGGATTATCGCAAAGTAATGCCTGAATTATCTTAAAACGGTTAATATTATTATTACTTATTTAATTTATCTTTTACAATTCTATCAATATTAACATTCATATTATTTATTTCTGGACGCAATGCATGTGTAAGAGACTCATCATTCAGTGAAGACCTGTATTTAAACCTAAATACAGGTCTTCACTGAATGATCTCTTAAACATTCATGACTGAATATGCACTTTTACATAAATAGGTAATACCACCACATAACCCATTTTTTAAAAAAAGTTTCTTTGTTTGAGGAAACGGACACCAAAGAGTTTATAAAATTCAATTCCAGGTTCAGTCCTACGCCTTTAAAAAGGGTTTGATTGTTGGACAGTTGTTTATCAGTTTTTACCCTTTTATTATATACTAGCTGTTGCCCACGACTTCGTCCGCGCGGACTTTGTTTACTCCGCACAGCACCTCACACAGGTGATAGCGTGATAATATGTATCCTATATGTTGACCCGACCTATTAGTAATATTCATGCAAAATTTGAAGTAAATTCATCCAGTACTTTTTGAGTTTACCTCGGAAATACATACAGACAAACAGACAAAAATTCTAAAAACTATATTTTTGGCTTCGATATCGATTGTAGATCACGCCCCAAGTATTCTTTTAAAAAATATTCAATGTACAGTTTTGACTTTCCTACGATTTTATTATATGTATAGATAACGTTTTTTATATATAACGTTATTGTTAATGGTTTAGTAAAAAGGGATTTATTGCTCTCTAATTCTTTAAAATCTGCGAAACGCTGCACAAATCCAACAATTACGTCATAAATATACTTTAGATGGTCATAAAAGTTGCATCTTTCTAAATTTTCTGTCTCCGTATAATGTTGTTTGCAACTTGGAAAAAACAAAAATTATTCTGTTCTTAAGACGTTTTGAACAATTCCAATTTAATTTTGAATCTATTAACTTATCCATACAAGTTTGCTATACAGGTTTACTTTTAAAAGTGCGGGAAAATTTTAAAATTAGGAACTAAATATTGAATTTAAACTGAGTTTTAATTATTGTTGTAAAATTATCACAAGACCAAAATATTCGTTTAAAAATATCCTACTAAATTCATGAATTCGATGCACCGAGTCTTGTGTTCATTAACTCTTTAATATGTAATTTTACATTTACCAATAATTACGACAGTAACTATTATGTCATCCGTTGCTCTAAATACAGAGAGATTTGTATTTCTCTGTATTTACTTTTTTTTTTTGCTCTAAATACATTTTTTTCTGATCACTTTAAATTTGGTCGAAGGCAGTAAAATATAACATATTTTACTTCGAATTTTGCGTAATAGAAATTATATCCATGCGTTTTATGTATTGTGCCAATAATTCAAAATGAAAATGAAATTTCAAAATGAAATGATTTTTTTATTACACATATCGAACAATATATTAATTATCGATTATAAACATCCCCTAAAAATTTGGCCAGACCTTTAAAAGTAACACAATTGGCTAAGCACTACTCTAATTTCACATCAAAACTTTATTTTTGTATATCACTCGACCGGTTTCACTTTTTAAACATCTTCAGGATGTAATATTACACTCGACCGGTTTCACTTTTTAAGCATCTTCAGGATGTAATATTACACCCTGAAGATGCTTAAAAAGTGAAACCGGTCGGGTGATATACAAAAATAAAGTTTTGATGTGAAATTAGAGTACAAGTGCTTAGCCAATTGTGTTACAATATTAAATTTCACCAAGTGCCGACGGTGGAAAGTATAGAATACTTTAAAAGTAACCTTGTGTAATGCTGTACCTCTGGTAACTTTAAATTTATTACGTAAGTGATACAGTGTGTCAGTAATAAATGCAAGATTTGGAAGGAATTGAGGATTTTGCATTTGATTTTGCAGTTCGGAATTGACATATTTTACGTTTTTTAGAAATATAATTATTTTATTTCGCAAAGCTAAAAACCGCTGCAAGCACCGACTAGCACTGTGCACTCTGACTTCACTCAGAAGTCAGAGTGCACAGTGCTAGTCGGTGTCGGCTATAAAAAAATCTTCATTAATTTTAATTAAAAAATCTAGAAATTTCTAAAAATTTGGCTCGTACCTTGTATTTACTGAAAACATTATTTAATTATTCCTAATAACTTTTTATGTGTATTAAAAACAGTTCGCGGGCCGCATAAATACAAGCCGCGGACCGCGCGCTAAACGGCTCTGGACTAGACTACGCAGTTCTGGACTAGATTAGGTTTTGTGCGTAGTACGCACAAAACTTCTTCTGGTGTACTCTGGTGTAAGGTGAGTTACATACCGAATTATCGTTATCGACAAAATATCGAATATCCGAAACATACTGAAAAGAAATATATTATTTATACTCTTAGTAGAGATATTTTTAAATCAGAAACTAGTTATGAAAATTAACTTCTGGCTTTTAAAGTACCATCCCATTTGAATTACAAATATTCGTAACAACCCAGATTATATATCTACTAGTTAATCGTCTTAACCTTAATATGTTCATTACTTATCTGTTTAGAGAAATATAAATATACAGTATCCGAAACTAAGTCTTATATTACCTACAATATGGGTATTCTATGCATATAATGAGACAAAAGCGGGGCCAAATCTTGACATAAAAAATTAATTGTTATACACGTTGCGCACTACAGCTTCCAAAGACCAAAACAAGTTAAATATGCACATTAAATAGCGAATCACAGAAATATACCTGTTTCTTAAAATAAAACCGGGTAATATGTTATGCTACACAGTACGTTTCAATACTTGTTTTATTATTATATTCTATTGACTTTGATCCACCTCTGGCTTATAACCGTAATACAAGTTTCAACGAATCAGAAAAAAACATGTAATTTTTCAATCGTCGTATATCAAAATAAACAACGAACAACTAATTACACTAGCGATTGCCCTCTGGTCAAAATTCAACCATAGACCGAACAATAAAATATCTTCTAAGTTTGCCAACAGATAAACAAAGTAATAATAATAACCTTGATTGAATAATAATAACTTTGATATTAGAGCACCTTAAGGTGAAATATTATAGTATCTTAACCGTGTGTGATGAGTTTTATACTGCGTTTTGTTTTAGCAGCGCTAGACTTGCTATTTGTTATACTTGCTACACTCAGACAGTACAGTGGAATACTGCGTTTGGCTTTAGTAAGCATTCGCTACCATAAAGTTTTATGCTAAATGAAGTAATCGATGCAAATACTGCAAATCCTTCTAGTACACATGGAATGCTGCAGATCACGTTAGCAAAAGCAATGTTTTTGTGCAAGTACTGCGTTTTGGGCAGAGTAAAAACATGTTTACACTTAAAAAATGTATGATAATATTTTTTTTATGTTTAGATTTGCCTCGTAGGATGCTATTTCTGCAAAAAAGTAAAAATCCCAAAAATGTCGATTACTGCACTTTCAATTAGCATTGTGAGACCCGAAAAGGGATATAGGAAATTCCGAGAATCCCACATCAACCACAGTAGAATAATAACGCAGTAGAACAACTCCGTTCAGGGCGCCCGAATCGCCGCACGCACACACGTGTCATTTACACGTGCGCTAACCTCTCTTGTTGACTAGCTGTGCCCGCGACTTCGTCCAAGTGGACAAATTTCTAAAAGTTCCAGGGTTTTACCCGTATAGTTCCCGTTGTTATATCTTGGCCGGAAACTTTTAGAAATTTGTCCACTTGGACGAAGTCGCGGGCGCAGCTAGTCGATTTATAAGACGTTTTTACGTCAAAACTCGATAACAAAGAAATAAACCACCCCATTGAACCACCGTCACATAATATAATACAGGCAATAGAGGAGCCCGTTACTTTTGTCCATAATGCACTAAATTGCAGGAATAATTTTTTATACATAGGTTCAGTATGACGTACTGAATGTATATGTATAAAATACTTACCAATTACTTTAATGGCGCGAAAGTGCCGCATTTCGCGAAAAGCCGTTTCGGCTTACGTATGTCTTCGTAGTCTTGCCCTTGAGGCCAAAAATGGTAAGAACCTTTACTGTAGATAATTAAATTTAATCAAATATTTTTATATCACTCATCGTATACGACTTATAAGACTATTTTTTTATTATTTGTTTATTGACTTTTTTATCTAGCAAAAAACCTTTTTCAAAATGGGTTTTCACAAAACACTTTCACTTTCGATCCCGTAGTTTATAAGTATTTTATGCATTTACATTCAGTACTTCATACTGAAACTATCTATAAAAATACTCCTGCAATTTAATGCAAGAAAATATCTCTACTGCCTGTACTAATAGTTTAGCGGTAAAAGATTTGCCTGGCTTTAAGACAAGATTTTTGCTGGTTCAGATTGAGTCATGTGATAATTTTGCTATGTTTAAAAAAGTTTTTTAAAAATTTCCCGAGCGTGGGAAACATATCGTGGCTGCGTCGTCAAAATATCAATTATCGTGGCTTACGCTATAGTTATTTGCACAGGTTAAGGTTTAATGCCGGGAGTGGCTAATTAGTGTAACGGAATGTTAGTTAGTAGTACGAGAAAATAGCCAAGTAATTACTACCACGTGTATTTAATTACTCAAACTATATTAGTTTGGCTAGTATGCTCGATTTTCCTTTGAGTGAAATGTATTTAATAATTAACTAAGTAATTGCCAGTATCAATTATTAGACTGTAGCTTGCAGTAAAATAAACTGGTCATCAAAAAAATCGGCCCACCCTGTTTTTGTTCGTTATTTCTCAATTATTTCGTAGATAAGCCATTTCTCACAGTTGTTTTTTGTTTTGAGGGTCGGATAAGATGTTTGACACTCTGTTTGTCATAAATCCTATGGCACTTAACGGTACTTGATTATTTTTTGTTCAAAAATACTGCTAATTGCTGATTTGACGGTTTACGTCGGTACAAATTAAGCTCGTGTTTCCAGTCCGAAACAAACTTTTCTCGGGATATCTTGTTATTTACGTTAAGTTTATTTACTGAAGCTGTAGTTTTGATTAATTTTGCCTGAAAATAATGGATACTACTGAAGCGGAGGCAGCGCAAGTTGTGGCTCTACTGCAACAGGGCTTAAGTCAACGTGTCGTGGCTAGAAGATTGAATCTCAGCCGTTCTGCAGTTCGACGAGTTTACCAAAGGTTTCTAGAGACTGGGCAGTATCGAAGAAGATCTGGATCTGGCAGACACAGGGTGACAACTCAAAGGGACGATCGCTTTTTAGTGGTATCGGCTTTAAGAAATCGACACCTTTCTGGCGTCGATCTCCAACAACGCTTACGTGAAGATCGGGGTGTGGCTATAAGTGACAGTACTGTTAGAAGGAGACTTCGAGAGCAGAATTTAAGACCACATAAACCAGCAACGGGACCACTTTTGACCACAGCTCATCGTCAAGCAAGACTTCAATTTGCGCAAAATCACATTAACTGGACTATAGGTCAATGGGAGTCAGTTCTTTTTAGTGATGAGAGTCGAATGACTTTATACGGTTCTGACGGACGTCGTAATGTAATGCGACGACCGAGTGAACGTTATGCCCAGTGTTGCATAAGAGAAACAGTCAGTTACGGTGGGGGCTCTGTAATGTTTTGGGGCGGGATATCTTTAACTGGACGAACGGAGCTGGTTTTCATAAGTAGAGGTGCTTTAACTGCTGCACGATACATTACGGAGGTTTTAGAAGACCATGTGGTGCCTTATGCTGGCTACATCGGGGAAAACTTTCAACTTATGCATGATAATGCACGGCCACACATAGCGCGCAATGTCACCCAGTATTTAGAAGAGGTCGGCATTCGTGCTATGCAGTGGCCCGCCCGAAGCCCTGATCTAAACCCGATAGAGCACATGTGGGACACCTTAAAACAAAAGGTAAGAGCACGGAATCCAGCCCCTACCACATTGGGAGACCTGGAAACCGCCATCAAGGAAGAGTGGGAACGAATTCCTCAAGAGACCATTAAAACCTTGATTAAATCTTTAAAACGGCGAATGCAAGCCGTTATTCGAGCAAGAGGAGGAAATACCCAATATTAAGATGAAAAAATGGTGACGATAACTTTAATGATTAAAAAAATAAGTGAGTTTGAAATTTTAACTAAAAAAATGTGAAATTAATGATTTTGACTTCAAATCCTAATTAAATTGATTTTTTTTATAATTTGAAGGTTTAAAGTACTTAAATTAGTGTAAATAAACATGATTAGTAAATCATTTTAGTTATTAAACAATATGTTTTCTTTTGCCAATGAAAACGCATAATTTGCGGTGAAAATGCAGGTGGGCCGATTTTTTTGATGACCAGTGTATATATATATATATATATATATAATTAATTAATTACACAACCCAAACCCAGTCAGTCCAAAATTGAGCCCGTCGTTCTTGACTTTTAAGTGGTGTAAATGTTTTTTACTAATTTTTTTATTGATGAAAATAATATTATTAAATCAGCAATATTTTTTGAAGAAATATTTTTTTGCTGACATTACTAATTTCACACTTGTGATATGAAGTCTTTAACAAGAGAAAGATATTTCCTTCATCTAAGTATGAAGTTTATAACAAGCGCGATCCTATTCTCAGTTGGAACGCATAGTAAACTTGTGCATGTAGCATTGACATTTTTGTTGTCAATTGGCGATAGTTTTTCTTTCTATTAGCAGCGCCATTTGCTTGTTCGCTATCCAACAATATAAGCGTTTAACCTAAGCAAAAATCAGTTATAAAGTATTTTTAATATCTAATAATCTGTTCATTTATTATTATTAGCTGTTGCCCGCGACTTTGTCCGCGCGGACTTCGTTTACTCCGCACAGCCTATATGTTGACCCGACCTGTTAGTAATATTCATGCAAAATTTGAAATAAATCCATGCAGTACTTTTTGAGTTTACCCCGGACATACATACAGACAAACAGATAAACAGACAAACAGACAAAAATTCTAAAAACTATATTTTTGGCTTGGATATCGATCTTAGATCACGCCCCAAGTATTCCTTTAAAAAAATTCAATGTACAGTTTTGACTTTCCTACGATTTTATTATATGTATATAGATTATTACTAGAATCATTATTCATTGCACACCAAACTTAATACACCTATTTTTATTCAGTACTATCAGCTGTTTCCGAGATTTCCTCCAAATGAATTTTAACACGCAACATTCAAAACTTATTGTTGCTTTGGATATGAAAATGCCAGCATAAATATACACACACACACACACACACACACATATATATATATATATATATATATATATATATATATATATATATATATATATATATATATATATATATATATATATATATATATATATATATATATATATTTTAGGGTGATTCATTTGCGACAAACATTTTTTTTTTAGGTGCTCAAGCAAAATTTTGTTCTACATATTGAAAAAAAAAATTCCACCAAGTTAGAGCTCTTAATTCGAGTTTGAAGTGCTTGCCGTTTTAATTTGATTTTTCCCATTAGAAATGCATGTAAATATTTTTATTTTTTTTCAAATTTCTAATGCTTGGACACATTTAATGATATTGGCATTCTGATTATTGAAATATATCCAGGATTCCACGCTCTTTAAATGACTTTTCGTCAATTTTAATGTCGCCTGCTTTGGTCCACTGGTACCATCTGTCAAAGTTATGTTTTCGAATAAAATGCACATTTTTTTGTTTTTACAGCGAAAATTGATTGATAGATGGAAAAAATAATACATATTTTTATAAAAAATTTGATTCTCATCAAAAAAGGTCGTAACTTAAGTCTCTCAGACTCATAGATTTTAACTTGCAGTAACTTTTGTAACTTAAAATGTAGAAAAATGATAAAAAAATTACAAATTATGATGTTTAAAGTCAAGTTTTTGTTTCAAATTTATTTTTCTCATTACATTGTCAATTTTACTTTTTGTACTTTTATACCTGACATGTTACACATACTGACATACAGACACACATACACACACAAATAAATAAATAACACAATAAGCGGGAAACAAAAAAGTTAATACAAAATTTTAATAAATTTGTAATTTATCATAGTTTATATTTTTATTATTAATACAACCGAAAGAAAATGAATTGTTATTTTATAAACTTTAAATGAAAGCTCTGTAAAAGTTGTAAACGACACAGCCGAACGACAACACGAATATAGTATTTTCACGCCCGTATCTCCGAAGACGTAGCAAGTGGTATAACAAATGCACCCACGACAAGCCGAAGATAGTCCCACAATCTGGTAGGTGGCAAGCCTATCGCCAACCGGGCACCTAATCTAATCCCGGGCAACTTTGTTATTATCAGAAAACAGAAAAAAATACATTTTTGAATTGCTTAACTCAGACATCGAACCGGGACCTCATGTGATGAACATCGATACGGCAACTAATTAGGCAAACGAAAAAAGAATATTAAAATACATTTGACTTATTTGACAAAACTTGGCATATTTCTAAACATCCTTAAAATGATTATTATTTTAAAACAAATCCTAATCAATGAAAAAAAGAGTATAACTTAAAAATACAGTTAAATCGATGTAGGAAATAACATATTTCAAGATTTTACATCGACGCTAAATACAATTAACTAATTTTTTTAAATAATCAGGTCCCCATTAACGTTACGATAAATGTTCATTTTTGCTTATCGCGAGTATAAACATACTTTAATGATTACTACAACTATACCAGAAAACTATAAAAAAGTTTCTCACAAATACAATAACAATAACGTTTTATACGTTATATTAAACATTTTTATAACAACAAAATAATTATCAATCATTTTAAAAATCCATTTTACTTCAATTTAAATACGTTACCCGCTATTATTTACTTTAAATAAACAATGAAAACAATTTTCAAAATAAAATCACTCGTGTGTTAGCACTTTTGAATTTTTGTTTTGACTATGTTTATAAAATCAATACGATACGGACGCACGCTCACTCGGCACGAACGACGCGATTTGACTGAAGGGGGCGTTTTCCGATGCGCGGCTCGGCATATTTAATGATGAGTTTTCCCTGAAATTAGGGATATTTTCAGGAATGCGAAGGCTACTTCAGGCCATAAGATACGAAGTGGATTACATTACCAAATTATTTTCTTGATTTGTTAAAAAAAAAGTGGTTCTAATCGCCTCTGTGGTCCAATGGTCGGTTGTCCGTGTTGAGCACATGAGGTTCCGGGTTCGAGCAATTCAAAAATACATTTTTTCAGTTTTATGATAAAAACTAATTTGACCGGGACTGGAAAAATACTTGGTTGGTGACAGGCTATATTAACGTGGTTCTAGCTTATCCACACAGCTTCGGTTGCGAGTAGAATAAAAGGTCATCAATATAAAAAAAATATACAATATTTCATCCCCTATTTCAACCACTGAGGGGTCGATTTAAAAAAATATATTTTTATGTTTGATTCCGGATTTTTAAAATATATCTTCTTGCCAAATCTGCCTCCATCAAAAGCGGTTCAGCGGTTAAAAATCGGTTTAATTACTTTAAGTTTAATGTGTCAAATTAGAAAATTTACCTCTAAAATAAATAACAATTTTCCATAACATATAAAATTTTATTACACTTTTAATAACAATTAATAAATATTAAATATTTGATCTGAAAGGCAGAAAATGTAAAAAAAACACAATCGACACGATGAACTTGGATAACCCAGACCATGCCCTGTGATTAGTGGTCATCACAAGACTGCTGCATAATATGGCAAGCGAATAAATATTAGTATGAGATGAGTGTGGCCTAATGCAACAATCTCCTTTCACTTATTTCAAATGATGTTATCACGACAGTGTGATGAGAGAAAATGCGACATGAAAACGCTCTGGCTGGCCTAATTGTTGAAATTAACATACTAACTGATAATAATTATAATTTTTGCATGAATACGCAGCTAGCGAAATGCGTTTAATGACTTATGATATTGAATTTCTTTTAAACCGACTTACAAAAAGGAGGAAGATCTCAATTGGTTAAAATTATTTGTACGTTAATTATTTATTGAATTTTTCACCCAAGACCATGCCCCATTTGTCAACTATAAAACAGAACATTCGAGGGTTGCACATCATAAAAATTAAAGTAATAAATTTAACCTCAGACCTCAGTACATTAAATATCCCTACATTTCACAAAATCATCACTTACATAAATCTAATTAGTATCAGTAAAAATATTATTTATATGATAGATAGATCAAAAAAGGTCTCTCCTAATGGCGAAGGACAATCATCACCTATCTACTTAAAAATGATGATCGTACATCTACGCGTTAATGATCTAAAACAGTAGTTCCTAATCTTTTCGATATTGTTAATTTTAATATGTTGGTAAATAAGAGACCCTAAAGTAAATACATAATATCTTATCTACCAAACTGCTTTACATTGTGTCGGCAGCAGGTTACATTTATCTCCTGTTCTAGAGTAGGCAAGCAAAGTTTTGACGGCTTGGTTTTTGTTATTATGTACTTAAATCTGAATAACTGTATAAATCTGTAGCATCTATCAACGCATTATTTTTTTGTTGTCAAATTTCGCGATACATGTTCGTTTTAGGACAGAGATAATCACTAAAATAGCGACTAGAACAATCAAAGCTGTGTCACTAACTCAGGTCGGATACTTTTAGTTTTCGCTCACATTCAACAAGTAGGTGACTATTTAAAAAGAGATGGTCTGATAGTCAAGAAATAGACGTTAAAATGAAAAGATTTAGAAAAACGAAAAACCAAAAGTGCACGCCTCATAACGCTCGTTTAATTTAGAAAAATAATCAGACAACAATGAATGAGATAGTAATTTTCAATAGAAAACAATCCCGCAATATATTGAAACTGTTAAAAAAATTGTACCGATACGTTAAGTATGTTGAGTGTAATCGTTAAGTGTATATATATATATATACACACACTTGACACATATTTTTAAAGGTATTAAATGTGTTTATAAAAGAGTTTTTCTTTATATCTGTGTACTTATATCATTGTATTACTTAAATATAAATACAATAAATACAGTTTAAATCTAGAAAAATGCGTGACCTTGACATGTTGAGAGTAGAGCACTACCTCTACGTTCCGTTTATGAGATGTGCAATATATAACCAGTATTAGTAAAAGTAGTTATTAGCAAAAGGTAACAGATATTTTAATGGGCAAATATTTCTTGTACACTTATTTCCGCGTTCATATCACTTCCTACGTGTTATAACACTAAATACACGTTTCTAATTTAATTTGTTCTCGATTTACGTTATTCAATCAGGTTACGTGTTTCTAAGACTATACGAACATCAAAAGTTATCCGTCACGTGATGGTAAGCGAATCTGGCCACTTTTAAAGGTCGCTAGACGCTAACACCAAAGGTAGTAACCATGTTAATGTGCTACAACATTAATTCCTTATGTTGTAAGTTAGTCAGTAAGGAAAATAGTCGCAAAAAATATTTTTATTTTGACAAAAAAAATTACGAAACGGACATTCTACAATTGAGTTTCCCGTTTAACTCTAGGACGATTAACGCCATATAAGCAAGAAAAGGAAAGATAGTGAACATTGATAGGATTAACTGGCGCGGAACTCCACAACTTGGTTTCGGGTCAAAAATGTACAAACACTTTTCTTTCTAAAATTTTAAACTACGATTATTCTTAACAAAAAAAATAACCAATGACCCCCGGATCCGCCCTTGCTAAATAGGAATGTGTATAAACATTCAAATATTTTGAAATATATTAAGTTTCTCTTTGCACACGACTACATTCAGACGATTCATTAGACTTATAATTAATTATTGTAAATCATAGAAGTAACATATTAAAGTAATAAATAGAGATAGTCCATAATATGTTTACATTAAAAATGCAAATTAAATCTGTCATCGGGCAGTAAGCTATAAGAAACTGGCAACTGTATGAAAGGAGCGCAAACCGCCCGCCCACGTTGTGGGCGGAATGCGGATCAATCGGGCGACGAGTCGCGCCGCCAGTCGCCGTACTAATGGCCATTGTAAGATGTTATGTTGACGTCACCAATAATATCGCGTAGAGGGCAAAAGATCTTACTTCGTGACCTTCAACTTGGTAAAATACATCTGGCCGTCCAGTAAATATTACGCAGACGGCACTAATGCGATCATGAAATTTATTTATTTGAGATATACAGCAACAAGTGTTGTATAGCTATAAGACATAACTTTAAACTTCGTATTTTTTTAATTTCATTAGATTGCACAAGGATTAAGTATAATGTTTCTACTGAACGTTAAAATGGCTCTATCACTGTTAGAACAGTAGAAATTATTAATTAAAGAATATCTTCTAAATAAAACTCCAACAGGCTGACTGACATACAAAGTACAGTCTGTAGAAGAGAAAGTATTTTTGAGAGTTTACCTACTGAAGAGATGTAATAAGTATGTATGGAAGTAAAAAAAAATCGTCAAAATTATTTGAAATTGGAATTTAATTTCTTAAATCAATTAATAACGTATGTGCTTATGAACCCATATATTCTTCCTAGAACCCCTTAAGGACGTAAGATAGGGGTGAAAGAGTAATAACTATATATAACCCATAACTATTCTTTTTTTATTTGAAAGGATATTGCCGATGGGTAAATTAAGCACATAGTTAGTATAAGGTATATCGTTGTTTATCAAAAATAGATATTAGGGATAAGGTATATGTGCAAATATAGTATATATATATCACAACATTATTTGCAAACATTTGAATTTCTTAAAAGGGTTTCAAGTGTAAGGTTTAATAATAACTAGCTGCAGCGTGCAATCCGCTGCATTATATAAGTTTTTAGTGAATCCCGCGGGATCACCTAATTTTTCTGGGATAAAAATAGCATATATGTTAATCTGGGCTTTTAGCTATCTACATACAATATTTCATCGTAATCGGTACAGTAGTATTTGCGTGAAAGAATAACAAACATCCATACATACATACAAAATTTCGCATTTATAATATTAAGTAGGATTTATTTAATTATGAAATCAATATAATTTTTCATACAAACTTTCATCCCTTATTTCTACCATTTAGAGATTGCTTTAAAAATGTAGCTTATGTTTGACCAAGAGTCTTCAACTATCTCCATGCTAAATTTCATCAAGATCGGTTCTACGGTTAAGCTATGAAAGCGTGAAAGACAGAAAAACAACAAATAGACAGAACTTTTCATTTATAATAATATAGTATATATAGTTTGAAGACCGAGCCGTAAGCGAGGACTTTAATGATACGAGACATGTGATTGACATTTCCACCTAGGCATAGCGCTTTTCTCAAAAAATGCAAGGAAATAATACTTTTTTTGTAATAAATTTAATTTGTGGCTTTGCAGCCACGTGAACGCAACTTGTATCAAGATAAAAGAGTTCTATTAATTCAAATTAGAATTTACACGCCTTTTCATACAATCGAATTGAAAACAAGAAGTTGTACCAAATTCAAAAATCACCGGCAATGATTTTCATTTTTCTGTGTACGTAAATAGGATTCTCGCGTGGTCTTTATTCAAACGTAATGACACTATTTCCGGGTATGTTTGAGAAAAAATATTTTATACCATTGCATTTGCGTAAAAAGTAGGCCACATATATTATGGGACATTATTTTTGTATTAAAACGCCGATTCTGCGCTTTGATTTCAAAATCTCCATCATTTCACAAAGTTTCAAATGGAGAATCATCAAAACAAAAATATGAAAAAATGGGATATGCAAATATAATTAAATATAAGGATTAAAAATAAAGTTGTTTTAGAATATTAATAAATAATTACCGCTAAACGTATATTCCTAAGGAGGTTAACAGAGGGCAAATAGTGTACCCACGTTTGCCAACAGTTTTAAGTTCCGTGATTTGGCCGGCGCCAACGTTTGGACAAATCGGGCACGTATTCAACCTTTTGAGCAAGGTATGTTACCAGTAAAACTATTTTTCTATATGTTACCAGAAAAAACTAAGGACTTCATATTCTATAGTATAGCCCCCGGGAGGTAATTGGTTTGGTATCAGTGTTTTTCAAAGCGTGGGTCGCGAGACCTTTGCAAGGGGGTCGTAGACATTAGCTAGTGTTAAGTACTAAAAAAAAACAAAGACAAAATATTTAGTTGATAAAAAAATGATGTGGTGTCGCGGGACACCAGGTAGGAACGAACTTCCTTCGGCTAAACGGCACTACTCGCTTGTGTACGCGACTGTCGCGCCTGCGCACGTCTCATTTAACGCTTTTATTCCACGCATTTTTCTTACGGTTTTACTATCACATTTTTTTCAGTTCGGTCGCGCAGCAAAATCCCTATCCCCTCCAAGCCTGCCGTAAGGAACTTCGTTCCAATAAAGAAAATTGTTGCAAAAATTTGATATTTTTAATGTAAGGTAGGTAGCCGTGGGTCGCAATTTTTGGAACATGCTAAGAGGGTCATGTCTTGAAAAAGATTGTAAAACACTGATCTATACCAAAGCTATCACACTATAAAATAATCGAGGCATTATAAATTTTTCTTAAATTATCATTACATAGTATAAAACAAAGTCACTTTCTCTGTCTGTCCCTATGTCCTTATGTCCCTATGTATGCTTAAATCTTTAAAACTACGCCACGGATTTTGATGCGGTTTTTTAATAGATAGATTGATTCTTGAGGAAGGTTTAAGTGTATAAACCTTTCCGATATTCCCACGGGAACAAAAACTGCGCGGGTGAAACCGCGGGCAGGTCGCTAGTTAATAATAGAACATTGCAGGAACAATCTATATTTCAGACAGGGTGAAATGTTTATTTCACCAATCGTTGAATTTAGTATGTTTGGGAGTTATTTGTAGGCCCGCAAGACAGCAGTGTGAATAATGCATGACGGTTCGGAACAATTTCAACAAACACACGTAGTTAACACGAAACTGTCTGTAATCGAAATTTTTTAAAAAGTAGACATGCACGTTGTCCGTACTAACATTATAAATGCAAAAGTCTGTCTGTCTGTTACGCTTTGACGGCTAGACTACTGCAACGGTTTTTATAAAATTAGGTAGACATAGAGGTGAAATCTGCTGTCAAAATAGGCTATTTTTTGGTAACGATATAAACAAAATATAAACCATCGCCTATAGACCCCAAAGATGTTAATGTTGCATTGCTATTCGTGTGGCGAGATGTTAATACCACTTGCCTAACTACTTGTTCTATTCGTACTACTGTACTATCCGGCTACTTTGTTTACCTATTGCGGCAGGAATATTCTAAGGCGTTTATACCAAACTAGTAACCTGCCCGCGGTTTCACCCGCGTAGATTTTGTTTTCGTGGGAATATCGAAAAGGTTTATATACTAAAACCTGCCTTAAGAACTAATCTATCTATTTAAAAAAACTGCATCAAAATCCGTTGCGTAGTTTTAAAGATTTAAGCATACATAGGGACATAGGGATATAGGGACAGACAAAGAAAGCGACTTTGTTTTATACCCGTGCGAGACGTTTTAGGACTCTATTATCTAGGAGTGAAAATGGTCATGACACGAACAGCCAATCGTTCGACTTTTACGAACTGCCTAGCAGAATTGCAGATGGCCTATTACTCAAAGGGGGCCGGACCAACACAGAAAAACACCTTCTTGCCTAACATCTATTGACGTTTCATTAACCCTGCCAAGCTCGAAAGGAAAATGGCGAGATATTTTTTATTTAACTCTATTGATACGATATTGACCTAGAAAACACCACAAAGGTGGATCCTGTGAAAAGGTCGTAACCTTCTTAAAATAATAAAGTAAATCGTAAAAAACTGTAGTCGTAAAATGAAGCATGCTGGCTTGTGGTGTCAGTGTTTTGTGTTGTTTTTATAAATATGAAATAGAATATATGCAGAAAGCAAATAATGGTAAAAAAAGTATCTTCACGCCCGTATCCCCGAAAGGGTAGGCAGAGGTACAACAAGTGCACCCACGATTGGCCGAAGATACTTGGTCCCACAATGTGATAGGTGGCCAGCCTATCGCCAACCGGGCACTTTCCAATCCCGGACAATGCTGTTTTTATCGGAAAACTGAAAAAACACAAATAATGGTAAAAAATATTCGAATACCGACACTAAAATAAAAATGGCGTGTTGCCATTTGTGTGGCAAGATGTACAGCCCCATGCATGAGTTTACCGGCTATCTTACTCTTCTAACCGACATTTTTTTATATCATAAGATAGCAAACAAGCAGATGGGCATCCTGATGGAAAGAGTTAACCATCGCCTATAGACACCAAAAATGTTAATGGTGCGTTGCTATCTTGTGGCGAGGTCTAATGCCACATGCATAAGTTTACCGGCTACCTTACCCTCTAATCCGGAACACGACAGCGACAAGCACTGACGCTATTGCGGCAGGAATAGGTAAGGCGGTGGTACCAGACCTGGGCGAGACAATGCAGAACTCGACCGTCTAGTAGCCACGATGGTAGTGACTCAATAGCCAATCGGTCGCCTTTTACGACCTGCCTGGGAGAACGGCAGTTGGCCTATTCTTCAAAGGAGGTCGGGACCAACACATTAAAAAACTCTTTTTAGCAGGATTTATAGACGCTCGATTGTAAGGTGTTATCAAAGCAATATTTTTACATGAGATGTACTACGCGAGTACCAGTATATACAATCAACACGTCGAATGACCGTGGCACAGGAATTCAATCAGTACAGTAAGAAACCGGGTGACAAAACCGAGTAGAAACGCTGATTTCATCTGCGCAGTGGGCGACCATCAATCGCTACAGCAACCACTTTCTCATTGTTTCGAAAATGCAGTACTAGTTTTCCTTACACAGAAATTGATGACACAGAAATTCAGATGAGTTTTGGTTCTGTCGGTAGGCCGACCGTACTAAATACCTAGAGATGTCACTGATCATGCTGCTGCTGCTGATAAGGTCAGTCATGGGGTTATGGAGAACTGCATTTTCGTTTAATTCTCCCCTATATCGAGAAACAAACGAAATTTGATAGTCTTATATCGGAAATCGGATATTTTTTATTTCATTTTCTAATTTTTTTACAGTGCCGCCTGGTATTTCGCATTGCAGCATAGCCATTTCATAGTACCCCACTAACGACATATGTAACCATGTATATTAGGCATGGATCATGTAACAATTAACATATTAATTATCGCACTATTTTTTTTAACAATTAACAACTGTTATTTATATTATCAAGTACTGTTAAAAGTTATTTTTATGTATCACTAAAACTACTAATTAAAAATAACATTAACCATGCGAAAGAACGTTTTTTTTGGTCGCTAGCTTGATAGCTCCGCGTTTTTACTGCTTAAACCACTTATTATATATAGGCTACTGATATAATATAACGTTAATAAATAACTGTTAAATATTAGTCAGAGTTAACAAAGTAACAGTTAATCTAATTTAACAATACTTTCCATGCCTAATGTATATTCCATCCGGTAGTCTAATGGGACTTGGTTTTAAGAATAAGAATAAGTAATTATTTATTAGTGGACATTAACCACACAAAAACAAAAAAAGAAACAAATCGAAGCTTATGCTAAAAAAGCTTACTTATTTATATCTGAAAGAAAGAGCAAAAAGTGATAGTAATAGTGAGTGGTAAATTGAGTCCATTAAAAGGGAATAACTCAGTATTTGATGAGGCTTGGTGAACCTCAACACTGGTTTTTAGTATCCCCCATTTATATGACAGCAAACAAGCTTACAGCATGCAGCATGAAGGATGTAGGTACCGTAGGAAGACCAAGACTGTCATACCAAGATCAGATTGATCGAGTACTGTCCGAAGGTGGTGTCAAGAGTCTTCGCAACCGGCGTGTGTGCATGAAGAGAGTGATGAATGTGGAAGAAGCGAGACAAGCCTGCAAGGATCGTGATAAATGACACTCGGTTTTCTCTGCCTACCCCGTAAGGGATCTGGCGTGAAGATATGTGTGTATGACAAACAGTAATCGTTAAAAAAATAAAAATTGGCTAGTTAAAAATTACATTACGTTTTGTGTCGTGGGTTACTATTAGACTGGATTACATTCGAGATTACATTACATTCAAGGGGAATTCCGTTCAGTTTAAGAAGACTTTTTCTTGTCCCAATAAAAAAAAAACATTGCTTTTTATTATTAAAGAAGCCTTAGACTGGATTACATTACATTCAAAGAGACTTTCGTTTAGCGTAAGACCTTTTCTTCCCCCAACAAAAAAAAAATATTGCTTTTTATTATTAACTAGCGGCCCGCCCCGGCTTCGCACGGAAAAAAATGATTAAAATCGATCCAGTAGTTTTGATTTATTCATTACTGCCCGTAGCCCGCACGCGTTAAATTAGTAAAACAATTCCCCTTTCCCTATACCAAGAATATATTATACATATGAACCTTCCTCTTTAATCACTCTATCTATTAAAAAAAAAACCTCATCATAATCCGTTGCGAAGTTTTTAAGATTTAAGCATACATAGGGACATAGGGACAGACAGAGAAAGCGACTTTGTTTTATACTATGTAGTGATTCGCATTAAACACGCATAAAGCTACAATATACTTTTTATATTTATTGGTCTTTTTTTGTGGAAATACTCAAGTGAACATCATCTTATCTGCAATGTACTCCCACAAACAAACATATTGTAATTTGGTAATTTTGTAGATACGATTTTGTTCTTGGGACCGTCGTTTTATTTATCCGAAATTAACACGTTTCCCAGCGGTTTCAGAACATGTCGCGCGCGCGCTTCCGACCGGCCGGTAACCCCGCAACCGCTATGCCCCTGCATTTTAAATTAAATCTGTAATATCTTCGAAAATATTCATTTAAATTACATGCTGTAAACGGCCATATTGCTCTATATTAAATCAGCAATATATTAAAGATATTTAATTGGATAAGGATAATTGTATTGCTTAAAATTGCTTCGAAAAAAAGCCATTATTTCTCGTAAAAAGTAAATGAAAAAAAATGCTATTGTGGGTTATCCATAAGAGATAGACATATACCATCGCGGAGTTTTCTCTAGACCTTTTCAAGGTGTACAAATACTTAGTACATTATTTTGATAAATCTCGTAGGTAGGTAGGTTTAGCCAGCGTTTGCAATGTAAGCGAAAAAAATATAATTATTTACGACATGACATCAGAAAATTCAAAAATTGCAGTATTTCTCGACTCTATATTGAATGTTATTATACATATAAACCTTTCTCTTTAAACACTCTATCTATAAAAAAAACCGCATCATAATCCGTTGCGTGGTTTTAAAGATTTAAGCATTCATAGGGACATAGGGATATAGGGACAGACAAAGAATGCGACTTTGTTTTATACTATGTAGTGATAACTGATAACCCTTAGACTGGATGATATTAGTGATGGCGTCTCATTCCTATCTGCCACCTACTTGATAGCCGTTTACAAATATGAGAAAACAAAATTAATGGAAATGCTTGGAATTTTCCGCAGGGTAAAGAGATTATTTTCCACTTCCTAAACGTTTAAGGCTCTGTACAGACTACAGATACGACAGCGATTAAAATTACATTTTTTTCCATTTATTTTCTTCAAAGGGATCTCCTTCGAAGAATAGACCATCTGCGATTTTGTCAGGTAGTTCGTAACAGGCGAACGATTAGGTGTTATCCTGCTGTTGTTACTTTGCGTTCCGGCTTGGAGGGTAAGTTAGCCGGTATACTTATTGCATGTGGCATTACCATCCTGGCATATGAATAACAACGCACCTTTAACATCTAAGGTGATGATTGTCACTTTTATCAGGAGAGCCGTGTTGTTTGTTATCATAGGATATAATAGAGGAGTTATTTATTTTTATAGTATTACTAGCTGACCCGGCAAATCTTTTTTCTGCTTTTTAACTACTCTTACGTTTTTTTTTCTATATTTTCTCACCTTTTATACCTTCTCTGGACTTCAACTATTAATTCAAAACCAAAATTAGCTAAATCGGTTCAGCCATTCTCGAGTTTGAGCGAGACTAACGAACAGCAATTGATTTATATATATATATATATATATATATATATAGAAGAAGATACTAGCTACTGTCACAGTTTTTAGGGCATTAAATCCCTAATAAATCTACAATGTTAAACTTTGATGATTGCTACAAACTTTATATATTAATCCAATGTTTTTCCAACGTAATGTGTAGAATTTTCTTTCAAAACGAAGGATTCGAAAAAAGCTTAAAATAATTGTTATAAAATCAAAAGCCCCGATTGTGATCCAACCCGGAAAAACATAATCAAACAAAGACTTCGATGTACTAACGTACTAGACAGGGCATGCGTCACGTCACTTGTGTTCCACTTAAGTGCAGTCCATGGAGTGCACCATTGTCAGAGCTTGTTGAATGAAACGAGTAAGCGTCATTAGATTACAACAGTTACAACCTTATAGTTGCGAATATATATTATACTCCATTATACGATGCAGCGCTGCTTAATTTTGACTTTGGTTGGACGATATATTATTTCAGCGCTGCAGCGAGTGTTAACGAAATGCAATACGACTTCAACTTAGTATAGTTTTTTAGTATGTAATACACTATATTCTCTCTGTAACCAATGGAAGATTATGTTGTTTTGAATCGGGTCAGGTAGCGCAGTTAGGTAAAACTTATATAGTCTATATGACTCTTACAAATACTCCAACAGAATTCGTTATTAAAAAAAACGCCGGGATGCGTTTGTAGTCCGTCTGAACACACCCTTAAGAGTACCCTTCCAGTGTAATTCCGAAAATTTTTTCATATACATAATATGTATTGAATTTCAATGGACAAATAAATATCGTAAGCACCAGTCGTTTCGGAGAAACAACGTAAACCAGATGTGAAACGCACATTTGCATGTAAAAGTCGAGCCAAAATCAACCGGTATTGTTCTGCATAGGTTGTTAATAAGTTATAATTTATTAGCTGTGCCCGCGACTTCGTCCGCGTAGGAAAAAGTCTAAAAAAAGTAACTAAGTTACTTCTTATTACATCAGCTACCTATCAGTGAAAGTCCCGTCAAAATCGGTACAGCCGTTTCAGAGATTAGCTGGAACAAACAGACAGACAGACAAAAATTGTAATAAATGTTATTTTGGTATATATATCGTGTATACATCTTCACGCCCGTATCCCCGAAGGGGTAGACAGAGGTACAACAAGTGCACCTACGATTAGCCGAAGATACTTGGTCCTACAAATGTGATAGGTGGCAAGGCTATCGCCAACCGGACACTTTCCACTCCCGGGCAACTTTGTGTTTATCAGAAAACTGAAAATACACTTTTTTTATGTGCCCGACCCGGGAATCGAACCCAGGACCTCATATGGTCAACGCCAACGCTGGACCACAGACCATAGAGGTTAATGAAAAGTGACAACTATCGCAAAATGACAACAAATATGTTAATGACGCGTTGCTATCCGTATGGCGGGACAGTAATGCCATATAAAAAACACAGTGGCACTCTGGGAGTGCCGACAGGAGTGGAAACTGGAACAATTCACCATCATATTTACTTGGGATTTCCTTTCCGCTACCTTTCTCTACTTTCTCCCTATTTCCCCCTACCCCACCAGTTTTTTGCCACTGTATCTATGTATGTACATTGTACATATACAATAATATTTATAATCTGTTTATAATCTAATCTCAAATAACTATTTATAATCTGTGCTTATATACAGAGGTGACATGTCGCAAGATTAATGGTTTTTTCCCATCTCAAAACGCGCCTAAAAGTTTTCTGTGCAATAAGTTTACCGGCTACCTTACCATTCAAACCGGAATACAACATATAGGGGCTATCCATAAATTTCGTCTCACGAATTTCATGATTTTTTGACCCCTCCCCCGGCCTTGTCACAGCTGGTCACATTTGTGAGATCCCAACCTAGTGTGACGTCACATATTTTACAATTTTACATCGGAATAATGATCTGATTCGATTATTTTTTATCTATACAGGTGCCTTTTTAAATTCACTGTTTTATAATCTATACATATAATAAAATCGTAGGAAAGTCAATGTATGTCCGGGGTAAACTCAAAAAGTACTGCATGGATTTACTTCAAATTTTGCATGAATATTACTAATAGGTCGGGTCACATATAGGCTGCATATTATCACCTACCGGGGTGGAGCTGTGCAGAGCAAACGAAGTCCGCGCGGACCGGACGAAGTCGTGTGCTACAGCTAGTTAGATATGAAATATTATATTTAAAAAAAAATGTGATGTTACAAAATTCTGGACGCCTCCCTACCCCTTGTCACACTTCAGCGACCCCCTCTCCCATTAACGAGTGACGTAATTTATGGATGGCCCCATACAACCATTGACGCTATTGTGGCAGGAATAGATAAGGCGGTAGTACCATATACCGGGGCGAGATGTTGTGGAACTCTACTATTTAGTAATCACGATGGTAGTGACACACATAGGCCAGACAGTTCGTAAAAGGCGAACGATTGGGTTCGCCTTTTACGAACTGCCTGGCAAAAAGGCAGATAGTATATTCTTCATAGGCTCGGACAACACGGGAGAAAGGTTAGTACGGACAATAGCACAAACCAGAGCGGGTCACTAGTGTAAGTATAATACACTCGAGCAAACGTGAACAATGCGTGGGGAGTGTCACAATATTTGCATGTGTCAGAACGCGATAAGGCCAGAGGATGTCGTCACACTGCGGAAGATATCACGTGTGTCATGACATGGCAACATTGCTTTGACATCGTTGTCCTTACAACGTTCTCTTTGTTTTGGGATGTTTTAACTTTACTGACATTGATTTGAGATACATTTCCAGATCGGTAACTTAGAGTGTAGCACGAAATTGACAAGATGAAATGAGAAGCTATTGTTTGATAAAATACAGAAGGCTAGAATTTGCTACATTATATATATTTTCATAATAGAAGGGTTTGGTATTTAATAGATATTTCTGAATAAACATGAATAAGGATTATAGGATCTCTATATATTAAAGTATTAGCAGTTTCCCGCGGTATAAGCCGCGTGGGTTCCGTTTCCGGGAAAAATTGGAATAAATCTAGTCTATTTCTTTCAGGAATCCTGTCTTTCTCCTGTGTTGGTCCGGGTAATTTTGAAGAATAAACAAAATTCCAGGCGGGCCGTAAAAGGCCACGGATTGGATATACGTGTCACTACCATAGAATTAGTAGGTGGCAGAGTTCCGCGACATCTTGCTCGGGTACTTCGTACCACCGCTTTAACTATTTCTGCCGAAACAGCGTCAGTGCTTGCTATTGTTGTATTCCGGTTTGAAGGGTAAGTTAACCGGTAGACTTATGCATGTGGCATTGCCATCCCGCCACACGGACAGGAAGCATCATTAACATTTCCCCGTGTTGGTTCCGGGCTCCTTTGAAGAATAGACCAACTGCCGTTCTACCAGGCAGGTCGTAAAAGGCGACCGATTAGCTATGCGAGTCACTACCATCGTGGCTACTAGGTGGTAGAGTTCTGCATTGTCTCGCCTGGGTCAGGTACCACCGCCTTACCTATTCCTGCCGCAATTGCGTCAGTGCTGGTCGCTGTCGTGTTCCGGTTTGGAGGGTAAGGTAGCCGGTAAACTTATGCATGTGGCATTAGACCTCGCCACAAGATAGCAACGCACCATTAACATCTTTGGTGTCTATAGGCGATGGTTGACTCTTTCCATCAGGAGACTCATCTGCTTGTTTGCTATCGTATGATATAAAAGAAAAAACATCTTTGGTCTCTATAGGCGACGTTTTTTCTTTCCATCAGGAGAGACGTCTGCTTGTTTCCAGATTATATTTTCAGGTTTGTCAGGCTATGTTCCCGATTTGCCAATCGAGGTTGGCCACCTGTCATGCTATCAGACTCAATAATGTTGGTTAGTCTTAGTTCTAATAACTGCACCTACAATTATCTTTTCGAGAATATGGGTATCACGTTACTTATTTTATACTAGCTGTTGCCCATGACTTCGTCCGCGCGGATTTCGTTTACTCCGCACAGCTCCTCCCCCGTAGGTGATAAGCGTGATAATATGTATCCTATATGTTGACCCGACCTGTTAGTAATATTCATGCAAAATTTGAAGTTTACCCCGGACATACATACAGACAAACAGACTAAAATTCTAAAAATATGTTTTTGGCTTAGATATCGATTGTAGATCACGCCCCAAATATACTTTAAAAAAAATATTCAATGTACAGTTTTGACTTTCCTACGATTTTATTATATGTATAGATAAATACAGGCACATATATTATGACTGGCAATGTATGATAATCATTTTATTTATGCGAGTTGGCCGATAGCCGTTCCAATATAACTCTGGATGTTACATTTCGACTTATTATGTGTTCGATGATACAAGTCGTGACATGTATAATGTATACCTACCTCTTTCCACTAGGAGATTAATCTGCTTGTTTGCAATCCTATTATATAAAAAATGTGTAAATTTAATTATGTAACCTTAAAACGATTCTGTAAACATTACACAATACTTTATGACTGTATTTAACTAAATCTACATACGGACGTGCACATATAAAGTATGCAAATAGAATAAAAAGTAATTACCCAGTACAATGTCAGTGATATCATAAAATATTAAATGTTAAAAACTAAATATAGGACACTAGTTGACCCGCGCAGCTACGCCTTGAGTAAATTTAATATGTCGATGTATTTTCATATAAACTTTAAACCTATATTTCAGCCCCGTAGCGAACACGAATGTGTAAATGCGGGGTAAGACTCAATTTACAGCGCCGTGGAAAAGAACGGAAGCGCCTTTTTGCTATGAAATTGTACTTAGAATAATGAACTTTAAGTAACTCACCACGAATGTACTGAGGGCGCCGACAGTAACTAGCGGAATTCTCAAGAATAAGGTAGGATTTCCCGGAAGACGCACAACCTTTTTTTGTCTCGTATATTAATTACAATTGACATAACGTTCATCATGCTATGTACAATTTCGTTTCAAGAAGTCGCTTCTATTCCATTCCGTGGCGATGTAAATTGAGCCTAAGACTATGTCAATTGTGTTGCATATAAACTAAATAAGAGTCAAAAAGGGAGAACCTCGCGTGTTATCGAGAATTTCCCTAGCTACTGTCGGCGCCCTTAGCGGGTCCGCGGTGAATTGACAGTTTATTATGCTATGTACAATTTCATTGCAAAAAGTCGCTTCCGTTCAATTCCGCAGCGGTGTGAATTGGGTCTTAGGTATTGATTTTGGAATAAAAAAATTACCGCGCTCCCTTTGAAGAATACACTATCTGCCGTTTTGCTGGCAGTTCCCAAGAGCCGAACGATTGGCTATGCGTCGCTATCATCGCGTCTATCTATTCCTGTCGCAATAGCGTCAGTGCTTGGGGGCCATCCATAAAGTACGTCACACGTTAATGGGGAGGGAGGGTATCACCGAAGTGTGGCATCGTGTGACAAGGGGTATGGGGGGTCAATAGTTTTGTGACGTCACATGTTAAAATTTAAAATACTAAAACGCAAAGTGCCTGATTTACCAGTAATAGCTGATATAAAAGAGTGGATCCAAAGTCCATGGACACTCGATAATTAAATTTTTTATCTTTAATTAATATAATTAATCGTTTATTATTTTCTAACTAGTTGTTTGTTTTTTCGGTTTTATGAAATTTGTGACGTCACATCAGGAGGGGGGGGGGGGGGTTATAAAAATGTGACAACCTGTGACAAGGACGGGGGGAGGGGTTCAAAAGTCCTAAAATTCGTGTGACGTACTTTATGGATGGCCCCTTGTCACCGTCGTGTTCCGGTTTGGGAGGTAATGTGAGAGATTCCTAGCAATAGGTAACAATTAAACTTGTAACCTCAAATATGAACTAAGCTATTTCCGTTTATCCTAATTCTTGTATTCGTAAGAAAAATAAAAACCAGATACAAAAAGTTTCATAACAAAAAATATCAACTTCTCAATATTAATACAAGACAATCTCATGATCACTAAAGGAAACGCGATCATAACATTAAATTATGGCAGACAATAGTCAATTTAAATGAAGTGATAAGCATCAGGTTCAGCTGCACAATTAATTGGTGATCAACAATTGAACACCTTACAATTTAGATACAAAAGATAAGACTTGGCACTTAATAGTCGCTGATAGCAAATATTACGTCGGTGGGGTTTTCTTTAATTTCCAGGCTTTTATTCAGTAATCTTGTTCTATATGTTGTGGTTTGCTTGTTTCGTTCGCACTCACAAATAAAAAGCCACGGGAAATACCAAATTTAATAAAAATAAATGGGAAGTTATGGGGTTAGTACCGACAAAAGTAAAATGTAAGTAGGGTAGAGCAGAGTGGGAAGAGAAGAGTAGTAAATGTAGTGTAGGAAGGGTGGAGTATTGCAGGGTATTGAAGGAAGGGTAGAGAACTGCAGGGTAGTGTAGAGAGTAGGGTGGGAAGGGTAGAAGGATAAGGTAGGATGGGTAGGGAAGGAGGGAAAGGGCTGAAAGTTTACGGAACAAAGGTAGGGCATGAATGATAGTACTGTAAGGGTAGTGGACGAAAAAGTTCGGGAAGGATAGTGTAGAAAAAGGTAGGGGGAGAAGGGTAGGGTAGAAAGTTTTGAGGAGGAAGAGGAGGAAGGCCGATTCTCGGATCATTTTCGCGTACCATACCTAAATATAAAACTAATGCAAACACTTTGAAGTTGTTTTCATCGTTACTGACTCGTGACGTAGCAATCTTAAAACTCCCACTTTAATTTTAACTCAAACGGATGTAAAGGCGTCAAAAAATAAACATATTTCGCACCACCAGAACTCTTTCATTATAGGAAATACATATTCAGATTTTATAAACAGGAAACTGAGTTTCCTCTAAATATATCTCGTTGTATTTCAGACCTTTTGCTATAAGTATTAAAAGTTAAAATTAGTTTAAATTAAAAGTTTTATTTGCTCTGACGACTTTAATACGCGGAAAACACAGCCTTGAACCAGAGAATACTCAACTAACAATATTCTGTGCTTGGACTAAGATATATGAATAAAGTAGGTACGAAGTACGAAATGTCAATCATCGTTTTGAATAAAACATATCGACCAATTTCTATAAAAAGAATTATTTATTTGAGCATTCTTTAATATTTATCTATTTATTAATACGTGAAGCAAAAACTTTGTACCGTTTTTTATGACAGTTACGCGAACGGAGGAGTAATATAAAATTAATGTAGAGAAGTGTAGTGATTTATACGAGCAATTCTTGTATATTTGTATGTAATTTTCTCGAAAACGGCTCTAACGATTTTTTCGAAATTTTGCATTTAGATAGTGTTTTACTATTGAAATTGATTTAGGTAAGTATCGTTGTGATAATCCGTTTTCACACTTTTTCGTGTGTGTTATTCGAGCGAAGCTAGGTCGCCCGGCTAGTATAATAACTAATAGCGTCTCGCCCCGGCTTCGCACGGGTGTAATGTAGATATTATGATGATTCCATTATACTACAGAATATTTTTATACTTATACAATGTTTACAGCTATTTTTTCATGAGACAATACAAACATGTTTTTGTTAGAGGTTTATTCACTCGATCTGCCTTCGCATTTTAAATCTCTGATATCTCCTAAGATATTCATTTTAAAGGGAGGTTTTGATCTACATCAAATTCTCAAAGTATCTGACGTTATTTATTGGATAAAGAATAATAGTTTTGTTTAAATTTAGTAAGTATAAAATATTTAGAAGAAAATGGAGATTTAGAGGTATTAAAAATCGAAAATTGTAGTTCCATTATTGTAGATTTATAATATGTATTTTAGATTTATTGTACAATCACAAATATTATTAAATTGATCTAACTGTTGTGTGGTCAAAAATCTGATGTCACGAAGCGTTCGAAAAAATATTTTTACTCCCTGAGATTCTATTGAGGTTTCTAAGAAAGAGGTATCTAAAGAATTGTCCCACTCTTGTAGGCTTTATAAAAAAAAACTAGTACTTTTTGTTTTTATAGTCATAGGTACTAGCTTAGCAATTCAGCCCACTGCATCATAAAAGTTTTTGGTGAATCGCACGGGGGCAACTTATTTTTCAGAGATAAAAAGGTTTCTATATGCTTTTCCAGGTCATATTCTACATGTTTGCCAAATTTTATCCAAATCGGTTAAGCTATTTTGGCGTGAAAGAGTAACAAACATCTATCGTTACATCCACATAAACTTTCGCATTTATAATATTAAGTAGGATTCAATGCTTATCACTGCCGCGTTCCGACTTAGAACTAAGGTTATCTGTGAACTGGCGAATCAGCCAGTGTTTTTAGATTTTTGCCATCCAGGATGCTGCCCTTCCACATGTTGTACGAAAACATTCATATCCATACTAATTTTACAAATGCGAAAATCTGTCTGTCTGTCTGTTACGCTACCAGGGCCAAACCACCACATCAATTTTGATGAAATTCGGTATAAAGATAGCTGAAGATCTGAGGTCCAACATAAGCTATCTTTTTTTTTCAAAATTCAACCCTTAACTGGCTGAAATACAGGATGAAAGTTTGTATGAAAAACTATATCGACGACATGTTTATTTATTTACTCGCGAGCAAAAATGTGCGGGGTCAGCTATAATTATAGCTTATAGTTATCAATAAGTTTATGCCCAGCAAACGGGCGGGTATTAATTAGCTAATGATAAAATAATGTACACATAACAAATGCGATGAATTAACTGAACACGTGTTATTGAGGAATATAAATAAAAGTAATAAACGTGTACCAGCTGTACAAACAAATAGACGGTGCAAACTGGGGCATCTCTGTCATCTGTCACCGCGCTCTGAATGGTGCCTACAGCCAAAGCCGGTGATCGCTAAATCAATAAGTTAATATGAAGTAATACTGGTTATTAACCAGACATTCTATGCGTATCTCCGAAATACAAAGTCGTAGTCCGTGTTTGTCTGTGAATCCGTGTAGGTACTAGAACGCTCACGACTTGCTAGTAACATCATTTAACATCTCTTTCGTTCCCCTGTCTCTATCTAATATACGACCGCCACTAACAGAAATCAGAAGTAGGTACTTTATTCAATAAATTTTCCATGTTATTTTGACGCATTGATTTTTTTAAACTGCTATCGGATCGGAAACGCGGCCATATAGTGAGAAGATCCGGCGGAAGAAACTCAACTAAAGTGTACATATAGCACATATGACACATCTATAAAGGCATGCACGTGTTTTTTTTATTAGATAAGATAGCAAACAAGCAGATAAGATAGAAACAGGAAAACCGGAATGGCAAGAGGATGCTCCTTTCAGTGCCATTACAAAAAGTTTTTTTATATTATAAGATAGTAAACAAGCAGATGGGTCTCCTGTCTATAGGTGATGTAAAGAGTCAACCATCGCCTATAGACACCAAAGATGTAAATGGTGCGTTGCTATCTTGTGTCGAGGTCCAATGCCACATGTATAAGTTTACCGGCTACCTCACCCTCTAAACCGGAACATGACAGTGACAAACACTAACGCTATTGCGGCAGGAATAGGTAAGGTGGTACCACACCCGGGCGAGACAATAATGCAGTTCTCTACAACTTAGTAAACTGCACTGTCGGTACATCAAAGGAATGGTGGCCCATGATTGCGTGCGCGTCCACACAATCGCCGACTAATCAGTACGTAGTTTTCTCAAACGTAGTGATTGTATCCCCTTTGGTTGTGTCTGGTATATTCTAGACGGTGTAAACACTAAGCAAATGATTATAAGAGAAAGTAAAAATATTTCCACAACCGCGATCACCTCGCTATCCATTTCCGATAGACGTCATAACATATCGGTAGACATTAAATGAATATTCACGATCGTGTGGAGAGTTGTCCGATCATGGTGCGATGTTGGACGATCGGTTGATGGGCCAGCATGGCTCATTGTGAAGAGGAGCCATAATATATTAATAGCAAATGTATCGGTCAGACACAATATGTTCTCGACTCTCGTGTATTCGACAAACGTACACAAGGAAATTCGTGCTTAAATACGAGTACCTGATTTTGATAAGATCATATATGTGTTTAAGCACTTACCCCTTACTAGGGGCAACTTAAAACCCTTAACATAGAAGCTCCAGTCGTGTTAAAAGAATCTATGTTAAGATTTTGATAAAATTTTCATTGTCATTTACATAATTTAGGAAAATGTTCAATGCTTACTGATTAAACCTTATGTGTATAACGTAATGAAAGGAAAAGTGTCGCCCGAACAGTTTTTCCCGTTCAGTTCTCACCCATCTAACGCGCGGGAACTCAGTTTTTAAATTATTTTACTAGGATTTTCAGTGTGATTTACATAATTTAAAGAAGGTTTTTAATACACTATATTATGCTAATTAAATCTTATGTATACCAGGTGTTTTTTACTTGATACGCAAGCCGAAACTAGTTTGTTTGGAATCGGCAGTAGAATCGATTGCAATAGTTTTTAAAAGGTGTTATATTTTATCATAAAAATCTATAAAATAATTGTATATGTGGGCATACTAGTTTGTTAGTAACATTTTGTTTATTTACTCATCATCATTTTATTTATTTATTCTTCACTTGAATTTCCTAAATTCTCACCACTGATCCATTCTGATATTCAAAAGCCTGTAAGTATGGTGGGAAATATTATCATCATATTTTTAATAGTATCTACTACGTGTGGGCGATCAATCCTGTTTATTTACGCGTAGGGTGACCTTACATTTGGGACGTCATTGATACAACAAAATCTATCGATAACTTAATGTGTATTTGTTATTTCCGTTTTATTTAATGTTTTATTAATTGTTCATATAAAAATACGATTGACGTATTTCAGCTTTTGTATCAAGTAAAAGACACCTTGTATAACTTACCCACTAAAGTGTCGATCGGACACTTGTTCCCCTATCAAACAGTCATAAGGAACTTAATTACTTAAAACAAGAAAATGACTTTGATTATGTTTTCATGATCATTTACGTAATAATTTAGAGAAAGTTTTTTCACGCAATACATGCTAATTAAACCATATTATGTGTAAAACGTATTAAAAGTAAAAGTGACGTTTGAACACTACCTCCCTACCTAGCATTCAATCCCAAGATTTAACGCCAAGTAAGTAAACAATTTGCTAGTGTTATGGATGTTAGTTGACGATACTAATATATAGAAATATATAAATCTATACATATAATAAAATCGTAGGAAAGTCAAAACTGTACATTGAATATTTTTTAAGAGAATACTTGGGGCGTGGTCTACAATTGATATCGAAGCCAAAAATATAGTTTTTAGAATTTTTGTCTGTTTGTCTGTTTATCTGTCTGTATGTATGTCAGGGGTAAACTCAAAAAGTACTGCATGGATTTACTTCAAATTTTGCATGAATGTTACTAACAGGTCGGGTCAAAATATATTATCACGCTATCACCTACGGGGGAGGAGCTGTGCGGAGTAAACGAAGTCCGCGCGCACGAAGTCGCAGGCAACAGCTAGTACTAAAATATATTTAATGAACACCCAAACCCAGTAATAAGAAAATTATACTCATACAAACGTTGTTCCTAACAGGATTCGAATTCGCGTATATCATACATACATCGTCAAAGTAGTCAAAGATCGTCAAAAAAGTAAAGTCCATTTCTCACCGGAGTGGTTAAAATTGCACAAAATGGCCATAACGTGTCAGTCACGCCAAGATCCCTTAAACTTATACTTGTTATTCGATCCGTTAAACTTATACTGTCTGCTTTAATACAAGTTACGTCGTGGTTTAAATTGAAGACGATTTAATGAAATCCAGTTCAGTCAGCGTTCCCGTTAATATTACAGATCAAATATGTGTAGTTCGGGAACACCTTTTTTATCACAAGAATATGTGTAATTCGGGAACACCTTTTTTATCACAAGATAGCAAACAATTAGAGCTATCCCGATGGAAGGAGAAACCATCGCACATAGACACAAAAGATGTTAAGCTTGGTCATCTAGGTACTATGACATTAAACGTGTCAGTTTTAGACACGGTTATTTCGCGTTTGAATATCATTGCCGTCGGTACGATAATGACATTCGAGCGCGAAAAACTTCAAACAGTTTTTGAGGATGACCTTCTCACACCTAGTGCATACATTGAAGTCACCTACTAGGTCTCCGATTAATATAAATACCTGGCCATTTTAAACAATGACAAAATAACTTATCCATAATATTATCTCTCTGGCTAAATTTAGAGCAGTGCACCCAAAAACCACCGTCGACGTGTCACCACCTATTAAAATATTTACGAAGTAATTAAGCGAGATGACATCTTGATAAATGAAAATATTTACTCTGGCATTTTTAATGATTATCTGCAAACTGGCATAGATATGACGGATTTGGTGGGTTCACTGAGTATGCACAGTGTGATCTAGAAGGAAGGTCAAATTTTACGATCAAAATATATTATCTAAGATATCTCATCATTTTGCATTAGATAATAAAAGCTTAGCTTCCATTGCCGTTTCCCGCGGCCTAATCCACGTAGTTCCCGATCTCGCGGGAAAACTGGGATAAAATGTAACCAATATCACCCAGGAACAATGTAAGTTTCTATTGGTGAAGGAATTTTAAAAATCAGTTCAGTAGCTCTAGTGATTACTTCCTACAAATGTACTCACAAACTTTATTTGTTTTTAAAAGTATCTTCACGCCCATATCCCCGAAAGTTAAAAGTAAAAATATTACTTAATCAACATAATAATATTATTTTCATAAAAAAACTTGGTATGAATAGCTCCACATACTAATCTCTCATCTACCAGCTCCTTTTCCCCAAACCGAAACACGACAACGACAAGTATTGACGCTATTGCGGCTGAAACAATGTGAAAGGCGGTGGTGTCATATACTGGGCGAGATATTGCGGAACTGTATCACTGGTTACGATGGTATAGTCATTCGCCTTTTACGAATTGCCTGGCAGAATGTTAGATGGTTTACCCTTCAAAAGCGATTGTGTATCATCAGTAAAAACAAATAAGATATTTTATACCTTTTGTAATCGGCAATTGATGCACCTCCGTTTGTTGTTACGAAACAATGCATTTGTATTGTTTCAAAAAGTTAGTATGTGAAACAGTATAATAATATTTTATTTCTGTTTTTAACATAATAAAAGAATGCGGGTATGTACTCACTGATCGTGGTCGTGCACGCGCCGGCGCACATGTGGCGCGGGCGCGGCGGCGGCGGGCAGCAGCCGCTGGGTGTCGGGCGAGCACGCGCGCGCGAACGCCGCCGCCGCCTCCATTGCTGCATCCTCGTCGCACGCGGACGTCTCATCATCCGCTGTTAACAATATCATTGCATTATTTTACAATTCAATTCATATGGTCCGCGAATTTGACTACGCATTCGAAGGGAAGGGCTAGTAAAAGAAAGAGTGTTTATTAAATATGTTTAAATATTTATATAATATGTATTTTTATGTATTAATATTGTTGATTGACATTTATATCACAAGCAAATAATTTGTTCACTTTGAAGTCAAGTCAATTCGTGTCAACGTCATATTTACATCAGTAAGATTCATTATTTATAAATTTTACAGATTTGGAATTTATAGGCATCGTTGAAAATACTTCGGTTTTATTTTCCAATTTTACGGAATTAATGCAAAGTGAACTAGAGTCTCTAAACTAGGAAAACCTGGACTTGAAGACTCCACGTTTTCACAATTGGTATTTAACACTGTATGTTACTACTATATACGTGGTGGTTAAATATCACTGTTGAATCATTTAAAAAATTCAAAACGGGGCTCCACCGGAAAAAAAGGTCAAATTAATTAGACTTCCATGGCAAAAAAAAAAAAATCGGGAACAACTGATTTACAGGTATCACCTTGGATTTAGATTCATGAGGTCTTCTGAGTTTCAATCCCAAGCCAGGCATTTCATTTTAAATAACATTTTCATTTTTTGAAAACAATCTGCTAGAGATTGGAAATAGCCTAGTTTATCGATAAACGGCCACCTGTTATATTAATTCGTAAACGTAGATGCAGTAGTAGCAAACACCCTTGCCCGAGGATACGAGCTTATTTACATCTAATCTAATCTAATTAAGTGGTATTAAAAATTAATCTTTTTAAAAAACTAAGACAAATTCGAATTCAAAAAAGAATATCAAATATTTCATTTGAAATGATAAAATTCCTAAAGATAAAAATGTTGTCTTCAATAAATAAACAAGCTATTAAAGTTCTGCAATGCGGCATCCACGTATTTATTTATATAGCGAAACGTATCGTGTTTGAATACCTATTTAAAAGTGCTTATAAAAAGCTTTTGATGATTTATGAACAAACATCCATTACAAATATTACTAAGATAAATCAAACAGTATTCTTGGATGTAATGTTTTGTTTTTGATTGGTTTCATAGAATTGGTAAAGTAATTTTACAGAGAGGCGGAGATGTACTTATAACGCAAAATTCGTAGAAAGATAATTGTTATTCTTTTTTTATAGTATAAGATAGCAAACAAGCAGATGGGTCTCCTGATGGAAAGAGTCAACCATCGCCTATAGACACCAAATATGTCAATGGTGCGTTGCTATCTTGTGGCGAGGTCTTATGCCACATGCATAAGTTTACCGGCTATCTTACCTTCCAAAACGGAACACGACAGCGACAAGCACTGACGCTATTGCGGCAGGAACATGTAGGGCGGTGGTACCAGACCCGGGCGAGATAATGGAGAACTCTACCACCTAGTAGCCACGATGTTCGTGACTCGTATAGCCATTTGGTCGCCTTTTACGATCTGCCTGTCTGAACGGCAATTGGCCTATTCTTCAAAGGAGCCCGGGACCAACACGAGGATAATGTCCCGTGGGAACATTGATTTTTCGGGATATAAATAGCCAATACATGAGTTGGCTTTAGTTAGTTTTACAATTAAAACTTGTTCAATTGTAGAAATTTATTAATTTATATTGTTACTATATCGATCGCCTGTGGCTGAAATTCGACCATAGGCTAACCAATAAAATCTCTTTTGAAGTTTGATAACTGACTTTAGCCGTTAAGAAAATAGTATACATGTGTGTATAAATATCGTTTATGTCACATGAATGTAGTGTGTATATAGACAGCCGGGTGGGTTGGATCACCGATTTGAAATTCTAGGCTGGACACCTAAAAAATTCACGAAAATATAATTGAAATCAAATAGTTATCCAGGTACAACTGAGAATCTATGTATCTACATATTTCACTTTTAGATTAAATCAAACCTATAGGCTAATTGCGGATGACTTCCGGTGTGCCGACCGACCGATTTTTTTTAAAGTCGAAACCCAGGCCCGTTCTGAAAAATAACTCTAGATACGCCAGTGATTTTATTAATTCAATGCAATTTTAATGGGTTTTATATAAAATGTTAGGTTTCTGCAGTCCTTTGCAATATCAACTCTAACTGTGCCAAGTTTCATACTCCACCGTTCGCGCAATTGTCTTAAAAGGGGTACAAAGTTTTTTTCCTTCACGTATTAATATAAAGAAAAGATAAACAAGCTGACCCACGCAGCTTCACCAGCGAGTAGATGAACATTTCTATTTTTTTTTAAAGTTCCGTCCCCCAAAGGGTAAAACGCGATCCTATTACTAAGACTCCGCTATCCGTCTGTCTGTCAGTCTGTCACCAGGCTGTATCTCATGAATAGTGATAGATAGTTAAAATTTTAACATATGATCTACTTCTGTTGCCGCTATGCCGAAAATTTAAACTGTCTAACTATCACGGTTCATGAGATACAGCCTAGCGACAGACGGACAGTCAGAGAGACAGACACCGACGGAAGGACAGAGGAGTCTTAGTAGTAGGAGATCCTATTACTATGACTTCGCTGTCCGTTTTACTCTTGGATACGGCCAGCGGCGTGCACAGGATTATGATACTGGGTATGCGGCGGTACAAAAAATATGGAAGGAAAACAATATAATTTAATCGTGTGTTCACATTGTGAATTCATTCACATTGTGTGTGAACTTCACAACCACACAGCCAGTTATATGTTTCATAACTTCTAACATGAAACTTACGAGTTACATTTCCTTTTTGCTGGTTTAATTGTAACTCGGGTACACACCTTTAGACACAATTTGAATCTTTTCACTGAATGGCAATTGTGAGAACTTGTTATTTTTAATTTATAATAAACACACATTTTCAACACAAACTTCACAATCAAATAACATTAAAAAATCAACAATTAATGCACTTGTAAAAGCAAATCACCACTACAATTATTATAGAAACTCAGTAATAAACTGTTAAATGTACAATTATTCAAATGTTAAAATGAAAGATCTTCTAAGAAAACTAATAATAAATATATGACGCAAACAAAATACTATACAATGCTCATCACATAAAAAATAGATACAAAATGGTCACCGCAAAACAAAACATTTCTGCTATTAAAACAAATAAAACCTTACTAAACAAAAATGTATAATGTGCAGTACGTGATTTATTAGATTTCTATCTATTATTTATATTTGGATTATAGACATTAGGCAACAAACATTTCCGATTACTCTCGACAACTGCCGAACGCTGTAGCATGCCGCTGGAGTCGCGCCAGTCGCCGCTTTAGATATTCATGAGCGTGTGCGTTTGCAAACTGTGCACCAATAGCAAAATTACTACACGCATGCGAACAAATGTCCTGCTAATTGTGGCGGCATCACTTGGTTGGAGATACCAAACGCCTGGAGAACATAATGTTTGTGTGCTTGCAAATAGATGACGTTTTTAAGTTGTTATATTTTGTTTATTCATTTATTTACTATTAATTAAAGTCATCTAAAATGTATGAACGTTTTATAAAAATATTTGTGAATGGCAAGTAAAGCACTGCATTTATGCCTTCAAGGAGCGTACTTTCGCACAATTTCTGATTATTTGGAGGACAAAAAGCCTGGGATTAATTGCTCTTAATACCATTCTCTTGTGTACTATGAAAATAAAACTTGTATACTATGAAAAATGCGTATAAAAAAGACAAGTCATTTGAGTTTCGTTTGCCGGATCTTCTCAGCGTCAGGCGGGGTTCCGGTCCGGTAATAGCTATGAAATTTGGCGACCCAGCAAAAAAGTGCTTTAATTCACATCCGGAAAAAGGTTAATTTAATAAAATGTTTTTGAATTTGAATGTCTTTCCTTGCCCATAGGCCTCTAGACCTCCAAATCTGGCCCATCCATCATCATTCAATGTACTCGTGAGGTTATTGTCTTGGCCATTAATGTCTGAAAAACAGACTCAAAAAATGTTCGAGGCTGTCCGGACGTCTGTAAGTACCTATAGATTCCAATTCACGTAATTGAGTCAATTCGCTAAGGGCTCTCCACACATAAACACGATAGAACGTCGAGACGTGCTACGACGCGGCATAATATGTTAGAAAATGTGTAACAGTCTTAAACGCTTCGGCTCGATTGCCATTTGATTACGTGAATTAGGCCTGATTTTTTTTATTTCATTAACTTCAGAATTACGGTGCGCAGTTTCTTATCGCAAAATTCTGAGTCATTCCGTATTGTTCAATTATTGTAGTTAATATAAATGCATATTTTCCGTCTTTTTTATCAATGTTCATAAATAATTCATATTTCTTAATATGTCAAAATAAACTACAACGTCCGTAATTCTTCTGTCCCCACGGTACAGGCTATGATCGATGGTCATGGTGCCTTGAATTTTGTTTGTTTTTATTATATTTGACTTTCAGGTTTTAAGATAATCAAATAATTTAGTCCATATGCTACGTATACTACATGTGTTGAATCCTTCATATAAAGATATTTACGAAAACTAATTTTTTAAAGGCGTGCACTTTTGGATTTTCCAAATTATTTTTAAATTAACGAACGACGAAGCAGGTGGGCATTACTTTACCATCTAGTAGTGTCGATGGTAGTGACACGTACATTTTTTGTCCATTACGAACTGCCTGGAAGAATAATGTCTATAACTACATAATATAAACGACGAAATTCATGTTTTTCACTTAAATGCTTGTTTAAGGAAGAGTGGAAGCGACATCGCAACTAACTGCAGGCTTAGAACAAACAACGTGTTTCATAAGATTACTTACGTTCATATTCAAATGCTAAATTTATCATACTATAGTATCAAAACAAGAACACATCTATAAATAAACATGGTGGCCGGGTGGCATATTATCTCTACATTAAACTCTATTATTTACGCATCTAAAGATATTTTATAACCACACAAACACATTAACACAACACTGGTATATATAATTTTTGACCAATTAAAACTAACGCCTTTCGCGAGTTAAATCTTGTTAATGACTGATTTTTCACTCAATATAAAAAAGATAAGTGAAAAATTCATTGTTGATAATCACTACATAGTATAAAACAAAGTCGCTTTCTCTGTCTGTCCCTATGTCCTTATGTCCCTATGTATGCTTAAATCTTCAAAACTACGCAACGGATTTTGATGCGATTTTTTTTAATAGATAGATTGATTCTTGGGGAAGGTTTTAATATATAAATCTTTCCGATATTCCAACGGGAACAAAAGCTACGCGGGTAAAACCGCGGGCAGGTCGCTAGTAAACAATAAGAAGGCAATGTTTTGGCGTTCATGATACATTTGGAATTAGGATTTAGGATGTGTGTTACTTTGCCAATATTTGTTCTTTTACAATACTTATTTCCGTATGTTCAGGCTATCTTTAAAGAATCGAACATCTACCATTCTTCCAGGCAGTTCGTAAAAGGCGAACGATTCGCTATACGAGTTACAACCATCGTGAACACTAGGTGGTAATGCTCTACAACCCGGAGAACATTACCACGGAGTACGGACCACCGCACTATCCGCCACCGTAATAGCGTCAATGCTTGTCACTATGGTCACACTATGGTGTTCCGGTTTGGAAGGTAAGCAACGCACCGTTAACATTTTTTTGGTGTCTATAGGCGATGGTTGTCTCTTTCTATCAAGAGAGCCATCTGCTTGTTTCCTATGTTATGACATAAAAATATGTCTTTCTTAATATCACTACATAGTATGAAACAAAGTTGCTTTCTCTGTCTGTCCCTATGTATGCTTAAATCTTCAAAACTACGCAACGGATTTTGATGCGGTTTTTTTAATAGATAGATTGATTCTTGAGGAAGGTTTTAGTATATAAAGTATAAATCTTTCCGATATTCCCACGGGGACAAAAGCCACGCAGGTGAAATCGCGGGCAGGTCGCTAGTATATAATAAATTTAAAAATCTGTTCTTCTGTCTATCTGTTATGCTTTCGCGGCTAAACAACTAATTATTAGTCCATATGTCAGTTGTAATTCAAATGTAATTAAAATATAAAGAATAAGTACTAGGATCATTGATATATAAAAACCCAAGATACACAATCAGTGTCTCAAAAACGTCCTCTAAGAATGAGTGCACAATTTAAAATTGTGCACTCACTTCAAATAAAAGCCCGTCGCTCACGTCACTGCCCGCGCGTCAAAAATACAGAATTGTTCTCTGATAAATTGTAAAATACAACATCATGAACGTTAAAAAAATATAAGATATTGTATTTTCGGTAAGTATAAGAGTTTATCGATTTATTTTTGTCGTTTATATTACTAAATATAGGGTATAATGTATGATTTTCATTTTATTTGTCTTAAAAATGTACTCGACGCTCCAAAAATAGTACGACAAAATTTCAATGGTCACTTTTTCAGTAAAAGGACAGTGCATTACATACAAACTCCTTTTAATTTAGTAGAATAATATAAATTGATCCTGTTATAATTAGTGGAGTCGATTTTTTTTCATTAATAAGTTATTTTTTTTAATAAGATTTATTTTTTTCATTAATAATTTTGAATACCTTTTATAGTTGTGAACCAAGTGCCAAAAGAGAAGAGGACATCAATTTGACGATTTTAAAATGTTTAATTATATTGATTACTTATTTTGAGGACCAAGTTAGATGGTTCTTTTTATTCTATTTGTACGAATATAAAATAACAAGATGTAATTGTGATTCTTACGATGAACTTTGGAGATATATTACGAAACTTTTAATATAACAATAGCAAATCATAAGTAGCATCGAATTTTGTTCTGTTTACACGTGTTGTTGATAACGATTTCTTAAGTAGAAGGCACAGGTTGCATTAAGAATGTTTATTTTTTGATTTAATAATTTATTTTTAATAAAATGTTTTTGATTGCGGGTATCTTATACTATACATATTATAAATGTTAAAGTTTGTATGTTCTGATGTTTGATAATCAATCACGTAAAAAATGGCTGTACCAATTTGGATTTGGACTCGGATATAAGATGACCTGGAATAAGCACATAGAATACTTTTATACTAATGCAGAAATCTGCAGCTAGTCTCGTATAAATTTTAAGTGACTGTTTATATGTACGAGTTGTTTTATTTGCATACTAGCTGTTACTCGCGGCTTTGCTCGCGCATATTTGCTTTAGAACTTATTTAACCTTTCTTTATTTTATTAAAAATCTCTACATTGCCGGGTGGGCCGCTAGTACGTTAAAAATAATATTTACATATTCATCTTAATTATTTATATACGACATTTTTGTTATTAAAATGTAAGTAAAAAACGTAAGATCTGAACTTCCTATAACTTCTAAAATTTCTACACCTAATATCATAACTAACTATACCTCAAACTAAAAATACCTATTAGTAACACACCTATCGAAAAAACTAACGTAATTATAAAAGAAACTTATAATTAACAGGAAATATCTAATCTAAAATTACCTTTGGCAATAATATTATATGTACTAAACTATACTCCAAACCAAATACGTATCTATTAAGATTTCTGTGTATGTAACACACCTAGGTAACCAACTAATGTAACTATATTAAAAAAATCTGTGAGCTGGTTGACCCTACAGGCCACTTAAATCTTCCCGCTAAATTTAGGTATTTTAACCTCAAAGAAAAAAACTATGCCTAAGCATAGACTATTGAATTAAAAAAAAAAACAAAAATCCAAAGTTTTTTTTAAATGATACTTAGTTATTCAGTATTTGAAAAGATGTATATTTTTTCAAAATCGTTAACGAGTTTGATCTTCCGAATAACATTGAACACAATTTTTTAGCTCTAAATTGTTTTACTGGAATTTTTTATACGAGGGTCAATAAAATTTTCAGAAGCCGACATCGCATTAGTAACTAACCTATTGTGTTTCAAATGTCTATGGACAGTATTCGCTCGTACGTCTGCAGATACTATAACTAAGCAAATGTTCGTTTACATAATACTGCAAAAAAAAAAACCCAGAAAAACTGAAATCTAATTCAAAACGAGAATTCTACGAAAAGCTAAACTTATTTCTAGGAAATTAATGCGTTTCCTTACTATGTTGTCGATACATTACATAATAAGTCTGAAAAAAAATCGTGTCTGTTATCATGTAAGAATCTATGAACTTTGTAACGTAGTGATAGTCACCATTGCAGTAAATTTCCTATTTCAGTATATTCTAAATCTATTAGACTATGCAAACTAAATGTATCAATATCAAGCGTTAAATACTACATGGCTATAAACCCACAGTTTGCCTATATGTGTAGGTTCTGTGTAATAGAACCAATAACCTATAACATTTGAAATATAAATAAATTATTTTAATGGTCATTATTTGTTTTATTGATATATAAATGTTCTACGCAAAAACAGATTTTCGACAAGCCTTTTTTTATGTAAATTTTACAAACCCTTAAAATACTACCTCAATGCATAAAAATATTTATATTCGACTCCACATGTGCCTTGTCCTACCGGCTAACTTAAGACAAAAATTTTATTGCGTTTTGTACATTGTTTTTTGAAAATGACTTTAAATCTTGCGTTTAAGGTTGAATATGCAAAAACACGTTTGTGCCATAACTATAAACTTTTTAGACTGAATTAGCGACAGTTTTGAGTGTCAGTTTTGTTCGGAACTGTGTATCTTGGGTATTTTATATCAATGACTAGGATACTAAAGCATATTTTTTATCCCACTAAGCAAAAGAAAGTAATGTTGTTATATCACGCGAAAGTAGTCGCGGACACCACCTAGTATTATAAAAATTATGTGTCAATTTGTTTGTCTGCGATGGACTCCTTAACTACTGAACCCATTTCAATAAAATTTTGTACACATCTACCGATTGATCCAACTTAAAATATAGGATAATTTCCACCTATCTCAAGTACCAAGCAATTTGTTTGGCAAAACAATGCTTGCCGGGTCAGCTAGTATACTTATATTAAAAGTATTAAGTTATTCACTACTAACTGAATTCTGCGGCTTTGCTCATTTTAAATGACTTCAGTATTTGACAAGGATTCTTCACAAATGCAATGTTAAGACAGTCACATTTCAAATATATTGACGATATCTGAATCACTACCACTAGCAGTGAAAATTTTAACACCTTGCGCCAGTCGCGTTTAAGCTTTGTTTTGCGTCGAAATTTTTTAATTGTTTAACTGAAATTTGGATATCTCATAAACTAAACCACCGATCGCTAAAATAGAAAAAGCATTGTGATATATAAATATTAATCACTACAATAATTCTGAATAGATCTCGATAAGACTGGAATCAAACATTTCAAGCTAAAAACCGTCAAATCCTAGACAGAGCATCAAGCTCTATCGTCTGGGACTAAAATCAAAGATATCGGTTGAGAACTTAGAGTATGACAGCGACTGAGGAAATCCGGTCAGGGCCAAACGGCCCGCATCACAAATATCAGGAGCATCCCGCGTACCTCCAATGCGACTGATTTAGTGACTTCATATTTTCTAATTAAATAAAAGTCTGTTTCCGCCGATAACGTAGCCTTCTATTAGTAAAGAACAATAAAACAGTTTGAGATATAATGTATTTAAGTATATTATTCCCTACACAAACCTTTTCCCGTCATAATCCTGTTTTCTATGCTCATCTATATCCGTACTATTTTAAATACGCAAGTTTGTATGTCTGTCTGTTACGTTTTCACGGCTAAACCTATGAACGGATTATGATGAAATTTAGCATGGAGATAGTTAAGATCGACGAGACGGGGTCAAATATACGCTACTTTTTTGAGATAGGGGATGAAACATTCTATGAAAAACGATATCGGTGATAATATATAAATCCACTCGCGGGCAAAGCTGGGCTTGTCAGCTAGTAATATAATAAATGCGAAAGTGAGTTTGTATGTTACGCTTTCACGCCTAAACCGCTGAACCGATTATGATGAAATTT